>CM023482.1:103628799-104286299 GCA_013339685.2 Hyalomma asiaticum
CATGTACTCCGCTATTCAAAATTTGATCGTTGGGATAGGTATAGTGTCGAGGACGGGCTCCAATGTACTCATTTGCTGTAGCCGCCAATTACTAATAATTAAAAATTAATTAGCGTAATTTCGCTAATTATGCATACAAGTGCGGTAATTGTTCTGTATCTAGAGGCCGCCGACCCGTACACTCGATTGGTACACAAGAAATTCCCGCGATTTATGTTCTAATTTAAAGAAATTTGTTGCAGCTAAAAAAAGACACCCTGTATATATAGCACACACGTTCAAGCGGTCACAGCGGGTTGGATCCGAACAGCTTCGACGATACCAGCTATAAGAGCGAGTCATCATCATGTGCTAATCATAGGCGCGCGCTCTTCTGTCGCCAACATTAGCAACGCACAAATTAAGAAAATGCAGACGGCGCGCGTCTGAGCGTTGAAACAAGCGATGTGACGTGTACTATTGCTGCATTCTTGTTGCGTATATGTATGCGACCATGGCCGGTCTGTTGGGGAGGAGCCTCTCCAATCCGCCCGCGATGCGACGATGTGAAGTGCGCAAATTCAGCGACGTTTGCATCCCCACGTTACAAAACACGAGTCGGCCGACTGCCCACCCAATCGCCAGACCAGCGAAGCTTAGCAGAATAGGCGGTTTGCGCGCACGGATCAATAGAGGGGACAGATAATTGAAGCGGCCGGCGCTGTGGGCTAAATTTCGCTGACGAGGAGAGGGATCTTTTTTAATGCTTTGACTCGAATCTCCAGCACACGACGAAAAGCGCGATGACTTGCCTGGAAGAGGAACTCGATCTCGCTTTTCCGCGCACATGCACATTCAATGCGCGCAAATGCGCATATGTAATGCGCTTCGAATAAACGTCGGCTGTGGTCTCGGGATCTCATACTCAGTGTCATTATCTTCGTGCTTCCTCATGAGCTTCGCAATCCCATTCAATATACAAAAGGAAAAAAGAATGAGAAACTAAGAACGGGAGAGAATGCATGACAGCAATGAATGCTGATGGCTGCTGCGCCTAATGCTTCGGGATATTAACAAGAGCACTTGTTTTCCAGTGTGCCCTGGTTTCACCGACTGAAACGCACGCCTGTATTCAATGGATGACCGCTTTTAGCGAGATCGCCACAATGTCGCCTTCAGTGCGCGCTGAATGACTGCGTGGTTTGAGAAAGGAGGGCGAAAATATGTGACAGTCGACTGCATACACATACACAAAGTGCGTATGTAAAGAGAGTCGTTAAAAAGAAAAGAGCATTCCCTTAAATGAGTTATATCCTAAGGTCCTACGTACCAGAGCCAGGACGTATGATTATAGGTTAGGTTAGGTTAGGATAGGTAATGATTACGATTATACGATTGTGAGTAACGCGGCAGACTCCGGACTGTATTTTGAATGCCAGGCGTCACTTAAAGGCGCAACTAAAAGTTTATATAGCTAGTTACATAGGTGATTTAAAGTGCATTCCGTGAAAGTTTGGCACGCAATGGTATCATTGCAGAGTCTGCAAGGAGTCGTCCCTCCGCTAAAAGCCAGACTTAAACGTGAGAAATTGTGATTCCTTTTATGCATCGACCACTCACCAAAAACTTATTTCACTAAGCCTGTATAGCCAAGCCCTTCGGGAACGATTAATAGGTTTGACAACGATAAAATTTTCCTCGGTCATCGAGATAGAGATATCGCAACAGGCACCCGTAGTGAAATGTTATCCATGCGCTGAGCTTATTCCTTTATGCGCGTTTCCTCTCTTTGTCAGCGACGAACACTTCACCGGCGCTCCTCGATTGAAATTACCAAGAAAAAGAGCGCGTGCCTGCATTGGGGCGCGTGTTTGACGTCGTCTCGAACCTTAATTTCACGAAGTGGCTTCGCATACATAGACGGGATAGATTGAGGCACGCCACATCGATCGAGCTGAAGTCATGCACGCTCCCGCACGCGGATCAGACGGCTTGTTCGCGTTGAAAGCTAGAAAAAAGCAAGAGGGGGGCTGACAACGCGAGACGTATAAAGTGATCGAATGCGAGCCTTCCGGCCTTTCCTTCCGAGTATCGATTGTCTTTTCGATAAATTATTGGACAACAGACAGAGCGGCAAGGCAGGGTGGGTAAAAGGAAGAAAAGTTTGCTGCTATACAACGTGCTCACCGTTAGCAAAGGAGTAGGTTAATCGTGGGAGAAACCTTTGCCCTACATTATAGATAATTTATATGGCAGTGAGCGCAGACAGGCTCATTACGAGCCCCGCCACGGTGGTCTAGTGGTTATGGCACTCGGCTGCTGATCCGATGGTCGCGGGATCGAATCCCGGCCGCGGCGGCTGCATTTCGATGGAGGCGAAATGTTGAGGCCCGTGTGTTGTGCGATGTCAGTGCACGTTAAAGAACCCCAGGTGGTCGAAATTCATGAAAGGAAGAAAGTTGGCCCAACTAAATATCCGATAACTGAAAATTTTCTAGAGCTTTGGAAGAAAGATGCGAAAAAGAAGAATGATTTTTCCTCTTATGCAATCCGAAGTCAAACTAGCGCGCTCCTCCACAGCCTTCTTCATGGCCGTGTTTTTCTTTCTGTTCTTTTTCTTTCCTGTCATCCTCCATTCTGTCAAGCCATTAAAACGCTGTTGGATTGCGGAAGCTTAAGCTGACGCAAGAAATCAAAATTCCGTATGCACGTCTCCGTCTGTGACTCACTACGTATATAACCCTGAATTTAAACGAAATAACTGCTTCGAGCACAAATGCGACTTCCCTGCTACCATTTCCATGGCATATACATACGGCATCCGTGTATGTCCACCCTCGCCCGGACGCCGTCCACCCGAGCTGAGTCAGCACCAGCCTCGGCTAGACACACACACACACACACACACACACACACACACACACACACACACACACACACACACACACACACACACACACACACACACACACACAACGGAAACGGACCGGCACAGACACGCGTCCACTGTCCAGGACAGGAGGCCCGCGGCGTATAGTCTACATATGGCGCGCGGCTCTCCTGCACCGTGCTCCCTCGTGGAACGGTGAGAAAAGGAGCGGCGTGAGTAAACACAGCTGGCACCCCACGAGAATATAAAGGCGCATCCATGCCCCGGCTGAATGCAACGCAGAGAGAAACAACTGGGTCGCCTTGTGCGCAGAAGGGGTTTACGCCGGCCTTTTTTTTTCTTTTGTGGCCTTATTTCCGTTTCACCAACCCCGAGGGCGCAAACGATATGCCGTGCCGTCGAGGCAGGCAGGCAGGCAAGCGTGGAACGCATATATATATCCGTACAACACACAACGGGCTTCACGCAAAGCTTGCGAGAAGGAAATAAAAAAGAAACTCAGCTCATTCCTTAGCGACGCGTATATATAGGATCGGAAGGCTGCAGTACGCGACGACCCTGACCCCTTTCTCCGGTCAACCTTATACAGCGTTATACAGGCACGAATGGCCGCCTGTATTCGCTCTTAGGGCATAATGAGACCGCCGTTGATCCGTATTACCACCTTTACCGGTGTAAACCCAAGGTGTTACAGGGACACGAGTGAGAAATCAGGAGCAAGTTTAGGCTGACTAATTATCGTGTAAACCCTGTACTGCCAATCGCATTACGTCACCACAGTTTTTGTTAAAGACAAAAATGAAGGTCGAAGCTTTATGCTTTCGATCTGGGCGCTAGCGACATGAACGTCACATTGAAACGTCACACATTTCAGTCGTTTGTGCTGTGGGCACATCACCATTAACAGGAACATGCTGAAGAAACAACATATTGGAATTCCGTAACATACTTTCAATACGTTCCAGCATTTTAGCCAATAGATCAGCTATCTATCGATTCTTCTACAGCATTAACTGGATTGCTCCGAGCAACCTACATGACACGCTTCACGTAGCGAATCCGAAAGCAGTGACGTCACGTCATTCACTGAACAAGCTCTCCTCAGCTCGATGAACCTCGCTGATGCTTGCTGCTTCTATCGGATTGAAGAAAACAATTCCACTTGG
This sequence comes from Hyalomma asiaticum, assembly GCA_013339685.2. NCBI lineage: Eukaryota > Metazoa > Arthropoda > Arachnida > Ixodida > Ixodidae > Hyalomma > Hyalomma asiaticum. The sequence continues at coordinate 103,632,835 of CM023482.1, forward strand.
AGTCTGCGATCGTGCACCTCTTTGCCAACAACGTTCGATTCCCGAGCAGCACGCGATGGGCAGCACGACAGAATGAATGCCGAGGCAGCGTGCAAGGATTCCCGTGCAACTGTTATCTGCCCTTCACACGAACGAAAGCCCGGATTGGCCCAGACTCCTTGAGCAACATAGTCGCTGCCCTCGACCTTGACCCGATACGATATCCTAGCAGCGCTGCCTTCTCATTCGAAGCTGCAGTCACGCAATCGCAGTATATATATATGCACGAGCGCCTAAAACCATGGAGAGCGCATACAAGCTTCGCAAACACCACTTCACTAATAAGATACTGCCGGCCTAAAATTCTATTCTTACCCAACACTCGACGTGCACCACTGATCCGAACATGGCAGCATCCCAGAGAGCCTGTACCCGGGACGACTTTCGGTGTTCATTTATACCGACGTAACACAATTAAAAGCGGCATCACGTGCCCGCCGCGGCGGCCTAGTGGCTATGACACTTCGCTGCTGACCAGAGGGTCGCGGGATGCAGGCGAAGTGCTAGAAGACTGTGTACTGTGGGACATGTCAGTGCACGTTAAAGGGCCCACGGTGGTTGAAACTTCCGGAGCCCTCCACTACGGCGTCTCTCATAAATCACATCATGCATGGTTTTTGGAATGTGGCATCCCAGTAATTATTATTAAGCAGCACCACTAGGGCGATACGCTGAGGCAGTGCCAGCTGACTAGACGGCTAAACAAATGAGTGACCGTATGACACGCTACGTACATGCCCTGTATTTCTTGTCATTGTTCGATCCCAGAGGCAGTGAATTTTAACAGAACCGCCTCTCAGAGAGCGATGTGGCTCTAGCTCTTAGTTCCGCAGTGCCAGTAACCGTTAAAAATTGTTGATGTGGATCAGCGTTGGCTGTACCATGGCTAATTTGTTTTGTTTTGACTAATGTTGGCCGAAGATGCCCATTTCTGGCTACCCAGCGTCCGGAACTGCAACACTGTCTTCATTAATAAGTCTCAGTACCGCGTTCGCAAGTATATTCGTTAGTGTTGGTCTAGATCACCCAATTTTATGACTTGACGCGCCCCTTCGCGGTACACCTATGTGATCATACGTACCCACAGAAAACTTCTGGAAGTTGGGTGGACAAATCAACAGCGTGCTTTCCTTCTCTGTATCTATATATACTCATAAGGATCCCAACTCACGAGGGTTGTGGTGTTGAAGAAGCTTCATTCGCCTATAAGCCGCAGTGAAAGAGTACATTAAGACCCGTATTCTGAAACCTTCACTCTTATAACCTGTTCTCCTTATCTTAACTGTGCCCTTATCATGCTTCAGGAAAAAATTAGTCCAGTATCTACAAACGACAGTCTTTCGCACTGATTACCATTTTAGTGCCCTCCACGTGACAGTCTTTCGCACTGATTACCATTTTAGTGCCCTCAACGTGCCTTAATGGCACAGGAAAGATAAGGAAAAGAAGCGATAACGAAAAGGTATACAGGTTTGTGAGTACCTGCGAGTTGGAACATCTCGTTCCAACTCGAAGGTATATAAAGAAAGCTTCATCATTGTCACACATACATACGTACCATTTAGAAATACCTCGCTTGGTGCATTCGCGTCTCCTTTGAACAAAGATTTGACTAGTGCCCGAGGTGTCCTATATTTCGGGCCCGCACGTTATGTGCCAGGTAAAAATCAAGGGGCGAACGCCGGAATGGTTGGGTAACACGGCCTGACAGGCGTCAACGGCAGCTGTATAATTACTCGCTCCGCGACAGTGATTGCGACGGCCGATTTCCTGTCGGCCCAGACAAGACTAGTATATAAAAAATGTATACTCATCCGTGCGATGACGCAGCATACGAATGAAACACTAACTATTGATATTTTTTTATTATCGTAACGGCCTGAATCGCCTATAACGTCGTCTACAAAAAGCTGTCGGCGCCAATCAATGAGCGACGGGAATCAACGTGTGAACGCTGCTCTTGTGTGGTGTGTTGCGCCCTCGGCAGTGGTCTACTGCGTTCTTTTAGTGGCACACCTGTACGCCCACTTTTACTCAGCATAGCACAATATGAACGAAAACCAACTATAGTCGGATACAACTCAGGTCTGCATGCAGTGAAGCCCCTCCCACGCCCTCATGACCGCCGGCCGCTGTGCCTCCGCGAAGCCTCAAATAGTTCCGTTTATTAACTTTCTACCTTGCCAAAATAAAGCAAGGGTGGCCGAAACTAGAGACAGGTGCTTAAATATTTATCTTCATACGTTTATTAGAGTGGAACATGGAAAGGAAAACTATTTATTGAGCTCTACTCAAGCGCTTGCATATGCAGAAACCCCGGCGCGCCGCAAGCGCTGCTACCCGAGCTTTTCAACTCTGTTCAGTGTAGTTTCACACGTAAAACGGGCTCAAAGCGAAATGAACCGTACTGCGACGTTTTGCAGATGGAAACGCCGAGACTCCACACATTTCTGTCCATGCTTCTAGAGCACATCATGGATTATATACCGATGAAAGGACTCGAGAACAGCGGACGTTCCGTAGGCATCGACGGCATAGACACAGCGCCATTTTGAAAAGGTCGCATGACGACGATTTCGTTTGCTTTTGTGATTGGCTGGCGAAGTAACACCGACGCTCGCGGTCTGTCGGCCCTTGTTGCCAACTGCTGTTTTTCTTTTTAAGTTGTATCCTACTATAGTTCAATTTCTCGGTTTAGTTCTTATTTTTATACGTCGTGCTTGAAGCCGCTCTGTGGGGAATCGCACATTCACTCACTTGCACATTCGTGGTCAAGTCACAAATGACCGACAATAAAACTTTCAAGAAGTGAAAGAAACTAGCGGGCAGAAAAATAACTCACCTATTTTGTGAATTTCTTCCGGTAGACTCGGTCGACTGTCGCCCCCTGAAGGACCTAGAAAAACGAAAAACGAGGATATAATGAGTCGGCGACAGAAATCCGAGCACGAAAGAGTAGAAAACATAGGCGCTTGTTGAAAAGATTATATATATATATATATATATATATATATATATATATATATATATATATATATATATATATATATATATATATATATACAGAGAGAGAGAGAAGCAGTCGTTACACATTTAGCTGAATCGAACGCACACAAAACGTGACTACGCCGTACTTATTTGCACACACACGCGCATGCAGACGTCCGCTCGGTCAAATCGAGAACTTCATACTGAGATTCAAGCCATGTCGGCGCCAGAGAGGAAAGAGCGGCGACAGTCGCGTGGTCCGAGTCACTTTACACTGAGCCCTCGGCAACCGCATGTGGCTCAACTATTTACGTGCCCGACATATGACGTATACAGTGTCGCACTCGGTGACGTACAGTGGCGCGCATATTCCGCGAGCCGCGGCACACCGCGCCTCATTGATCGGGTTTCACTTCTGCGACTGAAACGGTCTCGTGTATATACCACATATGAACCATGTAAAGTGGTGCACGTGCGAAGGCTCGCGTTACTGTGTCGCTACGGGCGAAGCTTTCTACATTGCAAGCAAGATAACACCTTGTGTATAGCAAAAGGAAAGCGCTGCGGCATTCAAGGTCGAAGAAAATTAGTTCGTGCCGCAAAAAATCCGTGGGCGACTGCCAGGTGGCCGCACCAAATCGTCGGCAGAGGCCTTTTTCGTGAATAGCGTCGCATTTTTAGCGCAGCCTAACAAACAGTAGGGTCTTTAGAATTACCTATCTATGTATTTTCTAGTAAAGGAACACACCACCTAATACTTACGTATTGATGTTGCGCCTCATATATGTGTAATATTTGCTTTTTGATCGACTGCAGTGTTCGCAAGTATGAACGCAGCTACCAGTTCAAGATGGCTGGGCGTTAGGCAAGTGCTTAAACTTTGGCCGGGTGGCTGAATCGTGTGACAGACAGGCAAACAGACAGACCAACATTTTTGCGTTAAAGTATCCCAAGAAAGACTACCGTCTTTAAAAAAAGCGTCAATCTTTGTCCCCTTATACTATCTCGCAAGCGTTGCATGGGGCGGCAGAAAGTTAGGTCGGCGGATGAGATCAGGAAGTTTGTGGGGATAAATTGGGCACAGTTAACACATGCAGGACAGGGATAATTAGAGATCTATGGGAGAGGCTTTTGCCCTGCAGTGGGCATAGACAGGCTGATGATAATGATGACTATCTCGCTTGCAACGAGCCTCCAAGGGGACACCAAAGAGCTAAATGATTTTTCGTGTTAAATTAAGTTAACGTTTCGCAATACACTATCTGCACAACTCCTGCCGCGAAAGGACATGTGCACTCAGTAAGCGAAGACACTTTGACGTGTCCGCGCCAACTCTCTAGCTGTGACGCAATAGATTTTTTTTTTTTTTTTTTTTGAGGGAGGCTACCATGGCGCTCAAAATTATGTCCCGCTAAAAGATACGTCACACTGTGCTGTAGGGTGGCTGCAGAGACTTAACCGTACCAAGTTTTTATCACAAAATTTCATCCAGCAAATGCTGTCAAAATACGAAAAAAAAAAAAGAAAAGGACATTGAAACCCGTGTACGCCACGCTTGTACGTTTGGGAGCCGAGGTTTCGAAGCGATCCAGAAATTTAAGTGATTATCATCTTCCTTTCCCATACTAAACGCATCATGGCGAAATCAACGACAGTGGAGTTCTCATCAAATAATAATCCACCACCCTAAAGATTATTTATTTATTTATTTATTTATTTATTTATTTATTTATTTATTTATTTATTTATTTATTTTTCCCCAGTACTGCGTCCCTTTAAAGCCCATAGGACGAACAGGCGCTCTGCTCCGCGCTTCCAGTTTGCGAGTCGGAAGGCGCACCGCAGGAGCTTTATACCGCCGGAATCCCACCTGTCGTTATTTACTTTATTTACTTTCCAGCGAGCGATTTGTTACCAGTGGCAGGTCCATAATGGGCTACAACGCATCCAGCAATCCGCGGCGGGTTGCAGCGGCGAGCTCTATACGCGTGACACAAAAGCGACCGCGTTTCAACAACGCCGGCGCACGGGGGGGGAAGCTTGACAAAATATCCCCGAACGTCACCGACATCGCGACCAAAGAAAGGGGGCCGAGTAAAAAAAAAAATAAACAAGCACATAGAAAAAAAATAAAAATAGACCAGAGATACGAAATGGAGAATGCGAACAACTCAAACAGTGACGCACGCGCACCCGCAAACACACATAAACACGACGACGGACGCGGTGCACTCGGCGCAGACATGTCAAAGCGACGGCGAGTGAAAAATGGTTCCCGGACCCTGCAGAAACCGCAGAACGACGTTGTCGTCGGCGGCGGCGGCGCCCGACGTTATACAGAAAGCCTGGCCTGGCCGCCTTGCAGACACAAGCAGAGCGCGGATTTTATACTTCAATCGCACGCGGATTCGCTTCATTTTGTCGCCTAGCGACGCGACGCACCTTGTGCTACGGGTATACGCCTCGTGCAAGCCGACGGAAGCGCTACTGGTGGCGACCCTGCTAAGTATTCGCGGGAGAGTAGGCAGCCGTGCGCCGTAGCTTCCTACGACTTTGTTCGCGTTCGCCGTTTAGTTCGCGTTGTCGCAGCGAAATAAGCAACTTTCTTTGCATGTGTGGGGTGGCCGAAGCTTCAAGGGATGTCGAATAACAAAAGCCATCCAAACACGACCTCTTCCTGTACGTAGGCGTTTACCAGAATTTTGATTTCGCAGGGTGGGAGGGGTGTTACCCATGGCGTTAACGAAAATGGAGGGGGGCTACCCACCTGGCTAAGTTTTAAGGGGGAGGAGTGTAAACAAAAGCCTGCTTGTACGTTTAAAGTGCTCACACAGAAGTCTTGCCCTATTTTACGAGTTACACCAGCTCTAATAAGACAAGAAACTCATGTGTGCTCGGCATGCGTGTGCCCCACCACTGTTACTAGAAGGAAAAAATTTATGTTACAACAGTGGCAGTTCGGGCACGTTCATACACCATCTTGCAAAGTAGAAGCACGCAGAACACACGGACGAAAGAGCATGAAGAAAGTTTGAAACCAACACAAGACTAAATATAGCTTTGGTGCGTGCTGAGCATTTCATATACGGAATAATGGGAAGATGCTGGACCGCAAACCACCATGATAATGGCAATACTTGCATAGGCACATAAAGCTCTAAAACAATGTGGTGCACTGCAGGCCCACAGAAGACGCATATATGACGAAATCTCCGTAAAGTGACGAAGAAATTCAGTAGCTGTTTAGTGTTTACATGTTTCTACATACATCTTGACGATAGAGCGAGCCCCAGCCTTGCTGTCGCTCCCAATTAACTTGACCAACCCTTCGCCGCTTTTCAATATATCATGCGCCTTCTCTTTACTCAGCATCCAAAACACAAAAATTCTCACGCAGCTTTGTGCGCTTTCAAGAAGGTCGCTCAGAAAATTGCAAGTTTTGACGGCTGCAGCAGGTAGGGTAGTTCGACGAACGCGGCGCTAAATGGTTTTATCCGCTGGCAAGTTTGGCGATATCCATGAGGAGTGTACGCAGGTTCATTAACAATCTCTCAGTTGCGCTTCATAAGGTGACTTTTATGTCAATTATTATGCGATTATGTCACGTATGTAATCAGTGCTATCAAGATCGCTACATAACGCACGCCAGCATCACGTATTGTTTGCTTCATTGTTTGAATTACCACTCTGCTCAAATTATGTGTGTTTATTATTAAGGTACAGATATTAAGGTACAGAGACGGCAATGTGGCAACGGTGCAATTTAAAAAAAAAAGAAGGAAATACAAGGCGGCTACTTCGCACGAGCTCCACTTCGCAACTGGACTTTTTCACGGTGGTCGGCGGGATGCACCTGACAATTATATGCGGACTGGTTTGTCCTAAATTGTGTTAACGGCACGCGCGTGCCCATTTTCACAGAGGCCCGATTCTTTCCTGCAACTGTCACCGCAACAGTAGGTGTCCGGCACGCGAACGAAGGGGAAATCGCAGCCGCGTTCCTCGGCCATGCCCATGCCTCCCAGCGCTGCAAAAAGCGTTGTCGTCTGCTCGGCCTCCCGAGAGTACTGTCGGCGGCGCCCGCTAGGTGGCCATCAGTGGCGCCTCTATAGGCGGTGCACCAGGCGTATACGAAAGCGCACTGAAGGAACGGAGCGGGGAGGTACGAGAAGTGCGAAGGGAAGGGCTTGATTATTTGAGCTCTATACGCCTTCCAGATTCCGACGACCCCGACCCAACGGACACTTCTGTTCGCACGACATGCCAGTTATAACCGACTATGGGCACAAAGGGGCGCCAGTCACCTCGGATGGAAAGGCTGTCTCTCTGTATCGCCACCCTTCCCTTCTTTTCATTCGATCGCAGCGTTGATACGTACAGCCGTCTCTTCGTGACTTGTCAACACAGCGAGTGGCGCCATTTTTCGCCCTAATGATCAGACGACGCGTCTGATAGATTTCTCGCCCGACACGGAGTGAGAACTCTCTTCTAAGACCACTTTTACTTACTCCATGGAAGGATGTGGAAATCACGTCGTCTACGTTATTATAATGTGCGAGGCACCAAAGGAAGCTCGCGTGTGTAAATGCTCTCGTTATTTGTGATAGCGAACGCGGTCCATTGTCGCACTCGACGCGCACGATCACCGACGAAAAAGCTTCTTCCGCAATCGAATCATCGTTTCTCAACCATTGTTTTCCGATACACTGAAAGCGCGACGTGATCGACGTATATAGCAGGCAAAGGGTGCGCTTAGTGTATTACGCATGCACTGAGGCGGGCGCTTCAGCCATCTTAGGTGCATTAGCGACTAGTGCCTTCAGAACTGCTAACTCAACCAGCATCCCTCGCTTACCCGCAACGTGACTACGAACAAGGGGGCAACAACAACAACGACGACGACAACAACAATGCAAGTGGACGTTCGGTAGAGGCTATACAGAGGCTCTCAAGCAAGACGACGAACAAGGAACGGTTCAGGATGAAGATCGCTGACACCATAACTTAGCCCGACTTTGTGCTATTACAAATGTTTATAAATTGTGCGGATGTAGATGTCAGAATCCCAATAACGCGATGCAGTGGGGCCCCTGGACAGACTAGTGTTCACTACCCAGGGTTCTTTAATCTGCACTTAAATCAACGCATATGTGGTTCTTCTCACGTTTCGTTCGAACTGAAATGCGGTTAAACAAGGCCCTATCGAGAGAAAAGCCCTTGAATACAAACACCCAGAGGCATACGATACTGAACGAAACCGCCGCAGCAGCAGCCATGAACTCTATTGAGGAGATGAAGTCACACGGTTCTGTTGGAGCGATAACGTCCAAAGGGTGAGTGTCACTAAAGAAGCTTAAAAGGAACGTCGTGTTGATTAAAGGCTGTCAACCAAGGAATAACGCAAGGTGCATCAGAAGCTCTGCCGGTAAGCTAAGGGAAAGTGCTTTCGTCTACCAGCTTAAATATCGCTCCTAATTTTAGCATGGTCAGCCGCCCCCCGTCCCAACACACACACACACACACACACACACACACACACACACACACACACACACATTTGCATCAGATAGGAGGCTCATTATTGGAGCCCCCTAGCTAATAGCTTTTCGCTTGATAGCGAAACAATGAGGGTGATTTCCCGTGCAAGGAGCGCGCGCTGTCTGCCACTCCAAAAGTACCAGCGCTAATTCGTTGACTGATAGATACTGCCTCGAATTACGGTCAGCTCCTTGCAAGACTGTTGCGACAGTGCTGTCCACTACAACGCAATCGAACAACAGGGGAACACAGTCATGCCCGCTTCTGCAACACCCATACGAAGTGGCTTCGTAATGCAAACCGACGCTAAATGGGTACACCGGATAAAGTTGCGTCCGTTTCGCGGGTACACGCGCGAAAACACGGACAAAAGTAAGAAAAAGAAACGCTCAGACAAAACTTAAAACAGAAGGACTGTAAGTCGGGCAAGTGTACACGGCGCGTGGACGTGCCGAGGAAAGAAGGTTAAACGAAAAAAGAAAAAAAGGACAGGAAAGCAAAGCGCTAAACCTTAGTCCCGCAAGGCGCAGGCCTTGCATCATTGATCAACCGGATCCAAGAACCTCGTTCGGACGGTCCGCATCGCAAATTGCTCGAAGCTCGCGCCCCTTTCTCCAGCCCCAGTTTCCTCGGTCTCAAACCCTACACCAAGGTCTGCAAGGCATCTACTCGAAGAGCTCACGGATCATGAAAGGAGAGAGACCTTATCTCCGGAGCGCACACGGCGTGAAAACGCCGTCCATACATACAGGCAACCGTTCGCTCGAGTAAGGAAGGGTTCAAGATCTGGCTATCCTCTCGTGCAAGTCGGGAGCGGCGCCTGAGATGCCCGATTAGGCAAGTCGAAACAACCCCCCATCCCCGCCCACTCCCTAAGTTGCTTCCGGAACTTAGGGAAGAGAATTTGCCGTCGCGAATCTTTCATGCGCGTGTGTTATTACAGATTCTCGAAGGGAAAGCACACGGTGGTCCCCAAGGCAGGCGAGCGAACGAGCCGCGTCATACAGAGAATTATCGCGAGACACCATGGGCGCATTCCGAGAAGACGGCGCCATGCGTTCCGCAGCCGAGAAGATGCGCATCGCAGCAGGCGAGCCATTACGCTTAGCTAAACCACGACACGACGCATGCGGATGAGATGCAGGCGCGGTGACACAAGAGAAACCAAACGAAGGGAGAGAAGAGGCGGTGAGAAAGAAAAAAAAGAGAGCGGGGAGGGGTAAATACGGCGAGAGAAAGATGGTATTTAGTCCTTGCACCGTTTCCCCCCCCCCCCTTTCCGCAGCCATCACGAATGTCGCCGAGCCGCACTCCCGTAGGGGCTGCAAATAATAGCGCAACACTGCCCCTTTTCCGAAGAACCACCTTTCATATACAGCGAGCGCGGCTCGGCGACTGAGGGGAATTAAACATAGGGGGAAAAGGTAGAGAGGGAGCGGAAGCCTACAAAACGGGGGCGAAAAGGAAGCGGGAATGCTGTCAGACAGGGAGATTCTTGCAATTGGGGAGGGGGAGGAGGAGGGAGCAGTATAGGGAAAAGGAGGAAAGCGCACGGTGCGGTAACCGTCCCTTGTCGGGTAGGATAGGAGATTCCCCCCCCCCCCCCACACACACACACACACGAAAGGGTGCGCAGAGGGGGGGGGGGGGGGGGACGCGCGGCTGAGATAATTAGGTTTCCCTCAACTCCCCAGATCTCGTTGCGCAAGGGTCGAGGAAGGGACGTACTTCCAAGTAAGCGAATAACTGAGTATATAGGTCACACAGCACGAGTACATCTACGTACACGGCTGCGTTGATATAGAGCGAGCTCGCGCAGGACGTGGCGAATGAACCAGACTCGGCGGTTGCCGTCCGTCGGGAGGAGAGATAAACGAAGAAAAATTGGGTATCTCGTCCCGCGGGAGTTAATGCGGCATGTTTGCAGCAGTGCAGCGGGTCTGCGCGAGTGAATCAGTGGGCACACGTCAGGGTGGCGGAACCAAGACCGGTCTACAGAGGAACAAATGTGACAGAACGTTGCATATAATCAACGAAGCACACACAAATTGGTTTAGCTTGCATAAGAGCCTCCTGCAGACTGCCTTTGTAATAGCTAGTCTACAGGGGTGCATGCGTTGTGTCGCCTTTAAAGAAGGCTCCTTCGGTGCTCGTTTGTATTAGCGTCCTATTATATATAGCGAAGAAGGATATCTCTGAAAGCCACGTCCGTTGCCCCGTCGAATTTCCTTCCGCAGGATTGATAGAGATGCTCGAAACGCGTCGCGTATCCGGCGGCGCTCTGTATTTCCCGTGTGAGTGTTTTATCAGTCACGACCACGACGTTTCCCAAACCGCACAAAGGAGCTCCTTACGACGCTGCACAATCCGTTTTACATAAAAATTAAGGAGAGACTGAGCTAGTATACTAAGACGAAGCAGCAATATAAAGGACATTAATAATAACAATAATAATAATAATAATAATAATAATAATAATAATAATAATAATAATAATAATATTATTATTATTATTATTATTATTATTATTATTATTATTATTATTATTATTATTATTATTATTATTATTCCACGCGGAAATACGCTTACCAGCACGGCTTTATTAACGGTAAAATGATCAACGACATACCAACTAACGGCGGGAGATGTCGTAAGACAAACATATTAAAACGAAACGCGCCAATAAATAGAAACACAACAAAGTTTCATACTAGCCTGCGCTCCCCCGCACATTCTTATTCGTTCTTCTTCACTGCTTGCATTATTTGATGGGAAATAAGTGCCTCTGCATCGGCGAGCAAGTCTCAAGGCGCACGAAAATCAAACGGCGCTGTTAAAAAAAGAAATTGTTGCTTACCGCGAGATGAAGTTCTGTTCAATTTCCAACACGCTCTCACGTAATTCAAAAAAGTAAGCGGAAATAAAAACAACGAAAGCGAGCACAGTTTTCATCACCGTAAATACGACGGCTGTGCGCCGAATCAAAACAGCGTACCTTCACCTTCGTGCTACGAGCCGGCCAAACATCGAAATCGCGCAGCTCCCTATACCAACCCAGCGTGTGCAGCCTTGCCGAAGAAAAATAATGATTTCGCTCGGTCCATAGCAATCCTGAACTTCTATACCGGCCCAACGCTTGTTTGCATATGTGTAAGCGTATACTTTCGCTATAGCGCTTCACAACAAACGCCAACTCCGACGCCAACGAATCTTCGAGTAGTTTTTGTGTCCCTGATGAAACAGTCACGTAAAGGCATACATGGCGGAAACGTAAGTTGGTTACGTTATCTGTACTCTGTTTCACCAGTTCCGTGCAGCAGAGCCAAAGGCTACGCGGCCATGGAGCAATGAATTATTCCCAGGCGGGCGAAACGCCACTGTTCGGACACGCTCCTGCGACCCTCCTCCTCCTTCCAGGGCTGCAGCTACCACTGCAGCGCCCGCCATTGGCAGATGACAAGCCGCGGAAAGACACGTTTAACACGTGTTCGCCCTCCTAGCTAATTGGCCGAAGAGGGAAGTAGCGTCCACAGTGCTGCACGGAATTTCGATAGTGGAGACTAAATCGGGTCGTCCAAAAATCTTATCACCCAAAGCACTTAGTTTCGGAGCGCAATAGCCGTGCTCAGTGACAAACACAAACTCAGCAGCAAAGGGTCTCGCTGCGTCAAGTGATGATCGCCCTCGTAGAAAAATAAATTGCCACCGCGGTGATATTTACACGCTGCATGCCGCAAGATCTGCATGGCTGCGGCGAGCAAGGCATGTTGCTCGCGGGTCTCTGGAACGTTCCTTAGAATGAACAATTAAGTACAGGAACACGAAGCTGCGAGGGCAAACGAGTTCGGCGGAAACCCGCAAGCTGAAATAAAGATAACGAAAGGAAAAAATTATCAAAGGGAAACCGTTACACCACCTCACGGAATACTTCAGTGAAAAGGCCCGAAATAAGTCTGGAAAGGAATGACACGTCATGCAAGGTATTGCTACTTTAGCTACAGAAAAAAAAATGCCTCTGCAACATTACGTCACCTCATTACACAAACTACTACAACAGCACATCGGAGAAAAGAAAACGGCAGTAGCAAATGTAAAAGGTTCATTAATTGAAAGCCTAATTAAATGTCGTGATGGCACATGCCTCACGCGCTGTATTGTATGCTTCGACAGGCTCGAGACTCACAAGCTTTTCTCGGCAATATAACATGCATACATCGTATATTACTCGCAGCTGGTCGCCGACACACACAGGCGAAATACGTGTACAAGAATCTCACTAACGCCGCGCGGCAGTATGCCTGAACTCCTCTAGCTCCACAAGACGAGCTAACGATCGGGTAATGGACCCCACACCGCGTTAATTAACACAATTATCAAGAAGTCGTCTAAGCCACAGCTTTGATCGTATCGTCTAAGGCACAGCTTTCTCGACGGCGTTGCTATATATCGAGTCTCTTTGCGCGAAGGCATACACACAAGAGACGCCAAAGACAGAGTACCCCGCTTCTTCACCCTGTAATCCCGGCGACGACCAATTACATGCCGCTAAAACACGTCTTGCAAACTTGTAACGACAGCTGCGCCACGCTAATTACCCCAAGTCCGCATAGCTCTGAAACAAAGAGACACCGCGGTTGATGGAAGAACGATGACGTGCCATCCCATACACCCTCGGTGCTGTCACTATGTAATAGATTTCTCTCGCACCATTCCAGCACCTGGTTTTATAGTGAGTGGCGTCGACCATCGCGAAAGTTGCCGTGTGCATGCAGTGCGCACCTTAAAGAGTGTTCGCAGCTAAGTGACACGTTTGCGAAGTATCGAAATATTACATATAGGGTTATATAATAAGCTTCAAGGCGTGAATGCCAAACAGTTTGCCGTGCACTACCGCTAAGGCAAGTGATAACCCCAGGTGGTCGAAATTTCCGGAGCCCTCCACTACGGCGTCTCTCATAATCAGAGCTGGTTTTGGGACGTTAAACCCCACAAATCATCAAGGCGAGTGAGTCATACAACTATTAGGTGCAAACAAGGCGTAATTGTTTTCGCTTATCTTTGGCACCGCCTTGAGGACAACAAATAGGCAGCCAGAAGCACCAAAGCGCACAGGAATCCAGTCTCGTCCGCAAATGTAGCGAGCAGCAAATCTTGTACGCGAACACTCTAATCACCAACCTCCAGCAGACTGGTCTGCCTTCTGCCTGCTGCCTCAACTATAACGTACAGCAACCCTCAGACTCCCCCTTTGCCTCAGGTTTACACTCAGATATATTCCGCAACGCGTAAAATAAGCCTCAACAACGCAACAGGAAAGAAGGGAGACCCAGAGAGCTCAGAGTAAATTAAACTACGCCCCACCGACTGCCTTTCACCTCAAATGTGCAATGGCCGTATAGTCGGGAGCGAGCGAAGTTTTGTACGAAATGAGATGGGGCTTCGCGTAGTGTGTACGCAAAACGAAGCATATATGCAGTTAAAACAATTGCGAGGTGAGCGGCCGCTTCATTGGCGCCAGCAGCTGCCACCACCTCGAGGAAATTTAACCCGTCCATCTAACGGGGAGGGGGGCACACCCCGATCGACCCTCAGGCCAGGGCGGCATTCGAGCGGACGCATGCTGTGCTCGGCTCAGCGACTCTTCCGGCCGAGTGAAGTCTCGCCCGCGTTTTGAGCTGCGCGTCAGCGTGCCGCTGTACTCCCATGCGACGAGCTGGAAGCGAGGCGATGTGTCAATTCTAGCGCAAATGATTACGCCAGTCACACTCGCGGCGCATTATTAATGCGAATCACTCTCTCGGGAGCAGAGTGCGAGCTTTCGGAAGCTGCCACTGAGTGCGCCTAAAACCCCCACAATATCTAAATGAGGAGGGAGAAAGAGCAGTACTACAGTGAAGCGAAATACGAAAAATGTATATTTTTATAAGGTTACAGTCAAGAGTAAAGGCGAAATATCACTTAAATGAATATTGGGAGATGATTTCTAAGCTTTTACGTCACAAACAACCGCGGTATGACTATGGGAGACGCTGTAATGGAGGGCTCCGTACACGGGTCTCAAGTTTCGCCTACATCGAAATGCAGCCGCCACGGGTATAGCATTCGATCCCAGGACCTTCAGGTCAGCAGCGGAGTGTCATAGCCACTAAACCACCGTGACGGGGCAAATTTTATGAGCGAACTCCATTAGCAAGCAGACTCTGAGTGAGGAGTTATATGCTCCCGACACATTGCCGTGTCGGAAGTCTTTCACCCCTCAGTCTCTTGGCAGGCATTGGCCAGCGGCACTCAGCGCTGGCCAACGCTCGCCATGTGGCACGGGGTAACTGATACCTAATATTTAAAGTGTTGGAGGACTCGTGACAAGTGTTGCACGTGCATGCAGCGAGCAGTTTCCATAACATCACTGACAGCATATATCAATCGATGAGGATGCATTGACTAAGAGGTCTGGCGAAATCAGATTGGGTAGATTACACTACAGCCAGCACCAAATGGCGAAGAAGCGCGGAAGGCGCGAGTGAAACGAAGACGTTAGGCGTGGGCGCTGTCTTCCTTCCGATCATCGTCTTTACAACACACTTTACGGCTAACTCCTCATGTCGAATCAATCACCACGACCAACGCCTCCATCCTATATAGTCAGGCAGAATGCGCCTGGAATACCTGAACAGGCGCGGAAAAGAACGTGCCGCAAAAGAAAGAAGGAACGGCGCGGCATCGAAGGAGGTCCTTTTTCTTTTTTCTTTCTTTTCACGCGTTTTCAGTATATGAATCGGAGCCAACCCTGCCAACTTTCCATGCCTGGAACGCCTCAGATTTCAGAAAAGCATCCAGCGAATACCATTAAGCTCAAGTTCGAGATTCCTAGACTGTAGATTAACCGCTATACGCTGCGAACGCCACAGACGCGAGCTTGCCAGAACTCTCCGAAGTACACAACGGCACGTTTTCATTTCATGGTACTCAAAGGACGCGGTAATTTCAGGGCGGCCTCCATATATTGCTTACGGTGTTAGATGGATTAGCATAGATCCAAGACTTTCGACATTTCTTTTTCTCCTTTTTTCTGCTCCATCCCCTCTTTTCCCCCTTCGCACCTGTCTGCCAATCCAACTATAGTATGCCTCACCCTTGACGTTCAATCTCTCTATCTCTCCCTATATATATATATATATATATATATATATATATATATATATATATATATATATATATATATATATATATATATATATATATATATATAAAAATCGCTCAACCTCGAGGGGCTGGTGTGCGTGGCTTGCATCTGCAGCAGCCCGAGGGGACCGAGAACCGTTGGCGATCTGCACGTCACCGCGCCGCCCTCAAAAATCTCGTTTTGCGCGATGTTTCCGTTATTTTCTTATTTCACTCCCCCCCCCCTCCCCCATTTATTTCTGGTGCGCCACCACGACTCATCCAAGCGGCATCGAGCAAAAAAACCCGATACAAGCGTCCACTCGGTACCACCACCCCCCCTCACACACACACACACACACATACACAAACACAGACACAACGCGTATACCACGCGCGTGGCTCGAGCCATTTTCGCCAGAGCCGAGATGCCAATCGAAACGGTGCCGGCGGCGCGCAGACGTGAGGTACGGAGGTGCGAAAGGAGAAATAACGTCACATGCGGCAGGCGGCCAAGAAATAACGTCCTATATATGATATGGCGGAGCGATTGACGTTTCGGTTGCACGAGCATTTGAACGCCTACTGAAAAATAGAAAGAAAGCTTTAAAATGTTTTTCGAGGCTCGCACGGCTGCTACGCCAGGTATGCAGCGTGGAAAAAAATATATAAAGCAGAGTACTTTTGCTGACAGCCCAACCCTGCAGGAGTGACGAAAGGAAAGAAATAATGGAACCGACAATATCGAGGAATATTGCAGCGCGGCATATCTGAAGTTCCATATACCTGTCGTTCACGCATATATACGTGCGGCGAAAAGGACGTCGATCAAACTTTTTAACAAATTCTTTTTTATTTATCTTTCTCGCCCTCCTGCTATCAATGTAAGCTGGGTGTCCTGATCTCTCTCTCTCTCTCTCTCTCTCTCTCTCTCTCTCTCTCTCTCTCTATCTTCCTTTCTCCTCTTGAGGCTCCCAGCTATACGTTCTCCGAGCTCGTTCGGATCTTCGCATTACTCTCACGCATCTCCTCTTCCGTTTATTTCCCTTCAGACCTTTCCCGAAAACGTCACCAGCGAGCTGACGCGTGCGAGCGCCACGTAGCAGCACCACGATGCCCCTCCCTTTCCTTTTCCAATAACCGCGCGCTAGCGTCAAAATTCCCCTCGCTCCTCCAATGCGCAGGCGAAGAGGGAAGAGCGCTCACAGAGCGGCGGTCCACACCTGCGCAAGAGAGGAGCGGGGGAATAATGCTGGAATATTCGAAAATCATGGTATTGGCTTCGAAAGGGTGGGCCAAGTCAGGAGGCAATGTCGTTTTGCCCCCTTCGTGGGCATTTTCTGAAATGCAGAAAAATGAATAAATGAAATGGTTAGTAAAAAGAAGAAAGAAAAGAAAGAAAAAAGAAGAGCGTGGGAGCACCAAGCACCAAACGCGTAACAAGAGTTCTGCTCTTATTGTTATAGAGGAAATGGTGCTGCTGAGGAATGGACGGCGTTATATAGACCCTTATAATACGGCTACACACCAAACCGCGCGACTGGCCAATGCTCAACCCATGACTACAGCCAGGCCTCCAGCCCGGCCCCGTCTCCTGAGATTGTGTTACTAACTGGGGAACGGCAGGCACACCGATCTTATAGTTAAAAGAAGCTGCGGCGACCTTGACGCAAAGAGCGAAGAAACGTGCCAGAAGTTTCAGTCGGTCTTAGCAGCGTCGCGAGGAGTGCATGGCGTGTACTGGGCCCTACACGCTACGTCGTACTAATAGAAAGTGCGCAACAAATTTACCAGTGGCTTGCCTTTCTGTGAAGGCTTCCTTTTTGCTTGAGAAAAACAACCACAATATTCTAGCACGTACCCAGCAATCCGTCAAGTCGCACAGTAGCGTACCAACACTACATTCCTCATTCAGAATACCAATTAAATAAATAAATAAATAAATAAATAAATAAATAAATAAATGCGAGAGAGAGAGAGAGAGAGAGAGAGAGAGAGAGAGAGAGAGAGAGAGAGAGAGAGAAAGCTCTTTACAGTCACTGCTCAAGTTTGCGTACATATAAGCACCTTAGTGAGCTCGACTGCATGGAACACCACCCGTGGTGTACAAGTAACAGGGGTGCAAGGCAAAAGTAAAGGCTTCGGCACGTAAACTCCATGATACACCGTCTTGCCTACTCCGGCACGCAGCGAAAGCTCAGAGTTTTAGCGAGCGAAGCAAGAACAAGGAACCGGCGGAATGCGGACTGTTTTGCCACTGCACACGCACGTCTCCCATGCAGTTTAACACGGATGTATTGACTCCGGAGAGGATCACGAAGAAAGTTTGATATAGGTAATTCGGTATATAAAAATAAAAATTTCGTACAGAGATTCTTAAGGGGATTTTACGCAACTTCGTTATAGGTAGGTTCGATATATCCGGGTTCGACTTAGTCCCAATTACGAGACGTCACGACACAATCACAGGTGCAGTGAATGGACGCGTATGTGAGGTTAACTTCCACAGCTATCCACCGCGAGTTCCCCGGACTATTTGTTTATGTGTGTACACGTACCTTGCAGACCTCAACAGAGGCATTGGGGGTGAAATTCAAAAGTAAAATGAAAATGATACAATAGGCAAGCAAATTAGTTACAAGTCCAAAACGCAATACAGGTACAGCTTGTGTAAGTGGAGGTGAAATGAAAACGCAATACGGATAGTGAACAAAGTGTTGTGTGTGTGTAAATACATACGGCAATATGCAAGAAGCTCGGATTTCCAGTTCCCGCTGGATAGCTGCGCTTAACAAGACCCAAAGCAACGGCCTCTAGAAGGAAAACACACACACACATGCAGAGAGAGAGAGAGAGAGAATGCGTGAATGAAGGATTTCAGCGATATCATTGATGTGCTTGTGCAGCTACTCGCGAAAGGTATCGTGACTGCGCTGCTCAACGATGCTATTCAAAGCCGGATGGTGCGCGGGTGTGACGAGAAGTTAAAAGCATGCGTAGTGCAGTAAATGCGAGCGCAACTGTAGCTATTGCATAATCTATGCGATAAGTATCGTGGACGCTTAATTGTGCTAGGGGTGACCGAGTAGCACGGACGTATTTATGAAAGAGCGAAAAAAAGGCGATATCTCGACGAGCTTTTTTTTTTTTTTTTAATGTGAGTTGGCATAAGCTAGATTACATGACGCTTCGTCAAAACGTTGCAACAACCGTTGTCATGGGCTTTCTTGGCAAGGGCGCTAAATGCACGGTACTACGAAAGCCAGCCTTACGAATAACAATATACCGTGCGATGTCCGTATAGGCCGTCCTGACGACGAGTCCACTTGTCGAAGTGCACTTGTCGAAACGTTGGCTCCTGCGACATTCCCTCTTCTAAATCGTTTTTAGCGGTCTGTGAATCGATCCAAGCTTCCAAATTCCCCTTGTAGTTAGTATACCGTATACACACTCAATGTTCCATAATTCCGACTGCTAACCTACGGTAGAATACAGCCGAAAAGAGAGAGAGAGCGAAATCACAGTGCCCAACGAGATCCGGCCTTTCGCAATCAAGTATTACTTGCCATCACATGGCACTGAGCAATAACGACAAAAAAGAAAGAAAGAGCCGAAAGTTATGGAGGAAATCCGTTCGTAGATGCAATTCGTAAACGAGGCAGCAATCGCACAACGAATACGAACTAGTCCACGCGACAGATTACGTCGAAGATGATGAAATAGTATAGGCGTGCAGCACTGGACACTTCCTGTATAGACGCACTCAACGTCCGCTATATATAAGATATCGTATCCATCTTCATACACTCTGAAGACGTTCGTCTCCCCTCCAGTTGCGATATGGCCTCCTCACCGGGCCCATACTGTCACGCACAGGTGTCGTCACCAGTGAAGGGGCAGCCAGGGGAGGGAGGGAGGAGGAGGGTAGTTCCGGTTTCGAAATTCGATTCGATATCGGACCGGCGATCCGCGCTCAGTCGCAGAATGAGGAGTTTCCGCTCGGCCAGGCAGGGGGATGATGAAGAACGGAAGAGGGAACATGGCAGGGTAAAAGAAAGCCCAGAAGTAGTGGCCAATGTCTCACGAAAAAAAAAGAAGAAATAAACACGCGTACCGGGAGCAGCAGCAGCCTGAGGAGGAGGAGGAAGACACACAAACGTTAGCAGCTCCGTCCGTGCACGCAATATCGGTAGTTCTCCTGCAATATCGTTCTTCCTTTTCCATCTCTCTCTCATATATATATATATATATATATATATATATATATATATATATATATATATATATAGAGAGAGAGAGAGAGAGAGAGATAGAGAGAGAGAGAGAGAGAGAGAGGGAGATGTATAAACGGGGTCGGTCGAAGCAATCACTAAGTGCCTCAACTGGAAAGCGGAGAAAGAAAAGAAAAGAGAAAGGAATGGAACGTTGTGTTACTTCTTCAGCGGTGAACACCGACAAAAGGAAACAATAGAAATGGAACGTGAAAGACACGAAATGCGAACGTTCGGCGCGGCGAACGCGAAAGTTCAGATCGATGACGAACGAACGCGGAGGCGCCGCGGGGGAAGGCGTTCGCGGAATGGGAAAACAGCCAGCCGCGCCCACAAACCTGAGACCATGGCAAAGTTGGGCGAGAATAGCACCTCGAAAGAAAAAAAAAAAAAAAAGGAGTGTCCTGGATATACCAGCAGTGATGACCTAGGCCACACTGGCCCGGCCAACCCTTACGCCCCCGCCCCCCCCCCCTATTTTTTTCTTTTCCTTTTTTTCCCCCTGACTGAACTGAAAACGATCGACGATTCAAATCAATAACAACGAAGCGAAATTATCGATCGCGCTGCCTAAACGTGGATAGAAGGGGCAGTGCCAGCCCTGTTGCAAACGTCGGTGTTGAATCATATTAAACTTTAGTTAATTGGCGTGGTTTGCGCGCGGCTTTAAGGGAATGAAAAAGGGTGCGAAATGAACCGCGTGGCATCTCTACGATTGGGAGAACTGGCTACACAATGCACCTGGTACAGGCTACTATTACAGTTAAGCAGTGCAGAGGCGAACAACGCTTGTAGCCGGAGGCGTCGTCCTTCACAACGTCGGCGCATTAAAACGTCTAATAAACCTACCATAAATAATCTCATGTCATTTTTCGGCTCATCAAACACCAGAAATCAATCAAGTGCCCCTTCTGTTTAGTGCTCTTCCTAAAAACGCAACTGCGGCGCCTTGCGGGCAAACCGGCTGCAGCTCGTATAAAGTACGAAAATAACCATGACAAAGAAACGATAAGGGCAACAGCACACGTATACTTAAGACGTACTGGAGTATCCGTAGA
Organism: Hyalomma asiaticum; assembly: GCA_013339685.2. NCBI lineage: Eukaryota > Metazoa > Arthropoda > Arachnida > Ixodida > Ixodidae > Hyalomma > Hyalomma asiaticum. Next base: position 103,653,890 of record CM023482.1, read on the forward strand.
ACCACCGCTGCTATCGAAGACACCGGACATCCTGTCACGGCAGCATTTACAAAACAAAACAAAAAAAAAAGCAGTGATGGATGCTCTAATTCGCAAAATGGCTACGTAACTCGCCAGCACTGTGTCCTTGCGGACAAACTACTACGATATGTATGTAGCCTCTATAGCTCACATACATTCTTTCGAAAACGAGAAATGAGGAAAATATAGTTCGCGTTCGCCCGACGCAAGTTTCTTGGCGCCACACATCACTGACTCATCTTTTGCGTTGCCGATTCGTGGTATACTGGAAGACCGCGGCCATTCGCAAATACAACGCATTGTACGGGAATGGTGCAAGCCACAACGAGTCGAGAATGTCACTATATCCGAATAAACGAAGTACCCGCAAGTCATCGTTGTATATACCACGCGTCTCCATTAAAGGAATAAGAAGAGGAGGCGAACATGCGAGTTTCGTGTCCAATTCTTCTTCCTCATTACTCGCTAAATAGACGAAGCTTTTCGCGAAACACCGCTGAATATGGAGCGCAGCGGCAAACGTGTCGTATTACGTTAGGAACTTCCGCCGTCAGCCGTTGGCTTAACCCTTACTGCGAACTTGTTTCTCACGCTGAGATCAGCACTTTCAGCATACAACATCTACAGGAACTAACCGAAAACTAAAGCACCGCCTTAATTTTAATTTTTTTTTTTTTTTCAATTCTAACATACACTCAGATCGTGGATGTCTTCCGTGTCAGCCTCGCACCAAGAAAACACCCCCAAAGAACTTCAGTGCTCCTCAACAAACATCAGAAACGCGGAGCATATTACGTGTCATCTCTTTTGTTAAAGAAGGCTAATATGACCGATGGATGTTGACGAAACGCGAGAAGAAAGGAACGGCCGACTGTAATGGCAGAGACGACGGCAGCGGCACGATACGCACGCATAGACATGACAGGCCTGGAAAAGGAAAACGGAAAACAAACAAGACAAAAAATACAAAAAGAAAAACGGGCAGCAGAATAAAGTCGGAAACGAAGGATCGATGAAGGTTCTTGAAGCGCCGGAAATAGGTTCTCTTGCAGACAAACAAAAAAAAAAAAAAAAAACTCAGACGAGAAAGAGCTCCTGAACGACCGTGCGTGCGCCTGAAAAGACAGGAACGCGAAGAGACGACAGTCGCGTGGGTCTGGTAGAGGACGTACCGACGACGCTGGCAGTACAGGGTAAGGTATACCACAAGATCATAACAGAAAAGAAAAAAAATTAAACGATATCCCACGCCCGTGTAGAGAGGAAAGCCTCCAGTTTCTTGTGACCGAAATTGAGAGATGAAACGAACTATGAAGCACAGAGAAGAAAAAAAATGGGAAACAAGCCTCGGATAGGAGAAGGAAAGACGAGAAGCTGCACAGATCGCGCGCCAAAAGACGAGGCATGTGTCTACGAGACGAAAGACGAAAGTTCTTTTTTTTTCATTATTATTTGTTGGTAGCTATAGCCCTTCGTGAAGGGGATGCGCTCTTTAAAAAACGGAACACGTTCTTTTTTTTTTTCCCCTCAGTTTCTACGACAGCCGCAGCCGACGTCTCAAAAGCGACGAAGGTATAAAAAAAAAGGGGGGGGGGAGGGGGGGTTCACATAACAGAGATGGTAAATGATCGCCGGTGACTAGACGTCTTGTACTCAAAGAGTGCGACGCTGTCAACAATTCTGAAGGCGACGAAGCTCCGTCCACCACGAAACCGAGTCTTTCTTTCTGTCTTTCTTTTTTGAGAAGTGGATTTGACAGCCGGACATGGAAATTTTCTTCCCGATGTTGGAACATTGCCCTGACGAATCACAGATCAATCACAGCCCCTCGCCCACAGTCGAGATACACCATCGCGGAAACACTCGGTTCACTATTACGAAGATTCACCTCTAGGGCATCAAACCAATCGAGTCTTGACTCTCGAGTTCCCAGGGCTATGGTATTGAACCTATATATCAAATCGCGTCGGTTTTGCGCGTATAAGAAAGCGCCGCTGTGTACGACGTGATATACGCGGTTTAAGTCAACTCGACAGCGAGATTATTGGTCACAATCGAGCCACTGCGAAATAATTACGATAAAATGACAAAAACACACAAAATTAGATCACAGCGAACTTTAATTTTAATTCTCTGCACCCCTATTCGATCGATTTCTGGGGTTTAACGTCTCGAAACCACGATTTGATTATTAGAGACGCCGCAGTGGAGGGCTCCAGAAATTTCGACCACCTCGGGTTCTTTAACGTGCACTGACATCGCACAGAACATGGGCCTCAGCATTTGGCCTCCATTGAAATGCAGCCGCCGCGGCCGGGATTCGATCCCGCGACCTTCGGATCAGCAGCCGAGTACTGTAGCCACTATAGACCACCGTGGCGGGGCTTTGCTGCACCCCTGCGCGCTCGCTGAGACAGCGTGCGTTATAGGTAGCACCACAAACTCGAAGGATTTCATTACGCTAAAAGCTCTCACCCTCGTGAGAACTCCGAATGCCATGTTTGAAAAAGCCAGAAAGCTGAACCCACAAAGATTTAGGAAACGAAGAACACAACGCAGGCGCTGTTCTTCCTTTCCCAAGTCCTCGCGCGTTTAGTGCTACAGCTTTTTCACGCACGAATTACCTGAAACTCGTCCAAGTTTCCCTTCTATAGCGCTCTGAATACCGAAAGTTAAAAACAAAGTAGACGTGGCAAGACAAATGCGAAAGTGCTAGTTTGCGCGACTTCTAGCATCGTCTCGCGCCTTAACTATAAAGCGCAAAACGAACACAACGAATCGATAGAACCCCACATATACGGTGAACCATCGCGGCAGGTAATCAGAGCAAGTGCACCCGCTATCTTTCGCAGCCGTAGTACAGCGTGCACATGCATTGAGGAAGGACACCGCGCGCTTATATACAGTGTACCGCCTATAGGTCTGAACATCTCTACGCTACGCTTTTCGGTTATACCGCGAGCCTTAACTATACTATACTATGAAGTTGGTTGGCCCGTTCGCGTAGAACAAAACAGGGCGGTGCGGAAACGACGGGGCCGATAACGAAAACTGGCAGGTCGTACCACTCCTGCCAACCCGTATCGCGGCGCGTCACCCGTCTCTCCGCGTCGCGCCGTGACGTGGGCTTCAATATGCGACCTCAGAAACCGTGCAAGGAAGGCGCTGTACGGATCAATACGGACCACCTATTATACGGACAATTGCCAGACGTGCACAGAATTATTATTCGTGCGTTTTCTTTCAATTCCGTCCAGGCACACATATATATACGCGGTCCGAAATCTTAAGTATATCATATACTAAATATGCCGAGCCAGTACCCATTGAGTGTGTTCACGGCATTTAAGATCACAAGTCAACAATACCTGAGATACTAAGATATGTGTGCGAAGCACAGAGCTCTTGATTCAATTCAACCATACGGGATACTGTCACCGTTCATTCAACATCTACGCATTTTTCCGTTGCTGTACTTCCCCGCCCCCCCCCCCCCCCCTTCTCCTGTCGAAATACGGCGGCCGCCACAGAAAGTCAAGACTGTGACCGCGTACTTAGAAGCAGAACATTTGCTTCGCGGGAAAATTTTGCGCCGCCTTCAAGAAAACGACCTGTTATACGGAGAGCCTGACCATGCGACCGTGGGCGCAGTACGTACGCACCTAACAGCGGGCACACGGATATCAGCAATGACAGGAGAAAAAAAAAAAAAAAAGGAGGTCAGACAAGGCATAAGCCAGGCTTCGAGTACGCCGGAAGAGTACGCGAGCCCTTACAATTGGTAAAGAGAGGCGATTTCACTTACGCGACACGGCCTTTCACTTAGCTCTCTCGTGCGAAAGGAAAGCACTCGGACGGAAGCAATCTGTATAGGTCCGGACGGAGAATTAGCGCGAGGATCGAGGAACAAATGGGCGTACAGCAGCGAGAAGTCGCTCTCGGCATTCCGCGAAAGGGGGAGGAGCGGGGCCTCCTGCGTGAGCTCTGTCCAGAGAACGATATAAGAGCTTCGGACTGAGCTGACAGGCGCCCCGTGTAAGGACAGCTCGCGGAGAGGAGTTGCGCAGAGCATTATCCTCTGCAGTGCCGGAGACGGCGGGTGTGACAGGCCATGTAGGCAATATAGCAGCAATGCGTATATTATACAGCTGCTCGCCGTTATGGCTGAAACAAGGATGGGAGGAAGAATAAACTACAAGATCGAAGGGAGAATGTGTGTGTGTGTGTGTGTGTGTGTGTGTGTGTGTGTGTGTGTGTGTGTGTGTGTGTGTGTGTGTGTGTGTGTGTGTGTGTGTGTGTGTGTGTGTGTGTGTGTGTGTGTGTGTGCGTGCGTGCGTGCGTGCGTGCGTGCGTGCGTGCGTGCGTGCGTGCGTGCGTGCGTGTCGTGATCGCGGCCACCATGATTTCGAAAAGTAAAACTACATTGGCCTTTAAGCCACAACTTTCCTTCCCTCTTCGATGTGTTCTCTCGGCGGGCGTTTCCTCCATATAACTGTTATACTGGGTGCAGGCTATGGCAAGCCACGATGGTAAAAAAAAAGTACCAATGGTGAAACCGGCGACCACAACCTCCGCAAAAGAGCCGAGGCCCAATTACTGTTATAGCATTCGCCCCCCCCCCCCTACTACACTAATTAATCCACTGCGATGACCGGCACTGCTTGAAGAAGCGTCGCTCGCGAGAGAGCGTTTACAGAAAGAGCGTTTACATAGCCAACGCGCGCCTTTCGCTCTCTCTCTCTCTCTCTCTCACACACACACACAAGACAGCAGAGGCACGCGCCGGGAGAGAGAGAGGCACGCGCCGAGGGCGAGCGCGTGCCTCCCGGCACGCGGGTTACGCCTGACGACTGACGATGACGCGTGACAAGGTTAGACTAAGAGGAGCTTCGCCCCTAATAAATGAATAAAGATGCGAGCGGAATACTTAGCCGCCATCTGGTAAGCATGTAGGGGACCTGCACGGCAAACTACAAGAAATGAAGCCCGTGACTATGTAACAGCTGTTCGTCTGTGCGACCGGGCCTTGCATCGCAGCACACATAAGAAGTCGACCGCCGGATAAGAAGCCTTTCGGAATAGGCCACCTGCGAACCTCAATAGAGCGCAGAGCCGAGCTCTGGCGCGTGTACAGTGAATTCCGGGATGCGTGACCGTGGGGAAGCGTGAACGGGGCATTACGCAGAGGCTGCAGCCTAAAGCGAAAGCATAAACCGAACAAATAAAAAAAGTCATCCTCAACCGCGAACTTGCGGCGATGCCGCGCGCAATTAGGGAGCCCCGTGATTTGAATGAACCTATCCCTCAACGCTCAGAGCTAAGCAGAAAACGCAAGAAAGAACAAAGAAATATACCATATGAAAAAAAAAAATGGGGGCAGCTACGCACTAGTTGTGCGAAGACTGAGTAAACAGCGGAGCTGATGGCATTCTCCTTCTCCTTTTCCTCACCCTCACCCCCATTTCTCTTTCCCACCCCATGCTAATGCTATGCTTACCTCTGTCCCCTCATCCTTACACTTCTCCTCACTGTCACATAGCTCCTTCTCACCCTGACTTGGCATTCCCACCACATTGCTATACTGTACCATACAAGGCTATGCTAAGCTTTCTTTCTCTCTATTTGTTTCTATCTTTCTTTGCCTCCACTTGTCATCCTCCTTTCCTTCCTCCTCACCTTCACGTCACTCCTCTTCAACCTCACTTCCTTTCACACTCCCTCGTTTAACCACACACGGCTATGCGTGGTATGCATGGCTATCCAATGCTAGAACCTGCTTCGCACATACCCGCGCGAAAGTGCCGCGCACTGTGCACGCAATGCGCAAAAGAAGCGCACGAGCACTCATTTCACGACGATGAGAGTTTTCTGCTTACGTTGGACGGCAGAACTAAATTCTTAAACAGCTTCGCTGATAAATATAGGAAAGAGAGCAGCGAACGAAATAGTTACTGGTAAAGCACGAGCCTGGAGAGTCAACAAAGCGTTGATAAACGAATGAAAAAAGAAATCCAACTTCGGGGGTAGCACCGAGGAGCACGTCAAAGCTCCGTCGCTCTCTCTCTCGCTGTGTGCGTGCGTGCGTGCGTGCGCGCGTGTGTGTGTGTGTGTTGAAGGAGGCTGGTCAACGTGCTCTGTGTGTTAAGCAGCATATGGCCCTGATTGTGTTCTCCACTCCTGACAATAGGTCGTAATTGAAGCTTGCAGAAACGGTAAAATAAATAAATAAATAAATAAATAAATAAATAAATAAATAAATAAATAAATAAATAAATAAATAAATAAACAGCACATCGTTCAGTGATCCACCAGCGTCGGTGACGCCGACACAGAGGTGGAAAAGTAGCAGGAAGAAAAGAGGCCTCGGTGTTGTTCATTCTCGCATACCCTCCCCACTTGTTCCGCGTCACGAGCCAAGAATTAAAAAGGAAAAAAAAAAATAAAAGGACGAGGACGACTCTTCCGGCTCCATCCGCAAACGAAGCACGGAGAGATCGTAAAGCCACCGAAAAGAGGCACCCCTGATGGAAGCAGTAAATCAGCGGCGTTCCGAGCCGCGGAGCCTATAACGCACGGGCTGTTGGGCAAGTTCACAGCGAATACGTAGACCGTGAACGGGTTATAATGCGGCGCCCCTTGCCGCTATCGGAGGAGCCGAGCAGTAATATACCACGACCTCAGAGACGGGAGCTTCCTCATGTGTAACACTGAGTAGCAATTTGATGCACCTACGAACGATGGAGAGTAATCAGTTTGCCCATCTGCTTCTCCACGCGTCTTCCTCATACGGGGAAAAAAATCAAATAAAAATTTAATTCCGATGTTTTACGAGCCAGTACGACAGGTAAAGGGGTATGCAAAATAGGAAAAAGCGAGGAGGTTAACCACAATAAGAACTTCCTGTCCGGTACCCTGCATTAAGGGAAGGGAAACAAGAGCGAAGACAATAAGAAAGGCGTACGAGAAAAGAAAATAGAAACGAAATCAAGAGGAAGCAACGGTAATATTAGTCTCCTTCGTAAGGCACGTACGCGTTAAAAAGCCAACAAAGCCTACAGACCGGCTCCCAGTGCGACAACAGTGTAGGTCGGCATTTTAAGACTGTTCCGAAAGTGGCCTGTCGTCGATATGGCGACGACGTTAATGTGCAAATGAAGCCGCAGGTAATAAACATCCACCATAATTATAACTGACGAAGAGTCACGTGGCAAGAAGATTCACGTGGGAAAACCGCGATACGAGGCATGTGGTAGTGGAGGGCCCTGGAAATGTTGAACACTCACTTTTAACGTACACTGAATATGCACATTACACGGGCCTCTAGCATTCACCGCCTCCATCTACATTACGGCCGCCGCGACCGGGATCGAACCCGCAGCCTACGGATCAGCACTCAGTTGCTGTCGTCAAAGGCAAGGGGCCAAAACGGCCGCTATCGAGAGCCGGCGGGGGCGCTGTGTCGAGGACAGCGGCGGAGAACGTACCAAAACCATGAACGAAACAATTATGCGGCGGGTTGTAATTACGGGGGGCCTCCGGATTCATTTGGACCAACTATGGGGCTCTCTAACATTCACCCATAAATCGGGTAGAAACGGGTGTCCTTGCTCTTCGCCCGTATACAGAAATAAAGTGCCACGCGCTCTCAGTTTTCGCTTTTGTCTATAACCAAATATCGCTCGTTGTCTCTCGCATCAATTCCAAAGTGCACGTCTCCAGCTACAAGCTCTAAGCCACAACATACCGATTTCCGCAAAAGTGTCCGCCTAGAGTTTAGAATACCGCGCAACGCTGACGGCTCATTCAATGAATCAAAAGGCACGAAAACACGGCCGCTTTCTCTGAAATAATTAGCGCGGCAGGCACCAGATTAAAGAACATAAAACGGCGCGCAAACCCCTGGGAAGCCACGTCACATCTGCACGAAACTACGTCCCGATTGCAAAAAAAAAAAAAAACAAAAAAAAAACGCATAGCAGGAGAACATGCTTTACTATGAAAGTGCATAGCAAACAAAGACTCACGCCTACGGCTCCACAGCGCATCATTTCTGAAGCTATATAGGGGATATTCAAAGACCGGCATGTCAGGACTGCGGGCGTTTTTACAACGTCTGTTGCCGACTATTATATAGCCACGGCAATGGCAGGAACAGTTATCAGGAATAGTTACTGGTTAAGTAATGACATTTGACGCTGTATATGAAAGGAACCATAGAAAAAAGGCAATCTGTCTATACGGCAGGCTTTGACACCTTTCCGGGCGTCAAAACAGCGTAGCAAGTATGAGAAAGTATATATATTTTTTATTCCTTCACCGTCGAAGCGACGTCCCGACGCTGGGCTACAGGCGCGAGAATGATGAACCAGATTATATATATTCTGTTGATGCAGCTTAATAAAGAGCCTTCCACCCGAGAAAAAAAAAAAAGAAAAAGCCCCAGGCATGCGCAGAGGAAGCAGCACAGTGACAAAGCTATACTTTGCCGCGTACTCTCCCGTTCTCCTTTCTCTTTTTCCCGCACCGCGGCTTCTCCCCATCTTCCGCTTCCTCTTCCATCGTCTTCTTTTCGCGCTTCCTTTCCCTCGTCTTCATCATCTGCTTCCTCTTTGTTACTTCAACCTTCCCCGCCACTAAATTCTACTTCGTTGCCGTCTTCATCGCAGTCGTCGTCTTCTTTCTACATCCGTCATGCTCTCTCCTTCCTGTTCTTATTTGTCGCTTCCTGTTTCCCCTTCCCCTTCCTCCTCCTTTTTCCTCACGAAAAAATAGTCTTCGCTGCAGATCGACAGCAACAATTCGTTAAGGCAAAAATCTGCGCGTATAGCTGGTTTGGTTCATTCGATAGTATGTATATATAAATATGAAAACACACGGAGAATACAGAACGGGCTTGCCCTCTACAGCGATACTACACGTGAAGTCGACCAACGAATGCGCGCAGGCACGTCCCGGTTGCGTCAATAACAATTTGCGTGGCTGTGCGTGTCAACACCACGATACGATTATCAGGCACGTCCGCGGTGGAGGGTGTCCGAATTGATTTCAACTACCTGGTGTTCTTTCAAATCATCATCATCATCATCGTCAGCATGTCTACGCCCACTGCAGAACAAGGCCCTCTCCCACAGATCGCCAATTATCCCTGTCCTATGCTAACTGGGTCCGATTTATCTCCTCAAACTTCCTGATCTCATCCGCCCAACTTTCTGCCGCCGCCTGCCACGCTTGCCTTCTCGGAATCCACTCTTTTACCCTTAATGACCAACGGTTGTCTTGCCTTCGCATTACATGGCCCGCCCACGGCCATTTCTTCCTCTTAATTGCTATAATTCTTAATTTCTTAATTTATATGTTCCTTCACGCGCGCCTGTAAATCACAGTACATACGCGGTTGTATAGCTGCATTTCGCTGCTATCAAAATGCGGCCGCCATGGTCGGGAATCGAAACCGCGTCCTCGATGACGACACTTACCTGCTCAGCTATGCCACCATGCATGGTTTATATATATATATATATATATATATATATATATAGCGCTGCAAGTATTCATTACATATGCAACCTGCCCAGTATACGCAAGAGCCAACGCAAGCACGGATGCACTCCGCGAGCGAACCCGGAAACAATTCTCCCGTCCGCTTTCTTGCGCTCTTTCGATAATTATAGATGCTGTCCTTGTACCTCCACCTCCCCCTTCTTCCCATTTCTCTTTCTACTCCTCTCTCTTCAACAGCGTAAAAAGCCAGGCCAACCGGGCCTTGTCTCAGTGCCCTCGAGGAGACGAAGATCGCTCATGCAGCACGTGGATGTGGGTGTGTGTGTGGGCACGTTCAAGTATACCAAGGCGTGCACACAACACCGATCAAGATCAGGACTATACACCATGCATCGCGAACAAGGCTGATTCCAACGACGCCGCGAAGGTCCCTCAAGCAGAAAAAATACTAATAATAAGTAAGACCTGTCGATCGAAGCAGGCGCGGCGGCCATTATCGCGTTTCATGAACAAAGTAGGTCGGTCAATTTCCGTAAACCAATCTTACAGCTGTCTTTTACCCTGCTTAGCTTTTCTTTAATTTTTTTGTGCCCTTACGGCGCGTAAGAGGCAGAGAAACGATAAGAAAAACAAGACGTATAAGGACAAGGTTGTGAATATACGTACGGGCCTCATAAAAGCGCGTGTTACAGCTAGCTGACAAAAAACAAAATGAAGCGAAAGCGCAGGCTATAGCTGCTCATGCGGCAGCACCTGTTATATAACGTCGGCCACGCAGCAGCACCGAACTGTGCGCACGCAGCATCACTAGACTTATTTTACACAGGCGAGCCAGACCATTTCACAAACTTATACACTTTGTTTATCTGATGTGCCCACTCATCAGCCGCAGAGCAGAGCAAGCACACGTAATCTTCAAACCTGTTCCCACCAGGTTTGATTATGTCGCAGCAGATTGCGAGCGAACAAGGGCAGCAGGCATATTTCAAGAACAAGTGCTCGTGGCAAGCACGCAACAAGGGCACTGCGGACGCCACCGCTGTGCTACGTTCCGCTTGACCAGCACAGCGTATAGACAAGAGATGGGAGCCCCCTCAAGTAATAACTGCTGGGGTTTTACGCGCCAGGACCATATGATTGGGAGGCACACCGTTGTGGAGGGGCTCCGGAAATATCGACTACCCTGGGTTCTTTAACTCATACTGAACAAAAAAAGAAGGAGAACGCACAGTACATACGCGGGACTCTACAATTTTCGCCTCCATCGAAAATGTGATGCGACCGCCGTATGCCTGGATCGGAGCCGCGTCTCTTGGGTCAGCAGCTGATTGCATCATAACCACAAGACCAACTAGGCGGACTGCCTACTCAAAACGACAAGATACTTGGCCCTATACGCACCGCACTGCAAGTGGGATAGGCAATGTGCGCGCTTCATTAATATGGTATCGACTATATATTTCGCGCAGCCGTTTCAGTGCCGCCATCTTGGGCTCAATGTTGCCGCTTTGGTGTCTCAGTGTCTAAATGGCTGACACTACCATAAACTAATGCGCACGTATTTTTTCTACGTGTTATGACCTCGACAGTTCGAGGTCACGGCATGCAGAACTGGAATATCATTCGTGTAAAAGCCCAATTGGGGTGGCGCCATCCACAGGTCTTGCATACAAAATCGTCGATATGATGCGCGATGGTTTCCTGCAAATTCTGCCGCCGCACATTACGTAGGCCTATATACTCCACTTGAGGGAGGTCAAAAAGGCATGAAGTGACCGTCACTTTCTGCATGCCTCCTTGGTGCCGTTTGTGTGGTGTGGTTACCACAGAACACAAACGCTGTTTGCGTTGTCTAGTTCTGCATACGTACGCCTTATACACATTTGCTCGCGATGTATTAACTGGCTCACGGCTTTGTCGTCCTAAAATATATTCACGGTGCGCGTACACACGGCCGAAGACGCATATACCTCTGCAGGCACCTAGCGGACCCCAATCACGTGCCGACAGTCTTCGAATCCTTGGAACATAGCGGAAGGATAGACTTTCTTGTTTTTCATTTATTTTACATTTTCCCTGCTCGCCCCGCGGGCGCGTGCATGCACAGGGAAAAAGGTCGCGAATTATCGATCCCCACGGAGAGACCGCGGAAGGCAGCAAAGACGCGAGAGTGTGCAAAGGTTACACGCTGGCTTGGCAAAGCAGCTATAATATGCGCTGAGGAAAAATAAAAACAAAATCAGATCAACCACGATAAGTCACGCGATTAAATATGCTCGAGAGATTGCTCGAGATAAGACGCAAAAAGCACCGCATAAACACCACAGGCTCCATGAGTCTATAGTATACACGAACTGAGAGGAAATGACCTTCACCAGCATGGACTTGCTTTAAACGGGCACATTCCGGCAACCCCGATTTCGGAGTTTTGGCACGCTGTCCTCGTCTCAACTGAAATGCACCTCGAGCCTCGAAGTTTCTGCGGCAAGCACGCACGAACCTTCCTATCAAATTTTACACGGCATGGGTACCACGACGCATGTTGTTTACCGATCCATTAATGCGCAAAGATTCTGTTGCAATAGCTAAATGTGCAGGTCACAAACAATATACAAGAAGTCTGCGTTTCTAGGCAAAACCGGGCATTCCGCTTTTCCTTTTCGCAAACTTCGTGTCGCGTGAACATTGTAGCCCAGTGAATTCATACATATATACATGTTTGAGCGCTTTCCTCACACGCCCAGCAACATAAACGAAACGTCACGCAGTGCGCCTCCGAACTTCGGGCGTTGTAATTCTCACTACACTCACACGCAACCCAGCCCCTTTTCCCTCCATTACACGCAACCGCTTTCGTGTGTGTTCTGCTGACGAAACAAACGGGACGACGCTGACCGCGCGAGCATAGAGGCGCATGCAAAGCCGCGGGCCACGATGACCCCTTGGCCTTCCCCCTCTTTTGTTTCAGTGACGAAACTAACCGCACTCGAGCTCGTTGTAAGCGCTCAAGCCGTTCATTTAGGCAGCATCCCGCAACGAGCCTGCCGCCTCGAGGCCACAGGCCCGGCAGCTCGGACACGGCTTATATCGACCCGCACTCGGGACAGGCCTGCAGGCCGGCCAGCTAGAACCGATTACAGACTATATAGTGCGCGGCAGTGAAAGACAGCGCTCTTATAGTACGTCGCTAGCGCAGCAAGCCCGAATACTCCGTCCGCGGAATCACGCACGTTGGCTTGCGCAGGCGCGCAGGGCGCGCCGCCATTTTGGCCTCTCAGTGTTAGCCACTTTGTGTATACTATACATGCAAGATACTGTGCGTTAGATTATGCACGCGAATACATCCGTGCCGATGCATTAGGCGCTCTCAGACCTTGTTAATGTGACGTCACGACGTATACGAAACTGGCAAATCAATCGGGCAGAGGTCCAAGATGGCGCGCCCACCGTACGGCGACAAAATTATCTACGCGTCGCATAGAGGAAGTGGGAAAACAACAGAACCCTTTGAAGCATGAAGTGCGCGCCTGAAGGTCCGAAAAAAATGGCACCTGCCTGCGGATATAGTATAGCTCGCAGAAGTGCACAGGACCAGAAATATTCACGTGTCTATAGTTTTTGCACAGGTATACGTCTATTTTTCTCCGTGCCTCGGGCCTGCGCCCCGCTCGCAGGATGTGCACTGCTCAAAGATTTCAGGGGAGGACCCTGATGTAAACATTCACAAACGACCGCGCAGCCAAACATTCCAGGTCGACCAATACGCTCTATCTCAGCGGTCATGTGCATGGGCCACCAGGAGGCGGTGAAAAAGCCGATATTGCGAAGGTGAAAGAACGATGCAAAACGGCTTCACGGATGTATACCTTTACCTCGGTCAGGGGTTGTTGCGCGAGTTACGTAATGCTCTCTCCTATACTTTACTTCCTCCTTCCGTGAGATACGCCGTACACATATTGTTGTACGAGCGCACGACAAGTGAGTGAATTACGCGGTTGCCTCATAGTTTCCAGCGCCGCTGCGGGCGCCTTAGCGGCGGGCGAGCGCAACCGAACCGACGGCGTTACTGCACGGCAGCGAAGAGTGAAGCAAAAGACGAGAACAACAGAAAAACGTGGCGAACGGCACGCGCGGAATTTCGCCTCGGCATTGTCTGCGCCGCTAACGACTTTGACGTGCACACACAGAGGGCCGTTCGTTGCGGTGTCACGCGGCCTTTCCCGGCTAGCCGTATAGAACATTATTTCTTTTACACATTCGCCGTCGCTTCGGTGCTAACGAGCCGCTTAATGGGCAAGTGTGAAAGTCGGCCCTTCAGCTATGTAAGCTCCACGGAGCTGCAGCCTGCGCTCTCTCTTTACTCCCTCTGGTCTCAGCGCATGCCTGTGCGTTAAATACATAAACATATCGGTTTATTATTCACGAGAGAGAACAGCAGAGTACGTAAGTTCCCCGCAAGACCGTTTTCAGTACCACTAGTGCCGGCTGACGAGACACGTGAAACTGCTTATATGCGTGGGAATGCGAAAGCACTCTCAGTCAATCGAGACGGCTGAGGCGGCGCCGTGCGCAAGCATGTACGCGATATAGGCCAGCCGAGGCCGTGAATGGGCAAACTGAGGCGTACCTTTAGCCGATGATGATGATGGTGGTGGTTCGATTAAGGAAAGAACGCTAATTTATGCAGCCCATATCGGGAGCACGGCTAAGCGTCCGTGGGGGAAGGTGAAGGGAAAGGGACCAAAGAGATAGAAGATGAACGCCGTAGAGGAGGGCTACGGAAATTTCGACCACCTGGGGTTCTTTAACGTGCACTGCCAACGCGAAGTACGTGGGCCTCTGGTATTTTCGCCTAAGGCGTTGTGGCGTGGGGGAAGCGCGCTTGTTTGGTACCCAGGAGTGTCGGGTTCGACTCTCAACCACACGGCTGAAATTTTCTTGTCTGCAACTACTGACTTTGTTTCGAGATACAAACCGGAAAAATGAGCGCGGGTTTCCGGTTTGTTCAACCAGCCAATCACCACGAAAGGAGACACCAAAAAAGGAGACATGCATCATGGAAGCGACGCTACTGCCTTTAGCAACACATCTCGGAACACGGCCTCCTGACATCAGTCCTAGTATTCTTTACACGACGCATGACGTCAACAGCGACCTTCATCAAGAGACTATATTTACACTCTGACGTAGTACGATGATGTCATCACTTGGCCACATGACTTTTCCTAGCCATCGCGTTCACGCCGGGGCGAAAGGTTTCTCGTCTCACGTGACACACAAGGCTTTCGCCTTTAAAAAGGAAAGCATACATCTGTCTTGACAAATAGATGGATTACCACAACCCCCTCCCCGCCCCCTCACAAAAAAAGAAAAATAAAGAACATCCGCTAAACACGGGCGAAGCATACATATGAGTAAAAGCAAAGAGACAACTATAGTCTGTTTCAGAAGTTCCGTGCAGCACTGTGGATGCTACAGGCCTCTTCGGCCAAACCGGAGGGCGAACACACGTTAAACGTGTCCTTCCGCGGCTTGTCATCTGCCAATGGCGGGCACTGCAGTGGAAGCTGCGGCACTGGAACGAGAAAGATGAAGCGGGGTATGCGCGTCCGAACAATGGCATTTCGCCTCGCTTCGGAAGAATTCTTCGCTCGATGGCATCGTAGCCTTCGCTCTGCTGCACGGAACTCCTGAAACAGACAAGTAAGCATGTCCCCGGGGTTGTTCGACGCTGTATACGCCCTCCGAATGCCCATAATAAAAGCCGGCTCGGGGATCTCGGATATCGCGAAACGAGCCACGCCGAGAGCCTCGGGGTATACACGCGTTCGCTTCCTCTTATATAACGTCGCTGCACCTAAAACGGCGACAGCCGCGCAGTGAAAGGGACAGCCGCGAGGTGAGGCTATCCGCGACAGCTAGCCGCACGGCCGTTTTTCTCGGCGTGCCGCTTTCTCGACGGAAGAAACAGCGCTCCTGCCTGCCCGTGTCGTCCCACGCACGCACGCCCGCGAGCGTCAGCGGTCGCCGCCATTCGACGAGCCGTCGGCCACGCAGGGAAGCCATCTCTTCCTTCCGCATGCCTGCGAGCTGGCTCGGAAATGTAAACGCCAGCGCGCGCTGCCACAGCAGGCGGTGTGTGCTATACACTGAATAGGTCCTCGTTTCAGATCCGTCTCAGAGAAAAGAAAACCCGAGCCATCTTCTTTTATCCCTAGTCAGGGTTCTTCTTGCCCTTCATCGTCTCGTGCTCTTCTCCACATTCCGTGAGCAGTGCGTGTTTTGGCTAGTTAGGCAAGTGGACGTTGCAGTGACAGGCTTCCCAACGGCTTGTCTTAAAGCTCACCCGACACCACATGCCGCGTTTAGTCGACGTACTCACTCACTCGCACTGATACAGTGATTTCAAAAGAGTGAGTGCCAACGTGACTGCGTAGCAGTATGAGTAGAGGAAGCGTGCACATGAGTGAGTAGCCGTTAGCATGAGCAGAGGTAAGCATAAACGCTAGTGAGTAGCCGTATGAGTAGAGGTGAGCATGAGCGCGAGTGAGTAGCCGCGAGTATGAGTATAAGTGAGCGTGAACGTTCGCGAGTAGGAGCGCGAACGTTAGTGAGTAGCTGTACGAGTAGAGGTGAGCATGAACGTGAGTATAGGAGCTGTGAGTATGGGTACAGGTGAGCATGAATGTGACTGTCAGTGAGTAGCTGTACGAGTAGAGGTGAGCATGAACGTGAGTATAGGAGCATATGAGTATAGGAGATGAGAGTACAAGTACAGGTGAGCATGAATGTGACTGTCAGTGAGTAGGAGCATGAACGCGAGTGAGTATAGCTGCGAGCGTGAATATGGATGAGCATGAACGCGAGTGTGTAGCTGTGTATAACTCCCTCCCTTTCAAGCACGCTTTCTGCTAAGCTGAAAGGTGAGGAACCAACGGTACATAAATTATTTTTGAAAACGATAAGAGTGTCCTCTCTGCTTTTTCGAGATATGGCGACTCACCGAAGGTAATCACAGTGTGCACAGTATGCTGTGGCACTGTCTGGGCTCCCAATTTCCGATACATACATCATCATTCATATATATATCAGCCCTGAGTGTATGGATACTCACAAAAGAACTCGGAAAGAAAACGGCCGCGCGACGGGCCACGGAACGAAGACTAATCGGTAGGGCGTAACGCTTACAGACAGGAAGAGCAGTAATTATATGGATTACAGGACAATGGGGTGTGGCCGATGTGATAGTTCCGATTAATAGGCATCAACTAGGGCGGGACACACTACGTCATAGAGTCTGAGGTAGCCCGTGGCCTTATGGATTAACGAAATGGGCACCAAGAGACAGGGATTAGAGCCGAAGTCGATAAAGTGGCTTGGTGTGGCATGGTTAGAACATATGCAGGCGTATATGGTGGACCAGCTGACGACAGACAAAGGCTTTTTCAGAAATTGCAGGGGCAGTTCCTCGCAAGGCGAGCGATATACAATTTTAAGATGACGACCACGGCCACGATGAAGGACCGTAACTACAATACACCGGACCCTCAGCGCCGCTCTTCGCGTCTCTAATTATAAGCGCATGAAATGGAAAACAGCACAAATTCGCGTAAACATACGGCCTATTTTAGCTGAAGCGCGTAAAAGTTGGGCAACGATGTGGGCTCGAACTATACAGGTTCAAAAAAAGAAAAAAAGAAAAGAAAGGAAGCGATTGCTCTGTTGTTCCTATTACATAGGCGGCGCCGCGTTTTGCTTGCCAGCGGCGGAGATCTCCAGCTATCTCCCTTTTCGGATTTCCCTATTCGCTCTCCGCCATCCGCAGCTCGGTGCACGGTTGTCAGATACGAATGAACGCGCGCGGACTCGTTCCAGTTTCCCGGACGAAGCGAAGTAACGCAACGGGACGAGATTCCTTTTGTCTCGACAAAACGAAAGAGCAAGCGAGTGCTTAAAACTCAACGAGAAGAGCGAAAGAGAGACCTAAAAACCAAGAGAGAGAGAGAGAAAGGAATAGACTTGGGCGGCTGCACACAGAGTCTTCCCTGCGAGAGCTGCATCTGACATTTCCCCAACACAACACCGCGAAAAGAGAAAACGGCGGCGTGCGATTCAGGCAAAAACCAAAGGGCGGCGCGACGAAGAAACTCTTTCCATGGCGACAACGGACTTCGCTCGCACACTGCTGTGTCGGGATGGATGCGTCTTGCTCTGCATTCTCTCTCTGCGAGCCGCCACTTATGCGTCTGAGGGTGGAGAACAGTTGAAAAGTGGCCAGAGGGAAATGGCAGCACGGTCATGCTGTCGATGAGCAACGCATGGCGCTGTGTGCGTGCGTGCGCGCGCGCGCGTTTGTGTGTGTGTGTGTGTGTGTGTGTGTGTGTGTGTGTGTGTGTGTGTGTGTGTGTGTGTGTGTGTGTGTGTTCGCAATTTCGTAAGAGGCGCTTTTTGTTTATTCATTTCCTTTCCCGCAAGATAGCACTGCCATCCCAGATACGACAAGCCGTCTTTACGCTTTCTTTTTTTTTTTCAGTCGACAAAAAAAAAAGGGGGGGGGGGCAAATTTTACTGGCACATCTCGTCGTAAGCACGCATAATCCTCACAGCGAGTACACAAAGCGAATAGCGAGAAGCCCAAATGGAAATTACTGCGTATACACTGCATGCAGTGCAAGAAGGCGTCCCGGGAGGACGTTAAGAAGCCGACAGTTATGGAGGAAGGATAGTTTAAAAGAAAACAAGAAAGAAAGAATTGAGGGCGACGACTTAAAATTCACGATTGCAAGACGAAGCACGAGCGCACGAAATGCGCAGATATGCGACATTCTGCAGAAACTTGTGCACGTTCCCAAACAGCCACGAAACAGCGTGAACGAGAGAAGCTTTTCTCACTAAAAAAAAGAAGCAAAAAAAGAGAAAAGAAAGGAAAGAAGAGAAAGGAAAAGCAAGCAGCGAAATGAGCAGAAATGGCACGACGCGCCCACGCCTGAGCTCGCAAAGAGACAGACAGAATGCGTGCCCTTTTAATCTGGAAGCACATTACCGTTTCTTTTTTCGCTCATATAGTGGCTTCACGTTGTTTTTGTTCATTTATTCGCATTTAGTGCCGAGGAACAATTTAGTGAGCAGAAGGCGAGGGGCTATAAAGGCGATTACTAATTTCGTAACCGGCCGTTGCATAAGAATCGTACACATAAGCCGCGCTTTATCTGGTAAATTCCACTTGCTTTAGTCTCGAGCGTTTTTCTCACTGTCTCTCGCAAATGCATGCGCACGAAGAAGAAAAAAAGGATGCAAAAGCAACATTTTCTGCTAATGCTGGCGTCTGATGACCCCGCTGACGAAACTCTCATATATCGCCAGAAAAGGCCGTAAAAGTAGGTTATAAGTGCCCCTATCCGCTGCCAGAAATAGAACAGCAAGTTTGGCAGAATAAGTCAACGCAAAACCACCCGAACGAAAGAAAAAAAAAAGAAAGAATGGACACAACGCAGCTGAAGTTTGACTATACAGTTTTGTACTTCTATACGGCCGCTTAGAAGATCGGCAATGATGAAGTGAGACGACAGGCACAAAATTACAATAATTTTGAACGTCGGTCACCCACTTAGTGGCTAGCTCGTGCTCATTACGAAACATCAAAGGTCTGAACTAGATACAGATAAGCCGACTTAAGTAGAAACATCGAAAATTGCGCAGCTGAACAGGTCCCCCAACAGCGAAAATTCTGACACTGCATTACGTCACAACCAGAGCTTCCAGCAAAAGTCGCTAGGGAGACATTTGACGCTGCATGCGATCGTTCAGATATCGTTGAGGATGAGGAAATAGCTCGCGCACTAATTTGTCTCTAACCTTCTTGCTTTGTGCCCTAAAACGTCGCACAAGTGTCAGGCGCAGGACATTCGCATATAAATATATATAACGGTGCTCGAACGACGTCGAAACGAGATTCGCTGAACCACCATTGCTGATCACACGCTCAGTGAACTCAAAAGGATCACGACTAGTGTAGAGCTATAGGCATGGTACAACAGCTGAGGAACAAGACGCGACAGGAAGTATGAGAATCACGCACGATTCTTCGGTGTGCACCTCGTCACGCAGTTTTTGTACCAGCGCACGATATAAAGGATTTTGTGCGCCAGTTCATGCATGGGCTCCGCGCTTACGGACACAACGTAAGCGCGCAATGAAAGCGTACTGTACTTTACAATGCTCAAAGAACAGCGCTCCGCGCAGACATGCTACGCAAGCATGTGGAAAAAATTTCGCACACGGTTGAGCTTCACAAATTGGGCCCTAATTATTACCCGCGCTCCGCGGTAAAATGTGCAGACCTGAGGCAGAGCCACTCTCTCAACTGTTCAGCTCAATCGTTCGCGGAGAGATCGTTAGTTACATGCGAACGAGGGGTAATTAGGAAAGAAGAGAACGAACACTAAGTAACGAATGGCAGTGATTGAAAAGTAACGGTTAAAAATAATAAGAAAATGATAAATTAGAAGAATGAAGAAAGACCCGATATCGAGAGCTCGTTTCAAACGGGCGGAACTGACTGCTTAATGGTTTCTTCGTCGCACCTAGTTTCGCAAAAAAAAAAAAAGAAAGATAAGAAGAAAGACCAAAAATGCCAAACGGCATACAACTAAGAACGTGAAGAATGTAATGGGCGTGTTCCCAAACAAAAAAAAAAAACAAAACCCTCAGACTGTACGGTGCGCAACTGCCATGCGAATGAATATGAATATAACTGCCGAGTAATGACATGAAAAAATTGCTCGCACAATAAGAATGCAAAACGCGGCCGGCGAGCCCTGAAATCTCGCAAATGCCGGATCTGCGCGCATCCTTGAGAAAAAGAAAGGAAATGAAAAAAAGAGCAAGGAGAAGCGAGCGAGGACTCGTTATTCCTCCGCCGCGCAGTCTCAATTCCCTGGCTATTTCATTATTTCCTTTCTTTCCATGCACATATACAACGCTTCGCTGATCTCTCAGATTTCTGTGCTCCCGCGGGCATGCATGCAGGTTCGCGTGAACAGATTAAAAATGGGGAGAGGAAAAGTGATGGAAAGGCACACAGGCAATCATTAATTCTACTGCGTCTATACGTACATCCGACCATCCCTTGCACTCTCTTCCCTTCCTCCACAGCGTTTCTTCTTCTTCTTCTTCTTCTTCTTCTTCTTCTTCTTCTTCTTCGTTGTCGTCTTCTTGCTTTGCGACCGGAGATTGTTAGCTGCGCGAGTCAGCACACGGCCAGGTCTATCTCTTCCCGCAGGGGAAATAAAGGAACAATGCGAGACGAACAAAAAAAAGAAAAAAAAAAGATTGCAAGGATCCCGGAAATGCGCGAAGATGCATACATATGTACATAAAGCAAAGGCAGGATAACGGGACGGGCTCGAATAGGGCGCCGTAGGTGCTCGCTCAATTAGCGCAACAAGAAAGAAATACCGAGAAAGGTATGTAGCTGATAACCTCAAAAAAAAGAAAAGGAAGGAAACAAAAAAACGGAACAATAAAAGGCACACGAGCGACCTACAGGCTCCGCAGAGGAAATACAAGGAAGGAATGCGAGAAAGGAAATACAGGAAAGAGGAAGAGTGTTAAGGCAGAAGAAGAGGCGCGGCGCAAGTGAATGAGGTAAAAAGAAAGAAGGGAGGGCAATGATCTGAGTGCTAATTCAATTGAGACGGGAGGGCCCGCACAGTTAAGCGAAGAACAGCGCCAGTGGAGGACAGGGGATCATGGATTGGGGAAAACAGGAAAGCTCTATCTCACACACACACACACACACACACACACACACACACACACACACACACAGATATATATATATATATATATATATATATATATATATATATATATATATATATATATATATATATATATATATATATACATGCATGCGCGGGGGGAGCCCTTTAAACCTTTACTGAGGTTGTTGGGGATATGGGGAGAGAGAGAAAAACTGGGCGGAGGGGGCAGTCGCGGGAAAGGGGGACGCAAGCACCGTCTGCTCGTCGTCTAGACGGCGGAGGCCGACATCATTAACAAAAAGGGACAACAAACAAACAAGAAGAAGACGCACAAAGAGGGCATGGCCGGGCCCCTTTAATATGAGCGAACGAGTGAGAACGGGAAATAGGCGAATAAAGAGAGCGGTGAAGCAAGATGGCGGCGACAACGTGAACAGATAGGGAGGAAGAGGGGGGAAACCCGTCTCACTACACGAACAAGAAAAAAAGTTCATGGCCGGAAGAACCGAACTCCGGTATAATACGCGTAGGGGAGAAAAAGAAAAGGAAGACGCTTTTTTATATCTACATATAAAAGAGCCCTAAAACATTTCTTTAGAGAGTACACACTAAGCCGCACAGCCCCGGCTTCTCGGAACAAAGCGGACACAGTGGACGTTAAGTAATTTGTATGCGAAATGGAAGGAACGGAGGCTCGGACCATTATATACTGAGCGTCCATATTTCACTCTCGCTCCTCCGTCTCGCGCTGCCGTAATATGAGGCAGTGAAGTGTGGCGCTCATTAAGGTACATGGCGCTCGCCGGGACATCTCGATGCGAGTGGTGTATACGTCGCCAGACTCTGCAGAAACCAGTACGCACGCACACGCACACGCACGCACACGCACACACACACACACACACACACACACACCACTCATCACGTGATGGCCCACTCATCACGTGTAGTAACCTCATTTGCTTCGGTACGCGACTATTATTTCATTAGAGACGTTTTTACGGCAGCCAGTTCCAGTGTCGGTTTCAGAGAGCGTCTAGAAAGCTTTATTTGTTTGTAAACACAGCTGACCACGTGACCCACGCTCGGCAACGCGTACAAGTGCTTAATTCGCTCGCTAACAATAGAAGATTTTATTTCTGGGGTTTTACGTCCCAAAACCACCATGATTATGAGAGACACCGTGGTGGAGAGCTCCCGAAATTTCGACCACCTGGAGTTCTGGACAGACAACGAGAAGGAATGCAGGATCAGGGACCCCCATCTCTTGAACCCATAAAGATAAAACTCACTGGTCACTGCTTCTTTACAGCAAAATCTTTTAGCTCTAAATTAAGCGAGATTCCCCAATGGCGGCTCGGTTGCGCTTTCCGCACTTCAAAATTATTTTAATTATTGTAGACTGCATTTTCCGCCGATATCTCGCGCAAGAGGTATGTTCGCCCCCGCAATAATCTACCTTTCAAATGATCTCGTCTCCCAAATTTAGTGTCAGCGCTCCTTTCATTAACATTTAATGAACATCAAGTCGCCTTAAGGGAACTTAATGCTTTAATTCTGGTTAGGTTAATCAAATCCACTTATCAGTTTGCGTATGAATCCCTGTTCCATTCCTTGTACTGATTCCGGGTAAAATCGTTCTTCTACCTGTCCTTTCGCCCAAGAACGCGATGCCCCCCCACCACACACACACACACACTATATATATATATATATATATATATATATATATATATATATATATATATATATGTTTGTGTGTGTGTGTGTGTGTGTGTGTGTGTGTGTGTGTGTGTGTGTGTGTGTGTGTGTGTGTGTGTGTTTATATACACGGAAAAAAACAAACCGCAATCATTTAGGCACGTATACTGTCCGGCTATAGCTTCCTCCTTCAGCGATAATGCGCACGCGTGGCCAGCGAGCACGCAGCGTGTTGTCACGGATCACGAGTGCATGGGGGTCGGTGATCGGCCAGGCTTTCTTTCTCGCAAGAAATGACTCCTGACCCCCGAGATGGGGCGCGCCCTCCTTTCGCTGGCCTCAAAGTCAACTCGAAGCACTCTTGGGAGTGCCACGGCTCCAAGAGAAGCAGTGCGCTGCCTCGTTTCTTATGGCCGTCATCACGGAAGCTGCAGCTCGTACGGCTGTACAGGGCAGTATAGCGTATTCTATACGTGACGGCTCAGCGCAATCATCCCCGCGAATCTTCGTGGGCCCCACGTGGTCAGCAACGGCGAAAGTCGGTCAAACGCTTTCGAGCTGTCCGCTTCGCACGACGCGTCCGAGGCTGGGCGAAATCGCCGAGTCACAACTGGTATGCGAACAGGCTTCACGGCGAGTGTTTGAGCGGTATATATGCTTTTATGAAATTACTATTTGAGTATTCAAAGCAAGCGGATCTTGTCAAGCAAATCTCTCTTTGAACAAAATAGCAATACTAGAGAGAGAGAGAGAGAGAGAGAGAAATAAGGAAGGGAAGGCAGGGATGTTAACATACAGGAGTCCGGTTGGCTACGTTACAATGGGGGATGGTAGAAGGGGAAGAAAAGGAGAGGAAGAAAGAGGGGGAGTGCCCACAGGACAGCCTCAATATAATGTTGTTATGTGGGGTTTAACGTCCCAAAACCAGCTCTGATTATGAGAGACGCCGTAGTGGAGGGCTCCGGAAATTTCGCCCACCTGGGATTCTTTAACGTGCACTGACATCGCACACCACACGGGCCTCAACATTTCGCCTCCATCGAAATTCAAAATAATGTCACAGGCGCTCGGAAAGGCCAGGTGTTTTAAGAAAGCCCAAAAGCACTTTCATTGCCATCTGAGCCGTTGAAGATTATCTGTTCACTTAGAAGACGATCGTCGAGCCTCTTGAATGACTCGGTGATAGCCTGTCTATGTTCCTCAAATTGTGGACAGCGGCGCAACAAGTGATAAATGGTCTCTTCGCATCTGCAGACAATACACGCAGAAGCGATACTAGGAAGTATACACAAATGTATATGGGCCAAGCGACACGAGCGCTATAGTTAAAAGCAACACTATGCCAACTGGCCCGTCTTGTGCATTTAATTCCAAGGTTAAGCATAATTAGACTATTTCTGGCGTTTCAAGCGCCACAGCTCAATATGCTTACGCTGGACAGTGTGGTGACTCCGGATAGAATTCGATCGCCTTGGGGTTTTAATGTAAACCTAAATGTAAATGCACGGATGCTCATATTTCACCCCCACCGAGTCCGGGAACAGAATCCGCATTTTTGAGCTTAGCAACGCGATAGATTACCTACTAAGTTACCACTGCGATTAAGGGCAACAGTATAGGAAAGATGGAGGTTTTAAGTGACCAACCATGTCTATACGTCCACCAGGGCACAGAGGTAGAACTAAAGTTTCAACAAGTATCTGAATAGAAAGTTGACAGCGCCGACGATGTTTGGTCGGCTGGTTACAAGGCCAACTTTGAATTGCGAACATCACCACGCTTTTACATGGGGGACTACGGTCAATCACCTCCCGCTCGATTTCATCCTCTCGTCGCTCCATATAAAATACCATCTGCAGAAATAAACCACCACCCTGTATAGCTTTTCGTGAACTTTTACCGGACCTAGCCATTGGTGAAGACGTACACCTGATACAGTGAGTAAACGGAATTATACACATGCGCACACCACTCCGTTGTGTCAGGGAAGTTCTCATCAGGTACATGTCTCTTTAAAAGGGGAAAAAATATAGGTAGAGGGGGAAGGGGGGGGGGGGGTGCAGTCTTACGCATTCTTCAAGAACCCACGCAAGCAAAAGTTAGTATGTTACATCACAGCAGATGTCACAACACTGGAATTGCAGGCATAGTACATTGTTAAACCTAGTTTTACCATCAGATTGTTATATATTTCCAGCATCACTTGCAGCCGATAGTGAAGCGCTGGACATCTCGTCGCTTAAGCGCGGAAGTATATTCGATGCCAGATCAACATCCTGCAGAAATGCATGCACAGAAGGCACGTATACACGAAACATCATATCCACCAATTAAGAGTGTGCCGCGAGTGCGTCTGTGCGCCAGAATATTTCAAAATATGCGAATTCAGTAACAAAGGTACAACAGCTTTTTTTTTTTTTTTCTCCCCTTGACAGGAGGAAATGTATTAGGGGTCTCAAAACGGAAGTTTTAGCTACCAAAGTGGACGTTTAGGCGAGTTCGTTGGAGTCTACAAGAGGGATAGAAAAAGCAATGGCCGTAAAATGAGGACAATAGCACTGACTATCAACGAGGTTTATTCGTCACAGCCGGTTTATATGATTGCTTGTCCAAGACAAACTTCTTCTTGACATTGCATGTAGGTGCGCGGAATGTACAGCTCACACGGTAAATGTGTTCGATGGACTATTCATGTTATCGTCAATTTTTCGCCGTTATTTCTTGCTTCATTTGTTATAAACCGGAAAAGCAGATATTGTGCAGATGCGATAACTGGATCTCGTTATTCCTACGCTCTTATCTGCGTGTACCATCGTCTCTATCTCTGTGTGTGTGTGTGTGTGGGGGGGGGGGGGGGGGGGTACGCTGAAGTTACGAACTAGCCGCTACAACAACACGAACTGTCGCATCGCGTTTCTGATCACGATTCTTATCAGCTTCTATCCATCCTTTCCATAAATACGTATCCAGAATTCGAGTGAACCTCAAAGCACACGAATCGGCCACTCGAAGCCAGTCAGAATGGCGACAGACATTCCTTCTGCGAATACCTTTCCTCCGCAATGCGCTCACCGAGAAGAGAAGCTTCGCGTGGATCGCGAGCACGCCAAGCGGCCCCAGCGGTGAAAGACTGGACAGATGATGGCTAGCAGCGATTTGAAGCCTTATATAACGCTAATGAGCTTTTTCATCCAGCGCTTCCGCGTCAATACAGCTGCAGCCTTCCACCGAGTGCGTACCCGTGCGCCGCCGACTTGCGAATGCTGTTTTCATATGCGTCAGTGAAGGAATCCCTTCTCTCTCACAAAAATGAAAGGGAACTGCGCGAGCGCGTTACTTTCCGAGAAACGAAAACGGCTGATGACGCGAAGAGGTTCCGCGAATGACTAATCTCGCCGCATAACCGTAGTTTATGCGCGCTCGAAGCCTTTCCGTGGTCTGCCAGTGAGCTCGGTCGCGGAAGACTCCTTCACGTTTACGGCTTCGCATAACAAGGTTCTTTTTGAACAAGCCTTCCGTATACAGCCTTGAATAAAACGCGCTACTAACACCGACTGCAGTGCACTGCACTAACAACGTCCCGGAAACAGAAACACGAATTCAGTATCATATGAACAGAACATTTCTGAATATGAGTAGAATCTTTCCTGGCGTGTGAAGAAACAAGACACAGCTCTGCATATGTAGTGTAATGGCCGCGTTATCGCAATAGGTCCATTATGCCAGCTCTATCATTACCGGTTTTTACACGACTTCAACGAAGACATCCTGCTACGTACCCGGTGCGGCGACTCACGCCGACCGGGTTACTTAAAAGTAGATTTAGAGGTTCTGGTGCAATGGCATGCAAATGAAGATAATTAAAACTATAGATATGAGCGCGTACGAGAGAGAGAGAGAGAGAGAGAGTGAGTGAGTGAGTGAGTGAGTGAGTGAGTGAGTGAGTGAGTGAGTGAGTGAGTGAGTGAGTGAGTGAGTGAGTGAGTGAGTGAGTGAGTGAGTGAGAGTGAGCGAGCGAGCGAGCGAGCGAGCGTGTTTTGAACGTACCCAAATCAGGAATGGCGCTGCATTCAGACGCATGTTTAAGGTCCCCGACGGCACGCAGACAACAACGCAAACAGAGCAATGAAATATAGCATGCCAGCGGCCGTGCCATGCCAAAGCGCCTGAAGTACAAAATACATATGCGCAACAGCTAAAGCGGTCAAACGTGAAGAGCGAGGTGCACGTCTGTAATCGCGGGCTGTCTACTTCTCCGATTGCGCCACACTCTTCAAACGCGAGCCAGCCTCTCAGTTGACGCACAGGTATGCAGCGAGGTGTACACGCGTTTGCATCATGTTACTACCCGTCTCGCTCGCTCTCTCTCTCTTTTTTTTTTCTACAGCTACCTGCAGCACTACGTGAGCCACGACACACACATCGGCGGAAGCGGAATATAGCATACGGAGGGTGACACACGCTGCGTCACCTCTAGAGCTCCAGAGCCCACATGTGTATAAGGCGTTCACCACCCCTGCGACCGGCAGGGCAGACGAGCTGTAACCTTCCATGTGAACAAACTTTCCGCGCATAAGCGCGAATTCCTCCCGGTACATTACACGCGCTGCACGGAATTGCAGTGTCGTACGAGAAGAGCGAAAGAAAAGAAAGAGCGCGCGGTAACAGGAACTGGCACGCACATGCATACGAGACGTGGCCGTCACGACCGAAAGAAGGCATCCTCCCGGCAGCTTGCGGAAGGAAGTCTCGCCAGAAAGAAGCCCGTGCGAAGCTAACCGTGGAGAAAAGAAGCAAGAATTAAGTGGAAGGCGTGGATCAAAAAGAAAGAAAGAAAAGGGACAGAGCCGGCCTCGAAGATAAGAGAAAAGAAGGAAACAAACATAAGCTCAATAGCCCGAGGTCGAAGTGGAAACAAGAGGGAGATGTACAGGAAGATCTCCAGCAAGGTCGTTTCCACCACGCGTCTCGTGGGTGATGCAGCGGCAGGCAGGGGCAGCCGTGCGTGCGTAGAGAAACATATAACTTCTCGTCTCGCATCCGGCCGCCTCCTGGGCACACGTGGGCAGGCGGGGTATATAGGTGTGTACGGGGCGTTCTATGACCTCACTGACGAAGCGGAACAAAAGAAGACAATGACGAGGAACAAACAGAAGAAATGCGGACTCACTCAAGGAAAGTTGCGCGTTCGTGCTGCCGAGGTAACTACGTTACGCACAGGAAATTAAGCATGCAGCAGCAGGAAAGGAGCGAAGGTAGCGGACTAGGATGGCGATGGACTGCGAACGCGGCAGACTACAGAGCCACCGTTGAGGGTTAATGCCTACGGTGTCGCTGCAAGGATCGAGGAACCGGGTTCGACTCCCGGCCACGGCGGCCGCACTTCAGTTGATATACGCAAGAGCATTCGGGTAGTTAAGAGTATGCGGAGCGTGTTACTCCGAAGTAGTCAAACTTATCCACAGTCCTCCGCTATCTGGCGTGCCTCCTGTAAGAACGCGGTTCTGGCAAGTAAAACGTCGAAATTACGCTAGGGAACACCAAAGAAACATCAGTACGACACCTCGCAAGCGTAGCTATGTACTGCAGTGGTTCGAACTCCAGCTCCGGCAACAAATTGTCCTCTCGTTACCGTGGTTATTTATTTTTAGCAGAGAATAAAGCGTGCATATTGTATGCGAGGTGAGATATATATTCCGTGCTTTTTGATAACGCTGTTTGCAGGTTAGTTTCTCGCTTGTATCACATTAACTATCCCCATTATTAAGTCCACATATTGCCATTTTAATTGTATTATTCACCACGTTATCACGCACAGGAGGTCCCATTTCAGTTTGTAACTACGGGACCTCCTGTATGTACTTACCATGTATTTTCTTCTCCCTTGAAGTCATATAAAATGATTCTGAGAAATTCTGAAATATATATATATATATATATATATATATATATATATATATATATATATATATCGACTTCCTCTGTAAACACGTAAAGGAGGTCGTGGGTGACAACCGAGCTCACGTGATCTGCCGGCTTTGCCAAAGTATATACTGAGTACTACTACTACTACTACACTACCAACTACGCAGGGTCCAGCTAAGACAGATTCAATGTAAAATCGGTCGCACACTCACGTCGTCCACTACACACACTTAGTAAATTCCTTTCGCCGTAAGCGCCAAATAGACGGAAGAAAAACAGCGAAATAGAATCAGCCATAGCGTTAACGACATTAGACCGCTCGTTCAAACACGTGGCCTAGCGCAGCACATCAGATCCGCCGCGTGCGACCTTAATTTTACAACGTCGCTCCGTTTCGGCCACATAGAAAGTATAAGCGTTCCACACATGCCTCACATTCCGGTGGAGAACGCGTTAATCGGTGACGCATTGCGCGGGAAACGCGCGACTCGGTTTACTATACAGGGCGGTAATTGACGTCGCGTCCACGTGCTTGGAACACGGTTCCGCGCATTCCCCGGTCGCGACGAACGACGTGCTCCGATTCAATGGGGCGATAACGAAGCGACAGCCAACGTTTCTGGCGGCACGTCCCGTTTGGCGCTGCGGCGCTAAACAGATTACGCGGAGCAAAGCGTTTCGCTTTGTGTTGCGCGAACAGGCTGCCCGTAAACGAGACTATATAGTTCTTAGAAAATGCGGCCCCTTTGTGAGTATTGCAGCACAGCGATCGTGTCGCGCGGAGTAACACTAGGCAGCAGCAACGTCCAGCAGGTCCCCGGATTATACAACACGCACGGAAGTATATCTACGGCTGAACAAACGTGTTGATTACACGCTGCTCCTCATAATAAGATTTCCTCTTAATTGTCCTCGGGACTCACCATATACGACGGCGCCTACTCGCGGTGTCCCTGATACTGAAGCCTGATTTATTGGTTAATTGAGCGATTTCTGTCCACGTACTCGATACCAACTTGCCATATTTGAGGGCATGAGGAACCACCCCCAAAAGCCTGAAACACTTCGATAAAGCTTAGAAGAATAAATAAGAGGGCTTTACGCGCAGAAATGTTGATATGCGTATGTGGGGCACGCCGTACGGAGTTTGGATTGATTTCACCATTTGCTCTCTCTCTCTCTCTCTCTCTCTCTCTCTCTCTCTATATATATATATATATATATATATATATATATATATATATATATATATATATATATATATGACGAAAGGGAAGGGGCCAAGGGCTCGTTTATTTGTTAGCAACCACTTTATGAACCAACCAACCAACATGCAAGCCTAGGAGAGCATACAGGAAGTTACTGAAATTCCTAATCATGTTATTTTAATTTTAGGGTAAGTAGAAATGAATTAAAGTGGGCGAAAAGACAAACCTGCCTTCGGTGGGAACCGAACGCACGACCTTCGGATAACACGTCCGATGCTCTACCGCTGAGCTGCTACGAAGGCGGTCGTCCCCCCATCCACTTCATTGGGTATTTGTGCATATGTAATCCTGGAAGTGTTAGGCAGCGCCACTAGTAGCTATGGCGGCGAGTGTGGCACACCCTTACTGCCGAGAGGCGTCACGTGAGAACGTGATCTTGTGGTGAGATGGCTGCTGCCCAATAAGCCCTCGTATGCTACCTAAAGACACCAAATCTGCCGCAACGGAGCCCAAGCTAAGAAATAACGAAAGGGAAGGGGTCAAGGGCTCGTTTATTTTCTTAGAAACAAGTTAACGAACCAACAAACATTGAAGCCTAGGAAAGCATAGGGGAAGTTATTGAAATTCCTAATTATGGTATTGTAATTTTAGGGTAAGTAGAAAGGAATAAATTACCAAATGGCAAGAGGCCTCCGCTACATGTATTATCACGCTTGGCGCATACCCGCTTATCCTTGGCTTGAATACGCAGCTATGCACCACGCGTGATCATGCATGTCCATTCCCGTCTACAAGTCTCACACTACACAAATGGCTCACTGCGTTTTTAAAAATCGCCGTGAATTGCGTGCTAATTTAATGCTGTCTTGATACACACCCATGCGTACGTCCACGCAAGTCACCTCCGCAAATAATGGTGCGCGCATGGCCAGTAAGCAATAAATATCTCAGCACAGAACCACACGCCGACAATCAATCACACGGCACGCCATTCGCCTGACGACGGCGTTAGAAGAATATGAACGAGTGCGGGGAAAGAGCAGCAACGTAAGAGTGGCTGTAAAACAGCGGCAGCTCAGATCAGAGCGTGAACCGGTCGCGGACAAGCGCGATATTTACAAGCGCTACACAGGCGTCAAATCAAGTGATTGATTGATTTATTGATTTGTGAGGTGTTACTTCCCAAAACCAGCTATGATTATGAGAGACGCCGTAGTGGAGGGCTCCGGAAATTTCGACCACCTGGGGTTCTTTAACGTGCACTGACATCGCACAGCACATGGGCCTCAACATTTAACCTTCATCGAAATGCAGCCGCCGCGGCCTGGATTCGATCCCGCACCCCTCGGATCAGCAGCCAAGTACCGTAGCCACTAGACCACCGTGGCGGGGCACACGTCAAATCAACCCTCGGCAGGAAGCCTGCATGTAAGATCTATATTCCGCTGTAAAAGGTAAGCCTGCGTAATTGAAGCACTATTCTACACACGACGAAACCTGTCACAACGGAAGACCAGTTGAGAAATACCAGCAGCTGCGTACACATACTGTACGATGGCAATGGGAAAATGAAAAATGTCCTTGATGTATCATTTCCTTCTGATTGCATTTTTTAAAAACATATCCTCGACAGTGCTGCAATTCAGCAGCTGTCGTGAATCCAAATGTACCCTAAATGTAATTTGCAGTTCTAAAACGTTCTTTCTATATGATACATCTGTTCACACCTTGCAGTAGTGTAATAAGTCTCCGGAACCCCCCCCCCCCCCCCCGACAAGGCAAAAGTACCAATTTCTATTTATTGTTTGTAGAAGGGGAAGCTTGAAATTTGCACATTATAGTGAGGCGTCATGGGGTTTCAGATTATTTATGTTCGTGTTTATAGCGCAGTGGATGTTGTCGGGACTCGAAAATGCTTGTTTTGCTTAGTATACGAATACAGAAAAATATATACCGAAACAAAAAATTATTGGGTTCGTTGCTGAAGCTGATCGATGCATGAGCTTGTGCATAAACCTGCAAGGCAGAGCCTGTCATAAGCATTTTGCATATAAATGCTATAGAGCTATATTCCACGGCAATAGATGGCTTTTTTTCTTGCGGGTGGGGTCCCGGGAAGGTAATTTAGTAAGACTGCGTAGATCATTTTTCTCTACACTTCGCTCTTAAATAGGGCCCGCAAGAAAAGCAGACCTCGAGAACAAGATTATTTATGTTGTCGTGATGCAAACGACAAAATTAAGAAATTGTAGTGGCGCTCTCAATCACGATATCCCTGCGGATACCGTTTCGAAATAACGCCTCTATTTCGAATACCCGATTGCTGCTTTATGTTATTAATTAAAAATAAATAAAATAAACTTTGACAACAAATAAACCTGCAGTAACCACGGTTGTTACTATGTGTTACGGCCGTGGAGCTCATTCACCGTAATGCTGGCAACCAAGACCGTGACGTCACGTCAACTCCTCTTTTCGGCGCGGGAGATTTAAATTGAGCCGCGACGCAAGAGACTTTCGGCGGCAGTTCGCGGCACCCAAAATAAATAAATAAATAAATAAATAAATAAATAATCCTTTATTGGCGTGCAGAAAGCGGTGATAGACTCTAACGCAAGTTAAAAAATCGATCTAGTCAAGCTTAATATTTTTCTTTGGTGTGTCTTTAATGACACTCAAGTCAGCTGAACCACCCGCCTACACGGAATTCTTGCAAGGGTCCCCAATATTGGCGTTCGCATCTCACGAAAGTTATTCGGCCACGCCGGCTTGTATATATTTCGGTGAGCTTCCTTGAGCATGCTTCCAAGCTCTGCACTATTGGCTCTTGCTCGATCCACACGAACACTTGAAATGACACTCTGCGTAAACAGCCATCTGATCCAGAATCAAGACGTGTACACGCGCACCCATATGTCATCCGTTACGTTATAGCGCAGCTTTGGCGAACAAGCCAGCAGTTTCACTAAACAGCAACGCGCAAACAGCGAACTGCCTCATGTTCACGGCCTAATAAATGGAGCCTGACAGATTTGCTAGTTCATACACGCAGACACATTACACACGCAGCTCAAGCGGGTCCAAATTCAGCGTTTGTTTCTCATCAGTCACATATCTACGACGAAGTCGTTAGTCTCAACATCGCACAACACATTGCGGGAGGCGCAGTGCACGGTATTCTGAAGGACTTCGGTCGTATATTCAGCCAGCAGTGGTTCCGTGACCGCCGCGACCGGCAATCAATCCAGCGATGTCGTATCAAATTCTCTACTTGTCGTCTACACGCCAAGCTACCTTTTCGAGCCGGGCCACAATCTTCGGGTGCTTTCGTAAACTCTCCAGCGGAATGCGCACTTTCGTCACGCGCACGCACGCACGCGCGCACACGCAGACATGTGGGATGGCTTACACGTTCGTTAGAGCTGTACATAAATATGTACACATACACCAACGGCAGCGGCCATCGAACCTGTTTTCTCCAGCCAGAGGGCACAATTAGATATTCCACTTCTTTCTGGTTTAGTCTGGCTCTACCCTGCCGCGAGCCCCAGGCACAGACACGTTCCGATAATGACGGGGTGATAGGCGGCACACCTATACAGGGTCCTCAGGCACGCCGGCTTCCTTCTTTCTCTGGCTATCGTTTCGTCCTGGCGAGTGGCAACTCTCTTCTTCAGTTCGCCATACGCGCTGTGTGTGTGTGTGTGTGTGTGTGTGTGTGTGTGTGCGTGTGCGTGTGTGTGTGTGTGTGTGTGTGTGTGTGTGTGTGTGTGTGTGTGTGTGTGTGTGTGTGTGTGTGTGTGTGTCAGGGAAGAGCGGAGTGGTGGGGTCACCTCAACCACACCACAGAGCGCCAAGTCGGAGTAACACGACTTTGCAGCCGGTCGGTGCACTGCGGTACCGGTGGTCGAACCCAATACCTCCCGCATTGCAGGCGGACGCTCGATCTAGAAACGTTGGCCCTAGCCGCCGCTGTGGTTTGTGTGCGTACTAGTCTCCAAAGGTGGTCTGTCCTTTCCCTCGCCCTTCTGTATTTTACTCCTCTTTATCGTCCCTCTCACCTTTCCAAAATGTTTTGTTGCGGTACCTTGTATGGGTTGCCGAAATAAGCGCTTCCTCAGAATCAAACCACCCTCTTCTCTCCCCTTGTTCGTTTTGTGTTGCGCTGTTAGCCACAATGAACCGCGAAGTACAACAAACCATGCTACGAAAGCAGAAGCATATCGACGTTCCCATACTTGTGATCCTCAAGATACAATCTGCGCGGCTCATACAGAGAACTCGATCGAAACAGTGTACAGAAAATGCTTGATATCATTTGCCATTTCCAACCAGAGGGCTATACGAAAATGTTCGATGCTTATGAATCATCGGTGTACAAGCCGTGTACAGTAAGTACCCAATGCCCGTGGAAGACAGCTCGGCGGTGGGCACATCAGTGGATCGCAGAATGGCAGCCTGTTGTTGTCTTCGACTCGGAGATGCCGTACTTTCTTTTTTCTTCTATTCTAATAGCGCTCACACACACATACGCACACACAGACACACACCCACACACGCACGCACGGGCAAGCGGGCGGGCGGGCTCGCTTCGGAAGCGATCAGCGATGTGTCCTGTAAACAAACGTCACAATTGTATGGCGCCTCTGTACTATATACACGACGGCAACGCAGCGCTCGCTTTTTCTTCATTCGCCTTCAGCCGGAACATTGTTTTCCATGATCGATCGCAAATAGGTGATAAACGCAGAGAGCAATAACTGAGCACGTTCATTGTTGCACCGTTCTTTTCTTCCCCCGATACAAACTCGAGCGATTCTCTCGCATAACACGCTCGATACACGACTCGAGAGACGTCATGAGGACAAAAGGGCCATTCTTCATGTACTTCTTCCAATCTCTCCCATTATACTTCTGTACGCAATACTATACGCAATACACTGTATAGAGATCATGTAATGTAGTCGATATTGTGCAAAAGAACACGAAAGTAGGAACGTCCAGCTGTGGCGAACCATATACGTGAAAAGATACGCTTTGTGGTCAATGGAATACGCGCGGCTACAGCTGAATCGCACCCAGATATGTAGCAACTGCTTCAGCAACGAATTACAATGGTTAGTAAGGCACACCACTTCATTGAATGTATATCAAGAATCGCGCTTCGACACTTCTTTGTTGAGTCACGTAGCTTTAGAGGTTAATTAAATTAAACCGCTGCATCTTTCTCTTAAAAATGATCACCGTCTCGAAGCACACGCACAATATAATTATAGGATTCACGACCGTTTTTTTAAGAATAGTCATGCTAAGGTACACAATGTCCAATGCAGCACACAATCAATTGCAAATGCGCATATCGGTCTTCCATTTACAGTGAACTAAAATAAAGCCACATAACCGTATTTTTCTTTTTTTCTCGTACGCTTAGAGAGTTCAACGTACTGGCACCTCAAGGATAGAGCCAACAAAAGCATTAACAGCTTCTACTGTTTACTTCCTGAAAAACACTATATATGGATATGAGACATGCCGCAGTCAGGGGCTTCAAATTAGTCCTGGCATCCTGTCATTCTGCACCGAAATCTAAGTACGTAGCTGTTCCTCGCATTTCATTCACTCCCACCGAAATGCGGCTATACCGTGGCCAATAATCGCACCCGAGTCCTCTAGCTATGCAATGCAACACTTTCGGAGCTAAGCTACAACAGCGAGTGCCGAGAAACAACCAAGTCGTGCATACCAGAAAAGAAGCCGCGTTCATCCCTTACGCCACACCGCGGCCTCTTGTGAACGAGATTCGTTTCTGACTGTAATGGCCGACAGCGCTCTTTGTGATCCCTGTCGTAGCGGGCAGACGCTGCAACACATCCTATGCGACTGCGCTCGATATGACGTGCAGAGGCAGTCGCTGGCATCCGCTCCTGTTCACCCTGACCAGCGATGAATGTCAGTCGGTGCCACCATTCTGGAACGTCGAGCACACAAGCCTTCGCAGCTGAAGGCGACAAAGGCAGTGCGGATGTTCCTAATATCAACGCATTTGCACAGGCACCTGTACCAGCGATGTCGCACACCACACAGGAGCGAATGACACTGACATTTCGCTATATGTGCTTCCTTTCTCTCTCTTTTCTCTGCAACTTTCAATCTGCCCCATCCCCTTCCCCTTGTGCAATGTATACTATAGTTGTCCTGCACTGGTTACCCTCCCTGCATTTCCCTCCCTGCTATTCCCCCCCCCCCCCCCCCTCCCTTCCTTGTGATGTAAGTCAGTGCCGTGCAGCACTGCCACACTGTGGCGATCATGTGTCGCTCGTGCCTCGCACGGTCGTTTGCGTTCGTCGCTCACGCTCAGTGAAACCGAAGGACACACCTCGCACGGCATCGCCTGCTTGACTCGGTATATGGCCGATAACGTTGTAGAGGAAAAGGGAAGGTGTATACATCGGTGCCGCCTTGAAAACACGAAAAAGAAATGCATACAGACTTTTCTTCCCGATTCCTATAAAATGCTGCTAATTTCTGTTTATTCCTGAAATGCCCCACGAAAAGCCGATATATCTGGTAGCTTAGACTAAAGTGCGAATCTGCGATAATATTACAAGTGGCCTTCATTGGTGACGAAGGAGTATATGTTGAGGGATACATTCCTAAACGGCATCTGGAGTAGAAATAAAAGAAGACGGCATACTTGTTTTGGATGTGCATGGCTTTGCCGCTTGGCCAGCGTAACGCGTAAGTGTACTGCCCCGTCTGTTTTACTTCCAGCTAACGATACTGCATAGCAACACAGATTTGAACTCGAGGCAACGGAGCCAACATCCCAACTATAGGCGAGTGCGACACGTCGGCGTGATGTGGGGCGCAAGGCTACAACCACGACTGTTGAGAAGAAACAGATCCCAGCAGGCGTTCCACCTCGACAAGGGGGCGGTATGTGGCGAATGGAAAAACAACGGCTCGGTCAGCACCCAGTGAAATATTTAGATAACCTTCCCTACGCTCACTGCTCATAACTGCGCACACACACCAGCTGCGGCTAAGACGAGCCTCACAATGTATTTTAGGTAGCAATGCGAGGGTTCACTGGTCAGTTGCTTGCTCCTAAACTTCACGTACTGCGTGGCGTCATCGGGCTAAAACGAACCTTACACATTCATCCTCACGGTCACGAGCTGAACTGGCTACCGAAGTATAGATACATGAACACCCAAGAAAGAGTGGGTGGAAGCCGACACAAGCACAACTTTTCAGCTGCGTCTAGGGCCCTTAGTACATCGCACGCGCTATGCGGTGGCTGCATACCGAGCCCGAACTGGGCGTCAGGAACGAATTAGCAGGCAGTAAAGACTGGCTCCGCGAAAGAAGTAGTCTGCTGTACTACGTAAGGTGTCGTGTTTCGCCCACGGTGAGAAAATATGACCGCACTTCTGCACCGATGCCACGTTTACCTGGGCGCAGTTGACATTCTCAAACCATTCGTAAACTATTCGAAAAATACTTGCACTTACGACGAGTAGTGGCTATTCGATTCGAATACCGAGCCGAATATATATGACATTCCCTTTTTGTTTCTTTTCTTTTTTTTCTTTTGCGAAAAGGGAGCGACGGAATCCTGAGAAGAAACAAGAGGGGCACGACAGAGCGTCAACTGGCAACTATATTTATTATAAGAAAAAAAGGAATTCTTTCTTGCTATAAATCCAGTGGCAAGTTGGCGCGCTATCTAGCTGTCGCTCTTGTTTCTTCTCCTGTAGCGTTATGTATTCACCTTTTTGCAAAGTAGGAACCAACTTGCCCAACAACATGTGCTGCTAATATGACAGACACATTTAACCACGCAGCACACAAAACACATAAGGACGCGGTGAAGAACTCGAATAAACATTTTTTTTTTCCTTTGTGAACTAAGTGACGAAACGGAACACCTACATGCCTAAATGTCCCTTCTTTCGAGATACACATATGACACAATTTGACACGGATTTCGACACATTCGATTATTCGCATACGCCTGGCGACAGCGCGACGGAGACCCGCGGCGGTGTGAATGCTTCGCCAGCATCCGTACAAGTTCAGTCGCAATAAGAGCAAAAAGAAAGATATATATATATATACATTCGCATTATAATAGAGCAGGTGGCAGGCGACATTTTTCTATCCAGCGCAACAAATACTGGCGCTGACACGCACAGGCTTCGCAAGCGTCACGCGCTTCAGCGCAGCGTCGCACATCAACAGCGTCAGCCGAGTAATAAATTAAGCAGAGAGCAAAGTGGGTCTCATAAATCCCGCGACTTTACGGACAGGCAGTTGCAGCATCCTTGACTGCAATATAATTTACGATCCCCGCTAACGCGCCGCAATCAGAGTCCGCTTTCGACGCCCACCTGTTCTACCTTTCGCACTCTTCTTTTTTGTCTTTGTTTCTTTGAAGCGTGTAATGAAGCTTGCATACGGACTAAGCCATCCTGCTTCCAACTGCGAGGTCGCGTGTTAGGTCCAGGGCTATACCAATGGTGAAATGTAAATGAGCGACAGTGTACCGAGATGTAAACGCCTCAAGTTGTCAGGATTTATAACTTATATACAAGGTCGATCACAGTTTCTCTCATAACCTTCTAACGGCTGTAGGTGGCGTCTACAAGAACACTCTCTCGCTCTCTTGCTTTATACCGTGGAGAGAGAAACGACTCTTCAATGATTGACGGTCTGACACTGACTGCGGGAATCCGGCCATTTTAGGCCAGCCAACACGCCGACTCGATCCGAGTTTGCCGGATCGAGGTATAGAGTACGCCAGAACGGAAACTCCCACGTCGCCAGCGTGGCTTCGTACACGTGCTGAATGGGTTGAACCCCTAAGGAACACATCGCAGCGAAGCCGCGCGAAGTGCTAATCCGCACACGCGAGTTACATCCACCGGTGCGGGACGGTACGCGAATTCCACCCCACTCAACCGGCGCTCTCGAAAGGCGTCTGGAACTGTCCTCCGCAGCGCCGGGGAACGTCGTAAAGCACTGCGACCAAAGGGAGGGAAGCCAGTTGCGTGCTGCCTGCATTGGGGGGCCTCCTCCATCCCGGCTATTACGTCGTCTACGACTCGGGCGAGCGCGGTGCGGACGGTCTTTTAACGTAGAAGGTCAGTAGCCTTGAGGCCACGGCGACGGTGACGAAGCGGCAGGTGCTGCGGAGGAAAGGGAGATAGCAGAGGGTCCTCGCACAAAGAAAGGCCACGTCGGCCGCGATCAACTCCACACCCCACCTCCCGCCTCCCTCCCTTTTACACAGAGAGGGAAAACACGGCACCACAACCACCGGGTTACTTTCTCTCCTAACCGGATTCCCGCCGCCTTGGCAAGTCCAGAACGACGTGCCGTCGTCAGACGCCCCAACAACGTAGCGCCGGAGGCGCTACCGCGCGCCAGAGCCCAGACGCCAATGACGTCTGCGAATCGCAGATGGTGGATGTTGGCAGCCGTACGACCATCGAGTTCGTCGGTCCTACCGAGCGCCGGCAAGTGCTACTGCGACAGGCCGCAAACATGTGGTGGCGTAAGAGTGTGCGGAAGGGACATACACGCCAAACTGTCGTTTTTCGCTTCCTCTCTAACTCGCTCTTTACTAAACCTGCAGAGTGCATTAAACTTTGCGAAGCAATCTGAATTTGGCCTGTTTCTTTTTGTTATCTGGATGCGCTTAAGTCCTTGTGAAATCGCTTACACGAGACCACATTCGTGCAAAATGTTGGTGCTGTCTCTTCCTTTCAGAAATGATCGCTATTTTTTTTTTGTTCGCTTTATTTGGTTAGCATCTGCGCTGTCCAGGCAATAATGAAGGCGGTTTTATATAATGCGTTCCATTCATTACACGAAGTAATTCTTATTACGCATCGACGTGCGGAAGCAGCTCCAAATAATCTTCCAAGACGTTTTAGCTATCCAAGAGGAGAGACCGCGTCACAGGACAGAGTTTTGCAGTACTAGTACTGGAACGTATTAGCGCAGGCCGGTACTTCGTGAGCTTCAAAACGTCGCGAGTTCCAAAAACATACACGGTATTCTCTGAGTAGGTAATTTTCCTAGAGAAAAAAAAAAATCAAATGCTGTGTTTACACGGTGGTGTGGGCCAAAAGCCCCAACCCAGTGCTATCGACGCAAAGATATTTACGGCGACTCTATGGAAATACATAGTTGCTGCCAGGAGTTGAAGGTCGCTTGCCACGTTCTCTTCCTGCAAGACGACCAATTCACACGACACCTATAGCTTGCAATTCCTTAAGGCTGGTGAGCTACGTCCTCCTGTTGGAACGATTCGATTATTTTTAGCACCTGTGGGCCGATAATGCAAGGCAGACTGTCTTAAAGGTCCTTTCACAAGATCGGTCATACATGTGCAAAGTTATCGTAACTTTTTTAACTAACGATAATCTGAAATTTCTTGCCCTTTCGTTAATACGCTAATTTGCAAGTTCACTAAGCCCCAGCTCTATCACGACATTTATGCGCGCTTGTGTAGTCATTAATTAGCACTCCGATGCGAAAACAGTACTGATTTCTGATTTCACGCCAATAAGCAGCGAAGACGAACAGGAAAAGCACGTAGTGAAAAACCTCAATAGGGTATAGCAAAATCGAAGTTATCCGTTTTAAAAACGGACCCGTCAGGTGGACCTAATCAAAAGACCTTAAATGTGCGCGCAAGCGATGAGGGTAAAAAAAAAAAAAAAAAAAACGAAAGAAAGCTGCCACGACGTTTTTACTTTTACACGCGCCACGAAACTAATTGCCGAGTGACTGGCTTGAAGGCTTGGCATAAGGTCTAATTAGCCGCACATCACTCAATGTCCACAGATTATGCCAACCATTCTGAGCCGCCTACAGCAACATAAGCGATTGATTGAGCAGTGACAAAGCAAGAAAAAAGAAATGAGTATATGGTCAATATGATGAACAAACAAACTATATCGTTCGTCGC
Source organism: Hyalomma asiaticum (assembly GCA_013339685.2). Taxonomy (NCBI): domain Eukaryota; kingdom Metazoa; phylum Arthropoda; class Arachnida; order Ixodida; family Ixodidae; genus Hyalomma; species Hyalomma asiaticum. Next base: position 103,694,992 of record CM023482.1, read on the forward strand.
GTTCCCTTTCGTTAATTGGCCCTCCATTACGCAACAGTACTGACAGTGATACGGCAGGCAGGCTGTGACCGCTTATCGCAAGACCCGCTCTTGATTGCAGCCCTCTTGCATTCTCTGGACTGCGCTGTGCTGTTGCACCATAGGTATAATTGCGATATGAGAACAAAGGATTGCGAATCGGCCAGCGAGATTTATGAACAGTTACCGATGCGTCGCTGATAAGCATGTAACCTTCCAAGAAGACAGCTCGCATTGAAAAAAAACACGATAAAAGATATAGAAGATTATGGACATCAAAACCAATTACAAATGTCGCTGAGGCACAAAAGCGCGTCGCACATTTCGTTATTTGCGCAATGATGTCTAGCAACATAGGCCGTCATGATTTAGCTAGTCTGCGGCACACAAACATATCAACTGAACGAAACTAACGCACAACTTTCCGGTCAGCTAGTTTGCATATAAGCTTCACCATCCAACTGCATCAGTACAGGATCTAGTTTTCTTATATATGCGAAAAATGGAAAAGTAGTGTCGGTAATCGCAGTATGCAATCTCATGAAATCTGTCTGGTGATTTCAAAGGTCAGCGCCTTGCATGTGCTCTAGGTACCAGAAAGTAACGCGTATCTGTGGAGTATTTTCAAAACAGCTACCTGAAACTTGTGTGTAACTACAGCGCTCGTAAACCTCAAAATGCGGTCTTCGGGTTGGCTACCCTCTCGCCTCGAGCCTTCGCTGAAACATGGTTATTACCGAAGTATCCCGAGACGGTAGGCGGTTATTACCCGCGGCAATCTCATCCTTCCCAGACACGCCGCCCATTTCGCGGGGTTCAAGGCTGACCGAAGCGCGCTGGATCGCCTGTCAGGCAAGAGACGCGTATGTTTCTCGTCGAACAGGATGACCACCGAGGTGATGATTCATGAAAGACCCTGGCTGGACTTTCTCAGACAAAGCTTTCTTTTCCCATTCGAATCGCTGCCGACATATCCTTACTGGCTCAGACAGAAAGAAGCGAGTTCATAAAGCAGGAACCATTTGGAGATAGCGCCTACGGCGGTGTCGATAAGCGTCCCGCTTACGCACCGGCCAGAGCTAAGATACTGCGGCTAGGAACAGTGCCCAAAGAAGAGCGAAAAAAAAAAAAAAAAGACAGAAAAAGGTGGCATGGTCCTAAATGAGCGCAAAAGACCCCGTTAATTGCGATGACGCTAAAAGGACAGGAAGCTCGGCAGCGCAACGCACTGCATACTGACAAAAGCCGAACGGCGCTCTTTTTTCCGTAGCCGCTTCCTTTCCACCGCAGGCTCTATCGGAAGCACATGACGGCTCCACCACACGACGCCAGGACCACCTCTTTTTTTTCAGCTCAGATTTAGACCAGCGAGATGGGACGCGTGTGATTTCGCTCACCTGACAACAAGGTATCCCACGCGCAGGTCTCCACGACCGCAGTCGACAGGAGCGGGTAATCACAGGGTTTCACGAGCACAGACTGTTCACAATCCCACCTGTTCCGGAGCTCACAGGCGTCGAACACAGCCACCGGCGGCCATCGCGAACCGCGAGTGCCCAGTCCAGTTTCCGGGCGCCAGACGTCATTTCCTTCAAAGCGAAGCGTCGTAGTGAGCTGACGCCATCTACGAGCACTCCGCAACACTGCTGCGTGAGCTGGCGCTGTATCCTGTTGCGACAACGGCAAGAAACAACTGAGTGCCGCGAACTGTGGCCTCATTCAAATCAAGTTCATCAACGCGCCTTGTGAATTTCGCCACTTGCGTGGATCTGGTCCCGTTGTTGTTTTTTTGTGTATGTGTAGGTGATTATTAGTTACACTTCGTGAAACAGGTTCAGCTGCATCCGTAAACGGAAGAATCATCGTGAGTTAAACATCTAGTACGCTGTCAGGCTATTGTTTCCGAAACTGCAGTGAGAACGACGATAGTTATTCAACTGGAGTAACAAGAAACATACGCAGCAAAACGAGGCAGAGACATTTTTGTCGTACTTTCTTATTATTATGACAACCGTTTCACAGTTCGGACTGCGTTAATACAAATATTCTATTTTATAGTGTTAAACTGTGTTCACCGCTTATTGTAGCCGCCTGAGAAACGGGGCCATGGACCACGTCGAGCCTTGCTGGCTTTTTATTCATGGTCCTCAACATCGTTTGTATGCTGAAATAAAATCTCATTTTATGTAATTTGATGTTTCCGCGATGTATTTATGTTGCGGAGTAAGACGACGTTTCACGCAGCATTGCCTCAAACAACGTAAAGAAGGATGTTTGTGAGAATGCCGCTCTGAACATTGTGAACGACCTCATCACCAACATCTTGTTCACAGTTATCTAACACCAATGTGAATCTTCGACTAGCGCCAGGCTTCAGGCTCTGCACGTAAGAGTGCTCAGCCGGAAAGCTTGTGTGCCTGGTCTGCAGGTAGATAAGACGGTGCACTTTCCTTCTTTCTTTCATCGGCGAAACAGATTGCGTACCACATACAAGCCGACGTGTGTCTTCGCTGGCGCGAAATGAAAAAATAAAGGAACAGAACGTCATCGAGCGTTGTCAGGGTCGTTGGCAGAACGATGTTTACTCGAGACTTGAAAACACAATCATTGTTATAACTGACTGAATGTATAGTTGCTCTTTTTTTAATCTTGCCTGTGTGACGTTAATCAATTGCCGACAACGGGGAGCCTTGATCCTTTATCCAACTTTTTTCCTATTATCTTTCCTACACAAGAGAGATATAGATAATATCAGCAGAACTAGCAAACCAGAGAAGAGGAATACATCCATGTGGCCTGCTTTCCCCATTTGACGAACCGTTTCTGAAGAGTTTCTCGAGTAAGTTATAAAAATATGCTTCATTACAAGCATACAGATATGGCGGGAACAGTAACGTACATTTAGTATTGACTCTGGTTGAGCTGAAACCATGGCTCAGTTCTAACTCTTGGCTGAGTTACAGTTCTTCCCGATACCCTGGACGTAATGAATAATGAGCATGGAGCTATGGCAGTTTCTGCAAAGCCCCAAAGCGAAATATTACTGCGTAACTTACATCGTTTAGTAATGATTCCCTTCCTCCCCCTCCCCTCCAGCTGCACCTCTGTCGATGTATAGTCATTGCGTAACAACAAACATATAAACAAACATATAAGTGTTACGTGTTATAGCGAACGGGTGCTGGCGACATTCAAATGAAAACGAAGAGAAACGTAGAAATTTACTAACCTAATGCGCATATTTTGTTCACGGAATGGGTAGGCGGTAGTAGTTAAGGTGAAAGTGTTATATCTCTTTTTGGGAGGTGACTTTTATAAAAGGTGAGGAATGTTCAAAAAAAGAAAAATTGGTGAGACCGCGAAAGATTGAAAGAATTCTTACTCGAACACCAAGGTTCCACGCGAATTCCACGAGTGCGCCATAGCGTGGCTTGGAATCTACAAGGCGCATAATTAATAATTTCCTGATTGGTTACGACATTCATCAATAATTTCCCAGATATTAATTAATCTTCCCAGCGTCACTGCTAAGTGCGGGTACGCGTCACACGGGATCGGAAGTTCGAAAGCAGATCCGCAAAAGCATCTTTAATACGTGATGTCATAGGCTTTTGCCTTTACGTCGCCCTAGGCAACTGCATAAGACAGCCCTTTTTTTTTTTTTAATTCATGCTGCGAGTTCTACCGATAAGCGTAAATGACTGTTCAGCACTTTTACGCTTTCACGGGACGCTGAACACACAGAGGTCAGTCACTATATTTATGTATGCGTCGTTGGGAACGTGTCAGGCTGCTTGTACTCCGTTAATTCGCCATATATATAACAATTTCCAGTTACATGTAACACAGTATTCATAATTCAGCTATTGACAACAACCAAGTGCTCCCTTTGCAATTCAGACTTGTTAGACACTGACCTTTCCACATCAATTTACGACACATTGCTAATTATTATAACTGGTATCTAAGGCGGTCTAGAAATCTGTGTTTAGGTGCGAAAAGAAATTTTGCCTTCGCTGCCTCAAAAATATTGATGCGTCATACTGCGCTGCATTCGCTGTGTTTAGCTATCTCCGTCCGCCTGAATTGGAAGATCATTTGACGTTAGCTTAGCTGGTGCAGTGCCACGAATTAAATACTTTATGCCCATCACATATGTTTCTTTGTTTTTTTTTTTTTTTCGCCCGTGCACTGTGTGCGCATTAAGGAAGTCTCAAAGTTTAACCTTCAGCTCTCGCTTTCTTTCGTTTTTTCGCCCCTCTCTTTCGATCTTTAGCGTAGACAATTTCTCAGACTGGAATCGTTCTGACGTCGTAGGTTAGCCGCTTTATTGCATACCCATAGTCGAATAAATACGAATAACCAACGAGTAGATATGAGCTTCTCCTACAACCAGCTATCCCAGCGACAGAAAATTGGCGTAAGTGTTCCAGCCAATTGAATCTGCCCTTTCCTCTGGCGTCGAGAACTTTCGTGCACGTATAGGATAGTTGATTTATGCGCGCAGATATAGGGTTCGTGCCGTCACACTTGTAGGTCAAAAACTCTAACTTCCTGGCAAATTTCGTCTGGGATTTTTCTTTTAAACATCATTTAATAATTTAGGCAGAAATGGCATGCATTTATATTAATAGAGAGAAAGTAGTTAAGTCTCAAACGGAAACAGGGTATCACGACTCTCTGGCACAGGTGAATAAGGCACATGTGAAGTTAACTTTACATAACATTTTCATGGGCATCGGGAAAAATATACCGTCTTGTAGAGGCGTCAAATAACTGACATCTAAAACAATTAAGTGCTTGTTAACCTGTCAGTGGACCACGTTTGGCAAAAATCATCTCGGAAGAAGTTTGATGCATACACCTTAGTACGGGGTCATCAACACGCAAACAAATTGGAGCGCTTGCTTTCAGATACTAGACGATGCTTGACGCCGTTAAAGGGTTACAAGTAAATATATATCTGCTACAGGGGATACGCATTGAAAAATAAAGGGGTGGGACAAAACATTCGAGCCGTCCACTTCCACCACCTCCATCCCCCTCTGGATCCGCCATTCCAAAGCCTAACGGTCCGCAGAAACCTGCAGAAAGCCAGGGTCGGAAACACAGAGAGCGAGGGCATGCGAAAAACCTCGGCGAGGGTGTGTGGTCGGCCCTTTCTCCAACCGCCGCTCACGCTCGCACGACGCGAGCCAACGCACAAGGCAAAAAGAAGAGGACCCGGTCGGACAAGTTCTGCTCGTGCTTCTCCCAGTTGGGCAACTCCGCGTGGGTACGATGGGTGTGTTACGAGGGGCCTTCCGGTGACCACGACCGTGCTGCCGGTGGTGGTGGTGGCTGCAGCAGCAGGTGATTCTCCGAGGCCGCTGGCATGCGACGAAACGTGAGTGCTTGTTACACGATTGCCTCCTTGTTGGTCGTTAGTACATTTGCTGTCGCGAACGGCCGTCTCCGGCGTAACACCTACTGAACCGATCAGAGTGAGTCGATCGAGTCATTTGCCGCGGAGACAGGTTACCGTGAACTCGACGAATGCAATGATATTGAAAATGGAATCAAAGCCGCGCCGCGAATGGTTGACAAACCTGCAGCATGCTTTTGACATTGTCGCCGCCTGTATCTGTAGCATGTGTGTACTCGCAAGAGGGAAAGCTTGTGCCGTGGCGCGCTTCTTAAACGATTGAGGTCGACGCTGCGGTGGAAGCTCGCAGTAAGCGGTGGGTATATCTGCAGGTTTCGGATCAGGTCTGGGCGGTTCTTCATGAATATCGCGGAGAAGAGTCGTCATTGACACAGTACGTGACGTCCTTTTGCAAAGACCGCTGCTGCAAGCGGGCCACTGCGGCAACGCTACCTTTCATACCTTGCGCCTTTTCCCCTCAACGACGTTGATTTGGGCTCGCGCTGCCGGTGCGTCTCCCGAAGAAGTCGAGTGCGGCGGCGCGTACGTTGTTTCGCCTAAGCTAACGGAAACTACCATGCATGGAAAGCGCTTACAGGGACACGCAAATGTACGGTACAAAGGCACACACGCAGTTGCGCCGGAACGTCACGGCAAGCGCTAAGGTAGGACCGCATCAGGCGCACGCTTGAATGATTCGCGTGTGGCTCGATCGTTGTACCGGAAGAAGCGAGACGAAAGAAGGTTGTGCTCCCCGAAGCGAAACTCTGTGCATAAGGGAAGGAATGTCTTCACGGTGACATTAATCAGCTGGCAGGATTTATTTATTTATTTATTTATTTATTTATTTATTTATTTATTTATTTATTTATTTATTTATTTCAACTACTTATAACGATATATGTTATGCGAAACGAGGTGTCGAAATATGCATGAAGGCAGAGAGCAACTAGGAAGGACATCGAATGTATAATAAAGCCACAGAAAGTTGGCACATGACGTCGTCATGTCACAGCAAGGTTTAGTGTCTTCCGCCACCGCCGCGCTCTACACTTGCCACTGCCGACAAGACAATGAGTGCGACAGGAACGAGCAGCTGAAGACGATAAAAGCACCCGTTGAACGACGAAATTTACACAAGCGCATCGAGAGAAAACTTTCATGAGGCTGTGGCAGGCGCACAGGAGAATAAGTAATCATCGTCATCGTCATCGTCGACGTCATCATCATCATCAGCCTGTCTACGCCCCCTGCAGGGCAAAGGCCTCTCCCAGAGTTCTCCAAAACCCGCTCACGTGCTAACTGCGGTCACGCTATCCACGCAAGCTTCTTGATATCGTCTGCCAACCTTTCTGCCACCCCCTGCCACACTTACCTTCTTTAGGAATCCAGGCCTGTATTCACAAAATATTTCACGAAAAAAAAAAAAAAGTTCGTACAAGAATAGTTCAACCAATCGTGGAGCTGGACATACCACTAGCGATGCCAACCGACCAATCTCAAGAAGCACTTACGAAAGAGAAGTTTTGTGAATTCGGCCCCCAATCTGTTACCCTTAATGATCAATGCTGTCTTGCCTTCTGATTGCACCCTTTGCCCATGACCATTTCTTCCCTTTGATATTCAGTATGATGCCGTTAACACGCGTCTGTTTCCTGATCAAGCAGAATAAGTGCACATCGGTTAACACAGGCGCTTACGAATAGCGACTCTTGAGGGTGAATTAAAGGGACATTAAAGTTACAAGATGACGCGGCTTAGACTGATAGTTTATATTTCGAGAACTCGATTGTCGTTAACTTCACCATTACGTGTTCAATATTAAAACATAAAATGAATGTCAATTTTATATTTATGAAATTTACGCCAGAACCTGGCCTCATGACGTCGGAAAGCTAGTTTCTTTCTTCGTATTCTCGCCAAAGTCATTCCACCAAATGTTCTGAACCTGCCTGCGTTAGGTCTCTGGCCTCCTTAGAACATAAGACGTCTTTTTTACTGATGATAGATAATTATATGTAGCCCTTAACAGACGCCGTCAAAGATCTATCACGTCACGTGCATTAGTGCTGAAACTTTAAAGCGGCGTTGGTACCTGTGTTTCCTTTTTGTGCATTTTCTATATCTTAACGAGGGTCTTCTCATCTTTAGAGTGGTGCTTTTGGTATCACGCAAAGGTAGCTTACCTATGTGAAAAAAAAAAAAAAGATGTTTTTCATCGTAGTGTCCCTCTAAATACAAACCTAAAGTGCCACAAGCGAATCGATGCGACACTTTTCGAATACTGTCTCTATATTGAACTGCCATTTTTTGCAACGGATGGAAAGTGGAGCTCACGTCCTATCGTGCATTCGTATCTTGTCATAATTAAAACTGCAGATTGAACATCATGGAAAAATAAGCAGGTTCTCCGCGTGCACTTAGCTTTCCTGAAAACACCAACGATCGTTGTACTGTCGGTAAAGTCGGCAAGTGCGGATACTTAAAGGGACACCAGCGTGAAACCCGAAAGTGGTTTAGACTGATAAATTGTTGTTCGGGAACTCTGTTGTCGCTAATTTTGTCATCTTATCTTCAATATTGTGAGCGCAACAAACGGTCGCCTTTTCTTCATCTGTACATATCATCATTACTTGTACATCTTCCTCATCTGTGCATATCATCGTCAGCTTCCCGGTTCGTTACTGCCCGCTGTAGCTCGCGCTCGGCTGGAATAAAGCGGTACCTCACAAGTGGTGGAGGTGCTGGGTTATTTTTTTGGAAAATAAAATCACGGTCAGTCTTTCATTTTTGTATTCGGCGCCGAAGAATTCCGTGGATGACGTCGCGAACCCCATTCTTTTTTTTTTTTCATAGTATCGATAGATTGTCTCAGTCAAATTGTATAAAACACGCTATGTGAAGCCTCTGGGTTCCTTAAAACGCAATGTATGTCTCTTTTACCTATAGATAATTATGTGGGCTTTTGTTGACGCCACCAAAGATCATGAAGTCACGCGCATTGAGGGACGCCAAAAAATCGCCGGAGTTGCCCTTTGAGCGTTTGTGCTTGGCTTGTTATAGTGCAGTTTTCTCCGTAGCCTTCTCTGGCGGTGGGATGGTTCCTTTGGAGGCGATTACAGCATTCTTATATTAAGTTCGGCTCCGGCACTTCAGGGACAATAAAAGTCGCTCTGGGACAAATTCATATGGCTACTCAGCATTGACTACACGACAAGCTCATTCATTTCTCAAGAGTCTAAACTGACTACTTTCCAACCACTCCGCCACGAGCTGCAATGTATAGAGTCTTCAAGCGTCCATTTAGTCGATTACGATCGTGAAGTTCATTCTTTTTTTTTTTTTCTTTGCAAAAGCAAATATGGTGCTTCCTCCCTGACTATCTGACGAACTATGGTAAAGGTAATGTCAATTTCGCGCAGGCAAATGGCTTACGTAATTTGTTGAATCTCTGCAACTGCATACGAGACGCTGTGTATATAATATACTGCTTCGTGACCGCGAATTGTCTGGCTTCTCGGTCCCACGTCCGGTATCGTACACTATACTGTTCCACTTATTAAAAGCACGACCTCCTCGTCTGCCGCATGTGAAACCCCGCATTTATAGTTCTGGCCATGAGCATAATCTTACAGCGCGACATTACGTCCTATGGATGTCGAGCAGTAATAGATGTCAAGCTGATTTCGCGCCCTGCATACCTGAGTGACTTTGGGTAGATATTTAGTAGACGGCGTTGAGGTCGTTCTTCCGCGCGTTAACTTTCTCCTGAATCGTGGCGTGCCTGGTGGCAGTTTCTCCGTGTTCTTTTTTTCTTTTCTTTCTATTTGTTTTTCTTTCAACTGAAATAGAATGGAATTCCGTGCTCTACGTACGCTGTATCTCATTCGGACCATGGATTCGAGTTAACTTGATCTGGGTTTTTTTTTTTTTTCGAGGCCGAGAAACGAGTGTCTGTCTGTAGTAAAATAGTTCAACCTTCGTGATTTTGGCTAGCTTGCGTTCATCAAGGCCAGATTTACGTTTTCCAGTATTATTCTGAGCGTGTAAGACCTGACTTGCTGAGCTGGATGGCATGTACGAGGCTGACAAACCCGCGTATCTCTCGCTTCCAATTTACTTTCTTCTTCCACGAACATGTGCACTAGTGACGCAAGCGAAAATCGATCAGTACATCATTTCTTCTTGGGATCGTTTAAGAGATTAGCGAAAAAAAATAAAACGAAAACTATTTTCACGCCTAAAATTAATTATTTTACAGTACCTTCCAACGTGTCATTCCGAGTGCACTGTGGGCATTTTAATGCACACGATAGTCGTTTAGCATGCCTGCTTGCGGTGCAGTGTTCGTTCAGCGCTCCATACAAAATAAGCATAGATTCAGTCGGTTTTCCATCGCCGCCTCATGCGATATTCTCTGGCAGTTCTCATTAGGGAGGTTAAAAAGAAAAAAAAAAGAATTATCGTTTCGATATTCTCTACGAGGAAAAAGGGATTGAAAGGGACATCAAGGAAAAATTAAAGGTGGTACCGTAAAAAATATACACGAAAAAGTGAGCTGCTATATAATGCATGTATTAAACGGTGAATGGGTGGTTCTTGGTCAAACCCGGCGAGCCGCCATAGCAAGTGGGGCCTTGGAAGATGATACCCATCTGCGATGAACCACATTTTCTTTCTTTTTCTTTTATAATAAACATTGTTTCTCTCTTTCTCTCTCTCTTCTTTCTTCTTCTTTTTTTTTTTTGTGAGTAGCACTCTTGCAGTGCGGATATCCATTTTCCAAATTTGCCCTTTTTAACGAATGAAATGCGGCCCTACGGGTTCCTGTCAGCGTTAGGTTTGGTAAAGGGTTCTCTGGTTGATTATGCAGATTGGTTAGGGTTTCCGAAGGATATATGCTGAGCATGAAGCCGTCAGCACCTTCTTTATTGCTTTTTAGGAATGTCGATAAATTTGAGCTCTTTGGGAGAAGAATTGTTCTTTGTGGTTATGCGATTCGTTTCGACTCGCGAAAATTGATTACGTGGGTGGTATTTTGTATCCCCAGAAGCCTTCACAGCCTTGCTGCCGCTTTCCGGATCGTTCGGTTCCGCTCCGTCTTCTTCAGATTTTGAATCGACTATTGAGTGTGGTGCACATACAACGTAAAAATCAGCTAGAAAAAAGATGAGAGAACGCAGAATGAGACAATGCTAGCTTATTTAAACGGATCTTGAATTTAAAGTGACATCGCCGCTTATTACTTTGGCACAATGAGACGCCAGCAACGACACTTCCTGCAAAATCTGTGTCTTGCAATTACGTACGTTTGCGCCTGCAGGACATTTTTTCAGGCTTTGTTTAAAGCTTCAAATTATGTTGGGTGAAGTGGGGTAAAACGCAACAAAAATTGGCAAATGGCGATTATTCCTTTTCAAAAATTTTGTATGATGTATGTACTATATACACATATGCTTCCGCCGTTCAAAATTGAAGAAATTTCTTTTTTTAAAAATAGTTCAGTTCTTCCAGCCACGCAGCCTTTGCGCACTGAATTTTAACGAAAAGTCGGGGTGGGGGTGCGGGAGGGGCTTGGTGCTAGCTCTTTCACAACTTCTTGCACTTTTTAAGCACCGCCAATCTTTCTCTGTGGTGCTGTTATCTTTTGTGTTTTGTTTTTAAGTGAACACCTGACAACGTCCACAAAGTGCTTCAAACCATAGAGTTTCCTACTAAAATACTAGAGGGAAATCTGGCGCTGCGATCGTGAAGCTAGCTGCCATGGGAATGATGGGTATGACGTGGATTTGTCTAGTGTTCGTGCTTGCGTCTTGAAACGTTCTGGTGGATTTGTTTATTCCTGTTTTTTAGCTTCAGTGACGCGAGTGACATTGATACACTTTTTCGTTACGTGACGAAGGCAGCGTCTGTAGTGTACGCTACTGCTAGAGATCATCAGACTGTCGCGTGTAATAAAGTCGTTTGCAATTATGAGGTACAGTGCAGTCTGTTTCGTTGTTGTGTTTGTTGACGGCTACACGTTATATTAATTCCAGTGGTATTTTGCCTAACTTTGGAAATGTTTGCGCTGCGCCTCGCGAACTTTATCGATGCGGTCTTGCTGTTCTTATTTTTTTTTTCTTTTGTATTAGATGCGACAGAATCTGTAAGCGTACGGCCGCTTTCACGGCTCACATACATACCTTGTGACGAGGCTGTTCGTATGCCTTGTACTACAAAATTTCATTTCCGCTATCTGATTATTTCAACATCAATTGAACGTGCTAAGCAGGCGCACAGGTTATCGTGCCTACACTCTCAACACGGTAACCTTTAGTTTATTTTATAGATACACAAAAATGTGAAAATATGCTCCTTTACTAAAGGTTAAAGCACTTTAACCTTAACTAAAGGAGCATATTTTCACATTTTTGTGTACCTAAGAAATACAGGTTAGCGTGTTTAGAGTGTATAATAGACGCCGACAGGGCGATAGGCAGACGACGCTCAGAAAGTCAGCTCAGATCAAGGCTCAGGCACAGTTTCCGACGGAGTTTAACGGCAAGGCTGTTTATTTAACATCCCGCTCTTGAGCAAAGCCAATCACCAAACGATGGGAGATACTGCGCTCCTGCTACGGCCTCGCGCAGCGGTATGACCCACATAGTTTGTAAAAAGGCAGTGGAGCACTTGCCCTGTGCTTAAAGACGCGAGCGAAAGTCCGTCTATTCTATTTAGAAGACGCGGCTGCTTTTTACATATTTTAAAAGATTAGCACGTCACCTAGAAGACCAAAAATATTTATTTTAAGTTCGAACACTATTATATCTGCAACTCAAATATTTATGGACGCTTCTAAATCTGGGCACAAATAGCGGAGGCAACGTTGCCATATCGCATAATATTACTAAATTTCTGAGCGTTCGGTATTTTTCTAACCGCGAAAAAGCAACAAGTACCTGCTCACGCGCATAATCATTCCAAAATCTTCCATTTTAGGGCAATATTTTGTCGTAAACGACCGATCTTTTTGGAGTCGTAATTCCAAGCTAGAAGAACGAAGACTATAGGCAAATCCATGTCATCCCAATCATTCTCATGCTGGCTGAACCGCCTTGTTCTAAATTCTCATACATTCAAGCGCCACATTTCCCTCCAGTATTTTAGTAGGAAACCGCATGCTTCAAACAACGTCCGCACCGGAAGCAAGACAGAGAGTGAAGCACCGTCGCCGAGCATGGCAAGGCATTCGACCACAAAATTCACTCCGATGGGAAGACAATCCTCGAAAGTGAGCCCCAGTGGAAGAAACGACTGTTGCTCGAATCATGGCACATACAGAGAACGATATAAAACTTGAACCGTCTTCCTTTTTTAAATTTTTTCGGGAACAATCCCCACGGTATACGGCCTGCGCTCCATGGCGAATCGTTTTGAGTGTGGTCGCCGCGCCAAAGACTATTTAACGCAGCTGGAACCTGGCCCCAGTCATCCCCGAGGAAGAGGCCGGACTGGCTTCGAAGCATCGAATCTCCCCAGCTTTGACCTTGGTGTTTATGTTTATTTATGACTTCAAAACAAAAATATTTAACATTTATTTGCGGGTAAAGAAATGTCTCGCAGTCTCGCTCAGTAAAATGCTGTTTTAACTGATTCAATGACTTTTTGTCGCGTTGCACCCCCCTTGCAATTCCCGAATTTAGTGCACTACCCCTCGTATTTATTTATTTATTTATTTATTTATTTATTTATTTATTTATTTATTTATTTATTTATTTATTTATTTATTTATTGGCACATCAGGTTTGCTTCAAATTTCTGTTATAGCGCTCATGTAATGTATCATCGCTTTTGGGATGTTCCCTGATATGCTTTTTAAAAAAAAATAACTGAGAGTGTAAGCGTCTTAATTGTATGATTCATCGGGTATTTCAGTGCACAGCAAAATACACAAAACATCGTTTTCCTTGAGTGAGCCGTCTCATTCCCGTTGTTTTCAACTTGGAGAACTGCTGGACACCGCTGCCATTAGTATATCATAAAAAAAATGCCATTCAGCATTAGGAACGGTTTACAACACTGAGTTAACAAAGTACAGAAGCTTTCAATCAGAAAACAACAACGAGGGTCAGTGATCTTGAACAAGGTTCTTCGAAGCTCAAACGAGTTGAATATTATTGCCTCAACGTATGCACGATGTGAAGCGGCTCGATCTGCGGCACAACAATGAATACAATTCATCCACATGTCTTCGCGTTCCTTTCTCTTTTCTTCCTCTGTCGTTCTACACCATACTGTTCTAGTATCCACCGAGCTTGGATTGTTGGAGTTAACAATAAAGTCATGGAGAACAAAAGAGTATTGGAATCGGAAGCAAACGAGGACTAAAATAACGCTGCTTTCTCAATCTATGACTGCGCTTAATTCATAACAGCATTCATCCACTCCGCTAGTGAGTCACTGCGATGAACTCAACGGTACACTAAAGAAAAAAAAATACTATTTTTCTCGTATTGTTATATCACCCCTTTTCACGTTAGCCGAAGGCGCTACTATCGTGCGGAGAACACGCTTGGTAAGCTAAAAAATGCGCAGAACAAAAATACACAAGTGGTGACGCCAGCTCGGAGGTTCCCGCACTAATACGCGTGATCTCAGTCTTTGACCTCATTTACAAAGAACCACATAGTTATTTATCGGTAAAAGAGATATCGATTGCTTTCTAAAGAAACCAAAAACTCTATCTGGCGTTCTTCAAACAATTTCACGGAGTCAATCTGCCGAGAATACAAAATAATAATAATAATAATGAGGTTCGTAACATGATCTACCCCAACGTTTCGGCATGGAGTTCAAGAACGAACCTTTGATTTACGTCTTATTTTCTCATATCGAACATAAAATGACGAAATTAGTGACAATAGAGTTCCTGAACAACAATTAATCAGTGTATGAAAGGGAAAATTAGCATCCACCCGTTTTGTAACACTAGGCTACAAGGAAATCCACACGGATTTCTCAGGAATGAAAGCCTCCTAGTTGCCAAAAAAAATTCGTCCTGGTCCCGTCCTGGTCCTGGTACTCCGGACCAGGACGAATTTTTTTGGCAACTGGGAGGCTTTCATTCCTGAGAAATCCGTGTGGATTTCCTTGTAGCCTTGTGTTACAAAACGGGTGGATGCTAATTTTCCTTTTCACAAACGTTACTCCACCTTGCGTGTTTTCGCAGAACTGATTTGCCAATTCATCAGTGTAAACCGCTCTGATGTTTCGCATTACTGTTCCTTTAGCTATAGCTCGTCGTGCGCTTCAAGTGTTCAAAGAAAATTGAGAAATGACAGCATAACAAAATGTACAGGACAGGCAGGATGCTGGAAGCGCTAGAAACGCGTGAAAAATCGATTTTCCGAAGCTCAGATTTTTGCATAGCACTAACTTGCCCAATATTACGCATTTGATGACTTCCGAAAGTGTTGAACATTTTAACTCACTCCTATGTCTAAGAACTGAGACATCAGCATTAGTAAATAACAACAACAACAACAACAACAACAACAACAACAACAATAATAATAATAATAATAATAATAATAATAATAATAATAATAATAATAATAATAATTAACGGCGCTAACAAATTCATTGTAAGCCGACATGTATATGCGTCAGACAGCGTTGCATGCAGGCTTCCCACTTCCTCATCAGCGCTTTCCCTTTTCGCTCGTTTATTTTGCTACATGACTTGCCGCGTTCTTTACAGAAACACGAATTTTACTTTTCGCAGTGCTCGAGCACGCGCACTGTAGTAAGACCGTATATTACATAGCTCTTAATGTGAAGAGCCCACTGTGCAGGAACATTGACCTGCATGTATGCATTGTGAAATGGCTGTTTGAAATGGCGAGCCTCAAGACTGTCTCCAGCGCTGACGCACCATCTCTCGTTGATGGGTCTACATATGCAGTTCGACGGCTACCATGCTTCTAATCCCAACACTGTTAAGCACTACTGTATCGAATGCTCCGCTGCAGCGTGTTACAGCAAGCATAACACAGCTGGAGAGGTGACAAACTAGGCTCATTCATTTCATGACATGTTATCTCAAAGCCATCACCATTTTCACGGTGTCGTTACGCTAAGCAAAGATCCTCGAAAACTTGTCGAAAAAATAAGATCGTGCCATTTATGCGAACCGATGTTGAGTTTACGCGTATATCATGCATCTGGCGACCTCATAGAAGTGGGTAACGTATCCCACGTAAAATGGACACTCTCAGTGTGCAGACTACTCTATATTACGGGACACAAGTGTAGACTCACAGTACCGTCATCATAGGATCTTGCCATATGCTATGAAAACTCTATATATGGACGTTCGCCATGAATTCTCCGAGTCTTTCTCCAT
This sequence comes from Hyalomma asiaticum, assembly GCA_013339685.2. NCBI lineage: Eukaryota > Metazoa > Arthropoda > Arachnida > Ixodida > Ixodidae > Hyalomma > Hyalomma asiaticum. Next base: position 103,710,801 of record CM023482.1, read on the forward strand.
GCGCGCGAGTTTTATTGGCTGCCGCTGTCTATACGAGCGAATGACGTCACATGTGGTCAACTTAGACAGTTTCAAAGCGTTTTCTAAACAGCGTTCAAGCGCGATGGTCACTGATGGTTCATTTAGCAACAGAGGAGCAAGAGGCCAGTTATAAACGCTGCAAGGAAATTGCGTGAGCTGACGGGACATGCTTTCACCACGTAAACCCCCAAATGCCGAAACGTCGCTGTGTCCTCTGCATAACCATGAACCTCCTATACGTTTCGACGACACAACCAGGGACTCCGGAACATTTCTGAGAGTGGGGGGGCAGGTCTTGTCTTTGTATGTTGTGTCTATTATTTATATGTTCTAACAATTTGTCAGTTATTATTTATTTACATTACATATTATATGATTAATTAGTAGATTTAATAGCACCAATTAATGATGTTTTAATTCATTATGGCCGTATTAAATTTTACATATTTACATCCTAGCTTATTTTACATTCGTGCGCACTTTAAGAATGGTTGGAAATTTCGGAATACTGAAAATATGCGCAGACCATGCAACCCTCGTGGAGGTCGGTACTTTGGAAAGCGCTGGACCACACAACCACCAGCTTGAAAATTCTTGTCAAAAATTTGATTTCAGGGTAAATGGTTGAAAAGTGTGGGTGGGAGGGGGGTGTCCCTGCCCCCTCTGAAGGAAATGTTAGGGGGGCGACTGCCCCCCCCCCCCCCCCTCGGTTCCGCGGTCCCTGGACACAACGTATACAGGCAGTACAAAATCGGAAGTGACTGATGAAAAAGCCTACATATAGGCACCACTTTGATCGAAATACCGTTAGTTCTTGTAGAAGTGCGTGTCCAGGATCCATGTTTACAGAAAAATATTTTAAAGGAGATATTAAGCCTCTGCGTTTACCACCGATTTACTTTCCTCGCGCAGTGAAATGATAACAGCGAGGTACCAGATTTGGCATAGCCATGATGATAAGCTTAACTGTTAATGAAGCAAAGTGCCCATGCAAGGAAAATAGTCTCTTTTGTTTCCCTGTGTCCCATATTTCCCACCATGGTGATGCATGGATGACGTATTGAAGCTGCGGCTGCTCACGTCAGTCCTCAAGAGGACGCGACGCTTACCACGCGATGTTGTCGCGCTGCTTGACTGTTTGCCGGCTAAAACGTGGTGAGAGACCACTTAAACAGGATACTTATTCACCGCAGCTATTGGTATATTATATAGTGTTACACAATGACCGCACTTTTTGCGATACGAACGTGCGCACGCACTGTGGGACGTTGCCGACGACAGCTATCGGTTTTTTCACCAACCAGATTCTTACTTTTCATTCTTGTTGATAGTGTCGTGCCATTCCAGCGCGCCCGCCACAAAGACTGTTTCCTGCCATGTGTCATACTTCCACCGCATATCTCTACACACACATCGCATACCTCTGCTGCTCCTGCTTTCCAGCCTCTTATTTCACACTATATAGGCCAGTTGCTCCCGCCGCGAGCACATATTTCTTTAGATCACCAAGGCCAAGTTTCAATGCTATCGAAGGGAAGACCGTTGCATGAGCACCAGGACTGGCCAACAAACGCACTTGAATAAGCTATACATCTCTGATCGGCGCTTCTTTGGCCTTACGAGCTACAAGGTATAAGGCCGACGGTCATGTTTAGATCTGCCTTTAGAGCTAACACAGCGTCAAAGTACGAAAGAACCAGATTCGGCGCACAGGAAGCACATACACGCTGTTGAATTCGCGTGGTTAATTAATGCAACACATACGTTAGCGCCACAGACGTGTCGGCACGGCACTATACCGCGTAGTGGCCTGGACGAGGCCTTTCATCGCTCTATAAGGGTCAGCCTATACTGTCGTCGGAAGGCGACGTCACCGTCGAGGTACGCAAATCAGGAAGTGAAACCGTGACCTAGACGCATGCAATGCGCGTGAATGGTTGTGGCCAGACAAGGGTGTCTTCACGGACAACGCACATCCTCCCCTCTCTCCTCCTACTCACTCCATTTCTTTTCTTCTACTCACTCGCCCGATCGTAAACTCCAAACGCCTCTTCCTCTCGGATCCCTCTTCCTTTTCTTTCTTTACATAATGAGACCTGCATCAGGCAGTTTAATTCAGCCGTCGCCGAGGAACGCGGCACGGCGCATTGGATCTCTCGCCCGCGGCGCTATGGGCCTACGGCCGTTCGCACGCACCAACACACACACACACTCACATAATGCCGGTCGCATAGAACGTGAATGCGAACACGGATGGCTGGTCGGTGAACTGCGCGGCTCGCGCAGGCGCGCAGATGGCACAGCGGGTGGGCACTGTTCCATGCAGTGCGCATCGCCCACTGTTACAAAAGCGAAGAAGTGGCGAAACCCGCAACAATGGATGCGCGCCACAGACGGACGGTTTATCTGCGCGCCGCCAAGCGTGACCTCGCCGAAGCGCAGTGCATCCGTGAAAGGGGCGCCGGCGTTTATGTGTGAGGACGGGGACGGCCGGCCGTCGGGCCGACCGTGCGTGGTGAAATGGCCGCGGCAAGAGCGTGTGAAGAGATCTAAAGGGGGTCGTTGCTAAGTACCCAGTCTTTAAAGGTCGATTGCATCGCCAAGGAACTCTGCAGCTCGTTGTCTTTTTAAAAACAGAAAGGAACAAGATTTTTTTTTTCTTCTACGCTCCTACAAATGAACCGACGCCGGGGAGTGTCTTGGTCTACGGGACATGCTGTTGCTGGTAATGAATGGGAAGAACACAGCCCTCTGTGCGGTCTTGGTTGTTTCGTTCCACAACGAAAACGTGTCCTGTAGGCTGCAGAACAAGATAACGGCAATAAGGTCTTTACGCGGGTTGCTGTTCGCTCACGAGTTGGATAGCCGTGGTCGCACTGGTATTTGAGGACAGACAGGCGGAGACAAAAGGAGGAGAAAATCAGTTTAGACGTTGACTTTGTGGGGAAGTGTCTTCTACGGCCTGCGACTCTATTCTCTTTAGAGAGAAAAGGGAGACGAAAACAAAAAGTGAGGTTTGAATTGTCTCGTGGCAACAGAACATGTTCATGTTGAAGAAATCATTAGCGCATTTTCCCTTGCGTATTCAATAACTGTTTCGTGTTTCGCGCTAAAAGATGTCTTAGCACCTACACACCAGCCCTTGTCGTCTTGGATATCTATGGGCATTGCAATTTATGTTTATGATTGTGTTTCTTATTTTAGTTATGGTCTTGTGAATAGGAGACTTCTTTCGTGAGGTCAAGGAAGTTATTACCTAAATCGTGTACAAAGTCACAGCCGACGCACTTCAAAACCAAACGTGGTTTATTCCATGACGGCTCGTAGTGGAATGCAGCTCGGTGGCCACATGACTTGGTTAATATAGCAAGCTGTCGCGATAGGCGCGCCGCCGCTGTCGCCGCTATATCACTCTAACGGCGATGGTAATACAACACCCTCCCTTTTATATTAAAGGGTGCGCTTATATCCTTATACAGTAGTTAATGAACGGGCTTCGTATCGCTCGTGTCGACGGCGTTGCCTTGACGGGTAGCGCCTTTGCGGAGCTGTTGTCTCTGATGGTGGAGGTGCGGGCGCTGGAGCGACAGACTCCACGGGCAGCGGCTCTTCTAACGTTGGCTGATCACCAGTCTGGCTTTGAGGGAAGGCCAGGAACCCCTCCGTGAAGTCTGAATCGGATGCCCTTGGTGTCACCATAGGGCCTGCGCCAGCCAGCAGCTGGTCGAGATGTCGACGCCAGATGAACTTGCCTCGGAGTGTGTTTACCATGACTTTGTAAGGGACTGGTCCAGTCTTCCTCAAAACGTTTCCACGAACCCACTTCGTTGAGCCTCTGTAATTGCGAACTAGAACACTGTCATTAACACAAAAACAGTCTCTGATGCTCTTCCGCTGCTGTATTTGGGTGAACTGACTGTGCGTCACCTTCCCCTCCACTGTTGGCTTCGTTGCATCCAGCCTGGTGCGCAATCTTCTGCCCATCAACAGGTTAGCTGGAGCTTCTCCAGTCATAGGGTGAGGCTTATTTCGGCACGCCAATAAGAAGTTGTGAAGTGTTTCTTCGACAGACTCACCGGGAGGTGACTTGCGTAGAGAAGACTTCAACGTTTGCTAGAAACGCTCCGCCAGACCATTCATGCTTGGGTGATAAGGGCGCTCACGACATGTCTGGCCCCGACGTCCCGCACGATCGCCTTGAACTCTTCGGACACCAGTTGTGGTCCATTGTCGGACACCACCGTCTCCGGCACTCCGAATCGGCAGAAAAGTTCACGCAAGGAGGCAATAGTCGCTCGGATGTTGTGCTTCGCATAACGAACACTTCCGGCCACTTCGAATGAGCATCTACAACCACTAAAAACATAGTTCCTCGGAAAGGTCTTGCGAAGTCCAAGTGAATTCGCCTCCACGGTGCGGTCGGCCATGCCCCGGGATGCAGAGGTGCCTTAAATGGATCATTCCGTTGTTCCTGGCAGGCTTGGCAACTTCGTACTTTTGTCGCTAAGTCTACATCAATTGACGGCCACCACACGTAGCTGCGAGCCAGCTCCTTGCTCCGGACAATGCCGGGATGACCTAGGTGCTGTTCACCGAGCACGGATTCCCTAAGAGGGGACGGAAGTAACAACCCTTAGGCCATACATGAGGTCCCCTTGATGCACCCTGATATGCAAACGTCTGTCGAAAAATGGTTTTAAGTTCGCATCTCGCAAGTACAATGGCCAGCCTATGCTTGTAAGCTGGAGCACTTTACTGAGCACCGGATCACGTGCTGTAGCGAGCGCAATCTGTTTGGCGGACAAAGGCATAGAGTGCAGACGTAAGGCATAAAACGATTCCTCGCCTTCGGACAACGTGACAGCCCATCGCTGTAAGCGTGCTGCTGCAATTGATGGAATGCCTGTTTCTTGCCCCAGAATTATTTGTAATGGCTTGTGATAAGCAATCTACGTGAAAAATCTTCCATAGATGTAGAAATGAAACTTTTTGATGGCAAAGATAATGGCCAGCGCTTCTTTTTCTAGCTGAATGTATGTTTTTTCGGTGTCAGTTAATGTGCGCGACGCATAAGACACAGGCCGAGAGCTTCCATTTTCAGTTACATGAGACAGTACTGCGCCCACACCGTTGGGAAGCGTCATATGCCACTTGTAAATGTTTATCTGGGTCTTAATGCGCCAGGACCGAGGATGACGCCAGCGCATTCCTGATTTCCTCGAACGCACCTTGACACGATTCATCCCAGAGCCATTTATGGTCGCGCCTCAGCAGTTACTAAAGTGGACTCACCAGAGTAGACAATCGAGGAACAAACTTCCCGTAGTAATTTACGATGCCCAGAAACGATTGTAGTTGCTGCTTGCCTGTGGGTTCGGGCGCTTTCATCAATGCTTTATCTTGTCTGGCGTTGTGCTGACACCTGCTGCACCGATAACACGATCCAGATACTGTAATTCCCTTTGGAAAAACGAACACTTTTCTTTCTTCACTCGAACCCCGTGTTCAGCCAACCATTTCAGAACCGCTTAGAGGTTTGCAAAATGCTCGTCCGACGTCTTGCCTGTGATGAGAACGCCATCCAAATAGCAGCTGACGCCTTTTAGGTCTTTCAACATTGTGTCCATAATTCTTTGGAAAATTGAACGTGCCGAAGAGACCCCGAACGGCAGCCTGTTTACGGAAAAAAGTCCTTTATGAGTATTTAGTGTCAAGTACTTTCTTGACGACTCCGACATTACTACCTGCTGGTATAGGCTCGATTTAGGTCAATCTTAGAAAATTCTTGGGCCCCTGCGAGCGCTTTGAACAACTCGTCGATTCTCGGAAGTGGATACTGGTCAGTTCCAAGACAACGGCTTACGGTGGTCTTGTAATCGCCTCCGAGTCGTATGCCACCATCCTTCTTTACTGCTGGCACAACCGGCGTGGCGTATAGTCACTTGTCTGGACTGATGAAATGACTCCAATGTCTTCCAACTTTAAGCTCAGCCTCGACTGCCAGTTGCAACGCAAAAGGCACACTTCTCGCCTTCATAACTTTTGGTACGCTACCTTCTTTCAGGGACAATTCCGCTCTCTCCTGTTATGGTCCCCTGTTCGTCTTGAAACAAGCTCTGGTACCTGTTCAGAAGAGCGCGCAGTCTGGTACAGGCAGAATACTCCCACCTGGGAATAGCGTTTAGCTTGAAAATATGGCTCCAGTCGAGTCGGATGGCTTGCAACAATTGTCGACCTAGAAGGTGGGTCCCTTTTCTCTAGTGATGTAAAAAGGCAGCTGGGCCTTCTGCTTTCCGTACCGCACGGCAACGTGAGCAACTCCGACAGGCTGGATGATGATCGAACGTCCGCAGCTTCATCGTCGTTAGCGTGACCATGATTGAGGGAAACATTTGACGAAACTGATCCAAAGACATTACGGACACATTAGCCCCCGTATCCAACTCCATTTCCAAGGGTACGTCTTGTACGTGCATTGAAATATTAATCGGCTCCAGACCAGGCGAAACGATTCCATTCACGCTAACAGAAGCTTGTATACGGGACTCAACAACTACCTCCCGTTTCGATGCGCTCCTTTCGTGCTTCTGTGCTTGTTAGCCTGGCAAACTCTTTGAATGTGCCCTTTCTTAGCACATTTGAAACAGATGGCCGCAATGTGCGGGCACAGACTGCTTGCATGCTTCGCAGACCCGCAACGGTAGCAATTTCCCTGCGTCATATCAGTTTCCTCAACCGCTCCGACTTTGGGAACGTCTGATACGCTTGATACCGAAGCGTGCGCTTCTGCAACACTCTTCGCCGCTTCCGTGGCTAGCGCTCGTTCTACGGCTTTCTGGAGAGTTAGCTTGTCATCCTCCGTGAATAACACGCGCTGTATATCTTATCGGCACAGACCGCAGACAAAACGGCCCCACAGTGACTGATCGAGGGTGGATTCAAACTCGCATGTCTGTGCAAATTTCCGCAAGTGCGCAACATATTCCGTCTTATGTTGCGCTCTTATGTAAAATTTTGCGCGTTCGCTAATTACCAACAGCTTCGGTGACAAATGGTCACCCAGAAGTTTCTTGAAAAACTCGAAACCTTTAGCTGACGGCAATTGCGACGCAGTCAACGACTTGAGAAGACTGTACGTCTTTGGGCCTATATGAGACTCAAAAAAGCGTGTACCTTGTCGTCCTCGCGAATACGGTTGACCTGAAGAAACGACGACAAGCGTTCCTCGTACGACGGCCAGTCGTTTTCGGACTCGTCAAAGGGCTCGATGTGTCCCAGTCGACCCACGGTTTGCGTCACTGCACCTGCCGCTGCCGGAGCTTCCATTGCCATGTCAGCTTGCCGCAGAATTGGTCAGGATCCCACTCTCATCGTCAATGTCGTGTTTTCGTCGGGGGGAGGGGCAGGCGGAACAGCAGACGAAGGAAGAAGGCGTAAGCAAAACCAAACGTGGTTTATTCCATGACGGCTCGTAGTGGAATGCAGCTCGGTGGCCACATGAACAAGCTGTCGCGATAGGCGCGCCGCCGCTGTCGCCGCTATTACTCTACCGGCGATGATAACACAACATTCAGGTATCCGCCATGTAAGCCTATCCCTTTCTTACCGCTATGACCCAATTCCGCTTACGTGGTCTCTAAATAAATAAATAAATAACGAAACTAATTTTTAGGACGTGGTCAGATAGTTTGCCGGGGACATGTAGTGTCGTTACGAAAACCACTAACGTAATGGTTAATATGAGCAAAGGTGACGTCTGTGGCAGCTCCTAACATAAGACGAAGCGTATACTAACGGATCAATGATCTCGACTCCAAGATATAATTTCAAGTTGATTTATTTAGTTAAACGAATGCAACAATTCAGACGGTGTATAATACATATATATATTTTAATAACCTGGTGCTCCTTATCATTATCATTTATGCCAAAACATATCCATTGCCGCACGTTGGGCAGTAGAATGAATTAATTTACAGGACAGCATGGCACCACATGTTGAAAAGAGTAAAACACAACATGCTTAAGTATATATATGAATTCAGTATTTTTTCCGTTATAGTGTATGGGATACATCACAGAGGATCGAACCCTATCCACTGAATTCTTCGCACAGGAATGGTGTATGATAAGTTCGCGAGAAATATTTCTGCGTTTCTCATTCGCAAGAGACTTCAGCGAAATGATCTGCTGCCTCCAGGGCTGTGTTTCTCATTGTGAATAAGGAGACTGTTGCACGTTTACGAACTCTTAGTATGAGAAAACTTATACGCAGTGTTAGTTTGTGTTAGTATTCAACCAGAGATGGCATCTATTTCCCAAGATTGAACACACTGTTAAGTGGCAGAACTCATATAATGTCAAACTAGCGCACATGTGTCTAACGATACCCTGTTGGCTATTCCATGAACTGCCTCCTATGGACTCATTTATTTTCAAATATAGGACTCCCAAGCAGTGAGAAAAACTCATGGATGCAGAAACATGCTTGTCATCATCGCATAGCTGCATACAGATAACGTTGTGCTGAATTGCTAGTGGATGTTGCATGCGTGTGAATTCTTACCCTCGTAAATCGCCAGCGACTGCAATGTTGTGGCCCTAGGCGAAAGGTGGCTGCTTTTGTTCAAGGTCGGCGGCGTTCATGATGATGTGGAAAAATGCAGACTGCCGCTGTTATACCTACCGTCCATTAACACGACGCCGGATTGATGCTTAATCCAATGCAGCAATAGCATCGCCCCCTAGACCATGATCATGCTGCTTTAAGGAGACAGCCATGCGTTTAAACCGAATTCGCTTTGACATTTCAGGTACCGGCAAGAGAGCAGTGATGATGAGGTCGGTGGCTCGACACAAGGAGGCGCAGCTTCGCGCACCGTCGAAGGCTAGACAGTGGTGGCGAATGGCTGGCCCTTGACGGCGTCTTTCCGATGCGGCTGGTGCGGACGCCTTGCAGCCGGCGCCTACGGCGCTGTCCAGCGTTGGTGGCCGCCGCGCTGACGTCTGTGGCGCTGCTGTTGGTGGCGACCAGGCACGGTACCCTTTGGACCGGCGACCACGAGGACCAGGACCCGGATGTGCGTCAGTGGATCCGTAGAGACGCGCGACAGAAAGAGTACATCAACCGCCGAGGGATACACGTCATTGTAGGACACTACATGGGCAAGGGCCTACCGTGGGAGGCCACACCTAATCTTACTGATGGTATTGATGCCCCTCCACTCAACCTTTTTCAGCACGTGTGTTTATGGCCTCAAGCTTGCGCGTTTGATCCGAAGTTCCACTAGCATGAACAATCACATCCGAGGACGCAATGGCCATATAGTCTACTCGATGTCTCACAAGCCGCAAGGCATTTGATGTCATAATAATTCTACGGCTTAGCTTTTCACTTCTGGACCGTCGCGACCGGCTTCTAGCCGCGTACTTAAACCAAACCGCCTATAAAAAGTCTTAGTAATGTCAATTATGGAAGAAGCCCCGTTTTTAACGTACAAAGTTGCTCAATCTTGCACCCTCATCCGCAGAGATACTCAATGCCAACGACTTCGCACCAGAGAAGAATGCCGGCGCCGATGGTCAGGCCGTGATGGTGCTGCCCCACGAACAGGCACGCAGCAAGCTGCTCTTTCACGTGAACAAGTTCAACCTTCTAGTCAGCGACAGGATTCCCCTGAACAGGTCTCTTCCGGACGCCAGGAAAGAGAGGTACGTGCGCAAAACTCGATCAGCACCGCTTAGCGAGGATGATTGCGGTCCTAAGCATTCCCTCCAACCGATATCATTTATCTTGTATTCGCTTATATACCGCAACATTGTACAGCTCGCCTCGCACAAAACTCAGTTCTACCTTTATTTTACTCCACACATAGGCAGCATTTCGCAATCGTCAGAAACTAAAGTAGTTTAATCGTGCCATACCAACGGTTTGTACGATTGAAGCCGCATATTCATTAACTATTCAATGTTTCTTTTTACGCATCTTTTCGCTACGGTGCTGAAGAACACATTTTTGTGCTACGGTCAAGCAAAAACGAGCCGCCGATCTTGATTAGTTGAAGGTGGAGGCATTTCGGCTTCCGAACGGTCAGAATAGACCACGCTAGAGCGGAAGTTTATCGATACCTAGATGACCTGAGAAGAGGTATTGCCATGCTGCAGGACTTACTCGCTACCAAAGCGGTATTTGTGCTTTGTAACATGAACTTGTGCTCGTCTCTAGTGGTAGAAAGACTTATTTCGTCCGCGAGTCTTGTGTTGAGGCCGAAACAACGCTGTACAGATTACCTTTTATTTGGAAAGCTGCTATTGCTTAAGCGCAGATAAAACCAGAAATTCCTGAGCAAGGCATACCTTGTGTTTATTAAATATATATATTTTTCTTGATTCACTAGTGTTTCTCAGTTATTCGAGCGATATGCTTGACTTGTACTTTTCCATGCAAGTCACATAATTATTCTACACTCAGCAAACGTATTCACATAATTATTCTACACTTAGCAAGTCTATCTGCAGAGCATCATGAGAACCGCAGAAACAAAAAAAAATGCATTCCACTATCTGTATCCCTGCATATGTATTCCGGAATACTTTTTCATTTTTCTTGCAAACGTGTCTCCGCAATGCTCCGTTTCGTCGTGCTTCTCGGTATCCGTATTTTAGGCTTCCAGCACTTGTATTTCGATATCTGTATCCCGGAATACTTTTTTGGGTACCTCTGCCCAGCCCTGCTAACGAGGAATAACAGCGGCAATACAATTTATTAAAAAACTTTCATGCACAACTAGCATTACTCACACTGCAGCTGCAAAAAACTGTGGTACAACGTGAGCGCGCTGCCGGACACGTCCATCGTCATTGTGTTCCACAACGAGGCCTGGTCGACCCTGCTGAGAACGGTGCACTCAGCCATCGACCGCTCCCCGAGGAGGCTGCTGCGCGAGATCCTGCTCGTCGACGACGCCAGCGAGAGGAGTGAGTGGCATCGGCGTCTCTCTCCCGCCGAATACTCCCGTGCCCGCCACCACAGTACTTAGACACGCGTGCACTATAGACCCTTTTCATAAACTGTAAAGCTAGCTTCCCCGCAATGCAACTCGCCCTACTAATGGCGACAGCTGTCTTTATTTAAATGCCGTCAAAATTCAAGTTGCACATGCTGCGGCCCGTTTTTTGGGAATGTTTGTATCAGAAGGGCTGCGTCGACATTTTACATGTCCTATCGCAAGCAAATGGTGCTTGCACACGTTGTTTGTCGGATCGCCGATGCCGCCATTAGTAGGGCAAGCTGCATTGCAGGAAAGCTAGCTTACAGTTTATGAAAAGGGTCTATAGCGTGTGTCGGCCTAGATTCTTAGGAACTTGTTCTTACGTCAGTGGTGAACAGCTCGGCGCACCTATAATGTATACTTGAATGGCCAGGCATGCCGAGCCTCCAAGATTAATGTGGGAGGCATCTGGGGCCGTATTCACAAAAAGCCCTTAGACTGAAATAGTTGGTAAGACATGATTTCAACGAACCTTCACTACCTGGGCGCACTGCTAGCGAGGCGGCTGGCCAATTTCAAGGAACACTAAATTGCGAATAACTCTGATAATTCGTCTTCTAATTTTACGCAACGAATGTATCGCCTGTGTTTTCAAACGCTAAAGCTATCACAGATAAAAGAAGATACCTGAGTTCCGATGCGAATAAAAAGCCACAACTCACAGCGAAATTCCACGTAAAAACGATAGGCAACAATTTCGCGAATAGTCTGGTAGTAATGCCACATAGCAGGACAAAGCATGGTAAACAAAGGTTCGCAGTGCTAATTCGTAACCTTCTGATCGGCTATACCAAAGCTACATACCACCAAGACTGCAAAGCAGTACGAGAGTTATTACTAGCAGAAGACTAAAGCTAAAATTAGGCTGTCAGGTAAGAGAGTTATTAATTTTTATATTCTTTAGTATTCATTTTGAATGACTTATTTGTGGGGCTTTACCCCACAAATCAATCATTCTGGCTACAGCTTCTCATTCGATGCAACAAGAATAATTAGACGGAGAACTGAGATACTTAGTTTACACTCATAATGTAGTTGTCGATTGATTGATTGAGTTGTGGGATTTTAGGTCCCAAAACCATGATACGACTATGAGAGACGCCGTATAGTGGAGGGCTCCGGGGATTTTGACCACATGGGGGCCCCTTCAACGTGCATTGACATCGCACAGCACATGGGCCTCAACATTTCGCCTCGGTCGAAATGCAGCCGCCTTGGCCCGGATCTGATCCCGTGACCTTCGGATCATTAATTTTAGCCTTGCAGTGCAAGTTCTCAGAAGACTTATAAAGTTGCTTTCGGCTGTCTTACATTTATTGTGCGTGTGTGTGTGTGATATATATAATACTTCGCATAGTTAGCGAGCCGTATTACGTTCTACTTGTTTTTAACTTTTTTCGCGAATTGTACATTACAGTATCTTTTGTGGGGGTTTCCAACAGCGGACTCGCCTGCTAGCAACCCCGTGCCGTGGTGTTCGGGTACTCGACGAGCAGGGAATGGGGCCGTCGCGTCCGCGCGCTCGCTCATCTCAAGCCATGCACCGCCGCGCTGGCGCGCGCGTTAGCCCGCGGCCTGTCTCGAGGCGGGTCAGCGCAAACCGGCGCACGCGGCGAAGGAGAAGAACACTAGGCGTCACTCTCCGTGCATGGTAATTTAATAAACACGTTAATAATGCAAACAAAACAAGGCCGAATCTAAAGTCGAATGAATACAATGAAAGAATAATAACGATAAACAGCACGCGAACACAGTAACACAAACAAAGGACAATAATCAGTACAACGCGAACACAGAATACACAAAGACCATGCAGGGGGAGAACCACCTGACCCTCGGCCAGCGCACCTGCGACCGCGCGCCCCCAGAAAAGGAAAATAGAAGGAAAAGAACATGCAGATGGGTGCTGATCGCAGGTCGCTGCCGCTGGTCGCTCGGGCCCGGAACGACGCGCGACCCGGCCGACGAGGCCGTCGGCCGGAGGGTCTCCAAGGCACGTACTCATCATTCCGAGTCCCAGCGAGTTCTCTCCCAGCATCTCCAAAAACCTGAAACGCGCAAACTTGCCAGAACCTACCAGCTGCCCAATCACAGACTGGTTAAAACCACGTGGGCAAAAGGGCGGCCTTCGACAGTGACGGTCCGCCGCTCCGTCCAACTGGGAGAGGGGGAGGAAAGGACATTCTGATCAAAACAAGGCGTCGCGTGGGACGCGCGGTACCCCGATCCCCAACACTTTAAAATAAGTTCATTAGTGAATTTTCGTGCGTGCTTTTCAACTTTCTGTACACGCCGTCATATACTTCTGCTGCTTCTGCATTGGTTGCACGGCCAAGTCAGGTAATGTTTGCGCTTAGCGTGTCGCCTATGATAATCTTCCATGAATGAATGAATGAATGAATGAATGAATGAATGAATGAATGAATGAATGAATGAATGAATGAATGAACTGCATGCGGGTACACAAGGAATATCCGAGAACGGCCTATGGGCTTGACAAGTCCTTACGTTTCTTAAGCTCTGTTTTTATTTCTCCAATGCAAACAAAAAGAAAATAAAGAAAGAAAAGAAAGAAAGGTGCTAAATTTATCTGTGTTCAAGGCACATGTTGAGATCTAAATGAAGCGAAGCGTTAATGAAACGATTAATAAAGTGGCATAGAGATAAACGAGATGCTTACAATTCTCATATGTTCAGTCTACTCTGTGCAACGTGTGCTGGTAGTGCTGATGACGTTGCGACAGATGTGGTCAGCATTGTAGAGATGACCGGCAATAGTAATCACCTTTAATTTTTATGCTTACGCTCTGCACAGCTAATATCCTTAGTGACCTACGGTGGTTACCTGTACTGCACAGTTCTTTAGCTATGACGGAATGCGAATGCGAACGTGCGTTCATGCACATGATAACGTCGGCAAGTAACTTGAACACAATCTTTCGCAACGACCAGAGAGAAACTACACGGACTCAGGTGCAGATGTGTCATCTCCAGAAGCAGAGGCTAAGACTGCCGGTAGACATGCCTAGTCTGTTCCATGTATCTGCTTGCAGCCACGTTTACCCGCCAAGAGAAGGTCGACCGAGAAGAACAGATCCAACAGAACCAGGCTGCGTTTAACAGCAATCTTGCCATGTGGGTTCGTGGAGTCAACAAAAACCTTACAGGCGGTTTAGCGCATTCTCCACGTTTACGCTTGCTATAGGCCCGACCTGTTGCGTTTACATGTATGCAACCTATACAGGTTTGAGTCGACTCGACTCGACTTTGTCGCGTTCTTTGAAACGTCACTAACGCACGAAAACGTAAGGGATCCGATCTGACGCGCAGCATTCCTGAAGGGGCCCCTGGACAGGTACGTGTCGCGCCTTCCGGTACCAACACGCGTGCTGCGTTCCGGCAACCGGACGGGGCTCATCAGGGCTCGCCTGCTGGGAGCGGCTCATGCCAAAGGTCAAGTTCTCACGTTCCTCGACGCCCACTGCGAGTGCACCAAGGGCTGGCTCGAACCGCTGCTCGCTAGGATCGCCGAGGACAGGTACGGGTTGATGTATTCATAACAAAGGTCTAGTCATACGCTAGTGCATTTACACAGGTTTCGACTAGCCGATACGTCACATAATGTAATTCGTCTGTTGTATTACATATCGCAATTATTTCAAAGTTACCTTTATAGTACTGTAATATTGACATTGTGCCGGATGGTGTGGGTTTAGATAGAGCCATACGCGATACAGCGATTGACATATTTGGTATGCGCTCGTGATGTAGTAGTAACAGACTAGTACAGCGCCCGTACATCATGTGCTGCTTCTTCGTCCTTTTCTGTGGGCGCTGCACTATCTACACCATTACAGACCAATCAATCAATCAATCAGTCAATCAATCAATCAACCAATCAAGCAGAGCACACCGCATTGCAGGAAACGGGTGGTGTGCCCCGTGATCGACATCATCAACGACGAGACGTTCGCTTACGTGCGTAGCTTCGAGATGCACTGGGGAGCGTTCAACTGGGAGATGCATTTCCGCTGGTTCCCCGTCGGCCAGAGGGAGCTCAAGCGGAGAAAAGGGAACTCGACGATGCCCTTCAGGTAACCTGCGATACCTCCACCGCGGCTCAAACGATTCGCTCGTAGAGAAACGAACTCGTTTCGTTAAAACTGGCCAGACCGCCGCAGCTGCTTTTCTTCCTTGAACAAACAACGTAAATTTATAAGGGGACGGACGTGTGAAGTAAAATTTCCTTGCGATGCTTATGTATATCGCGAAAGTGCCGCGTCTCTAATTTTTGAAACCTGGACCCGTATCTTTATCCTGGCATTTTGTGTACGTTTAATTACACGGCGCGTGTATAAGTAGACACGCACAAGGATATTAATATGCGGCCAAGATTGGCGCGTTAAGAGGCATTAATATACATAGCAGTAAATGGAGGCGGTCGTAGCACCACCTCGATCTTTTTTTTTTTTTAAAGAAACAGCTTTCTAGAGTCATGTGTCTGTCGTTAAGCGTGGTTAAGTAACATAAGCCCGAACCAGATTAGAATACATTAACAGAGAAACTCGTAACACAGAGGCAAGGCCCACTTCATATACAGGAATGGATTAACAAAAGGCAGTGGCACCTCCATGCTAATCTCTGTGCTGAAGGACAGATGAAAGGAATGAGTGATGAATTGTGGTACGGAGGAGTAAAATAAGAAATCTTTATCGTTCCTTTCTTTCACGTGGTTCGCCTTTGTGCCTTCATGTGGGTCCAATATACAACTGGGAAGCGCCTCCCCTTCTATAAACAAGTGACGTCACTGGGGGCAGCGACTGCGTCGCTTGAGGTAGATATGGCGTTAGTTGATCGCATAGTCGTGGAAATATCATCTGCAGTACCTTATTTGCTCGTCTTGAGTCCAAAAACAAATAAAGACAGTGTATGTGTGTCTGTCTTTTAAGAAGACAGGAAAAGGTTAAGCGGCGTTATCGGTGACCCCAGTGACGTCATTTGTCGAAAGAAGAGCGGGCGATTTGCCGTTGCATTTGAAACCAAGCTGCAAATACCTGTGTATGCGCAGCGCGGTAACCTTCGGCTCACGCGTTCATTGGAGCCTCGACGACTGATTGGAACAGTTTTCTGGCTACGTTCAAAAAGTGTTGCAGTCCCCTCATTAATATAGAGAAAACACGCGGTATGTCTCGCAGGACGCCAGTGATGGCAGGCGGCCTGTTCTCCATTGACAGGGACTACTTCTACGAGATGGGCTCGTACGACGACCAGATGGACATCTGGGGAGGAGAGAACATGGAGATCTCATTCAGGGTGAGAGAGCCTGTGCAGTGCCATGAGGCTCAAATAGGCATCGCGATTCCCAGCTACGTTCGTTAGTGGAACGGTGTTTATGTATAAGAAGAAAACAGCACAGGCAATCTTGACGTTCACTTAAATGTCTTCAATGGCTCTGGCCTTTAAAGTGTGGTGGACATTAAGTTGACTGGGATAGCCTTTACGTTAATTTCGGCAGGATTGGCTGTTGCCCGCACGTCTAACGTGACAAGCTCCTGCTCTCGTTTAATTAATTTTCAGTGATTGCCCTGATGGCTAAGTGACTCATTTCTCAGCTAAACTTAAGTTCTGATATAAAATCTACCTCATACAATGCTAAAGTTGATGTTGTTTGTATTGACATTTATTTTCGAGATTCTGAAAACTATCATTTATGTAGCAACCCCCATCCGGAGGTGAATTGGGGCGTTGAGAAATAAACATCATGTCGCGGGTTTCTAGCGCCATAACTACCAAATCTGGGCTATGTAGCATTTTCTTAATACAGACTGAGAAAACAGAAGACAACAACTGCCGTGAAAAGCACGCGGGCGTACACTTCGCAGGAAATTTTATATGGTTTTTCTTCTGCGAGGAAATTCAACGATAAGATGCAAACTCGCAAGTGTCATTAAACACCGAAACATGAATGCAAGCATTTAACAC
Organism: Hyalomma asiaticum; assembly: GCA_013339685.2. NCBI lineage: Eukaryota > Metazoa > Arthropoda > Arachnida > Ixodida > Ixodidae > Hyalomma > Hyalomma asiaticum. The sequence goes on from CM023482.1 coordinate 103,727,855, forward strand.
GAGGCAAAACTGCAATCAAATAACAGCGACAGCTAAATGCGATCTCCGCGAACCTCACATCAATTCTCGAAGTACGTGTTCAACTAAGCTTGATCTACCGTAAGGACCGCTCAAATCTGCAGTAGTTTAGGAGGATAAGTAAGCGCTCAAGGGAAGCCCTGAGCCGGCTGCAACGTTGCGGAGCCGTGCTATCCACATTTTAACATTGCAATTACTTATTGGATTGGGGGTTGTGAACAGACAATTTTCGTTCCCTTTGGTGCCTAGACGCACAATGTGACGTGGCTAGCTGTCACGTCATGTTACGTGAGTTGGCTCGAGTGTTTATGTTCAAGTTGGCTTGGCAGGCATGTCCTCCTCTTCCCTCCCTACCCTAATGTCATTGCTCCTCACTGTTCCCTCGCTTCGCCACCCCTTGCTATAATATACTGTACATGCCTTCGCTCAACACCTTCTAGACATTGAAGGCCGGAGGGCTGTCCGCAGTCGGACTGCTGACGTCACCAACCGGACGCGACGGCCGGCGGAGGCAGCGGCGACAGGAATCCGGTTCCCTTGTTCCTGGCGGCGTGGTTGAAGGGTTTAGGGGATCTCTTCGTGAAACTACTGAAGCGCGGACGGATACAACTGTGGGCCCATCACTGGTCGTACTTTACAAATTCCCTATGCTTCTCAAAAAAAAAAAAAAAAAAAAGGATCAGAGCTGCATGCGTCGGTCATACGATAGCTAGCAATATTTCAATTAAATGCAATCGTAAGTGGATTAAACGGACTAGTAAAAGCGCGCTAGGTTATATGACGGACGACTAACAGTGCGGCAGCGTACCGGTCCCGTCAGCTTGTTGCGTGTGCTGCCACGTGTTGCACGTCGGTCCCCGCAGAGCAGTTTTTGCTGAATGGCCATGGCATCCTGCGTGTTGCACCGCTGATAGGGCATTCGACTTGCCATGCCGAACAAGTGCTGCGTCCCTCGCTGCCGTGGCAATTGCGATTCGAACTGCAAAGTGCGCGTCTTCAGATTTTCGCAAGAAGAAGAGCTACGCAGTAAATGGCTGCACGGCATTCGACGGGACAACTTCGCTCCTTCACAGTACTCTAGGGTAAGTCATCCTGCATAATTTTCATCATGCCGCGGTTAGATATACGGATTGTTTATCCTTCGAATGGCGCATTCTCTGGGAAGGCGATGTAGCGCGCATTTAACTTATTACTGTCTTTCCAAACGGTTATGGTTCAACGACAGTCAGATTCCTTCGTTGTAGGTCGAGCTTCACTTCGCACCCGGAGATCTCATTCAAGAGGCTTCCTACATCGATGAAGAGACGGAACGTGAAGTCAATGCACCATTGCCGTGTCCGCGAATTTGCCCCCGGAGTTGTTCCGTCGAAATTTCCGGACTGCCCGGCTTATTTTTCGAAAGCGCTTACAACGAAAGAAAGCCCCGACTCCAAGCGAAAACGGCTGAAAGCGGCAGTAGTACAAGCAGCTAGTCTGCAGAGACATTTCGACGTGAGAAACTCGCAGACACACTACTGTGTGTCTCCATTAGACAGCATCTCTGTCCATTAGACAGCATTAGACAGCATACTGTGTGTCTCCATTAGCATCTCCATTAGACATCGAAAATCAAGATTCTGGCACTGCATCGAGAGTGACGAGCGTCTCTTGCTTTTACACATCGTCGAAGACGAAGCGCCTTCGATTAAGTACTCCCTTGTAAAATCTGACCTAACAACAGCATTCCATTTCCTGAAGGTGCCGACGACTAAGTTTGGGCGCGATTTATGCCTTCTACCTGCTGCAAGTAGCAAGAGGACTATAGTGCAATTCCTTGACAATTTTGAGGTGAGGGACGCTAACACGCATTCGCCGTCGGACAGACACACCGGGGAGATTGTAGAAGTCATTTCATTTCTACTTACCAAACTGTCAACGCCGACGGAAGATGACAATTTTCATCGTGCAGTACGGTTCCTAACTGAGCAGTTGGACCTGCTTTTCAGGAATAAAACGCGCAGACGCTACTCAACAAAACTGACATTGTTTTGCTGTCTTCTGTTTATGATATCGCGTCACGCGCAAAAATACAATGCCGTGTCCCGTGACCATCAGGTCAATATGTTCATCACGGGGGATGAAATACCTATTTATTACTTACTTATTTATTAGCTGCTCAAAATTTCTCGACCACTTGCAAACGCCGTGAAAGAACGAAAATGCGAGAAAAATATGCATTTTCGCGCGCACAGTGTCAGTATTGATTTTTAGTGGCGAAGCTCCTCTTAGTCTAACCTTGTCACGCGTCAGTCGTCAGGCGTAACCCGCGTGCCGGGAGGCACGCGCTCGCCCTCGGCGCTCGCCCTCTGCGCGTGCCTCCCGGCGCGTGCCTCTGCTGTCTTGTGTGAGAGAGGGAGACAGAGAGAGAGCGAAAGGCGCGCGTTGGCTACACCCGGCGACAGCTTTTCTTGACATTGGAGCGAAGGCTACGGAGGCGGGGCCTCCGCACATTTGTGTTACTACGCAAGTAGTCCGGCAGCTAGCAGACGATTTCAGTTCCAGTTTCGGTTTGCGCTTGCTCGCAGCGCTAGTGTGTTTAGCAAAATGTATGCATGCAAAATGGGAACGTCAGAGTTAAACTTTGATGAGAGTGCATACATGCAGCTAGTTACTGTGCTGTATATATACTATAAAAGTTTCCGCTGTTCAGAACGTTTTCCCAGCATTATTCAGCCTTTATAACAGTGAAGTAGCCGTGCACTTTGCGCCGCAATGCTGCCAACGCAAACGTGTCGTAGCGCAGCAGCCTCGTCTTGGCGGTCATGCGCTTCCCAGCTTCGCCCGAGACCGAGATATCCAGTTTCTTACGCTTTGGAGAGGAAAGTGGGGCCCGCAGAGCTTCAGCCTGCACAGGGAACGCCGGCACAGGGAACGCCATGTTTACTGCAAGAGCAAGCAGCAGACGCAGCAGGCGTGCGGAAAACGTGGTGCCGTCCAAGAAATAAAAAAGGAAGAAAAAAAACTAGGGCGCACGATAACTTCTTTTCCATGAACAGCTTCCCATACTTGTTCTATCCTTATAATGAAGAACGTTTTATTTATTCAGGCCAAGTAGCCATTAGAATCAGAAAATAAAATAGGTACTATTTTCTGGCGCGCGCGCATGCAGGCGATTCGGCTCTGTAGCTTCCACAGTGCTGTCAAGGAAAGCTGTCGCCGAGTATATGGAAACGCTCTTTCTTAGAGGAACGCTCTACCAGCTCGCAAAGAAGGAGAACGCGCCCTCACCCGCGAGAGGCAACGTTGGCGCAGGCAGCGTCTCCAAGCGAGTTTCTTGATTGAGAAATACCGACTGCTCGCGTTGGAGAAGCGTTCACCGGCAACCCATATATATATATATATATATATATATATGCACTGGATCTTGACTTGCAATGAAGTGCCGGTGGGAGATTTATTCGTAGCGTGCGCGTTAACTAAATTAATCCGGAACTCGGCACGATCTACGATGAACCCCCCGAGCTCCGCCCACTCGTCATCATTCACTCCGTGGATATGCTGTAATTTTTTTTTAACTTTGAACATTACCTCGTTCCCACGAGTCGTTTATTTTTTTTTATTATGAACTTCTGTGCATGTTATACCAAGAGGTAAGAAACGACAAAATGTCAGAAATGTTCTTAAACACAAAAAAGAAAGAATTTCCCCGAGGGTGAACATGGTTAAGTGCGAATGCACGGGGTGATGCTATGAGGGGGAGTAAAGTTATGATTAAAGTGTAATTAATGAATTTAAAGTGTTGTCATGATGCATTGTACACACACACACATTTATACACGAAGTATTATTTATTTACACCTCGCAATTTCGTAGATGCATAAATGCACACATCGCCGAGCACGTCACACACACACACACTCTACACACGTCACTACAGATCAGCACCTATTGGTGTTATCGTTGTAGCTCACGGTTAGTACCAGCGCTTTGTGACCCGAGAAATGTACGGTGAGCGGATCCGGCAAGACGGCGCGGACCGTACAGTTCCTACTGAACGCCAAGTCTATGAAGCCACCGTTGATCGTGGTCGGAAACTCCTACCGCGATGGATCCAACCTGCGATGGATCCATACTGCGAAAGACTGCGAACGGCCGATGCCGCCGCCGCCGGTCAGTGACGTCACTGCGGAGTCTTCAGGCCTTGTAGTCTAGAGGGTGTTGCTACGCTATAGATACTTCACCCTCTCCCCACCTCTTCGCCCTCACTTCCCCTTCCCAGCCACTTATTATACTATAGCAATCCGTGCTAAGCTATGAAACGCATCCATCTTTATGTAGCAGTTGTCTGGGGGCATGAGCGCAAAAGAATAAAGAAGTGCGCGCGTAAATACCGTGTATTTAATAAAAGCGCACTTGAAAATATTTCGTCATGATGATCATTTTTGTCGAGACCAGACAGATTACGCTCGGCGTAAAGAGCTCCGCTCTTACAAAAAAAAAAAAAAAGAAATGTGTGCCATTCATGCCATGAAAACGAACATCTGGTGGGGGGCGAATGGTCGACGAGTGGACATGCCCATTACGGTAAAGTAATTCGAACGACATAGCCCCAGAGAAAGTACGCTGTCTCTAACACAACCAGTCGCAGATCTGGCAATGCGGAGGATCCGTGGAGGTGGTGCCGTGCTCTCACGTGGGTCACTTGTTCCGCCGCACGTCACCCTACACTTTCCCCAAACCGGGTGGCGTGGGCAAGGTGCTGTTCGCCAACCTCGCCAGAGTAGCGGCCGTCTGGATGGACGAGTGGGCCAACTTCTACTTCAACATAAACCGCGGTGAGCGCTCGAGCACGTTTTCGCTCTCGTCGTTTTAACTGTTCTTCAAGAGAGGCCGGTGTGGTCGTCCGCTAATGAACCCAGGACGTTATCGATTATTTCATGTATTAACTCGGAAAGCGCAAACAGTGATCATCGTCCCTTGACATATCCGTCGCGATCTGCATACATATGCACGTAAGGGACTGCTGTGTATGACACTAAACACCCCTAAGTCACGTGTTAAGAATGAAGTCGCACAATTTTACATTGAACGCTTTTCTGAGTGTCGACAAAAGTCAATAAAGGTAGGCTTCTTCTAAACCTTCACAAGTACACTCCTTATGGTGAAGCTAGGTTACCAACATTTTATGAATGCTTTCGCGTAGGAACTACTTCATCAGAGTGTCGAAATAATTAGCATTTGCGGGATCTCGTTCATAAAATAACCTTCGTGGTCGGCAGTACCATGGCATTATGCAGGACGGTAAACATTAAAAAATAATAATAATAATAAATGTAACGTCAAGTTCATTTCCCCGCAGAAGTGGACTTATTGTGGTGAAGCCACATTTCCGTTGGTCTAGGGCCGATCGCACAAGCGGGCGTCAGCGACAGAATGTCGAAATAGAGATTAGAATCTGCAGGGTATCGTCCACAAAATCACCACTGTGAGCCATAATACGGCGGCGCTATGCGGTATGTTGAATAAAGAAAAGAAGGAAAAAAAAACAACAAAAGAGAGAAATAAAAGTAACGTAAAGGTGGCTCCTCCTCACAAATACTCATCTTGTGGTGAAGGCAGATTTCCAGCTGTCTACGTATGACCGCACACAGAACGAGTGTGTACCCCGAGGTGTTCACGTAAAACGTTAGAGCATCTCTGGGTTTTCCCCCAAGGCAATGTCCCCGAGGCCAATTCACACTACCGTTATACGTACGGAACGGGCCCTGCGATGTTTCGCAAAACTCACGACCTGTAGTATATGATACGCAAACATACTTCTATGCGCGATGGTGTGACTGCACTGTGCAAGAAGCACAACGTATAAAAACACAGTTGATTATCCGCAAGTAGAGCTTATGTAGTGAAGTGAAATTTCCAAATAGCTGCTTCACCGACCTGCCTACACATTAACGCAGAGAAATTTCTTACGGCTGCATACTAAGTCGTACCATCTGCAGGCTGCCAGCAGTGAACGACTGCGACGCCCGCGTAGTAACCGAAAAAGCGCATGATTTCGCGTTTGTCGTCCTGCGCTGAGCAATGATTGATGCAAGTGGCCACGCCTACCACTTCGTCAACATGAAATAAAAGGAAATGTGAAATTAATATGAATATGAAAAGGAAGTTACAAGGCATTAAAAATACTAGTGTTATAACCCCAGATACAAAGCGAGCACGTGAGGTTTCACAACGCGAATGCATTTCTCACTGAGCGTATTCTCTGTTTCCTCCTTTTTACAGAGATGAAGAAAAGTTACACTCCGCAAGACGTGGCAGAGCGCAAGAAGCTTCGAGAAAGGCTGCAGTGCAAACGCTTCGGGTGGTATCTCGAGAACGTATGGCCAGAAAATTTCTTGCCCAGCGACAACAGATTCTTCGGAAAGGTGCGGAACAGGGAAGGCCATCAGGATTGAAAAAGTAGAATGCCTCAATGGTTTTATTTACCGTCTCCAAGGTTATGCAAGCCGAACAAGGACCGTCACGACTAAGACAGGAGCATATTCGTCGGCAAATGAGCGGGCTACAAGTATTCCAGAATCTAGCGTGATTGGCGCGGGCACGATTACCAAAAAAAAAAAAAAAGAGATCACTTGTAAATATTTGGGGAGCTAATAAGGCGAAAGTTTGGTTTTGTTTATTATTCACAACAGCGATAAGTTGAGAAATATATCTTAAAACTTCCTTGTGGACGAATGGGTACATGCCTTAGTGAGGAAATGTGCAAAAAAAAAAAAAAAAAGGGACAGTAGCTGAAAAAACAAACAAAGCAAAGTAGGTGTGTCCACATTTCTGTTTTCCTTAAATTATTTGCACATCTCGTACAAAAAGAGAGAGAGAGAGAGAGAAAGCAGAACAGAACGAGAGATAGATAGAAAAGAACGACGAGCAAGGCGCTGTGTTGAAACAGTATTGCTGAGACGAATAGGCTTTTTAAAACTGCTTTTGTTATTTCGGTCAAGCGTTGCAAATTTCATGTACTGCATCTGTATGGCACCGTCGTTTGCTGTTGTCTTGCATTTGTTTGCCCAATGTCTATTTTCAGCTGGGTTACGAACTGCATGCTTTTAATGTTTATTGCTTTTAGTTTAAATGTACGTATTTGCTTTATTTCTGTCTTCGAGCTCAAACTTGCCTTCAAACAGCGACTCGTTCCTCTCGCCATCCAGCTTTGGCCCTGCTCTAAATAATTAAAGCGGGAAGGGTATGTATAACCACCGATTTTTTTTTTTTTTTAGTCACCCAGCAACTCGTATATGCCTACAGACCTAGATGGCCATTCAAACTTTCTGTTGCAGACTCTAACGAGCTCTAAGTTTATCGATCTTTACAACATGTAACGCCGATACCACGAAGTGTAGTGCAGAGTCATTAGTTACGGCCTGTTCTTACGATGTGTTCTTCCAGCGGCTGATTCAGCGCATACTTCGAGATGCGCGCAGCAAGTAAGCTAGGAGCGTGGTTGCTGAACGCGCTCATGCGGCCTAAGAACTCAGTTACATTAACGATGTAAATTCCGGAGTTTTTTAATAACGAGGACGGTAGTAAAAGTCTTAACTTTACAAAGTGTTGTTCCTCACTTCCTCGCGAGATGGCAAAGAGCACCAGCTTGGACGCAAACCGTAACCCGCTGTATGGCGATTCAACAAGAGGTCGGATATGCATGTACGCATGACATTTCCGTTTTTGCATTTTTTTATATCTTGCAATTATACTTCCATGAATTTTCAGACGGCGTAGAAAATTACAAAATGCAAAAAAAAAAAATCCCAGAAAAAGGACCCAAGCGAGAAAGGATCTTGTAAATTTGATTTACCATGGCGCTTTCTCTATATTGCGGAGGGAACCTTGAAACATGTTGTATTGGAAACGTTCGAGCTAAAATAACGACTTCCCTACAACGAACAAAATAGAAGAACAAATAGGTAAAGGAAGAGCTGAAACAAAAAAAAAAGGAAAATGCTGCTGATTCAGCAAGCTTTTTCTTTTTATTTCTTAAAGGAAGTGCTCGGTTTCAAAACAAGAAAAAAGAAAACACCCGTTCCAGACTTACAGAAATTTTTGTGGAAGTACCCTTAGGTCACGCGAAATATGGGCCCGATTTTATGCGTCACTATTTTCAACTTTCGCAAAATGTAAGAGAACAAAACGGTTATGTTGAGCGCCCTGGCTTCATTGCCGGACCTACCTGTGAGCCGCGTGTATCGCGTCCAGGAAGATTTGCACTGAACAGTGCGGTGGTCTCCAATGTGTAATGCCAGACCACTCCGCGCCCTTGCCCCATTCATGCGGCGTTGCATCGCGGGCGCGCCGGCGTGTCGACGAGCGCTGGAGTTCCGCTGCCTTGATTGATTGATTGATTGATTTCCGAGGTTTTGCGTCCAAAAACCACGATATGATTACAATAGACGCCGTAGCGGAGGGCTCCGGAAATTTCGACCACCTGGGGTTCTTTAACGTACACCGACATCGCACAGTGAACTAGGCCTCAACATTTCGCTTCCATCGAAATGCAGCCGCCATGGACGGGATTCGAACCCGCGACCGACAGTCAAGTGCCGTAACCACAGTGGCGGGGCGTTCCGCCGCTCTTGTGTTGGGCTATAACGTTACCGCAAAACAACCGCGGTGGTGTAGTGGTTACGGTACTCGGCTGCCACCCAAAAAACGCGGGTTCGGTCCCGGCCGCGGCGGTCGCATTTTCGATGGAGGCGAAAATGCCAGAGGCCCGTGTGCTGTGCGATGTCAGTGCACGTTAAAGAACACCAGGTGGTCTAAATTTCCGGAGCCCTCCACTACGGCCTTTCTTTCTTCTCTATCCTTTCCCCACCCCCACGGACGCTTAGCCGTGCTCCCTACATGGGCTGCAGAAATTAGCGTCCTTTTCTAACCGAACCACATTCATCATCATCAGTCATCACAACAACCGGCACAGCTGGGCTCATAATTCCTTCTTCTTCATTCCTGGCTTGCTGAATTGATTCTATGCGTCTTACGTGGAAAATGCGCCCCTGCTTTAAAGCGCTATGTCAGTCGGATTAGCTAATTCCCTTGGCGCAGTCTGCATGAGCTTCGCTGTGTGTGCCAGCGGAATTTCGCAGTGCGAGCCAAAGCACGCACTCGCGGAGTCCCGTATTCTGTTAACAAACGAATAAATGAGGCGTAAGTGCTATATCCACAGAAGTGGCCTGCTAAATGAGTGTTCGCTCTCCAGGACGCGGCAAACTGTTTTCTCTCGTCGCGCCGCCTCCGAATTTTCACAAATACAACCGGAGGATACATTATTATTGCAAAGAAGCCACCAGAGCGAAGTTACTTTGCTGTAATGGATTAAAACTGTCGATTTACGTGCAATGAAAACCGATATGCACAACCAGCAGAAACTGATGTCAGCGCGCTCACCATAGACCGCTTTAACCCCTTGTATTTCGCGAGAGATGGACACGGTGACGCATAAAATTGTACCCATATTTTGCATACCCATATTTAGCGAAAAAAATGCGTAATTTCGGATCGTTCTTCTTTTCTTTTCCCTTACTTTTGAATATTAGTATAATTTACAGAAAACCTGCCAAATTAGTCATTTCTTGTTTTTTATTTTTTAATTTTTGAAAGGAAGTAATTGTTTTGCAGAGATGATGTAAATGTGCTTATCTACAGTTGGTATTTATTTCGAGCTTCTCTGTAAAATAGCAAACACACACTGACACATGAGATTTACAAAATTTTCCTCCACTTGGCCATGTGTTGGATATTTTAACCCGTCATATTTTGTAACCTAAGCAAATGGTGACACATGATATTTCGTCCAGGCTTTGCCTGACCGTAAAGGGACCTCAACAAAAGAATTTGGTGAAAATTAGGATAGGGCTCTTTTTTAGATGCGATGCAGCTTATGAACGAGGAGGGGTGTGGGGAGGGGGGCTGTTCTTCCCTGCGGCGTTGGCGTATCCTGCCCGCGTTAGTACTCGGAGCACGCGTACTCCGGCGCGTGCTGCTGAGCGCGTGCCGCTCGGCGCGGGGGAAAGCGCTCGCTTTCGCGTGACTCGCGAAAGCGCGCATCGGCGCCACCATCCTCAGGTAGCGACCGCTTCCGGCGCTTGGCAGCGCTTTGCGAGCCCGCGCCATCGCCGCCGCGATGCGATCTTCGTCCGTTTTCCCGGTAGCGTTCCTCTCAGCTGGCTTTCGAGGTGCACATTAATAGCGAGTATTAATACAGCGTGCGCAGATTACGGAACGGCGTTCCGCCCGTGAGATTTATCAGGTCTATCACTGAGCGCATCAGGTTTATCACAGAGCGCATACGCAGGACTTAGACGTATGCACTGTGTGAGAAATGTGGCGTTCTCACGTATTAGCAACGCCGCTACGGACGTTACGTAAGCAGTACTTAAGTTTGCTAATAGCACGATTTCGGGCCGGCCGCTATACTAGGCTAATGACCAGCTCTCTTGGTGGAACCACTGCGATATACAAGACGACGACGAGTTTTCTTTCAGAGGGATCGCTTCGCATGTATAGTTGCAGTCGCAATCTATGCTATGAGGCTGCTGTCAGAAGCTTTATCTTTTAGGACGAATTGGCCTGGTTCGTCTCTGTTATCTCGGCTGTAAACTTTAATGTTCAAGAGCATCTTATTTTTCCAGGTAAGAAACAAGAAGAGCGGCAAGTGCTTCGTGCGGCCAAGCTCCAAGAGTTATCACCAACCGGTCGGAAAGGTCGTGCTCGAAGAATGTTCGCTCACGCACTACCCAATGCAGGTAGGAATAAGCAGCGCCAGACGTGACAGTTCTACCACCTAAAGCCCCTTATACAGTAACAGTAAATAAACAAGGGTATAGGAAGGGGATGAGGGATTCGAAATCGCGAGCATGCAGTCGACTTCTAACATTTCTTGTTTTGCTGTTTTCTACATGCCAGCTTTTTAGATTCCATGGCTTCTTCGGAACATTCATTCATTCATTCATTCATGATACCTTACAGGGCTCAACAGCGCATTGAGTAAGGGGGACAAGTGCAAAGTAAATAATAAATATAACACATCAATAAATACAGGGAAATAAATTATACATATACAGGGTAATAAATACAGGGAAATTAATGAAAAAAATAGTACAGTGTAGTTATTTAGAAATTCCTATAAAAGGCAAAAAAAAAAAACGGCAAAATGCAGTGCAAAACATTTTCAAACATAGAAGCTACATTCCTTCCTTAATGAGAAAACAAGCCCAAGTACACTCACAAGAAAAAAAAAAGTACATGGAGGCTTCGTGCGAAAGAAGAATGATAACGAGATGATATTATTTCGGAAAATTCTCCCACAGTTGATTTAGATATCAGTGAAGCTATTTTGAAGTTGACCTATAAATGGACATGCAGTGTTTTTTTTTGTTTTTTTTTCAAGGATAGACCGTGAAGAAGTGACAAGCAAATTTTCTCATATGGGTAAACTTCCATAAAATGGGCAAAGCTCCAAGTAGCCGAAGAAGCTTTGTACGTTAAACGTGTTGGCATCATGCCGTAGCACGCGAGTTGAACTTTGAACGTTAGCGCCTCCTGAGATATTAGGCGACGCTGCGTTCACGAGTCCGCATTACTGGCGTCGTTCTCGCGCAGTACTTCGTGCTCACAGAAGAAGGTTTCCTGATGACGGACGAAGCCATCTGCCTCGACTCGCCGGAGTCTCAAGCCAACACCAACGTCGTCATGATCGCCTGCAACAACCTCCCCAGGCAGAAATGGCGTTACGATCCCAAGGTATAGCCTATACACAACGCGCACGCTTCGTTCTTTATAATTTAATTCTAGTCGCGCACAAAGCCTGGGCGTCGCTCATATTGCGGGCATCTATTTCTACAAACCATTTCTTGTGATTGCGTCGGTGATTTTTGTCTATAATTCCACAACCCCTTTGCTGCCCTTAGGGGGTCAGAGTGAGCATGAGACACGTATGTGTCCCCTTGTAGCCTGCACAACCGAGCTGCATTACGTTAGCTGTGTTTGTAGGAAGGCGAACTTCCATCGCATATTTTTTGTTTGTTTGTTTACCATGCAGAGAGGAGCTACATTTGTCATGAGTACATGGTCATGGGCTCGCTTACCGAACACGGCATCCTCTTTTTCAGTTAGTTAAAAAGCATATTGTTTGACGTATCCGGTTTCATGTCTAACGGTTCGTTCATATATTGGCCTCTCTCGTGTGCGTTGAAGGATATCCCGCTCCTTCTTAAGTGGATGTGTCTAAGATTTATTTCGACGAAAGAGAATTCGCGCAAGCCTAACCGCCTAGTCGGGATACGATGTGCTATAATTTAGAATAGAACTTCGCAAAAAAAAAAAAAAATAAAGGCACTTGAAAATAGGTTGATTCACGAGAGGTGGGAATATCACTAGGTGGTCAACATTAATCCAGCAGACGCGGACCGCAGGGCGTACGCATGCAGGACTGCAACGGTGGGAGAAGCCAGAAGTGGATCATGGAGTCCGTCGACTGGAAGACACTCACCTAAGACTGCAGTCTCTCCCAGCCCCGGCTCTGGATTAATGATAGCCGCCTGGTGATATTCTGCTTACACACTAAGCACGGTACACGAGCGTTTTCCACTTCCATCCCCTTCGAAGTGCGGCGAAAAATCGAACCCGCGACCTCTTCGTTACAGCTACTGGGTCATCGCGGCAGGCGAGATTGTAGGTTAAAGGGAACTCCGGCGGTTTTTTCACCATGTTCTCATATCAATGTTTTCCAACGGTACTTGAAGTCCTGTGGCAGCCGGGGTTGTTCACTTTGCTCAGAAACGCACCAATAATTTAAAAATAACCGACTGAACTGTGCGTTCAAACCGAAACCGAAACGAGTAGACGCTTTGAGCATGGGTATGCAATGACGTCACGGCCTCCCTGCCTTTACAAATACGTAGCTGGTGCCAGGAAAATGACAAGTGGCGAGGTCATCCGATGATGTATAGAGTTATGCCAGCTAGTCTGAACTTTAGAGCGACTAACTTGAGCGCTGAAGTATCGCCTGCGGCCTGCCTACTCTGGTAGGCAGCTGCTGAAGGTAATGGCGTCAAAAATACAGGGAAGCCCGCGTGGGAATCCGTTAAAAATATTTAAAATTCATTTTCAGGAAAACTAAATGACTTGTGACCGCCCCGCTTGGCATGTATTATTACAGTACCGAGGAGAACATACAGTGAAAATTTCATTGAGATCAGTGGACCCTCAGCAGCATCTTATTCAAGGCTGAATCACTCGAGCGGTCAAAATTCTAGTTTCTTGCCGGTGGAAGTAACACGACCGATGAGACTTATGGCAGGCGGCACTGTGTGACTTTCTTTGTCTCTCCGCATGTTTTGCTTCTCAGACTCAAGAAATCGTGCACAAAACAACCAAGCTCTGCCTTGACCTGCCCAGTCGACGCGGACCGCAGGGCGTACGCGTGCAGGACTGCAACGGTGGGAGAAGCCAGAAGTGGATCATGGAGTCCGTCGACTGGAAGACACTCACCTAAGGCTGCAGTCTCTCCCAAATTGTGCGTTGACGCCGCCATGAAATCGCAAGCAGTTTACCCGCCGTTAGCAATTTGTTTCCGAACTTGGTCAAGAAGAAAGGAGAGTAGCACAAGTCTTTCATCGTTCCCTTGGACTTGGCGTAGTGGAAGCGCACTGAAGGACGCGTGTATCAATAAACTGAAAAGCGCCTTCGAGTGAAAAGCAGCACTTGCGGGTGACTCCACGAGCTTGTGACCCGTGATAATGTGATATAAGCGTTCATGCATTTACGCGACTAATTAAATCTAAAAGAAAAATAGCACATAGGTAAAGGACTCTACTATTACGTACTTACTGTCGGCCAAGATATTTAGAGCACATATATGTCACAGCGCCGGTAACTGCGCTTCACCTCGCCGCCAAGACTTTACTATAAAAAAAATCTCTCATCTCCTGGTGTACACGTACCTAAGGTAACACGTCTCCGTTATGCAAAAGGTAGCTACTTTATTTTTTATAGAAGCGCTTATTTAATGCATCCCGTTTCCTAGGCCGATATGTACATATAGCACACGACGTAGCTTCGTTTTAATCATCCAAGCCTTTTTCCACAACGATAATATATTTTTGTCAGTGCCATGTAAATATACAACGACCAAGTATGCTTGTGCGACAGCAGGGTTGTTCATTGTCCCCTTGGTATTTATGCAATGTAAATAAAAAATATTATCGCACCAATTTCTTCGCTGTTCTGCCCTTTTACTCCTTCCTTCTTGTCCCTGTAACCGCCTTTCCTGTACAGAGTAGCGTACAGGTGCCTATATACGTGCTGGTAGGATTCTAATAAAAGACTGTCTACCTCCTTCGCTCTTATCACTACATTCTATTACCACCGGCTGAAACACTGAAATACAGACAAATAAATTTGCGAAATGCCTATCCTTATTGGATATAGAAGTTTGGCGCTACCTGACCTACCTACAACTTTGGTCCACTATTTCCGTGCAGCAGAGCTAAGGTTTTGGTGTTTGGTACAATGCATTGCACTGGTAGTTCAAGTATTTTTTATCATTATCTGATTGATATCAGCGCTCTGTGTTAAGCGTGTAGTTACTACAATGTTTTTACATGTGTATCGTTAAAGACTCACCCTAAAGAGTTTTAAACCGCCGCCACCCATGTGTCGCGCAGTGGGCACGTAACGAGCGATGTGATTGGCTTGCCCCGATTGACGTCATGAATATCGGAGGGACAGCCACCTGTATCATCGCGGCACCTGGTAGCGCACACTCGTATCGCCGGCGCAGATGTATTGGTGCAGCGGCTGCCGCGGGTGGCGCAGCCGTCGTTAGCGTGCACCGAAGCTAAGTGAAGTTGAGGAGGAACAGCAATGGCAAGGATGAAGGAGACACAAACAAGCCCGTAGCTGGGTTCTTTCATGTGGGGCTATTTAACGTGCACTGACATCGCGCAGTACATGGGCCTCAATATTTCGTTTCTACCGCTATGCAGCCGCCGCGGCCGGGATTCGATTGCGCGACCTCAGGATCAGCATCCGATTGCCATATCCACTAGACCACCGCGGCGGGGCTATCTTTCGTCAGTAGTCACCAACTGATTATACAGGTCTTCTGGCATTTGGGTACGTAATGTTATGATAAGAGTCGTAGTATACAGTCATATCTCTTTTCTACGTAGAAGTAAATGCACTGGTGTTCGTCTTCATAAAACACGTCTCAAGAAGAGTGGCCTAATTAATTCTTTTCATGTCAACACTACAAGCAATTTAGCGCTTAAAGTGCAGGACTGGATACCGTATTTACTCGCTTAGTTTGCGCCCTAGCGTAATTTACGCTCCCCCAATTTTTCAACAAGGTGCACGAAAAAAAAATTACGCACATATTTCGTGCTTTTCGGGCTGCCTGAGCCAGTGCAGAGGAGCGCTGTTCCTCCTCCTGCGTTCCGTACGGTCTAGCAGGGATTTATAGAGCACCACCCTAACCCCCCTTGCGTTTTGTTAACACCATGGGTAACAGCCCACAAGAATAGAAATTCTGGACAAACCTCTGTAGTCTATAGGCTTCGCCATAAGCCGCTCGCGTTTTGGTTGTTCGGTTGCGATGGGCGACAATACCTAATCTGCAAAAGACCAACATTGAAGCTCGCTTCATAACGTTTAGCGAATCAAATGAAGTCGTGTCACCGGCCAATAAGCACTCCAAGGCGAATGAGTAACGTACGTTTCATCTGTCGCATTGGAGGACCGCTGATGGCGCCTGCGACGATCACTCAGTGAAACTTTTATTGCGATAGCAATAGTATGGACAGTGTCGACGGGTTTTTGCCGTTGCCGTCATGTCGCGTACAAAATCTAAATTGATAACCCCCCGCGCATGTACAGGGTCGTCCACTCTTAGGGTGAACACGACGCAACGTGGCTTCCTTTTTGGAAAGCGAGTGCTGGCGACGTGGGCATGCATCGAAGCTAATAATGTGCAGGCGCACAGAGTGATCCAAGCCCCTCTATGCCTGCACTAGATTAGCGTCGACGCGCAGTCCCATCACGAGCGCTGGCGTTCTAAAGAAGGCAGCCACGCTGCGCCGTGTTCACCCTAAGAGTGGACGACCCTGTACGTCCTACCTGCGGGTAAAAGCACGCGAGCGGGGCCGCCGAACGCGGCTGGAGCAGAGACCACACGAGCCCTGGCACATCTCGGTCGCTCGGAGGGCGCGTGCGATAACATATCACCCCGCCCGGGAGGCCTGCGTCGAAGCGGTGAGGAAATACCTCGCCCGTCTTTAAAAGCGCAAGGGGTGGGGCAGGGGTCGTCGCTCGAGCAGCCACTGTGGACTTTGCGCGGTCGCCAATGCTGGAGCGCGCGCTTACTCGGCAGCCATCAGACGTGCTTCGTAGTGCGTAGCAGCGCCTTGGTCGTGTGCTCGTTTAGGTGGCTTTGGCTTGGTCGTTTCTCGATGGTGTAAAGCGCACGCTTCTTAGCGCGGTCGCGCGGAGTAAAGCGCGGGCCAGAAGCCAACAAAACAACGTGACTTAGCTGGCAGCTCTGCTGGGCCGTCGTCTCTGCCGCTCGACCGTCACATGGTACTTTACGCAACTGCACGCTTACTTAATAAGCCCACGTTCACTACAATTCAGATTGCCCCCACAGCTGCTAGTATTACTTCGTATATCATATCATGCATTGCTATCGCATTCATTGCTTCGTCCTTCTGACGAAACTGTTCTTTTGTGCTCGGCTAGTGAGTCCCAATAGACCACGGCGGAATTTGGCTGGTAGTTCAATGTTCAGCGAAATAAGCAAGTATTTTCGTTTTTGCTGCAATATTATTCTTAGAATATGGTCCCACGTCAGCAAGTATTTATACATTATTTCGCAAGCATGACGGGAAGGTAAACGAGAAAAGCAGAAGAATGCGTGGAAGGAACATGAAAAAAAAATTAAAAAGAAGCAATTTTTACCTGAACGGCGAAGCACTGATATCGGCGGCCTCACTGAAAACTACTCGCGATAGATGCACACAGATGGTCGCGCTGCTCAAGCGCCCGGTGGGGGGACACACTTCATGGAGATTTGGCCGTAATGGCGTGCGGTTTCACCGTGTGGCTGTGTAGTGCGGACGCGTTTCTATTTTGTTGGCAGCTCCTATCTACAGTACATATATTAATTCCCCACTCGGTTTGAATAAAAACACAGCGGCGTGGTCAGTTTGGCTTTACAAACACCTGTGCTAGCTTCATACATTGGAAGCTATTGTGGTTTCATTTCCAGCCTAACACTTGCTTTTGGTAGGTTTCTGTAAGCAAAAGAACACATTTTAATTTTTTCGTGCGTAGCTGTTCTTGTTAGCTCATAAGCTTTAATTTTTAATTGTCCACGCTGAAACATGCTGCATGGCCAGCACTGCGCTTGTATCGTCCACGGAAAACAGCAGGAATTTCTATGAATTAAGAGCAGTGGTTGGTTGCCCTTTTACAAATGTGAAATTGTAGTTTTCGCCACATGCATAATGCAGAAAAAGATGACAAGCTGTGCTGATAAAAGCATGCGTTGGGGACATTAGCAGCATAATGCTTAAGTAAGGTAGAGTGTGCGACATACGGTTCAAATGATCAAAGTCGCCCAATTCAGCGCACTGCGATAACTGCAGGGATCGGGCCGCGGTTCTCTCCATTCACCGCCCCTATCCTCCTTTTTCGGTGTCGGGCGAAACTAAATTATAAAAAAAAAAAAGTGTCGCGGCACCACGAAGCAAGTGATCGACCTCGCCAAGGACCGTTCCGCCGCGGCGTTAGCTGCGCGTGTATCGATAGCTGACATATTTACTCTTACCGAAACATCTGCGTATTTTCTGTAAACTATACTGAAAGTGCCGCGCACTAGCCACCATAGCATTCGTTCTATGTACCCTTAATATCGCGTACCTCTGCCGCCTAAAGTGTCAAAGAACAAGCATGCACGCGTTTGCGGTAATGCATGGTCGTGAATTTTAGAGTATACTGACACGATTTTGCGGCGGCGCAAAATATACATTTTTCGTTTTCTAGCCATGTATTGTTAACGCGCTCCGCGCACGGAAGCCAGGAAACACGTGCAAAATATTTTAGTCTGGTTTTAAAGTTTTCGTCGCCCAGCACTGCAAGCAGCCCCTGCACAATGGACACTACGATGACGTATGAACACAGCTTCTTAAAGATCACCGAAATCGCTGTCAGAGTCGCTGGGCGACTGTGAAATCATCGTTGTTTGCGTGCCCCACGTGTAATTGACCACAGACGACAGAGTCGCAGCTATACTATCACGAATTGCTGTCCCTATGTGACATGAGACGTATGTCCGACTGTGTTGACACGTCACCAGGAAACCGCCCTCTCGAATTCGAAACCGAAAGTGGGCTTTTAAGGGGGCCGTATTAAAAATATATTCATTGCGTTGCGAGGCACCGAGATACTCTATTTGGGGATCTCCACGTCAGTGCTTTCATTTACAGCAACAATACGATAATGCGAAAATTCGTGTCAGTACTCAAGCACTCAAGTACCGGTCACGCAAAGCACGCAACATACGGCCACTGCGGCTGCGACATTCGAAAAGAAGCTCCCGGACTCGTACCTTTTATCTGACTGCTTTGGTCAAATGTAGAATCCAATTCTCCGGAACATGGCACGTCTAAAGACACAATGTTTTACTCATAACAGCGCGAACACAGCGTGTCTTAAACCCGCAGCAAATTAGTATCCGGTGCTCAATCGAAGGGGAAGAAGTTTTGAACACCGGCTACCTTTCTTTTCGTAATTTTTAAGGTCCTCCAAATTCTCTCCAAGGAAAATGTGCTTTGTAAAAAGCAGCAACATTTTGCGGCCGGCGAGAGTAAACTCTGAAAAACAAGAACACACGACAAGCGACGATAAAAAATGAGAAACAGCCTGGCGTGCTACGGTACTGACGCGCAGTCGACAACTCCGATACTCCTTCAATCCGCCATCATGGATCGTCTCGCGCGCTGCCTGTGTGCATCGCGATTTGAGGATTGGCGCGAAATCTGCTTTTTTTCACAGTGCTGGATTGAACGGCACGAACAGAAGCAAGCAAACGCACATGTGCTGCCTCTTGCTTTCTTGAGATAACGCGAGCTGATAGACGCAGAGGGCGCAGACAGAGACCGCGTTACCACACACCTTGCGGAACCGCCGCTGGTAGCGCGCACCGCCTTTTACGAACCGTTCTGCGTGGAGCAACGGCGTTACAAGAGAAGGGCACGCTTCGCCTGCAAGCTTTATATATATATATATATATATTTCAAAAAAAGAAGTTCTTCCTGGCTATCGGGATAAATATACTATCAAAAAGACACAGTGACAAACATAGGATTTATTCTGACGTTTCGGCTGGAGGCCAGCCTTTTTGAAAAAGGCTGGCCTCCAGCCGAAACGTCAGAATAAATCCTATGTTTGTCACTGTGTCACTGTGCCGTTGCTCCACGCAGAACGGTTCGTAAAAGGCGGTGCGCGCTACCAGCGGCGGTTCCGCAAGGTGTGTGGTAACGCGGTCTCTGTCTGCGCCCTCTGCGTCTATATATATATATATATATATATATATATATATATATATATATATATATATATATATATATAAGACCAAGCGAACGCGCGTATGACACCACACGCAATCCGATCCCGACGGGACCTTGCAGCACATGAACCTCGCGATTTCAACCGTCCTACAAAAGCTTTCACGACACAAGATAAGGAGGACTTTCGACCGTGCTTCATCGATTACCTCCTTTTTCTTTTATCGCAACAGAAAACGCACCGTTGCAAATGCGCAAGCGTGCAGTAGTATCGCTGGAAAATCGGCAGAAATTATCAAAACGGATTTTCGTTTTTTCTTTTTCGATCTTCGTGGTCACCGTTCCTGTATGTGTACGGACGCCGGCAACACTGGTTAGCAGTTTAAATTTGTGCAATATTGGTTTAAAAACGAACGCTACTCTCCGTCGGCAAGGAGCGCTAGCACACGTGTGTCCTATATAATTGCAATAAATTTTTGCTTTTAAGTGGGATATAATTTCCCACGCAGGCTTTGCGTGGGTATTTCTTTGTTTTTCGTTACATTAGCGAGATTGACACTCATCATCGAGTATGGCGCCGCCGGTCATTCTTCCACGACTTCAGGGGCCAAGTTAGAAATATTATTCCGCTTTTTATGGGGTGCAAACATGCTCGTTTTTGTCAATGTAAGGAGCCATCTTATTTTCACAACAACAAAAAAAAAAAAATGGCAGATCCCACGTGCAGTGGGAATCGAGGAAATGCGAAGCACGCATCAGGAACGGAAAATGAATTTGCATTGTCTCGCTATATCTAGGGTTGTTCGTTTTCGGGTAAAACCCGATTTTACCCGATTCTTGCACCCCGAACAAGTTTCAGGAGAATCGGGTTAAACCCGATTTCTCCCCGAATAAACCTCCCTGTAGCGATCTGCACAATCGTGAGTTGCTGCTAACTCGTGTTGATGCTCTTCCCCTTCTCTTCTCACCACTACCTGTCTCCTTTGTCACCCCTTTCTCCTCTCTAATCTTTACATCCCCTCTCTCCTCTGCACGCACATGCGTGAGAGCGTACATGCCCCCCCCCCCCCCCCCCTAAAAAAATGCTTGCAGAAGAAAGTGGGAAACACGTTTGAGGCCGGCCACGCTTCGAGTACATTGTGAACAAATTTAGGGTGAAAGAAAAGCAAAGAAACCTGCCCCTTTGCCCACTGCAGATTAGTCTCGGGTATGTGCACCTGCTTCCAAGAATTTCACGCGGAAGGGACGGGTGACCAGTCGGTGGGGGAGAGATTGAGCGACGAAGAAGCCAGCCATACCCTCCCCGAGCGTCCAACCCCGCGCGAACGCCCCTCACTCTCTCGCGCGACACGAGACGAGACGCATATCGCCATCCTCACTTAGCATTACCAGGCGCGTCTTGTGAGCTACAACTGGCTGCTGACCTCCTCCTCGAGTCGCCGGCCGTTACGAGCGCAGCGATATTCTGTGACTCTAAACCGGCCTTGCGTCTGCTCGCGAGGGAGGAACGCGGCCCGCCGCTCGCCCAACGAGTCGCTCACAGTCTGCTGTCTTTACGGGAGCGCGGATGCGACGTCGTCCTGCAGTGGCTTCCCGCACACGTGGGCATCGCGGGAAACGAGGCAGCGGACGAACTCGCTAAGCGCGCCCACTCTGCCGACATCCCGCTGTCCGATTGCGCCAGTTCGTACGACTCTGCGCTCATCAATTTTCGTAGGGAACTGGCGCGATCCCACCCTGACTCGCGCATCGCCGACGGCTGCCCGCCACGCCCACTGCCCGCGACCGGTTTCACTCGGCGGGAGCGTGCACTTCTCTTCACCCTTCGAACCGGCGCGGCGTGGACAGCCGAACGCCGTCATCGACTTCGCGGTGCCGTCTCTCCCGCGTGCATAGACTGCGGGGAGGTGGAAACCCTCGCACACCTCCTGTGTGGCTGCCCTGCCTTCGCCTCCGCTCGAGAACAGTTGTGTGCCAGCTACCGTAAACACGGCCTGTCGTGCTCAACACTACAGGACTTGTTGCACCCGGCTGGTTGCACTGAACGTCGCCGCTCCGCTCTTTCCGCCCTCCTCAACTTCATCGAGGACACGGGGTTGGCCGGGCGGCTATGACAAACTAGCGTGTATTTTAAGTGTTTAAGCTAGCGTGTGTTTTAAGTGTTTAAGTGTCTTTTAAGTTTTTTAAGTTCGAGCTTGATGTTTACCTGTGTACAGAGTGGTGCCTACGCCCGTGTCTCCCTCTTCTAAGTTCTACTTTATCTTTCCTTCTCTGTTTTAGTCCCCCTCCCCCATCCCCCGCACAGGACGGTTGAGGTGTCCTCCTCAACGAGAGACAGTTACTATCCTGTGCTTTTCTCTTCTTTTCAAATAAAGAATCTCTCTCGCAAAGCCACCGTCGCGGACATAAGGCGGCACCGGAAACTTCAGCGTGGAGATGGGAAGAAAACGAAAGACACTGGATGACTGGTGTAAAGAACATGAAGATCTCCAGATCGCAACGAAAGACAGTGAAGGCACCCGCACTTTAGTGTGCAAATATTGCAACACCGAGATGGTCACCGATCCAGCGAAGAAGCCCTACGACCGAATTCGTGAGCATCTAATGTCATCTCGTCATAAGAAGTTCAAAACGGCTTCCAAGGAAGCTGAGACTGCGGGAACGTCTCAGCAGACGCTTTTTGATATGTCCTGTAGACAGCGTGCGAAAGAAACTGAAGCGGACGGCGTTATCCATGACTTTGTTCGTGCCCTAGCGTACAGCGGAATAAGCATGCACCAGGCGGACGGACCGCTGGGAGACTTCGCACGCAAATACTGCAAGGCCGCGAAGACCATGCCAACAGGACAAAGACTTCGGCTGAAATACCTGAAAGAAGCTTTTGACAAGGACATGGAGAAAATCCGCGATGATATGCGAGATGTGAAAGTGAGCGTCATCGTCGATGAATCCCCAGACATCACTGGTGTGCCTACCATCAACACTCTCCTGTGCTACTATAGCCAGAAAAACGTGAAGAAGCACGTTGTTCTGGTCGATGTCGACAGGGTAAATGCATCGAACAGTTACACGGTGGCCAGCGCAGTTAGCAAGGCACTCCTGACGGTTGGCAAGACGTGGAAAGACGTTGTGGCAGTAGCCACAGACTCAGCGGAGTACATGCGAAAGATGGTTCGAGAAATCTGTCAGGCTGAAGGGATCCAAATCTTGCATGTGAAAGATACAGCACACCTTATTCATGTGAGTGTTGACCATGCCATTTCTTTACCATGCATGTCTGATGTTCGATCCGTAGTGATCAAGTTTGGAGCGTTATTTAAGCACGCTAACAAGCTTTACCAAAAGTACACTGAAATTTGTTCTTCTAATGGCCTCTTTGGACCTGACATTAAGAAGCCACCTTCTGTTGTCCCGAATCGATGGCAAAGCTTCTACAAGGCACTTGTGGTAGTCGTAGAAATGTGGAGCTCGTTAACAGAACTTGCTGAAAGCTCGCATGATAGCAGCAAAGCGGAAGCTATTCGAGGGATACTTTCTGAAAAAGAAGTTGTTTATGCGAAGGCAATCTTGATGAGAGATGCACTCGGCCAACTTTTGGAAGCCCAGAAAACGCTTGAAAGTGGGAAGCTTTTGATGCCCAGCTTTGATCACCTTGTAAACGTGAAGCTGCAGCAGATTGTCGGGGCGCTTTCGGCGATGATCGGTAAAAGCGATCAGGCCAAAGCTGTTTTGTCTATGTTACCCAAGCGCAGCGCTAATTTAGTAAAAACATGTTCTGAAGAGTTCTGCACGAAACTCGCCACAAAATGGCGCTGCACTCTTGGACGGAACGTCTCAGAAAAAGAGGAAAACCAGCTAACTTTGTGGAAGTTGGGAGCCGTCCTTGATCCGTTTCAGAAGCGTCTGCTGGGGCAGTCATTTGAGGACTACCGACCTCTGTTCATGTCCGTAACCGACAATGTAGATTCCCTTAATGACGAGTTCAACCAGTATTTGCTGGAAGCGAGCCCCACAAACCCAGCTGTCGAACTAATCGAGTATTGGCATGACTCTACTTCTCGCTACCCAAGGCTTGCAAAAGCTGCACTGACATTGTTGTGCCTAGCTAATGGTAGCTGTGATGTGGAGAGAACTTTCTCCCAGCTGAGATATGTTCAACGACCGGACAGATCTCGAATGGAGACTGACATGTTGCGCATGCAGATGATAATGTATGTCAACAAGGACGTGTAAAAAATCGATGACCAGATTTTCGAGAATAAAATGTATAATTTCTAAGAGTCAATGTTTACTGATTCATTCATTTTCAAACACCACTGATTCATTTTCAAACAAACACAAAATTTCGGGTAGTATACTGTATTTGCTATAATACTCTGGTGTCTGTCCCAATTACCAGCTTGAAACACCAAATTTAACGTGTTATACTTAAAAAGCCCGTGATACGTTTTGATAAGCTCAGTGTAAGTTCTGATAAGTACAACCGTATATTTAACCCGAAAAAACCCGAAGTAAGGAATGGTTTCGCAAAAAAACCGATTTTTCCCCGAATATCAGTTTGAAAAATACCGCCCGATTTTTACCCCCCGAATTTGAAAAAATATAAAACCCGAAAACGAACAACCCTAGCTATATCGAGTTTGGTACATATGAAGTTAACGAAACGGCCGCAAGAGCACCATGACTGTGGCATGTAAACCATGCCACTCATGACACGCATGCCATGATTCTAACGTTATAACCTGTCATTTACGTTCGTCATGCAGTCGCGTTGTGCCATAGCAATTTTGGTATACATCCCATTAACGAAACCGCCAGGTGAGCACCAAGACCATGGCATGTAAATCATGCCGCTCATGACATGCATGTCATGATTTTTGTGTTATGACCTGTCATTTATGTTCGTCATGCAGTCATGTTGTGGCATACCAATTTTCGTATACATCCATTAACGAAACAGCCAGGAGAGCACCAAGACTGTGCCATGTAAATCATGCCGCTCATGACATGCATGTCATGTTATGATCTGTCATTTATGTTTGTTATGCGGTCATGTTGCATACCAATTTTCGTATACATCCCATTAACGAAACGGCCAGGAGAGCACCAAGACCGTGGCATGTAAATCATGCCGCTCATGACATGCATGTCATGTTATGATCTGTCATTTATGTTTGTTATGCGGTCATGTTGCATACCAATTTTCGCATACATCCTTTTAGCGAAACGGCCAGGACAGCACTAAGACCGTGGCGTGTAAATCATGCCGCTCATGACATGCATGTCATGATTTTCATGTTATGACCTATCATTTATGTTCATCATGCAGTCATCTTGTGGCATACCAATTTTCTTAAACCTGCCAAACGGCCAGGAGAGCACAAAATCGTAGGCGGATAGATAGATAGATAGATAGATAGATAGATAGACAGACAGACAGACAGATAGATAGATATAGATAGACAGATAGATAGATAGATAGATAGATAGATACGCTCAAAGTCGCCGAAGTTCACTAAGAAATGCTTCGCATTTAAAAAAGTACTCAGCTTCCGTTAGTAGAACTTGTCTTTTGGCGAGTTGGTTCCTGCTTCAAACGGGAAAAAAATGAAGCGCTAAAGAACGAGAGACAAAGGGGGAGGGGGAACACAGGATTGGTCGCGCAAGGCCAGATCACAGCGTAGCTGGCCGGTGGTTTACTGAAACAGGTCACTTGATAGCCATGTGGTATTTTGGCAGGGAGATTTCACGCGACATTCTGTTACGTGGTTTTGGCGAGAACATGTCCCGTAATCACCCAAAATCCCGTAGCGCAATGTCACGAGACGTGTACCCACCAATAGCACGCAATTCCCTGTGATATGCTCCCCCAAAATCACGTAACCTCACGTGACATGTTCTTGCCCAAATGTAACGCAAGGTCACGTGACACGTTACCACCAAGACCATATAACAAATGTCAGGTGAAATGTTTCTGCCAAAATCACATAACATGTTTCCGCCAAAATCTCGTAACGCAATGTCACGTGACATGTTCCTCCAAAAGTGCGTACGGAAAAGTCATGCAATATGTTCTTGCATAAACTGCGTTACGCAATGTCATGTGATTTTTTCTCTGAAATCCCGTAATGCAATGTTGTGACATGTTCCCGCCAAAATCACTAAACGGAATGCCACATGTTCCCCAAATATCACGTAACGGAACGTCACGTGCAATGTTCTTGCATAAATGACGTAATGCGATGTCACCTGACGTTTCCACCAAAATCATGTAATGAAATGTCACGTGACATGTTTCCACCAACATTACGTAATGCAATGTCACCCCCCGTGACAGGTTTCCACCAAAATCACGTAACACAATGTCACGTGGTAGTGCGGGATGCCTGACAAATTACGGCTAGCTAAACAGCTTCACTCTTAAAATTGGCACGACAATTTTTACATTAAGCTTTTATACATTAAGATGTTTAAAGAGACTGTCTACTGCACTGAAAAAAAGTTTTAGCAGCTTTGCTGGTAAAAAAATTTCCCAGAGGTAGAGAGTCCTTTCAAGGACTGTCTAATACATGACAGCTAGTGCACATAGTCCGATTGAACACAAAACAGCATAAAGTAACCACAATATAGTACTGTGAAATTTTCTGTCATGACAGTATGACGTAATGTCTAAAAAGATTTTTTCCCTCAAGTGTCACATATTTTGTTGCCAAACTACTTGTCTATTGCATAAACAACATTGGTGGGAATCCTACATCACACTAGCTTCGTAGTGCTTTTGTAGACATATTCCACACTGCCAAAAGCGAACCACATTCAAAACCAGTTTTTTTGTGTTCACATGTGTTAGGTATTGTTATATATCTGTACTTTGTATTGACACGTTTATTTTCTCCATCAGCGAGAGTGCTCCATTAACTGCATCCAAGTGCTTTGGGACCCTCTGTTGTATTTTTTTTCCTTTGGACATAACTTTTCTTTTTTGTTACAAGGAAAAAGTGGACTGAGTACCATAGTGCACAAATTTGCTTCAATTTTGATAGTGTAACATTTACCACCATGACCAATCACATCGAATGACGTGTCTTAACTTAGCACAAGACATTGTTGGAGTTGTAAGTGCCAACAACACGATATGATTATAAGAACTGTAAGTGGCAGTCTCTGGGAATTTAACCATCTAGTGTTCTTTAATGTGCACCTAAATATAAGTACATGGCCCTTTGGCATTTCGCCTCCACTGAGATGCAGCCGCTGCGGCCCGGGTCAATCCCATACTTTTACGGTCAGCAGGCGAGCACAGTAAACACTGTACCACCACGGCGGTCTGGTACATGACTTGCTTAGCGTGCTGAGCTATTATGTTATGTCATGCAGTGCTTAAAGTGCTGGTGCTGTAAAATGGCAACCACAGTTGCATTAGTGCAAAGACTTTAACACGCGAGAAGAAACAAACAAAAACAAAGGGGACTTTATAAAGGGGAGTTTTTTTTAGCCAAAGTGCAGCAATTTTGTTGGGTCATCTCCCCTTCAGTCTCCAATGAACCCAATGGAAAGACTCAAGTCTTGAACTTCGGTCATGACTGTCTACCACTGCTGCTGTTGATAACAAACGGGAAGGGGTCAAGGTCAACAACCTAATGAACCAACAGACACTGAAGCCTAGGAAAGCACAGGGGAAGTTAATTGCAGCATGTTGTAGTATGCTGTTGATGTATCACTATGAATCCTCCTTAACAACTTATATGAAAAATGTGTGCCCCCATGTTTTCCGTGGCACATCAAAGACAATAACGTAGACTTGATCATGAGCGAGTCTATGCTGTTTGCTAACACACACATAGCTTACAGATTCAGGACTCGGTTTCCAAGGTCGCATACCACCCTGCAAGGACAGCTTGTCTTGCAAACGGAATGTACTGCAAGTAAAGCCCGTAAAGCAAGCGAAAATTATTTTGTGTTAAAAGGCCAAGAGCTATGCCGGCCATGTGCAACAATACGAGTGACACAGTTGGGACTGCAATTTTTTTTCTCCAATGTCAGCATGTGTTCCATGTATTCTAACATGGAATATCCGACATTATGAAGGTATTGCATCAGACACAACTACAACATGATGAGATTATGTTGGTGACATCCTTTTATCTTGCCATCAATACATCAATAAGGCGACGCAATAATATGTATGCCCTTTGATGCAGAAAAGGTGAGGTGGGAACAGATGTTACACAACACATTACTATAGCTTTAACACATAAACCAGTAGCTCTTGCAAGTTTTTACACACAGCCACTGCAAAGGTGCATGCACACTTGATAAAAAATTCATGTACATATTTTATCACGTGTGACACACTATATCACAGAATTCCATGCACATTCTGCATAAAACTTATGCACTCAGTGAAGTTGACTGAGCTCGGCCCTCAGAGCATTGGCAGGCACTTTTCCTGAAGGATAACCACAATGCTGTGCACTACAGCTGCATTTAACTTTACACATCTGCCATGGCCTTGATGCCTTTATTTCTTTTCTAAATGTTAAGCATCGACCTCAACCCTGTATCAGAAATTTCACCAATATACAAGGTTAACATGCAATGCCACAGCACTTTGCTATGCACTGGATGTCGGACTTGTGGCTCACAGGCCTTGAGAAACAAAACAAGGGGAGTATTATTGCATCATACCATGAACACCAGCAGTGAACAACTATTTGATAGTATAAACTCTGATAATGAAAAAAAAAAGGAAAGCTCTTAATCTTTTATATTTCATTTGTCACAAGACGTGCTTAAATGACATCAGCAAACTGAAATGACGTACAGTTATCAACCTACCTTTTAGATTCGATGTCAGATGTGAAAATGTACATTACACTGCGGTGAGAAAGGAACAAATGACAAAATTGGTTACTTTACACAAAACATACAGCTTCCATTTTAATGGGTGTAGTTGCCGTACCAAAATTGCAGAGCCTGTACACTGTACAACGTGGACTTCCCTACTTGTAGGTAGTGAACAGTGCAGTGTGGTTTAGAAACAAAACTTCCCTAATTTTCAAAAGCACTAGAAATGTCAAATTTTTTTTCTCTTTACAGCTGAATGAAAAATCTGTTACTAAACGGACCAGCAGGTCCTTAACTTACATACATAGTGCTAAACTGGTAACACTGTGCACATCCTAAATCACAGGAAAAAGTTACATTAAGTCGGTGCACCTTTCACAGGTGGCATAACTAAAGACAAAAATTCTTACCATGCTTTTGTCTAACATAGTCTCGTAGGGTATGGACCAAATATTATTTTTTTTTCTTTTTGTAAATTATGGCAGTCTTACGTGTTAAAGGTTCTAAGCATGATGCCAAAAATGCTCATAACATATTGCTGCCTTTTAACAATGCTAACAAGCTGGGAAAATAAATTACATCTGTGTATGTAAACTCAGGACACCTTAAGGTAAGAAAATTCCTTTTTCCTTTAAAGCCATTCAAAGGCTCAAAATGAAATGATAATCCTTAATAAGAAGGTAAACCAACCAATGCAAAGAAAAAGCACTAATGAGTGACCCATTTACGTGATTCATTGATAGGAAGTGCTGTAGTACAGAAAGACTTAAAAAAAAGGAGAAAAGGCCACCAATGTATCACACAAACTAAAAGGTTAGAAAGTACAAAGGTGCTACTTCTAAAGTTGCATTTGTAGCACAAACATTTACTTTGCATATGAGCAAGGCTTCATGCATGCACGAGTCAACTTTGACAATGGCTAAAACATGACTTCTGCAGGTGGTTGACACAACCTGATGTCAGAAGTAAAACTGTGCATATCTATATTAGGAAGAAAGAAAAAGAAAAGGCAACTTGGCTCATGAAACAGCTTTTTCTGTACACACTACAAAAACAAGAAAAGGATAGCTGTCCTTAAAATATACAGAAAGTGCATCTGAAGACACAAAGTGAAATGAGACAAGAGTGATAAATATTTGCTCCCTAAGGCACATCATTCAGCAGTCATTGCTTGATAACAGTCACAGAAAATGTACATGTTGGCTACTACATACAGTTTCAAGGAATTCGTTGCCTTGTGAACCCCTGTGTGCATAAATTATAAAACTGCACTGCACAAACACAAAACAATACACAGAACAAAAAACAATAATAAAGAAAGAGAGAGAAGACTGCACTGTGTAGTCAAGTGTTTCAGTGCCTGTACACCTGCACAGTTCGCGAAGATCCCATGAATGTTGGCACCAACAGTTTAACATGTGGCCTTCAAGGCCAGAGAATGTTGCATCAATCAGGGAGCCAAGCATAACCTACTTCCACCTCGGTCGGTTTCCCGCTTGGAACTGCATTTCATGCAGCTCTTCAAAGCATCAAGGTGGGCTTTCTTTTCATTACCACGCACGAGCGCTGCATTTTCATTCTGCCTAATTCAGAAGAGATCAGAAGCAGTCATCGTCCATGATGCTGCCAGCATACCAAGCAATACGATTTGCCACCCTGGAAAGACAGCGCTGAGCTTTTCCTGCATCGAAAAAATTTACTTTTTTCCATCCATCATCTCTGCAAACTATGTTGATTTAATATTTTTTGCGGAAGTAACCAGACTCCCGATAGCACACCTTAGCATGGCCATTTTATTTAAAGAGCTCTCGGTACCATCCAGTTTCAGCCAACAATGCTACTTGCCAGGTTTGTGTGTGCAAGACACTGTGCCCGGCAGCTGCATGTGCGCACAAAGCCTCACCAACACAGAAGTTGTTGTGATGTGGCACTGCAGGTATCAGGCCATATGTTTGCACACAGCTGCCAGTGACCGACAAGTCTGTGCACAGGTCGTTGGCAGATGCTAGGAGTACATGCCACGGCTGCGTTTGTAGTCGGCTTGAGCCCTCTGGTTGTGCGTAAAGGATGACTTGTGCCTCTCCTTGAACTGCCTGTCCTGGAGTGTTTCTCGGGACTGGCCCTGTCCCTTTGCTCCACCTATCAAACAAGATGATGAATGAAAATAGTATGGCCATTTTCCAAGTTGCCAGTATGTGTAATACATATACCACTGTACTCAAAAGCTTTC
This sequence comes from Hyalomma asiaticum, assembly GCA_013339685.2. Taxonomy (NCBI): domain Eukaryota; kingdom Metazoa; phylum Arthropoda; class Arachnida; order Ixodida; family Ixodidae; genus Hyalomma; species Hyalomma asiaticum. The sequence goes on from CM023482.1 coordinate 103,758,545, forward strand.
TGGGTGATTCCACGTAAGATCGAACAAAGCATGGCTGGTCACCCTCTTAAATTTATTTCAAAATTTTATATATTGCTGCCCGATGTGTGGAAAGAAGAGATCCACAATTGGTTTTGCTAGAAAAAATTTTGTCGAAGCGCCGGGAGTCAATAATGACGAAGAGGTGGAGTGCCGCGCTTACCTGCTCTTCTGTCTTGGCCAACTTTGGTTAATAATTACACAAGCTATACTAAGGTTAGGTGGCTGAAACTTTTTAAAGTAAATACACGCATGTTCTTACTTGTGATAAATTATTTTTGCTTTTTATGGGGAGTGTACTTATTTTTATAAAAATCCTCAAAATCAGCCCATGATGCATTTTTCTGTCCACTTTGCGGGCTTATATCTCAAAAAAGGCTTGTGGCAGAGCAGCGAAAATTCAGAATTATGTTCTGAGCATACTCTTTTGTCAAACTGCAAACGCTTATATTTATATGATTTTTCAATAAAGAGATAAGGGCGGGCGAACTTCAAAAAAACAGCGAACAGTGGAAATTTCTGAAGACAATTTAAAAAAAAACCCATTTTTGATATTTTTTAAACTTTGTGCACTTATTCTCCTCCACGTTGGCTTTCACAATCGCCAAAAACATGTTGCATAATTTTGTTCCACTAGGAGTTACAGGCCGTCAAATTATACCCTTATGGAAGGCTCAGCGAACCATGAACGTCTGATTATTCTGACATTTGTGATCGCGTACGGCCTTCAAATTTTGGCATGATAATGTGCCCGGTCATTTATGTCTGAACGCTGCATATTAGCTGTGAGGAGCACAATACTGAATGATTAGGGGTCAGTTTTGTAGGCGTGGGGTTCTTTGATACGCCGCGGTGTCGTAGCGCAGACAGATATTTTCCGCCTTTACCTCAGCAAAAAGGCAGTAAGAACTCAATGCGTAGCTTAGATTCCCCCCCCCCCCTGCCCGGCAAAAAAAAAAAGTGAAAGATAGGATAAAAATGCAATAAGCAAGGAGCGCTTTCCAAAGAACCTTTAGCAAAATGGAAAATTTGTGGAGGTCAAGAAGAACCGCTTCATTAATTCATGTTTCTGGGCTGAAATCGAGTTTATTCGATTGATTAGACAGTTCAGATTTCTTCTTTCATGTACACGTAACTCCTTCCAAGCAGGCCCGGCTATTCGTGCCACGTACAAACCAGGAGATGCTTTCGTTGACGTGGATAGCTGTCAGGCATGCCAACACCATGGAACGCGGGTACTCTCATCCACTCTTCCTTCTTTAACTCGCGGAAGGCAACAAGTTCTTTTTCTTCAAGGTGTATTAGATGCAGCCCTTTCAGTTTCTCTGAGAAAATGGTTGCAAAGTCTCTGGCTGTACGAATTGCACTTTCAGGGTTTGTCCTCAAGTTGTTGAGCATTGCCTGATGCTTGAAGGGACCTCCGACTCCATCGCACGCGTTTTTCCCGTGTCCAGTTGCTGAGAATAACCATTGGGTACTGGGACAACAGCTCTTTCCGAACTATCTTTTTTTTTTTTAAATGACTGGCGGTTTCATCACTCACATATGTCACATTGGAGTAAACCGGCAGGTTGTCTTCCATCTGAGATAGGTGCGCGCGTCCTGTTACCAATTGTTTTGCTTTTGTTTCCTTTGGCGTTCTATATCTTGCTTTGGCCCTGGAGTGCTACGTTCTTGCGTTATACTGACCACAAGTGGCGGTGCACTGTTTCCCGGGCGGCGGCGGCAGCTGTCGACCGCGTGCGTGAAGTGAGCGCTCATAGCTACCTGATAGTGTTTTGATCTTGCTTCCATCTCCGACTTGTTATTAGGGCCTAACTATGGTGCGAAAAAAGACAGAATGGATAGCGAATCTTTAATGCACACGCGTTGAAGTTATCCAAGAAATGTTTCGAACACTTTTGGTTTCAGGAGGCGAAAAGGAGCTGACTGTGCCTCTCTTACAGAGAGCATCTGGGGGCGCGCCCACCTGCTCGGTAGACCCGCACTCATGGCCGCTCGGGTGACCAAATCATGTCTAAATTGACGTCACTGGTGCCACTGACACCTTTTTTCGGTGCTGCTGGCCGTTTAAGGGCCAGAAATTTAATTCTGTTTTCATTCTATACACTCAGCGGGCAAGAAGCCGGATCAACAACAATTGCCTATCATTGCGTAAGGGTCTAATTTGACGGCCTGTAACTCCTAGTGGAACAAAATTATGCATCATGTTTTTGGTGATTGTGAAAGCCAACGTGAAGGAGAATAAGTGCACAAAGTTTAAAAAATATCAAAAATGGGGTTTTTTTTTAATTGTCTTCAGAAATTTCCACTGTTCGGTATTTTTTTGAAGTTCGCCCGCCCGTATCTATTTATTGAAAAGTTATATAAATATAAGCTTTTGCAGTTTGACAAAAGAGTATGCTTAGAACGTAATGATGAATTTTCGCTGCTCTGCCACAAGCCTTTTTTGCGATATAAGCCCACAAAGTGGACAGAAAGATGCTTCATAGGCTGATTTTGAGGATTTTTATAAAAATAAGTACACTCCCTATAAAAAGCAAAAATAATTTATCACAAGTAAAAACATGGGTGTATTTACTTTAAAAAGTTTCAGCCACCTAACCTTAGTATAGCTTGTGTAATTATTAACCAAAGTTGGCCAAAACAGAAGAGCAGGTAAGCGCGGCACTCCACCTCTTCGTCATTATTGACTCCCGGCGCTTCGACAAAATTTTTTCTAGCAAAACCAACTGCGGATCTCTTCTTTCCACACATCGGGCAGCAATATATAAAATTTTGAAATAAATTTGAGAGGGTGACCAGCCATGCTTTGTTCGATCTTACGTGGAATCACCCTTCTAAAGGTTATCTTGATGATTCTTGAAAACCCCAACAGATCATATGCATTCTTAATTATATTTAAGACCAAGAAAGAATTTTCTGCACTCTGAATTTTTATTTCCATGCATAAGAGAAAGTTAGCACTAGCACTTCCTGAACTATTTCAAATATTGCATTCATTCCAAGAAAACACAACTAGACAGAACAGCAAGGATAATTCCGCTGGTGCAATGAAAGCAAAGCACACAGATGGAAGCACACCTCTGAAATCCCTTGTGCGGGGTGCGTGTCCCGATCGCTCCATCTTCTCTTGATACCGCCTTTCCCTTTCAGCCCGTATTTCTGCTGGGTTTGCAACAAACTGGTCCTGCAGTGGAGTCTCCTCTTTGTCCTAAAGTCAAGTTCAACAGGACATATAGAAGGAACACTGAAATTAACTAGGCGAGTCGTTACAAACAAGCTCATGTGGCACACTACGCTACAAGCAGTCTTAAATACACCAACAATTGTGCTACACACTTCAGTATGGCCTAATGCATTATGCAATGTTGCAACTAGAGCTCACACTGCTTTCTTTCACTAGTTCCATGCAACTGTAGTATCCATATTTCAATCCATCTCTATCCCCTATTGACAAAATTTTTTTTTTCTTAAGCTGAGGTTTCTTCATTGTACTGAACACGCAATAAATACATTCTCATGCACAGTTCAGTTTTGCACCAGCTAATGGAAAGGTTGTGCAATTAAGTAATACACATTGTTATAGAAAGTACAGTCGAACATGGATATATGGAATTTTTGGCTGTATCGAACTCGTAAATTATCCCCTTGAAAATCCTTTGTAAAAGTATAGAAATTCGCACGTTTATATTGAACGGTATTTTTACCTTCCATCGGATATATCGAACGCTGCGCAAGCCGGAAGGTGCGCTTCAACACTCGCTGCACCCGGCGACCTTCGCCACCTTCGCGGCACAGCGCCTCCGCCAACAACCGAAACCGAAACGCTAGAAAAACGTGAGGGCGAGAGGGCTCGGACTGTACACCTGTTGGGCACGTTCTCCAACTTGCGGAACAGCTTTTTTTTTCTTTTCTCTTTCTCTCTCTTTCTCATGCTTTCCCCACGTTACCGTCGGCTTGGAGAGCAGGAACGGAGGGGCCCTTTCGCCCTTTTTTTTTTTTTTGAGCAGGAACAAAGGAGTCCTCCCCCCCCCGCCCGCCCGGCGGCCTCCTTCTTCTGCCTTTTTCTTTTCTTTTTTTTTGTTGCTGTTTTGTGAGTTTTGATCAGCCAACCACAGCTTGTGAGTTTCATACATCACTGCTGCCCTCGCAGGTAGCCCGGGTAGCCATCGCCGCCACCGCAACTGCTTAAATTTTCGCCTTCTCATGTAGCAATGGCCAGCATCAAGAAGCACAAGAACCTTGACTTCGCGATGAAGTTGAAAACCACACAACATGTGAGGTGGGCGAAAAAAGTTCCATGGTGGCGGATGACATCGGGATACCACGAAGCACTCTGAGTACCTTGTTGAAGAACAAGGCAGATATCAAGGCAAAGGCGGCAGAGCAGCGAACATCAGGAGCCTGTCGTGTGCGCGCTCCTGCCCATGGGAAAGTAAAAAGGCCTAGTTCTTAGAAATGTGTGCGAAGAACATTCCTGTGGAAGGCCCAATGCTGATGGCCAAGGCCAAATGGTTTGCCGCTGCACTCGGTGAAGACAATTTTGCTAACAACACCGGGTGGCTTCACAGATTTAAGCAATGCTACAACATCATCAGCAAAACCATTTCTGGCAAAAGTGAAGCTGTAAGCAGCCAGGACATCGAGCAGTGGATGACGAAGGAGTGGCCGGAAATCTCAGTGAAGTTTTCACCCGTGGAAATCTTCAACGCTGACGAGACCGGCCTATTTTGGCAAATGCTGCCAAGCAAGACTCTCGACGTCCGAGGCAGCACATGTCACGGCAGCAAAATGAGTAAAGTACGCATGAGCGTTCTGCTGGCAGCCAACATGGATGGGTCTCGGAAGCTCCAGCCCTTTGTGTTCAGGAAAGCAAGGGCACCACGCTGTTTCAAGAACCCTAAGCAGTTCCCCATTCGCTGCGCCTCTAACAAGAAGGTGTGGATGACGCGTCAGCTGTTCACAGAATGGCTGCAAGCGTAGGACGTCGAGCTGGGCAAGTTGGGGTGTCGCACTTGCCTTCTTGTGGACAACTACTCGGCCCACCATACCACCTGCGAGCTCAAAAACATCGAGCTGAAATTTCTGCCAGCCAACACGACAGTGAAGCTGCAACCGCTCAACCAGGGCATCATCAAGTCCTTCAAGGTGGGCTACAGGTGGCGACTCCTTGGTAGGCTGCTGGTCAACCTCCGCATGGGCACCGAGCTGAAGGCTGACCTGCTTAGTGCCATTCAAGTGATGACGGGTGCCCGGCGAAACGTGAAGACGGACACAGTGACCAGCTAATTCCGGAAGGCAAGCTTTGTGACGGCGGAACTTGCGGAAACCATTGAAGACTGTGACGAAGAGCGCATAAACGACACGTTTCGTGAGTTGTCGTCCCTCTTCCCGGCTGCTGCTCCACCTGAAGTGACTGCGGACGATTTCGTGGAAGTGGACTGCCATGTTCAGGCTGTTGCGAGCCTCGCTGATGAGGACAATGCAGCTGCGGTTGCAGGGACCCAGGATGCCCAGGCCGACAGCTCAAGTGGCGACGAAGATCGTCCGGACGAGGCAGCGGCTACATGCGCGTACTCTGCCACTGAAGTGCCGGCAGCGTTCGACTTGATTCGCCTCGATAAGATCGAGACCAACGTCTTCAATTTCATTTCGAAGACGAAGAAGCAGGCCAAAATAATCTATTTGTTTTCACGCAAATGAAACATTCTGTTGCATCGAGTGTGTGAAATTAGTTGTCATTCTCGAATGCGCTGATTGTAGGGGATCGTCCGCCACTGGTAAGGTCTCGGGGCCTGTATTTCTTATATCAAATTTTTCATATATCGAACTAATTCGCTAACCCCTTCGAGTTCGTTATACCCGTGTTTGACTGTATACATTTACAAGTGCGTTCTGGCATACTGCTAGATTCATGAGTATCTTTCCCAGTGCCCTTCTTAGTGTATTTTTCACATATGAACACCGTGCATAGGAAATGCAATCAATAATACTGTACTACATCCCTGGAACACTTACACTGTCTCCATTTTCATATCGATGTTCTTTTTGTCTCCTGCCTGATTTTTGTTCCAGAACCCTGGGAGTTGTGAAAGCCCTTGGGAGAAAATGAATGCAAAGGAAATAAACTACAAACCAAAGCACACAGTACCATTAAAACTTCCATTAGAAATTTTAATGGAGTTCAACGCTGCATTGAAAGAGACTTCCATTTTTGAGAGCCACTTACACAAACTAATGACTCTGTTCTCATCTTGCCCTTTATGAATAATGACTAGGCATGTGAATTATCTTTGGCACCACGGTTTATCAATTCAGTTTGGTGCCAACATGCAACAGCATTCCACACACACACACATGCACGCACCCCTTAGATTGTGCACACTCAAACTATGTCTATTTATATAGAGCTTTGAAATAACCCAATAATATTATTCATAAAAACAAAAAGTTAGACAAGTTGGTAGCTTAATTTGATGGCATACTAACAGTACTTAATGACAGATGCAAAGCACACATGCATCTTTTTCTCTATTCTGCAGTAGCGCACCCAGGATTTCTACCAGGGGGGGGGTTCAATTTTTCACGAAGTGCCGGGCAAGCGATTACACAGTTGTTGCATGTGTAAAAAAAGTAAATAAAATGCTAAATAATAGTGACATCAATGATGATGATTATTTTTATTATTTTTTTCGGCGTTTTTCAGACATTAGCTCCACATTCTTCTGGGACATAGGAGCAGTTACGGAGTGGGAGGGGGGTTAGGTCGGCTTCAGGGGGGGGGGGAGGGGTTACAACCCCCGAAACCCCCCCCCCCCGTCGGTGCGCCACTGCTATTCTGTGTGGCTGAGAGCAAGCGGCATAGCTCCGGGTGCACACTTGATTTTCTTTCACCAGCAATGTCTGGTCGACTTGCAGGTAGCCAAAACTTGGAGAGACCGGTTTTGTTCTGGCAGCTCTCTGGCTGGCTCCTGGCTTGCAGGTGCCAAACAGGCACCTTGTGCAGTAGCTGCCACATATGTGAGGACTTTATGGATGGCAATGCAGGCACTTCGTGTGCGGTTTCTATTACAGTGGTTGTTACTGTTGAAAGCCTGCCGTAATGGAAGACAGGCTATGTCTCACTCTAAAATTGTCTATGTTCTAGGTCCATGTTGAGAGGCCCCTTGGGACTATTTTTGAATGGTGGTAACTACTCACAATATTTCACATCTTTTGTACAGTTAGCAAAGACAGCCATTTCGCTTTGTCGCATGCCTGGTTGCGTGAACTAAATTTAACAGATGTGTTCGAACAGGGCTGTTGAAGTTGACAATATACATTTATGGTATAATGACCAGCAGGTTTACATAACTACAAGTGAGCCTCAAAATGTATATACGACACCTATCGAAGGCCCTGGTCATCCAGCAGCCCCATTCCTCAGCAAATGTAATGCCCTGAGACAACCCCAATCTGTATGCTCCCTTTTATTCCATAACAGCCAGCAAATTACCCCAGCACTGACTGAAAATAAGGTACAGAACAAAGCCAAATGCAATGTGTACTGCCAATTAACTGATCTACAAGTTTGTCAGTGACCTGCTGGTACATCAATGTCTGGGTGCTGATAACTGATTCATTTCTAGGGTTTTACGTCCCAAAACCAGCTGTCATTATGACAGACGCTGTTGTGGAGGGCTCCAGAATTTCGACGACCTGAGGTTCTTTAACGTGCACTGACATCGCACTGTACACGGGCCTCTACATTTCACTTCCATCAAAATGCAGCCACCATGGCAGGGATTTGATCCCGCGACCCTTGGATCGACGACCGAGTACCATAGCCACTAGACCACTGTGGCGGGGCTCTGGGCATCGGCAAATGCAGCACAACTGTTTTTTTGATTGCCTAAGCAAGCATTCAACTCGAAGATACGTCAGCACAACAGTCTCAGCGGGTAAGGCATTTTGCGATCAAAATGTACACAATGAGCTGGTCTCCGCTGTCATCATTGTAAATAGGGGATTAGCGACGCCTGCAGCAGTTGATAGCATGCACCAAAGCCAGCAGTATAACAACTGCTGCCAGCAAAACCTTAGGCAGCATATTCCGAGAGAGGAGACAATGCACGATTCAGCAACCTGGATGCGACGAACCTAGCATTCGATTTTACCTCTCCTAACGGTGTTCTGGTTACTTGGGAGCTTTAAGCCCACACCATAAAACATCATTTCCTGTCAGACACAGAACCCACTGAATGCTTTCTGGTGCTTTTTGACGGCTTTCCGGCGGTACAGTTACACATGTTTGGTGATCCGAGAAAGCAGCTACTGCTACTTTTTCACTTTCCTACCCCTCTCTCAGTGTTGCCTCTATCCTTGCTGCATTCCTGTGCATGACATGTGAACACTACATGCCTCGGAGCGTCATGCTCAGTACAGCGAACCGGCACAGAACTGCACTTGTATTGCAGCCAATGGCGAGTTTCTCAAAGTACCAGGCGTCATTATAAGCCACATAACGACACATGTACATAGATGCACTGGCTGATACATGCCATTTCCCCCACCTTGCAGCATGGTGTCTGTCCACAAGAAAAAGGGACAGATGACATATAGTTTAATATTTCAGCTGTTTCTGAAGCACATAGCAATTTAACTCTTGGCAGACACTACTGTGAGCGTACGGTGTATGCATAGCACTTGAAAGCTCAAAATGGCCCTTAAGTGTTTCAACACTGAGGGAAGAGATGCATGACACCCTGCTATACTCTCGCATAAAGTGCACGAGTAGCTGATTCATTCGAGCTGAACAGATCAAATCATTCAGCCAGAACAAGCCAGTGCCTTACAGTCAGCAGCATCAAGTAACACTTAAACAAGAGAAATGATAGAGAAGGGAAGAAATGTCACCTGCGCGAGGACAGCTCGTCTTCGTGTGCTGGCTCCGCAAGGCCTACGTTGTTGCTGTCATAGGTGTCATCGTATTCGTCTTCATATAAGCCTTCGTCGTCCACCACTTCTTGCACTATGCTGTACTTCTCATACACCTCTTTCAGTACTTTGTCATGGCCTTTGTCATCTAATGACTTGGGAGTTTTGCTCCTGCACCGGAGACAAAAGATGCCCGAACAGCTTAAATTAAAGCAAGGCTTCTTCATGCTTCACCACAGCAGTAAAGGGAATGGCCAAGGTCGTTCTGGAGCAGATTTTGTAGCAGGAGAAATTACGATTTACAGTAGCTGCACCAACTTTAATACTAGCATGCTGCCAAGACATAAACAATGGGATGAAGTCTGTGACGTCCTTTTAGTACAGGTACACCACAAATTTAAATGATGAATAGAATGAATAAAAGCTGGTTTTGGCTTAGAGCCACATTAAAATGACAACGGGAGTGCACCAGAAAATTTCCTGACAGGAAAAGACAGCAGGACAACCAAACAACACGACAGGAAAAAAAACCTAAACACACTGATTTGGAAAAGTGTTCGTACTGGCACAACACAAATGTGGCCTTCAGACGGCAAGGAAGTCATTTCAAACTGGTACAAAAGAAAACTTGAAATTCCAGTGATTGCTATACTGCCATCAAAAAAAAAAAGAAGCGAGAACTCACTGAAATATTTTACTCATTATACCTTTGTGTTCATGGAACATCCGGCACTATTTCTGACCTCAACACAAGGCAACATAGTTATCCGTTATTTCAATAAACTGAACTTTTGCTGCTCGACAAAGGAAGATTGGGGCAATCAATTGATATTGTAGGCATCAGTGGTCAGATGTACTATTGGCCAAAAAAGTAAACGGACCACGGCTTAGGCAGCAGTAGGTAAGTTTAGCAACTGTGACAAAGCATTGGGCGACAGTGAAGTCAAAGTCTGACATCACTCAGGGCATTCTTGACATGGGCGTACTGAGCAAGGTAGCAGCACGTTGTGGCTCATTTACTTCTTTTGACCGATGCCACATAAAGTTTACTATGAGCACAGCTTTCAAATCATGGCCGACAGAGTGGCATTTGGGCCTGCTGGCACACAACCACATAACGCCTTCTTGGTTATCTTATAAGAAAATCGAAAGAAAAGAGATTCAGGCCAGTTTCCTGCTTTGAAAAACATCGTAACAACTATGGTTTTCCTTATGGTTAACCATGACGTACCTAAGTGGGAAGCGTGTCAACTTGTTGACGTTGTGAGCTATGAGTCGTGTTAGTTCTTCATTCGTACTCCATCAAAACAATACTTTTTTTTAATAATATGGCGGTGCCTCAGTTCTCCACCCTTCATCATTATCTACTGACTGTACCACATCCTTCACCATGCGCTGAAAAGCTTCCTTTCTTCCTTCTTTCTTTCCTTGTGTTTTGCACTGTGAGAATGCCACCATGGCAGTGAGAATCGAGCCTGCAAATTCGAGCTAAAGCTTTTCTACACTTTATCGCACCACCATGTAGTAGCGGACTGAGGGAAAGAGTTGGTCAGCTTTCCTACTAGCATGGCACCAAGCAGCTCAATAATGCTACAGGGTCGACCATGGACAGCTTCAATGCGAAAAGGATATGTATCACGGACAAAGGTAGTGCCTTGCATGTGATTTCTATATACAAGAAATATGATGTTGGTGTTGTCTGGAGATACCAGAGAGTTGAAAGAAAGTGTACTTGACTTGTTTAGGAAGATAGCTACCTAGATGTTCTTGCCCCAAAGAAAAGATCTTGGGTTCAAACAGTTTTCGAAAACCCTCGACCCTCTTCCTGCAGCACCACGTCCCACTCCTTTAAGTCATATTGGCACTCTGTGATAAAATTGACTTGCAAGCCTTCTCCTTAACCAATATCTAATGGTGACTGCAGTACAGGGTGTTTCTCGATTCTTTGTACTAAAACTGCGCGCAGTGTCGCAAAACAGCAAATATGGTGCATATATAAACTTTTATAACTGTGGGTACAGAAAAAATGTGATACTATTCAAGTGCACACAACTATGCAAAGCGGCAATAACTCCATCCTGAATTATTCACAACCACACACACTCAATTTCATTAGCTCAGTGGCCTAAACAATGGCACTCTTCACATAGGATGATGATAACTGTCGTGTAGTGTAGACCTCAAGTTTTCCAGGTTATGGACCCCGAAATCTTGCATAACTGCAATAGTTATCATATGAAATCTCGGAGGCCACGTTCTAGAGCAGCTCCTCACACTTGTAGCATGGATGTAGCAGTTTTAACAAAACATAGTAGATTGGAGCTATTGTAGCCGCTTCCCCGTCACTGCCACTGGCACCACAGCTATGCATTGCTGCCTCCCAAACACATAAGAAAGCAAACTCAGAATCATTTATTTAAATGTGTGCAAGGCACATGTGAAGGAAGTACTACTTACTTTTTCCCTATGTGAATCTTTGATATATCAACATCATTTCTCCTTAAGATGTCAAATTCATCATTGTCATAAATGCTTCGGGGCTCAATGTCTAGTGGCCTAAAAAAAATAAAAGTGAGACAAGTTCAATTAACTCTGGTTCTAGTTTGAAGCCATTACTAACAGCACATGATGTGCTAATCCAAATCTGAAGTTGTGCAAACTTCAAATGGTCATATAAAATGAACAAACTACAAAAATCTCTCAATTGTACAGTGCATCAATACCTGGTATTGCATGACAGCACTTCTTATTTGTACACCCTTTAGAGCTCAACCAGACAGTGTACAATACAGTTTCAGTGCAGTTAAATATGTGACAGACTTGCAGTACATGGCATCCACAAAACTTCAGTAGATATCTGGCAATGCAGTAGATATCCGGATCGACAGCATCTAAATATCCTTTCAGAATCTCTATAGTTTGCATTCCTCTGACAGGCAATGCAAACTATAAGTGATATGGAGAGCTATGCCAATATGGTGCGAATCCCTGAGAGAAACTAGTGCTGATGAAAAGCTGCATTCACAGACCATGGAAGCAATGAGCGCTCGCCTTAGCACTCTAAAACATAAGCAGTGGACACATCACCAAAAACGTGAAACGTCCATCAGCAAATATGGCCTTCTTTCATACAGTAACAGTAAAACATGCGTTTCTCCTGTATATTAAGCTAAAATATTTCTTGGTTTGACTGTATAGAAGACACTAATGCATATTACATATTAATGAGCTAAATATAAAATATTTTATGCTGACATCAGCCCATAGCAAATATATGCCAAACAGATATGAAATCCAATAAAGGTATCCTTTGTATTACATGCAAGCCACATTTCAAATTTAACCTGCCTGTGTATCATGTGCATTAACATTTAATTTCATACACATTTGTGTTGAAGATCCATAACACTGCAAATATGGCCTTAAATGTATGTAGTTTTGGAGATAACCGCAGGTGTTCTGCACATAAGTTGGATTACAAACATAGAAACTGATCTTTCAAGACGTCCTGAAAATTCATTATGTGGACAGAGACTCTGCATACACCATCCTCTGCATACACCATCCAAGAGTAATTTGTTATAAGTACACTTCAGAAGTACACAGCCACCCATGTGGAAATGCTTTCAATGCAAACAATCTATTCAGCCAGTAAAAATAATCAAAAGCAACTTGGCTTACGCAGATGCAGATGTGGACGGAGTGGGTATGGTAAGACTAGGTGGCAGGTTATTGTCGAGCAGTGCCATGACCACTTCATCATGGCTGTTGCTGTAGTATTTCAGGCAATCCTTCAAAGTGCAGGGAAAACAAAAGAAAACAAATATTACACTGAAGTTAAGAGAAGCCGACTGCAAAAAGCATAGTGCGACTGGTGAGCATCGCGCGCGCGCGCACGCGCGCACACACACACACACACACACACACACACACACACATATATATATATATATATATATATATATATATATATATATATATATATATGTATATATGTGTGTGATGTTAAGTTTGGGTTCAGAATTCGCCCCAGAAAGAACGACGCAGCACGCAGGTGAACAAGCACACGTAGAACGTAATTACACACGCAAACGACGTAAAAGAGTTGACGAACACAGTTAAAAATCCATATCCTGTCCGCTACGCGTGAGAGTCAAAAGATGCTCAACGGTTCAGAGGTGAAGACGAAGTAGCCAATGATGTCACCGAGTCGAAGTCGTCGAGTGTCCGATGACGTAGCTCGGTGAGCGCCATGGTCACGGATAGAGGCGCGGCCGTTGATCCCGGAGTTGCGGCCCACTGGAACTGCTCTGCGAAGACGTACTCGGCCCCGCGTGGTCGTAGACGAACCCTCAGTGCGACCGTGAGTACAAAGCGGCAAGGCTTGGCCCGGCCTCGTGCCCGGTCCCTGGTCCGATCTTCCTCTCGTGGTGGAACAGGCGGGAGTGCTTCGATTACGCCGAGGCAACAGGAAGTAGGCCTGCTGGTTCTCCCATGGACCGGACGCCCAGCGAAGGAGACAGCCCTGGAATCTTCCGATGCCCGCGCACAGCTCTCGCACTGCCACGCTTTCTCGAGCCACACGCACACCAGATCGCCCCCGCACGGCGCGCAAATTCAAAACGTCGCACAGGTCATCACCGAGTCGCCACCGCACGGCGCACTGTGTTGTTCTGGCATAACCGAACCCGCGCATCCACATATCATCACAATATATATATATATATATAGGGAAATACAGTTTGGTACACTTTTCTCAAGACTTCACAAGTGCTTACAATAACAACAAAACCAACGCAATCCTTGATGTCCTGAAATAATTAAGCACTGGTGTCCTCCAGTAAGCATGGAGCATGTGCGCTGCCCAAGGAAGTGTGCAAGGCCCTGTGGCTGCGCTACCTAGAACAGTGCAGTTTTGTGCATTTGCACGTAACATTTTAGTGCTAATGAATTAACCACAGACATGTGCAATATGGGCTATTGTCATACTACTGCTATTTGCCAGAGATTGGCTCACACTGCACCAGTGAGCTATGTCAGCTGCTGCATAGTGGGTTATGATTGACATCACAGCAGAACGCTTGAAATTATTCATAGATATCACAATGGATGCAAAAGTTCTCCAACTGGACTCTGCTGTGTACACAAGGTGATTGAGAACATCACGATAACTTAATACATACTGGCAATATTTCAGACATGACCTATACTTCTGCTCTAAATTCCTCTTTTTTTTACTGCCATTATATAGTACCATTAAACAAAACCATCCTTTGTTTCAAATTGGCTGAATTCAGCTTCAATAATAGTTGTACGGTTGGATCAGGTAGCACATGCTGATATCGGGCAATGGTTCTGCATCCAGAGGTAGGACAGGTGAAACATACTTTATAGCTAATTTATTAGCCAACTAACTACGTGGCACACACTGACCTCATGCACAGAAAGATTGGGTGTAGGTGCTACAGCTTGAAGCTGCTTTACAATGGCCATATTTGGCTAACCAGTGTTCTTACTCAACATGGCCTCAATCTACCGGATATTAAACTGTCTGAATGTAGTTCGACCATTAACAACACTTACTTCCTTTTGTTTCATATACTAATCAGCCCCTTTCTTAGACAAGAAAAAAAAGTAGTTTAAAAAAGATAAAGAGGTAGCAATCTCTGCAATCATAGCAATCATTGTGCGAGGTGACTAAAACAGTGAACGGCCTTGTCTCCTGTGCCAGGGTGGAGCTTGAGATTAGGGGCACAGCCACCACATTATTTTGAAGGGGTGATTCTGCATATTTGCACAGTTCAGCCTAAATATATAGAACAGTGCACGTATAAAAGGATAGTTTTCTATAGCCAGAATTCGACATACAGAATCTCACAAACATGCATCAAACCCTTGAATGCCAACCAATGAACCACTCGTGGTGCAATAAAAACTCTCTTGAAGCTTTAAACATTGTCTTGATTGGTTTGAGCTAAAAATTGCAGCATGATAGCCTGCCTGTTATTGGAAACCACATGCTTAACTATGGTTTCGACAACATTTACACAAACATCCTTTACAGCTATACCAGTAACTGATACCCCAGGTAAAATGTGTGGTGTCAGTGATTGGAAGATTTGGTGAAGAAATGAAGCATCTAGATAAAATGAGAATGTTATTCTTTATGACAAAATGGAGCCATGTCCTCAAATAGCTGGCAAACCTGGCATAGTAACAGAGCATGTGAAACGCACACCACTTTAACCAACTTCCAGTGAACTTGATAGTAGCAGAACATAATAGCTAAGAGAGAAAGACAGCAGAAAGAAAAGTACAGGGAAAAAAATAAAAGATGCTAATTGAACCTTTAAGAATGACTGCGGGAGATCTGGGAAGAGTTCTGTCAGGCTCTGGAATTCCAATGATACTGCTAATGGTTCCCCGCCACAAGCTCCTAGCTCCTCCTCTTCCGCTGGACCATCCTTGTCAGCGTCCGTTGCTGCTGCTGCTGCTGCTGTGGCTGCTGCTGCTGCTGCTGCCGCTGCTGCTGCCACTGACCCATTGGTCGTTTCGATTGCAGGAACTATGGGTGTTTTCTTGGGGTTGGCTGCCGCATCCTGGCCATGGCACAGCAGAAAAGGAAAATGAGTACCCAAATGTCAGCAAATAGTAGACAAATTAAGCTGATAATGTGACCTTGTACTGTCACAGTCTCGTTCTGGCTCTTGCTATGCCCTATAAAGGCTACACCAGAAGCCAATGCTAGGGAGTGTACAAAATTTGAAAATTTTGAATATGAAATCAAATGAGAGACTGTTTGATTCAATCTTTGTATCAAATAGCCGTTAACCGTCAACCTAAATTCTCTCGAATAATTTATGAATGTTTCAAAAAGTTAACTGCACCGAAATAAACACAACACTGGCACCTGCTGATGCATTATAGGCAATGAACATAAGACGTTTACATAGTTTAGCAGGCCACTTCCCTTGGGGAGCATGAATTGACTGATTTCACATGATCATTCGTACTTTCTAAACAGTTTTGCAGGCACAGAGAAGGTGACCGTTTTCTCCACGTGCTGTATTTGTTCCTGTGCTATTGCTTAAGTTAAAAATATGAGGAGGTGACATTTACATTAGCTGTAGGAACGGGTTAACATTTGAGAATTATTTGAAAAGTACTGAATATTCCATTCACTTCTGCCCTTATTCTAAGCCAATGCAGTCAGTCACAGATATATCAAACAGTTGAAAAATCACTTTGAAGATCCAATGCAAAAGTGCAGGGCTGGCAGGCATATATATTGAACTCCCATGGACCGAAGCGCTCGATAACTCAAACTTTGACCAACACTGGAGCCCTCAAGCAAGTACCTTCTTACAATTGTTGATTACCTTTCAACCACATTCTAATGTGTGTCAATCCCTCTTAGCATGTGCAGGTGTCAAGAATGCAGTATTGTTACGCTGCTTTGGCAGGTTGTGCAGCGCTTGCCATTGCAGCAACTTGCCTGGTGCACCATCTTTACATTGTAATAGGTAGCAGCAACATTTTTCAAATAGGCTAACAGGCAAAGGCACCATATGATATATACAAGGTAACTGTAGTCTGTGCTAGTGGCCTCGACCTGCATTGACGTGACGTGCACATTTCCAATGGGAGACCTCGCACTATGGGATGCAGTTCTCAAAAGCATTTCTCCTCATATTTGGGACTGCATGTCATTCTTTGTGAGGCTAATCCTGAGGGCCATGATTTCACTGGATGCCGTCTGTTAAAAAGCCACAAATGGCACCGCCAGGATTAATGGCAACATCATCATCGCTGGCCTTCAATGCTTGTTATGGCCCTTTCATGCATTGTAGAATTGTTTACATCTCTTTTTTCTCGTGGTTAACCTGTTTGGTAGAGCTGTGAGAATAGCAAAATTTTGAGTGCGAAGCAAAGTTGAATATTTATGTTCAAGTGTGAATCGAATTGAATATTTTTCGAATAATTTTCGAATATTTCTTAAATAATACCGTGCAGAAATGTATTGTCAAACATGGGCAAATAATTTATTGCTTGTCTAGTATATTCCCACAGTGCCGTTCCAAAGTCCTGAAGAAAAGTCTAACAGAGAACTGTGCAAGAGAAAGCTGAGCTAACTTCGCCGCAATACATCAGTACACGAGCGTTAGTTTCGCCTCTGCACACGGGTGTTATGCGGCGAAGCGCACTACTTGCGGGTATGGGCCACTTGTCAGGAGACATAGCGTATTTTTTCCTTTAATTACCAACTTTGAATAATAAAAGTTCAGTGCGAATCGAACTGAATAGCAAATGCTATTCGAAAAGTATTCGAAATTTCGAATATTCGCACACCCCTGCTGTTTGGTAATTTAACCCATGGAACTAAAGACTGACCTTCTTGGAGAAATAAGATGATGACTGGTGCTTGAAACTAAATCAAGTGAAACACCGCTGTGAACTGTTTCTGTAAGCACATTTCAGGTACAAGGTGATGAGTTTGTGTGGGTCATCACTACTGACAATGGCATAGGATGCCTCGATGAATTTCGCAAGTTATCAGCATTCCCAGGCGCCATTTTGGACGAGCTTACATTTTAAACAAATGACTCCATTAGTGTAAATGTAGATGTGTGAGCTGTTTCTGAGCATACCGATGTCGGACACGAGCAGTGATGAATGTCTGCGCTGCTGGTAAATGTACCATGCCCAGAGACCTTGCGTCTGCGTTTACCATCCTTTGCTGCTGTTGTAGCGCAACACATTTGCTGATTTGAGGATGACTTGAGAAACTTTATGGCCGATCAGAATATTAAAGGCAAGCTTACAGACTTCTTTCAGATGAAATAAAATGTGATCGTTTTCACTTCATTCTGTAGTGCATTGTGGGTAAATCAGTAGGCTGCTGATAGTTACAACATCAAGAGACCAAACTAAGACGTGCATTGTTTTAAGATGAGCTTCAAACAGGCACATCTCACACTTCGAATTATCAATATATCAAACTATTTTGCGATGCCCCTCGAGTTCCCACATATCCATGATACTGTATTCACACAGACCTAGCTGACAAGGAAACAAATGAAGTGCTGAGATGCCATTATGCAGTAAAGTGAGCTCCAGAGCACATTTCATGGCCCCTCTTCCACGCAGCAATGACCATTCGCTGGGGAGAGAAGAGGTCAATCGATAGGGCAAGCAATTTCTAACCACAGCAGCTGCATATAAATGGAGGCAAAGTGCAAAAACACCCATTAAATTAAATTTGGGTGGACAAGAACTCCAAGTTGTCAAAATTAATGTGTGGTCCTCCATTCACTATGGCTTGCTTCACATAATCATGTAGTGGTTTTGGCATGTACAGCCCCAGAAATTAATTTCCTTCTCTTGCACTTGACCTGAGGGCCCAGTTTTTCTGTAGTGACTTGCACCCATTGACATTCACCTGCAATTTTTCGTCCACACCCTTTTCTTCCTAAACACATTCTCCCAGAAGTGGTGTTGTACACTCTGGTTGTGACAAAAAATTTCGAGCAGTTCCTAGCAACTATTAGAATGTCCGCACAATCGACAACGGTGTCCTAACATGGAAGTGTCATGCCCTGTCATGTCATCATGTTTGCAACCAAGGCGGCTACTTTAAAAAAGATTTACGGCTTTTCTTTCTGTGTTTGTTAATGTAATAAACTGCAAACAAGATTGTCACCCCATGTTCTGCACACTGCACTCGTCCTTTTGCAGCTCCCCAATGTGGTAGGAGGCAGTTTCAGCAAGCAGTGCTTGATGAGTGGTATGAAACATGTAGTGCGAGAGAGAGAAAGAACGGGAATGAATGAAAGGCAGGGACTGCAGGACCTTATACAGTTTGCTACCCTACATGAAACATGTGGAAAGCAGACAAAAAATAAAAACTAAGTCATAAGCCCTTCTTGGTACACCAGTGAGACCACAGTACCTGGGCATTTAAAAGGTTGCTAGGTGGAGTGCTGCCCAGCTCCTCGTAGATAGCGCTGATGCTCTGAAGTATGTAGAGGCTGCGCGTGTTGTCTCTGAACAACAAATATCAGTCAAGGAATGGCACCAGCATGTCAAATGGCAATGCAATATGCCTGTTTGCAATGCAAACCAATGACAAGCAAACTCGAGAAAATAAACCAACAAAAGAAGTTCCATCTACTGGTTACGCCAGAAACAATCACATCAGTTACAAGTTATAATTAAGCTTAAGGAACTCCCAGAGAAAAACTCAATATCTGTTTTTACATATATATGCATGTAATTATGCTGAAGCCTTACAGTTTTCAAATTATTTCACGGTAACATGATTATTGAAAGTGAAGGTGAAAGTTAACCATGGTATTCATTTACACCAATGCAACACTGTTGTTGGTGTAGCGCTTAAAGGGACTGTCTACCGTCCTTCATCGCTTTCCCTTTTTTTGGCTTAACAAAAAGCGTAGCTTTCGAAGTGTCCCAGCATGCAGTGGTTTCTCCAGAAACCGAGTACAAATTATTAAAACACAATTTTTTCACCTGCGAAATTGCTCTTTTCCTACGTGTACAGACGGGGGCAACAATGGTACTGGGTGCGAAGGGTCATCGTCTCCGTGGCAACCCGTACGGGCGCGGGAGGCTTGTTCTCAACAGGAACCAGTTCCAAGGACAGCATTACAGAGGTTGCAAGGAGGAGAGGTGAGGGAAAGTTGGCACGTGGGAGTGCACCTTCAACATGCAGCGCCGTATGCATGACAAACGCTGTACTATGCACCTGTACAGGCAGACGAATTCGAAGGCAGCGCCACCTTCGCTACCCCAAAAAAAGCAAAAAAAACGAATGCATTGCTCTAGCACGCTATAAACAGGCGTCTCATAGGGTGAAGTACGCTTGTAAGACACACATAATTGTCTTTCAGCAGAATATGTATGGCAAAATATGTATGCATAGGCAAAAGACCAAAGTTATGCTAATAGGCTAGCTAATGAACAGGAATTTAAAATTAACAGTGAACCCTTAGAATGTGTAAACGAATACGTATACTTGGGACAGTTACTAACAGGAGCACCTACCCATGAAAAAGAAATTCTCCGAAGAGTAAGGATGGGCTGGAGAGCATTCGGAAGGCATTACGAAATTATGACTGGGAACTTGCCGCTCTAACTAAAGCGAAAAATATTCAATCACTGCATTCTCCCAGTACTAATGTACGGTGCAGAAACGTGGAGGATAACGAAAAAACTAGAGATGAAACTAAGGAGCACGCAATGTGCAATGGAAAGGAAAATGATAGGGGTAATGCTAAGAGATCAAAAACAAGCAGAATGGATCAGGGAACAGACAGGAGTAGCTGATATTATTACATCAATTAAACGAAAGAAGTGGACCTGGGCAGCACATGTCATGAGGAGGAAAGATAACAGATGGACAGTAAGAGCGACGGAGTGGATACCAAGAGAGGGAAAGCGCAACAGAGGCAGGCAGAAGGTTAGATGGAGTGATGAAATTAAAAAGTTTGCGGGCGTAAAGTGGAACCAACTTGCTCAGGATAGGGTGGATTGGAAATCGTTGGGAGAGGCCTTTGTCCTGCAGTGGACCTAAATAGGCTGATGATGATGATGATGATACATGGGCTGGTTCTCGTACACTTAGAAATTGACAAAGGCGCTGTTGGGTGTCGCTAGCAGCGTTCTTTTTGCACCACTTTCAGAGCAAAATTTAAAGCATAATTCCTTTTTTTTTTTTGTGGAGTGAAAGTGTGCTCGTTCCCGCAAATGTGACGCATGATCTGCCCATTTTTACCACAGCCTTAAAAAATTAGAGACAAATACTAGAGACACTAGAGAAAATACTAATTACACATGCACTGTCAACATACCATTAATGAAATGTCACAGTGCTTGTTTTGTGCCAACAAAACAGCTGCTTTTAATGAAAATCATATTTAGGTGGTGAGCATGGCACTAGATCTAACTATTCATACCGCCCGCCTGACCAGTACCATGATGTATATTCACCATTTTCTCTCTTTACTGGCTGACAGTCCAAACAGCTGTGCAAAAGGCAGGAGCAGGCAGTAGAGGGGAGGGGGAAGCTTTATCTATTGTTAGAGTGCCTCAATGGTCTTTTTTGCCATGCAAGGAGGAAATCAAGGCGCCCTGCAGCCACGGGCGAGCTTGTTTCTATGATGTCCTAGCCGGTCCCACTGCCACACCACTGCCTCAACTACGTCACCGTGCAAACTTCACACAAAAACTTGCAGGTGGCGCAAGCTTTGTCATGCATTTACATAAGTTTCTCGATGGAGAAAACAGTGGTGAAGATAATATTGACGTTTCAGACGTTCTCAAACACTCACCCACAATTCTAACAAAAAATGTTGTTTGCCTTGAGTGTCCCTTTAATTTTGAAGTACCACCCTCTCTATATTGTGTCTCTTGAACTTTGGCTAAATGTTCTTTCAGTACATTGCACACTTGCAATGCCAATGATTGTGCAGTCCAGAAACAAGGAATTCCCCAGTAAAAAAGAAATGGAAATAAACAACTTGCCAAGTTAACACTGCTACAGAGAAGCAAAGGATTAAACCAATTAAATCACTGTTGTCTAGGCAAGAACATAAAACTGGAATTAAATAAAAGGATACACAAAGAAGTTGTACTCTTCAAACATTCCAATATCTTCTTCAACTGGGTATCGTTGCTGGTAGCAAAACATAAAACTGCAAGGAAGCAAGTAGAGGTAATACCATAAACAACAGTAAAGATGTTTCTATAGTACAGTAGGCTCCAGAAGAAATTGAAGGTGTCGATCTTGTTTGCATTATCAGAAGTTTGGCTTATAACAAGTACCCAAAAATGATCTGACAACATGACTAGTGCATCCAAATGTCTGCTACAAGAAAATGGTGAGTGAAGTAGGCTTACAATGGGATGTCAATTTCACAATTGTTCCAAAATGTGCTCTAAACGTTACAAAATAGTGGCTTAAAACATTCTTGTGTGGTTTTATCCAACTGGAAATGGTGTTTTGCTGTTATTTTAAACATGTTCATCTATGATCCTGACAATTTCACCAGCTTGGTGCTGGTATGTCAGCTCTATGGAAGTTATCATGGTTCTGGCACATGTGACCACAACATTGCTTCCTATTAGGAGTGAAACTACCTGGCTCCCACCTAGCTGACAAAACTCTGAGGATGAAGGGCCCACAGTATTGATGGCCACTATAGAAATTCATCCTAACCAGAAAGCAGTTCATATCAAGATATTTTCTTCATGTTAAGCAGATTTTCTTCATGTTAAGCACAAGCATGAAGACAATGCTCTCGGATTGCTCAGCATACCCAAGGAGTCATATTAAGTGAGTTTTTCTTCACGGTAGTTTCCTGCAATACCACCAAAAAAATGCTCAACTTCAAATTTTTGCCCGATCTTGAGACTTTGGAGGTTTACACAAGTGTTGATTGTTTCAGCTCCACTAGGCACTTTGACAATGCAATGGGTGCCTCAGGAAAATGGCAGTCCGTGTTTTTTAAAATGATCATGTACAATGTCAAACTTCAAATAATGGTGACTGCACTACATTGCATGAACTTACTACAATAGTTATAGCATGCAGATTTGAACTATTGCAACGTGGAAGTAATACCGTATTTCTACCGCGCCCTCGATTGTAACACGCACCTGTCTCCCACAACGAAAAAAAAAAGCATCGATTGTAACGCGCACCCATTTCTCGTGACACGGGGAAAAAAAAAAAAAAAAAAAGCCTTAGTGATCGACCTTCTCACATTCATAAAACCAAATGCTGTACTCGCGTAATGAACGCACTCGCATAATAAACGCACCGCTAACTTTGAACCCCTGCAGTCCCGCTTCACTTGATCAGCCGTGTCTCGAAGACATTCCGCGCGCCAATTCATAAGTCCTGCGTCCCGATAAAACTGCCACACGTTTCCGGGCGCAGCCGCGTGCAGGCGGTGGTAACATCATTTACTCGCAGTGCTGCGTTCCTCTGTGCTATCACGGTTCCCTAACGCGCTATGCCGCGTGCTGCCATGCATGCTGCGCAGGGTGGCACAGCTAAGCCTAAGCATGGTCGGGCCGTGGTCGTGATCGCCACGATGCAATCTAGGACGTGAAGCTGCACGCACAGCTGAGAGGCTGGAGCCCAGCACGGATATGACGGAGAAATGCAATGATGAGCCAGTTTTGCGTGCGGTGAGGGTAAACATTTATTTTCCCGTTATGGCCACCCTTGAACGCTATCGAAAGCTCATGAGGCTGGGCGTCTTGGAGATTGCATCGGCGATGTAGCAGACTTTGGTTGGCCACAAGACGGCCAAGCCGGCGAGGTGAGTATCACCGACCTATGCATCATGTGTGCTATGGCATCGTTACGCGGGGGACCGGCGGCGACATAGAAACTACAGAAACTATGTACGCCAAGGAGCGCTGCGCCGTTAGGTCGTCTTTTTGGCAGTGACCGTTCAACAGCGCCCGAAGCGCATAGGAGACGGACATTTTGACGCCAACGGCGATATGATAACGGTGTCGTTCGTTTGCACTCAATTCTAATGCACATACGATTTTTAGAACCGTTTTATCAGAAAAAAGGTGCTCGTTACATTCGTGCAAATACGGTATATGCAACATGTAAGGCAAATATTCTTTTCCAAAAATGTTTGTCTTATGTTGCAAGAACATTCCATAGGCTCCTTACTGATGCTATGGTAAATCCTTCTTATAACGAAATGAGTGGGATGGCAAAAGAATTGCACCTAAGTGGTAATCCAATAAAAGCAACTGCCCAATAAAAGCTAAGAAAGTTGAACTTAAGCTGTGCTGTAATTGCTAGGAAATCAAAACACACTATAGTCAGTAAAGACACATTTACTGAAGTGCAAAAAAGGCAACCAAGAATAAAATCGATTGTTTCTGCATCCATAGCTGGGAAAACAGCAGGAACAGCAGTGTTAGCCAATGCAAATAAGTCAGAGATAGCTTCCACTTCTATGCCAGCAATTCTAGGCACAGCCTCATAAAAACTGCTGGAAGTTTTATCACCACTATCAAGTTCACTGTCAAATGTGCTTCAGCCTTTGCGGCAAGTGCAGGTCCATGTACAAAAAGCTTTAACTTTCAGCATTTTTCAGTCACTGCAGAAGCTCACTTTCCACTTCAAGTTATCTTGAATTGAGATTCCCTTTTCTCTCCATTTCTCAAAGTCACCCAGCACGGCATCCTTGTTTTTCAACGCAGTTGGTAAACTATATGGCAATACACCGAATTCCTTAGTAGTATCTAATTTCTGCCAGCAACCTTTTTTTTTTCACCTCGTTTATCAACATAACTTCATGATCTCTCACAGTGCTATGAAAGGGGCTATGCAACACATTTCCAGGTAATCCTCGAATGACCTAACTATATGAGCTTATTTCCTCATTAATTACTCTTATCTGACCCCGGCGAGCAAGCTGAATGCTACACACAAGAGGATGAAAAAGGTCAGAAGCTATGCGAGCATCTGACATGACCTTGAGCATTTTCTCTTCTTTTTAGCCCTCAAGTGGGTTTGTACACTTCTACTATGACAAACAGGCTGTTGTCAAGGTCAGTGGAAAGAATTTATGTGGCACGGAGACATGGAAGCACCCCATGGTGGCCACAGTAACTGTACAACAGAAAGAGTGCTACTGTGTAGTATGGAGTCTGGCCAACACAAAGCTTGCAAAGGCAAGCAAGCTGGTGGTTTAATTGTTGTTGTATGCAGCGGGCTACGTACGAAAGAGGTGACTCAACTTGGACGCATACTTAAAGTATGCGTACAGTTGCCACCTGGCATACTTGCAGCTTTAGAGAAAATAAAACAATAAGCATATAATGAATAAGTAAATAAGCAGCCAACCGCTCCAGAGGTACAAAGACAAGTTACTTTCTGGTGTTTCTAATTTACAGAACTGAAAACGAACAATTGAAGCATTGCTGAGGATGTTTGCACAATCATGAAATTACGTAATGGCCTGTGCGTTCCCCTTACAAAGTAGTCAGTGCCCACAATGGTCTAATGTACTGAAAGATGAGCCAGCATTATTAAATTGCAAATTACCTATTGCTTGCATTGAAATATTTAGCTCACATGCTGATAGAGCCCTGACAGCTGGTTGGCAGCATCTTCCGACCATGCTCAAGTGTTACAGAGTTCCTTGAAGTAAAGATTGGGCTTGGACTATTTGGTACCTCACTGACTGATTGATTTCTGGGGCTTAACGTCCCAAAACCACGCTATGATTATGAGAGACGCCATAGTGGAGGGATTGGGAAATTTTGACCAACTGGGTTTCTTTAACATGCACTGATACTACACAGTACATGGGCCCCAACATTTCCCCTCCATCGAAATGGAGGTGCCACCGGGATACTTGGTAGCTCATAAGCAGCAGCAGAAAAATGCACAACAGCTATAATAGCAATCACTCACTGCTTCTCTGTCAAGCAGTTGCAGATGACTTCAAAAAAAGACTCAATATAGGAATCGCCTTTTCAGCTTGCTTCTCTTGCCTGTGAAGTGAAAGAAAATGCACTAGATGAGCTCTGAGATTAAAGCATTTACATTTCAGCTAAAAAGGATTTCCTGGGATTGCTGCAGTGGCACTGAGGCATTTTTTTATACAGCTAAACCTGCTTATAACGAACCTCCATATAACGAATTCCTGGGTATAACAAAGTTTTTCTATTCCCCGCCGTTACTCCATAGAAGCACATGTATTTAAGACCTCTACATAACGACGAGGCAGCGGGAGAGCCCCTCGAAATAACGAATTTTCTCCGCCGACAACCCACAGATTTTGCCCCAAATTTTGTCAAAATGCACGAGCAGCAACTGGAAGCGCGTTCTCCGATGCGACGAAATGCGAAGTGGCGGTGTCGTGCTTGGCGCATTCCAAGGCACGACGACTGCGAGGCGAGAGCGAGCGCACGTGATGCGGACCTGCATCCCTCGACCCAGCGATCTTGCCGCCACGGACGTGTCCTTTCCCCATCACTTCAAACATGATCCCCCCTCTCGGTGCAGCTGGCCTAGCCCGCGAAGCCGCGCTGGCTTGAGAAAGAGAGAAGAAAAACAAACTTGTTTGTTGATTTTTTTTTTTAACGTGCTGGCAGCGCCACTCTTTGGTTACTGTGCAAGTCTCTGCACTTCACTTCTCTAATCTGATACTAGGTGACAGCGCTTGTTAGGCCTAGCTTGCGGGGTCGCGGGCGGCGCGCCTCACGGGAAGCTTGCCCTTGACAACACGGGGACCGGATGCATAGCAAATCGCGCTCACAGGGTGACTCAAGAGCAGCGCACGTGAAATAATTTAAAAAAAAAAGGAACTGGAGACCAACAGCGGTAAAGTGGGCACTGGGCGCGCGTTCCGTGCGGAGCATTCGCAGCTGACAAACGGCCGTAGCAGCATTCTTCGTCGCCTTGGAAATCCTATCCTTTGAGGGCGCACATGCAAAGTGCCGTTGCTGCGGCCTTTTTTTTTTCTTCTCTCCGCTCATTGTTCATTCGTTTTGCGCTCCTTCCTCATCCAAAGCGATTCGCTGCGCTCTTTTCAGGCCGCACACTTCCTTTGTAAAGCCTGCTGGCAACCTCTGTTGTCCATGGATTTCCCGGTAGCCGCATTATAACCGGTACTTCATCTCTGTGGGGGGTACATTAAGCTGGATGCGTATAGAGTTCTATGGGAGGGTAAACGGAGGTCAGAAAAAACCCTATTACAGTCTGTCCTTCACTATAAACGGTTACGGTATAAGTGATCTTAGCTGTAAATGTTTTCTCACCCAAAATAAATGTCTTGAGTGAGCTCTGCTGTCTGTTACCTTTTTGCTTACTTAAGCATTTCTTTTTCGAATTTTTGTGCTGAACTTGCATATAACGAAATCCTCTTTATAATGAAGTTTTTCGGGAATTTGTCAGCTTCGTTATATCCAGGTTTAACTGTATAACTAAACCCATATTTTCTTCAATTTTGGTCTTTTTTTTTTCTTCACATAGCATCATGTTCACTGAGAAATGAAGCATTTTCTTCCGTCCCACAACTGCTGCGCATGCAATGTTCACTGGCAGTTGCTTTTACCTGGCTTTAAAAAACTGCAAGGCATGATACTCACACTATTGTGCAACAAAGTAATAAAAAATACAGATGCTTTGCAAGAACCCATTCTATTCAGCAGGGTTACAGAACACAGGGTGCAGCAATATAAACCAGACCACGAAATACATCAAAAGTGCCGATGAAAACAAAAAGTCTACCCAGAGCACAGACATACAAAAGGTGCAGTGTGAGATATGGGCATACCCAAGTTCAATCAGTGGCTGCAGGCAGGATTGCTGTAGCAAGGAACGGAAGACTTTCAGGGCACAAATTTTGGCATATGAGAGCCGCTTCTTGAGCATTGTGAAGACACTGCGCAACAAGAAAAACAGTGAAGAGTCACTCAGTGGCAACATATCTGAATGGGCACACTACAGAGAAACACTGGATCACAGTTATAAGGTTGAAGCATGCTTTCACAACTATATACCTTCCTTACATTTGTGGCAATATGCATCCACTTATTAGAAGAGAAAAACTGTGAAAGTTTGATCTCAGTTGTAAATCTCCAGTTTTCTGTCATGTTGCCAAAATGAAGCGGGTCTGCAGCCTTCAGCTGCTCGTGGTTACTGAGCACAGCTCACGTCCCAATTGTGTGGGCATCTGGCAAGCTGTGTTTACTCAAAATCAAACCATACTCAACATTTCCTGAAGCTGAAACTGCGAGTGGCCACTATAAAAATGTCTATAATTAAATAATTGTCACACAATGAAGCACAGGAGGCTTCCGCATGTGACAGATGCATCATTAGGAACTTAGTGCAACTGAAAAAGCAAGGCCCGAAATCTTGTGTCAGTACTCCCTTAAAGGGTCCCTGAAATGGTTTTCCGACACTGTGTCAGCCAGTAGGCTGCAGCATTATCCAATCATTCGCACTGAAAATTATGCAAGGCACCTTGCACGAAGGCAGCCCTACGGGCAATCTAACATTAACTTCCTACTCAAAACTACATTTCCTTTTCACCTCCACCGGCCAGCAGCACTGCCCACAGCAGTTGCAACAGGGTCACTGCATTTTTATCCTCAATAGAACACAGGTTACACTCATGACATGGCCTCCAAGATCTGCGTGCACCCCTTGCGGTGCATATTCACATCTGTGCTATGAACTGTCACGATGATGCCAACTGCTTGTGCCACCAGTGGATGCACAAGGTCAGTGGACCAGTCGCTTGCCCATGGCCCATTTGATGGCTGCTGTGGTTGAGTCACCCGACACACACATGCGGGGTAGGTTGTTTTATTTTGTTTTTGTTTTGGAACGGTTTGTAAACCTATTCTAACCCCATTCACATGTGTCTTCGATACGCTGCATGTGTTTGCACACACATATGTGGTCGATACGTGGAAGGCAGTAAAGCTAAAGGCGATGGTGTGGTGCATGGTGCTTCAAAGTTACATATTCTTGCAGTTTGGAGGAACTCGTGGCAGGTGACTCTGGCAGCGTGAGTGACCCTTACAGCACGAGATCAGGCGGTAGCGGCCGCGCCAGTCTGCTTGTTTGTGGTTATGGGAAACGAGACGCATTCGGAAACCGTTCGTATAAGCCTGAACCGTGTATTCAAGATAACACAGGCCGTCCGGGACTTTTCTAAAATTTGTATCATACTGAAATTCGTATAAGCAATGATCGTATCATCAAGATTCTACTGTAAACATGTTTTGGAGCATAAAGAGCAAGGAGCACTGTATATTTCAACATTAAGGCTCACTGCTCACATGAATGCATGTCCATGTCTGTGCTTGTTCCTGGTGTATAAGTGACTAATCAATTAATTTCAGTTGCTGTTCAACCTCCATGAACATAATTTACGAAACCACCTGACACAAATGTGTAGTAGCGCCTAGGTAATTCGCGGTAGTGAGTCGAGAAGTGTCTTCTTTGGGTTCTGCCCACACAGTGTGTCACGATATCCATTAATTCAAGTGCCTGCCTGCCAGTTCGAACTCAACTTCATTCAAACAATTTTATTATCCCTTCTGAGTTTGAATTAACGAGGTTTTACTGCAACCAGTAAAAAAGGAAGCACAACTCTATTAGATCATTTCTTGCATTCACAATCGTGAATGTTGGAACTGGGAAACCGCATGAAACGGGGTCATACAACTAAGTTATACTGCGTTTTTGGAGTATGCCAACATATCTCCTGCTTTACAACACATAAAAATGGCATTCATATGTTCTTGCTTTGTTGTGCTTCCAACATAACAATCTTAAAACAAGAAGGTTAGAGAATTAATGATCTGACACATATGAGAAAAAGCTCTGATATGCAGCTAAAAGGTGCAATGAGAAAGTTTTATACTTCTGACTGTATTTCAAGAAGCAGAACAACAAGATGTAAACTTCTCACTTCAGTGGTGAAATGTGTTCCACGAATACTTCACAGCTTCATTCACATAACAAATGCTACTCAGAGCTCAAACAAATGAACCCCTTATGATGTGCACCACAGTAACATGCCGCACACACCCACACACATACACATGCACACGCACACAATACGAACATACAAAGTAATGCTTACGGTTCGAAAGATTTCAACTTGTTGCGGCGTACGAGCTCCTCCTTCAGTACAGGAAAGGTGGCATCGAAATACCTCGCTAACCTGCAGGTGGATATTAAGCCAGTGTATACAACATAACTTTTCTTTTCATATTCGAAGGCAAGTTACAAGACAAAAATCACAAGTAATATATTGCTGTATAGCCAGCATATGAATTTCCCGCCACGTGTGTGAAGGAAAGGAATTTTACCAGACATCTTGTTAATAATAACAAAAATTAACAACATGCACAGCCTTACAGTACCAGCAAGCAAGGTACGCTGCCAATTCTGGGATGCCACTTTAGGTTTTAACCTTTTCACTGTCGAGTGTTTCTGGCCATGATGAACTGCCAATGTCAGCTTGGTTTTGGGAATATTGTTGCATTGACGACCCGGACCGAAAAACCTCTACCGACTCCTACTTCACGACGCAATTTACTTGGTGTTCTTGTGGATGGGGTGACCGTTACTGCCCTTATCGATACTGGTGCCCACATATCTGTCATGAGTTCAACGCTCTGATCACGCCTACGAGAAGTGCTTACTCCTGCTGTGTCGCCTACAGTGCGAGTAGCCAACGGAAACCGGGCACCCGTTCTTGGTATATGTACTGCTTGTGTTACTGTCGCCGGCCACCACACATCAGTTCTTTTTGCTGTTCTCGACACTTGCCCGCACAACCTCATTCTTGGTATCGACTTTTGGCCACTCACTCAGCCCTCATTGATTGTTCCTCTGGCGTTTTGCGGCTTGAACTGCCTTCGTGTCCTGATGACCCCGACGCCACTTCAAATCGACGAAGACGATGTGGGGCACAGGCTCGAGGTGCCCTTACAGCTGGTGCGCTCTGTGTAGTTTTGCCTGGACAACTGTAGGCTGTCCCTCGCACGATAAATATTCCCCGTAACAATGTCAGGGAACAGGCATAGCTATTCCTTTCATTATGAGTACAATACAGATAACACAGTAGAACAGTCCGTAATGGGACAACTTACGGCGTTGCGCTCTGGACAGTCCACGGTGGGTGAGCAAAAGCAGCGATTGTTTCGGTCTAATAAAGAGGCAACTACACACACCCCTGAACTCGACACGCTGCAGCAGACGACAGAACGAACCTTGACACACGTGTACAACATGTTTACTCATCTCAAGAGTGTAGTGCGCGTGGAGCAACATCGCCCACAGCAAGGAAGGGTGAGCACAGTTACTCCGTGCTCTTCAATATATGTATTAACACAGCAAATAAGAGCTTCTACGACCAGTCTTAGCATGCCAGCTTTCACTTCGACACAAATTTTCGAAACACGCAATGGAGAACTTGCCGGTGCATTGGTGGCACTGCAGGGGGAGGGTGAAACGTGAACACGTACCGATACATCAGTGACAGCAAATGGGTCAAGGTTGATGCAGTGCTTCTACTTCACAACTGAAGACGCACTCAAGTGAATGTGATGCCTTTCAATGTATATTTTCACATAAATATACTACAAGAATCTAACACTAAGCTACAGAGGGCACAGTGGGTCTGTGGAGGCCAAGACTTGCCTAAAAACCTGGTAAAAAATGTAAACTGCATAGGTGAGCTCGCACTGCCAGCTTGCCAGAAAATGCAAGGCCAGCATTAAGTACTACTAGGGCCTGGAATGAAGGTAGGTGCAACTCAAGCCCTTTCTTTATCAACATTTTTTAAACTTGAGTCCTGCTTTGAAACCCCAAATTATTACGAAACAATTTTGAGTTTTTATATGTCCGCAGGCACTTTCCCAATCCCTCAATCACAATGTTCCTTCTTGGCCAAGGTAATCTAGGCAGGAATGTCCAGCCTAACTGGTTATTTAGCGCAAACACCAACAATACTAACAAGCCTAATTCCACACTCATGCCCAGCTTATTGCCCTTCATTATTTTATTGCTTTTTTTTTTTTAGTGAACTTGTAACCTTTAAAGCCTGATGCTTGACAAATCTGCCAAAGCAGTGAAAGGATAGGCAAGATTGTGTAACTGTCACTGCTTCCTTGTTTGCCAGAACACTGTAGCTGTGTGCATGCATGCACCACCTTCGCTCAAGACTATAACTCATGGACAAAGACAAACGCCCATGGGCTGGCATCTATGCACTGTTACGAGGACTTAAGGGGCCCTGCGACACTTTTTTGACTGCCTTTCTGGAGCACTGGAGTGTGTGTAGTAATGAATACCGAGATGAGCGCAAAAAGCATTATTCTGGCTGTGGCCTGTGCAAGGTTCTGGAATCGATTCATGGGACACACTGCCCATGGACTTCTCTCCGGAACATCTCGACCATCAAGAACTTCATTCTTCACAAAAGGAAACTTGCCTTGTTGTGGTCTAAGTACATGCAGTGTTAAAAATATTTTTTCTTCATAACATGAAGGTAGCCTTCTTGATTTCACCAGTAGCGCAATCCAGTTGGCAATAAAATGCCGTCTAGCTGCACCGTTCCCCCACTCCAGCTCATACTCAATAATTCAGCTCAAAGCGAGCCGGAGAATAGCGCACTGGCCCAGCATAACTCATGCAGCAATTGTCCAAAAGTGTTCACAAAACAATTCGAAATCAAAGCCAGAGAATAAGCCACAGCAAACTCAAAGAGTGTTGCGGTGTTGGTGTATAGCAATGGATGCACATTATCCCTGCATGGCGCCGCCACTGCCTCCAAGTACACACGCTATCTAGGGGGCCATTCTGGCTGCCAATGCCACCATGTTCTAGCCTCGCTTCAATGTTACAAGACGGCACCAGCAAGCGCACTGAAACAAAAGGATTTCTAGGAAAAAATGGGGAGTGGGTTCCTTATGCAAGTGGGTTTATTATGCCAGCAAACATGATTGTACACTGTCTTGGTACTTCCACAACTCTAGGAAAGTGAAACATGCAGGAGCATGCATGGATCATTCTAGTTGGTAAGCATCCCTACTGGCATCTGTACGAATTCATCATCCTAGCCCACCAGCACTTTGTCGCCCCTTTACAATGTTCTTGGTTTGCTGGCGTCTGTGCAAGAACATGCATTTGCGGACAGTGCATCCTCAGTACTTCTATACAATCTAGATAAGACATCTAAATTTTGGTTCTCGTGGATATGTTCCACAATGATAGTACAACTGCTCCTCACCTTGGTCCCATAATATCAAGGGAGAAGATCTTAGCAGCTGGTGGGTAGACGTTAAAAAATGTTGACAGGGTGGCAGCAATGTCTACTGCGTATGTAATACGGTCAAGAAGCTTCTGGAAAGGCATAAGGCGCAGCTCTGAAAGCTCTGCGTTCCCTTCATCCAGGCGCCGTGGCGTGGCCTCAAGGTCATCGTCATCCTGGGAATTAAGAGACTGCTCTGCCCTGTTGAAAGCCTGAAATGTTTGCACCACCAACATAAGAAAAAGTAGCAGATGGCATGCACCATTCTAATGCTAAAGATCCTGCAACACTGCACACTTGGTTAAATATGTAGATACAGTTAAAACTTGGTATAATGATGTCCATAAAATAGGCAGACTACTTTGCTATATCAAAACTTTGTGGAGGTTTAGCTGTATTATAAACCAGACACATTCATGTGAAAATATGGTTGTCCCCCCCCCCCCCCCAGTAAGGGTCCATATCTTTCAAATCACTTCTGAGGGAGGGTTGCATCCAAAGGATCGGATGCAAAAGCAAAGCTTGGTGCATTCTCAATTCGCAAAGGTTAAAATGTCGCTGCGTCTGTGTAAGGAAGTGTCTCACAGATACAAACGTCAGTAATATGCACTGGCCAAGTAAGCAGGCAAAGGACGTCCAAGAGCCACTACCTCCAGAAGCACGCCTTAGATGAAAGCATAGGGTCTTGTGCTGTGATTGAATTGTGAGAGAAGTTGCAAGATGAAGAGAACTGAAGTTTGCCCACCACTTTTATGCAAAATAAAAACATGTTTGTGAATTCATGAGGGTAAATAATTAAATTGATGCAGCAGGTAATTGTTCTTTAGATATCCTTGAAAATTTGCCATTCACTTGATTTGAACAGTTTTTTCTGGTGTCTTCTATTCAGAATCAACAAGGTTTTACAGTACCACCTCTCCCAAAGTCCGCCATCAAAATCTATCTATCAAAACCTACCAAAGGTTACACCATGCCTCTAAAGAAGCTGCACCATACTTAGATGATCGTAAGTTGACCAATGTTCTTTGGATTTGAAGCCCTATATTAGGAGTCGTATGCATAACACCACTTGTTCCTAGATAAACAGGACATTGGGGACGTTACAGTGTGGCTGTAACTTTACGCTAGTTTTCTGGATCTACCTACAGCCTATGGTTATTCTGATGCTTGTCCAAAACTTTTGTTTTTGTTTTATATGAGTAAGGACCCCTTCAGGTGCAAATGCCTTTTGTACTCTCTCTCCTAAGTGCATTTGAACACTTGAATAAAAAATCAATCTCGATTACATTTAATATGAGCAGCATTGAGTTTTTATTAGGCACACGTGGCTTTTGTGGGACTGCTGATCATTGATAGAACAGCCACTGTTCTGATTAGCAACAGTATTCCTGATGGTGGTTAGCAAAGATGTGGAGAATATTTTAGGGATGGGTAGCGGTAGCGGCAATCAGCAGTGATGCTCCTGATGACAAACAGCATGATAGCAGTGGTTCATTTGTGCGGCAGTGGTAGTTTATAGAACAGGTCTCTGTTTTAGCTCTTTCACACATTTTTTTCTATGGCCATAAGCTACTGTTGAGCTCGATCATTGTATTCATCATTACTAGAGCTCCAAGCATGAAAAACTTGAATGCTGCTGCGTTCACAGCATCATTCAAGAGGCCGCTATTTTCTATGGAAATAAAATGCAAGGGGAAGGCAAGCTGGGGGTTTCTGAATGGGCAGCCAGCAGTGGCAACTGGAGCGTGACCAAATTCTCACATTTACCGCCAAGTGCCGAGGTTAATGCGGGATGAAGTCGTGACGCTTTCCGAAGCCTGCAGCATGCAGGTCTGAACTGCGCAATGGGTCTCTAGTGGTGACGTACAAAATGGCCACACGTGAAACCTGTATCTTTGCTTCTGAGGTGGGAATACTGAAAATTCACTTCAAAGTCAGCAGTGCACAGGGCCCCAAAGTTGAAGAAGGGGCTTGATATTAACAGCATTGAGAATTAGCAGTCAGATACTGCATCAATAGACGACAAGTGAAATGCGCACGTTTTCTTTTTTGACATGTAATTTTTGGGGTTTGACTTACCGTGAAGCAAGTACAGTCAAACCTGGACATAATGAAATTGACAAATTCCCAAAAAACTTTGTTATAAAGAGGATTTTGTTATATGCAGGTTTGGCACGAAAATTAGAAAAGTAAGCGCTTAAGTCAGCAGAAAGGCAACAGACAGCACGGGTGAGAAAACATTTACAGCTGAGACCACTCGTAACGTAACTGCTCATAGTGGAGGACCACCTCTGAAGTGGTTTTTTCTGACCCCCCGTTTACCCTCCCACAGAACTTAATGTATATGCATATGTGTATTGTGCAGCTCCTCCTTCCCCCACCCCCGGAGGTGAAGGACCGGTTATAATGCACCTGCAGGGAAATCTTGTGGACAATCCAGGTGGCCAACAGTCTTCACAAAGGAAGTGTGCTGCCTGAAAAAGGTGCAGCGAATCGCCGTGGAAGAGGAAGGAGACAGAAAACAAAGACAGAAAAAAAAAAGTAAAGGCGCACACGCCACATGCTGCTGCCGCGGCAGCAGCATGTGGCGTGCGCGCCCTCTGAGTATAGGATTTCCAAGGCAACGGAGAATGGGCCGTTTGTCAGCTGTGAACGACCCGCACGGAAGGCGCGCCTGTGTCTCCTTTACCACTGTTTGTCTCCAGTTTTTTTTCTTCTTTATCATTTCACACACGCTGCCCTTGAATCACCCCGTGAGCGCAATTTCCTGTGCACCCGATCCCTGCGTTGTCAAGGGCAAGCATCCCGTCAGGCATGCCATGCGCGACCCCGCAAGCTAGGCCTAACAAGAGCTGTCACCTAGTGTCAGGTCAGCGAAGTGTAGCGCAGACTTGGGCAGTAACCAAAGAGCGGCGCTTCCAGCACATTGAAAAAACCGAAAACTCGTTTTTCCTTTTTCTTTCTCTCTTAAGCCTACATGGCTTGGCAAAACTGGAAAAGGAGGGTGCCGGCTTGGCGGGCTAAGCCAGCTGCAGCAAGCAGCAGGATCAGGCTTGAAGTGAGGGGGAAAGGACACACCTGCGGCGGTAGGATCATTGGGTCGAGGGATGCAGGCTTGCCTCGCTCACACTCGCATGCACGCACACGTGCGCCACTGCTTTGCATTCCGTCGTGGCGGAGGAGGTGCTTCTGGTTGCTACTCGTGCAGAAGTGACAAAATTTGGGGCAAAATCTCTAGGCTGTCAGTGGAGAAAATTGGTTATTTCGAGGGAGTCTCCCACTGCCACTAGTTACGTACAGGTCTCAAATACATGTGCTTCTACAGAGTAACGGCGGGGAATAGAAAAACTTCATTATAACCAGGAATTTGTTATATGGAGGTTCGTTATAAGCAGGTGTAACTGTACAGTGCTTTTACTTGGAAAAACAATGGTTGCTTCTGTTGTACATACAGAAGAGCCTAGACGGTGCGATTACGATATGAATTTTAGAAATGTAGCAGATGGACTATGTTATAGAGAATATGCTATTGTTTGGGCTTATACAAACAGTTTCTGAAAGTGTCGAGGTCCATATGAATACGGGAACCACAGCCACAAGCAAGAGGG
The DNA here is from genome assembly GCA_013339685.2 of Hyalomma asiaticum. Taxonomy (NCBI): domain Eukaryota; kingdom Metazoa; phylum Arthropoda; class Arachnida; order Ixodida; family Ixodidae; genus Hyalomma; species Hyalomma asiaticum. Next base: position 103,794,930 of record CM023482.1, read on the forward strand.
TAGGCATGGCTGTTCTCAGAATACACGTACCATCCGAGCCGCTTGCCCGACCGCCCCCTCCAGCTCTGCCACCCTTCAATCTCCAGTCTTTGGCGGATCAGCGGTGATGGAAAGTAAGGCAAGGAAGAAAGGAGCTGAGTGCTATTTCTCTTTACATGTGCAAGGGGTCATGTGACCATCATTGGTGAGCCATCCTCACTAGTGCAAGTGATGCATATTCACAATGCTTGTGGGCATCAGAACAAGTGTCAGCGCATCTCCGGTGGATGGATGGATGGATATTAGGAGCGTCCCCTTTATAACGGGGCGGTGGCCGGGCCACCAAGCTCTAGCTTTATTTCTTTTTCGTTTACAACCATTTCTTTTCCCGAATCACACATATTTTCACAACTAATTTTTTCCTCGTCTATTTATTTTATCTATTATCGTTCCTCTGTGATGAAACAATCTTACCCGAACTACCTTTCGCTTTTGTTTGCTCCATACTTCTGCGCCACCAATGCTCTAAGCGCCTTTTACTTATATCTATCGCCGGCATGTTTAGCTTTCCCCTGTTACTCCTGAAACCCATGGCCTCCTGTAGGGTAGTGTCCACAGCTACACCTGGGTGGACATCTGTACATTCAATCAAAATATGGTCTGTCGTTTCCCTAGCTTTTCCACAGCACGTACATGTATCCCCTTCTTTATTGAATTTCGCTCTGTAACTTCGGGTTCTCAGGCAACCGGACCTTGCCTCAAACAGTAAAGCGCTTCCCTTTGAATTATCGTCAAATTTTTCTCTCTTGATTTCGTCTTTCCCTTTTCGGTAATTGTTCAATGCCGGTTTCTTCTCCATTCTAGCTATCCAATCCGAGTTCTCCGCCGCTCTGACCATGCTCTTAACGCTCTTTTTCGTCCCATCCGTTTCGTTACTGGATGTATACTTACTGGTAAGCTTCCTAGTTCTCTTCCTCCATTGTGAATCAACGTTCTTCCTATACAAATACCTGAATACTTTCGCTGCCCATCTACTTTCTTTCATATTCCTTAATCTCTGTTCGTACCTAATTTTACTCTGAGCTTCCCTTCCCTCAAAGTCAGACCATCCCATTTGCCTCATTTATGGTCTTCCCATGGGCGCCCAGTCCGAGACGTCCGACCGTCCTCTGATTCACGTCCAGCCCTGATTGTACCTCTGACCTCATGCACACCACTGAGTTTCCGAATGTAAGTGCTGGCACCATTACACCTTTCCACAAACCTCGAATTACCTCGTACCTGTTGTAACCCCACAGCACTCTATGCTTCATTATTGCGGAGTTCCTCTTTCCTTTAACTATCATAGCTTTTTCTTGTACTTCCATGTATCTATTCCCATCATTTATCCATATCCCGAGGTATTTGTACTCTCGTACTCTGGGTATCTCCTCGCCCTGTATTGATATGGTCTGATCGTTGCAGTCATTGAATATCATCCAGCCGCATTTTGTCGGTTTTCAAAATAATGCTGCACCAGCGCGAATATGTGGTAGATGGCATTAGGACACAGGGCAACGGTTTGCTTCACTGTTACTTTATTACTGACGTCGCAAGAGGCAACTACACGGCAGGCTGCCAACTTGTTCAATCTGCAGCTGTCCAACCACCAGATCCTCCTCCATTCATTGCAATAACTGTCTTCCTCTGCATACGGTCAGCACTCAAATGTTATTTTCCTTAAACAAGCATTCCATTGCAGTGAGCATGGTATGACTGACAAAAAAGAGAGGACTTATGATGTCTTTGTAAGAAGGCCTAGCAGCAACAGTGCACAACTGCCTTAGGTGCCCCACAGCACACCAGCGCGTGTGAGTCCCCAACTTCATCAGACTGTGCCACTGCTCTCTTTGCATTTCAGAAGACAATAGCCTTTCTTGGGATACTTGAACGCAGAAATTTCGGTCTCGTCTTTCTGTTTGTCTGTCTGTCACACGATTCAGCCACCCAGCCATAAGCACGTGCCTAATGCCCAGCCATCTTGAACTAGTAGCTGCGTCCATACTTGTGAACACTGGCAATCAAAAAGCAAATATTATGCATATCTGAGGCGCAGCATCAATACGTAAGTATTAGGTTGTGTGTGCCTTTACTAGAACATACATAGATACGTAATTCTATAGACCCTACTGTTTCTTAGGCTGCGCTAAAAATGCGGCGCTATGCAAGAAAAAGGCCTCTGCCGATAATTTGGTGCTGCCACCTGACAGTTGCCCAGAGATTCTGCACAAGCTCATGTTTCCAGAAAACACTGCCAGATGGCATCTATATCTCACGCAGCGTAGTATGGCAGGCAGAAGACCATCGTCTTTCGACGACATCTGCAGCGAAGCACGCAGATACGTGGCCAATTTCTTATTTTTTTCTTTGTATGTGCCTGCAGTGAAGCCTCATTAAAGGGGTCGTGAAACATTTTCTGAACATTTTGTACTAAGTGTGTATTTGAGATCCTGACACTCCATTCAACGATATGCTTTGTTTCGTTGCACCGTGTGGGTTGATTTAGAGCGATAAAAAGTGCGGTTTCGGTTTCACTGCGTGCGTTCCCCTCAACTCTGCAGTTGATGTCATGTTAGTAGCCACCAGACCTCTGAGATTGGCGCGCCCTTGGAAGCGACAGGAAAACAAACCGTGCTGCAGCTTTGCTTCCGAATGGCGGCACCGCACAGGTTTCTAAGTATTTTCTTTCTTTCTAGCTTCCAAATAAATCGATTCTTTTAGAGCAAACACGAGTTTACTATACCTTTGAACTTAAAAATATCTTACTGCAACGTCACCGAATAGTACCATGCCGGCCGGTAGCATCGCATTGTTGTTTCGGGAGCGCAAGAACGCTGGGGTTTCATACGGGCGTTATTAAATGTGCACTGAATATTTTGCTGAAATATTTCGGAATCCGTGAATACCTCCCATGAATATGCCAATTAACCTTCGGCCCTCAGTCCCCAGCGGCTGCGAAGCAACTGACCATGGCGGCGGTCAGACCTGTGACGCAGCAGAGGGTGCTAAGAATCTCTGGAGCCGGACAGGCCACCACTGGAATCTGACCCTGATTCAACAACACTTAACGCAATAACTTTATCTAGAGAGGGAAGTCTAGAGGTACTGTTTGAGGAATTAGTGGGCATTAAATGGGACGTTATAGGGCTCAGTGAGGTTAGGACGACGGGGGAAGCCTTTACAGTGCTGAAAAATAGGCACGTCCTATGTTATCTTGGCCTAGAAGGTAAAAGAGAACTAGGAGTGGGATTTCTGGTCAACAAGACCATTGCTGGCAACATAGAATAATACTATAGTATTAACAAAAGGGTAGCAGGTCTAGTAATTAAGCTTAATAAGAGGTACAAATTGAAGGTGGTACAGGGCTATGCACCTACATCCAGCAATGACGACCAGCTAGTTGAACACTTCTTTGAAGATGTGGAATCGGCAATGGCTAAAGTAAAGACGCAGTACACTATTGTGATGGGAGACTTCAATGCTAAGTTAGGCAAGAGGCAGGATGGAGACAAGGCAGCCGGGAACTATGATGTGGGTTGTAGGAATGACAGAGGGGACAGAGTAGAGTTTGCAGAGTGGAATAATCTGCGTATCATGAATACGTTATTCCGTAAACGGGAGAATCGGAAGTGGACGTGGAGAAGTCCGAATGGCGAGCATAAAAATCAAATAGACTTCATACTATGCGAGGACTCTGGCGTCGTGCAGGATGTGTAAATGCTGGGCAGAGGTCGGTGCAGTGATCACAGGATGGTGAGATCTCGAATTGGGCTAGACTTGAGGAGGGACCGTAATAAGCTAGTACAAAAGACACCGATCAATAAGTGTCACGGATTGACATTGCCTCGTGGTGAAATATAACGGAAGGTTGACGGCATGGCCGCATGTGCAATTTTAGAAGTGCTTGACCGCTCCAAAGACGTCAGAAACTATCGGCTTTGTTCGGAGAAAGCAAGGAGGAGATGGCCTCCCTGAGCTGGGAAGCTTGAACTTGAAGCGTTCCCACGCGACCCCCCGGCGTGGTTCTTGAAGGCCCGAACAACGGTGCTTCGGATCAGCAATGCAGGGCAAGACAGCAGGGTGCCATTTAGCGTGCACTGGCCACGTGCGGACGTACGCTATTGTTTGCTCAGCGGCCACCGTGTCCAAAGGGGACGAGTACGCATACCGTTGTTGACCGGCGAAGGGCCCCCCCCGCCACGCTGACAATAATGACCTGTCAATCAGGCGAGCGAAATGAAGATGCCCGCTCGGCGACCACGAGAAAGGGTTTGGTCATCGCTCTCTCCAGTGCATTAATTGCGAGAGGGATATTTTGGGCAGAGCAAGAAATGATGTTCCAAAGCAATTGTCTTACAAACACGCCCCGATTCCGAAGACAGCGAATCAGGAAAAACATGTGGGTATTTAAGCAAGGAGCACTGAGGAGCACAGGGTTCTAGTCGCTTGGCTTACATGGCGTAGAAGCCGATCATCGTATTGTCACAAAATAGTGTTTCTTTCTATGTAAAACCCGGCGTCGAAAGGCCGAAACAACAAGAAAAGCGGCGCTCTGAGTAGGCACCAAAAGACAAGCCGCGCCTACAAAAGGCCAGAATGTTGTAGAAGCTTTCTTATCGAGGCGAGCGCGCGCGCGGGACAGACGTAAGGAGAGAGGGGAGGCGGAGAGTACACACCGACGCTCCCCGCGCAGTGTGAGAGAGAGAGAGAGAGAGGCGCCACCCCAACGGGGAAGGTTCGAGAATGGGCGAGAAGGTTCCCAACTGTGTGTGTGCTTTGCGTCACGTGGCCCTACGGAACCTTCTAGTTCCCTTTCCCAAGACTATATAAGCGGTCGGACACGGGCCGCGCAAGGAGGGGCGAAGAAGAGACGAAGAGAGAGTTGAAGAGTTGCAAGTAAAAAGAAGAAGCAAGAAGTTGTGCGTGACTCAGACGCCGAGCCAGCTGACAGGCCACCTGCAAGAAGACTCCGAGTGTCTTGGTGAATAGGACTCTTTGTATTTTGTTCTTTGTTGCAGTGCATGAACTTGTTCATGTTGGTTGGCCTTGTATAACTTTGCGACCCATCTGTTTTTGAGTTGTGAAGGCCGTGTTGTGTACGTTTGTGTGACTGCCTATTTGATGAAAATATATTTGTTTTGTTTGACCACCCTTGGCTCTGACTCGGTCTTTGAACCACTGCTGGCATTTTGCTAGTGTGCTAAAGGGGACCATAAATCTTATTGTCCAAGCTTTCGTGGGATCTTTTTCGGGGAACCAAGACGTTGGTTCTTGGAATTATTTCCGGCGATCGCGTCCCGTACCTCAGAGCACGGGTTTGGTGACACGTATCGCTCTAAAAGTTGTTAGCGTGGCTCTGTACCGGCTGGCCACCTAACCTTAGCCGCTTCGCCTAGTGGAGATGTGCGCTTACCGTCTGCAACGTAGGCATTGGGACTTCGGCTCGAGTTAGTTAAAACTGCTCGGGTTTGCCATCAAGCACTAGCTCCCCGGGAACATCAGCGCCGCAACTCGATCGACCTCAACGCTGTGCCGTACCAGACTGCCGCACCAGACCGTCGTGGACCCTTCGACGCTGCCGGTCATCAGCACGTATGCCTTCATGTTTATACCCCTGAACTTTCTTCTTGAACTTTCGTTAAGTTTTGTAGATTAGATTTCTGTATTGTGGACATTACCCTACTTACTGTTGTTAGTTTATTTTTCCTATTTGTTGTTGTTCTCGCGCGTTAGTATTTTTGTGAAGCTCTTTAATCGCTGTTCATTGTTAGTTTGAGTTTAGTGTAGTTTTGCCTTGTATTCTTCGTGCTGCCCCATCGCTCTAGATTAAACTTTGTTGTTTTGTTTTTCCAACCCACGACTCCGATCCTTTCACTGTGTCTCTTGCGCACGGAACGACCGAAACTGCCGCCGTTCCCTTCGCCGACTTCGCGCCAGGGAGCTTGAACGGCAGCCCTGTAACAATGAGCTAACTATAAGACGGAAAGTTGAAGAATTCAAGATAGCGAAGCAGAACAGATATTCAGCTCTAACTAACCAAGCAGACATTTGTGTTCAGGAAGTCAGCGATAATCTCACAAGGATTGTCACGGAGTGTGCAATAGAAGTAGGAGGTAAGATTGGTAGAGAGATTACTAGCAAACTTTCCCAGGAGACGAAACACTTGATTAGAAAACGGCAAGGCATTATAGTATCTAATGCAACTGACAGAATACAACTAGCGGAGCTTTCGAAGTTATTCAATAAGTGTAAGACAGTCGACATACGAAAGTACAATATGGAGCAGATTGAACATGCTCCAAAGAACGGAAGGAGCCTGAAAGAGGCGAAGAGATGTCTAGGCATAAGCAAAGATCAGATGTATGCATTACGAGACAGGCAAGACAATGTGATCACGTATAGACCCTTTCACCGGCGGGTTCCCGACGACCTGAAAACCGGTCCGCGCCCCTAGGATGCTTCCGGTCGCTGGGGTCTCCAAGCGCTGCGATCCTGCGTTCTATTGTTGTTGTCCTCACCCCAGCAAGAGTACAAAGGGACGCAAGCACTTTCCCCTCGCCGGAAGCAGCCTGGGGTATGCGAGGGACGTGTTTGTTTGTAAACACTGAAAGGGTCTATAGGGATCAGATAGTGATAATAGCCGAAGAGTTTTACAGAGATCTCTACAGCAGTCGCGATAACCAGAATAGTGAACGGGGAAGCAGTTTAGAAGAGGCTGACATTCCACCAGTACAGACAGAAGAGGTAACGAAAGCTTTGAACGATATGTAAGCGGGAAAGGCACCCAATGAGGATCAGATAACAGTAGATCTGTTAAAGGATGGTGGACAGACTATACTGGATAAACTGGCAAGCCTGTATACGCAATGCCCAATGACTGCGAGCATACCGGAATCTTGGAAGAATGCGAACATCATCCTAATCCATAAGAAAGGCAACACAAAGGACTTGAAAAATTACAGACCGATTAGCTTACTCTCAGTCGTCTACAAGGTATTTACCAAGGTAATCACTAACAGAATTTGTGCCACCTTAGACTTCAGTCAACCTAAGGAACAAGCAGGGTTTCGTAAAGGCTACTCAACAGTAGACCATATTCACACCATCAATCAGGTGATAGAGAAATGAGCGGAGTATAATCAACCCCTATATATAGCCTTCATAGATTACGAGAAAGCATTTGACTCGGTTGATACCTCGGCAGTCATACAGGCATTGCGGAATCAGTGCGTAGACAAGCACTACGTAAGACTACTGGAAGACATCTACAATGACTCCACAGCCACCACAGTCCTCCATAAGGAAAGCAGCAAAATACCTATAAGGAAGGGCAGCTCAGGGAAAGATCGATGCTTGAATCGATGAACAAATCGCAAAGTACGATTTAAAACAGGAAATGTCACGGGAGCCAACGTTTCGACAAGCGGACTTGTCTTCAAGTCCGCTTGTCGAAACGTTGGCTCCCGCGACATTCCGTTTTAAATCGTACTTTGCGATTTGTTCATCGATATAAGGAAGGGTGTAAGACAAGGAGACACAATCTCTCCAATGTTTCTTGCAGCATGTTTACAAGAAATATTTAGAACACTGGATTGGGAACAGGTGGGTGTAAGGGTTAATGGGGAATAGTTCAGTAGTCTCAGATTTGCTGATGATATAGCCTTGCTAAGTAACTCGGGAGATGAATTGCAAACCATGGTTACTGATCTAAACAGGCAAAGTATAACAGTGGGCCTGAAAATTAACATGCAGAAAACTAGAGTAATGTTCAATAGCCTTGGGCGAGCACAGCGATTTGAGATAGCTGGCGAGGCATTTGAAGTAGTAAGTGAATATGTGTACTTAGGCCAGGTAGTGACCACTGATCCGAATTATGAGGCTGAGGTGATTAGGAGGATTAGAATGGGGTGGAGTGCATTCGGCAAGCATCAGATAATGAAAGGTAGCTTACCATTGTCTCTGAATAGGAAAGTGTATAACAGCTGCATCTTACTGGTACCCACCTACGAGGCAGAAACTTGGAGGCTAACTAAGAGGGTTCAGCTTAAATTGAGGATGATACCGCGAGCTATGGAATGGAAAATGGTAGGTGTAACCTTAAGGGACAAGAAGAGAGCAGAATGGGTTAGGGAGCAAACGTGTGTTAGGGACATAATATAAATTAAGAAGAGGAAATTGGCGTGGGCGGGCCATGTAATGCGAAGACAAGACAACCATTGGTCATTAAGGGTAACAGAGTGGATTCCTAGAGAAGGCAAGTGTGGCAGGAGGTGGCAGAAAGTTAGGTGGGCAGATGAGATCAGGAAAATTGCGGGGATAAATTGGGTCCAGTTAGCACAGGACAGGGATACAGTAGAACCCCGCTGCTACGTTCCTGGCTGCTGCGTTTTCCCGGCTGTTACATCGTTTTTGGCCGGTCCCGGCATAGCTCCCATAGGATTCAATGCATTAGGAACCCTGCTGTTACGTCGCAATGTGGGAACGTTCCCGCATGTTACGTCGCGAATCGGCATTCCAAGCGGCCACTGCCGACGGAAATATTGACTTTTCACGTAGCTTGACTTGGCTGTAGGATTGGCCGCACAATGGGCAATGCCAATTACATTTCCAGCTTCCGCCATCTAAATTATGGCACAGCGATGCAAACTGTTGGTGACGGAATCGCGTACAATGATTACATTTCCATCGATGACACCATTGTCACCTTCGAGGTTTTCTCTGTCTACGAAATCATAGCCGAGTGTGCTGATGCGTGCACTGAAAGCGCTAGCACTGAAATAAAATTGTGTGCCGATCACCACTTCCCTCATTTTTCCATTTTAGAGGCGAAGCTCCTCTTAGTCTAACCTTGTCCTGCGTCAGGCGTCAGGCGTAACCGGCGTGCCGGGAGGCACGCGCTCGCCCTCGGCGCGTGCCTCTCTCTCTCTCACTCTTCCATCTGCTGTCTTGTGAGAGAGAGAGAGTGAAAGGCGCGCATTGACTATGGAAACGCTCTTTCTTAGATGAACGCTCTACCAGCTCGCAAAGAAGGAGAACGCGCCCTCACCCGCGAGAGACAAGCTTGACGCAGGCAGCGTCTTCTAGAGAGTTTCTTAATTGAAAAATACCGACTGCTCGCGCTGGAGAACCGTTCACCGGCCACCCATATATATATATATATAGGCACTGGATCTTGACTTGCAATGAAGTGCCGGCGGGAGATTTCACTTGTGCGTAGTTGAACCATAAGGATTCGTAGCGTGCGCATTAACTAAATTAATCCGGAACTCGGCACGATCTACGATGAACCTCCCGAGCTTCGCCCACTCATCATCATTCACTCCGTGGATATGCTGTAATTTTTTTTCCCATTTCCTGGCACTTAGGTTTCCCGGCTCTTATGTTTATATTTTACGGTCCCGTGAAAAACGTATCAGCGGGGTTCTACTGTAATTGGAGATCCATGGGAGAGGTGTTCGCCCTGCAGTGGGCGTAGACAGGCTGATGATGATGATGATGATGATGTCGGAATCTGCTTGTCAAGTGCATATTGAAGCCGTGAAAATTAAAACCGGGCATCTACATATTCTTTTCACGACCCCTTTAATATATACCGGCAGCGAATGTCGAAAAACTGCACTCTCAACACAGATACTAACCATTAAGTACAAGTTTACAGCTTCCAAAACCCACCGCTGCTACTAACAATGTGGTATGTGCAATAGTGCAGTAAATATTGCTTGAAGTACCCATTACATAATGCTTTTCCTCCCTTTTTACCAAAACGCAGAAAAAATTGCGGCCCCTTCACACGACTGACCAGTGGTGCGCGGAGAATTTTGAAACTACTACAGGGTGATTCCACGTAAGATCGAACAATGCATGGCTGGTCACCCTCTTAAATTTATTTCAAAATTTTATATATTGCTGCCCGATGAGTGGAAAGAAGAGATCCGCTGTTGGTTTTGCTAGAAAAAATTTTTTCGAAGCGCCGGGAGTGAATAATGACGAAGAGGTGGAGTGCCGCGCTTACCTGCTCTTCTGTTTTGGCCAACTTTGGTTATTAATTACACAAGCTATACTAAGGTTAGGAGGCTGAAATTTATTTCAGTAATTATATGCATGCTTTTGCTTGTGCTCAATTATTTTTTCTTTTTATGGGGAGCGTAGATATTTTTAAGCATAGGGCAAGCCACTACAGCTTAAATGGTCAGCGGATACATGAGGCCCTATGGCTGCTCAGTTGAGGATTCATTGCAACTACATTAATGGTTCGTAAATTTAAAGCAGGCACATACTAATGAGGTTTGACTGTATTATAGGCAAAGAGGGCTTTCTAATGATCTTAAGATGAACATGCTTAGTGATGAGAGGCCCTGTGAATGAAGCTCTCGTGTGATATTGAGTTTTTACTCGCCACCAAGATAAACGATGATCTTTTAGGCACTTCTCTGTTGCAAGCAAAATTGTGTTGATTATATGTAGCTTTGGCATTGGAGGCATTACAAGAGATATTTTTTCTTTAAATAGCTTTTCATGGTATCATCTCCGCGTCCCCCACCCACAAATGCTGCCAGCGTGATAAACGAAGTAGCTGATCAGCTTTGTGCTTTTTAGACAGGACTTACATGAGATGTCGATATCAGAAAAGCGCAGACAACTTGGCAATGTCGAGCCTAAAAAAGGCCCTGTGCACATTTCATGCACAAGTTCACTTGTTTTGGATCATACGAATTCTGGATAATACAAATACTGTGCGCGGCCCCAAGGAATTCATATTATCGAGATTCTATGGTGCAAATTACTGATAATGAACTTAACCAAAGTGAAATTCTGTTGCAGCTAGCCTTTACAGCTACATTTTTAATTAAAACTACTTACTGTCCTACTAGGTTTTTCTATAGAAGTACAGTTTGTTTACAGTCATGGTGTAGATTTTTATGGGCATTAAAGCATAGATGAGAATTTGTGCGCAGCCACCTAATTAAGTTTCTGCATTCCTTCACTTTAGTAATTACACACTGCGGCTCCCTTGGCCAGCCGTGCCATTCATATTCTGATGCAAAGCTCACCAAAAGCGTGGTCTCCTCGATTTCCTTCAGGTCCGAGCTGTATTTAGGCTGGCAGTTCATGATGTGCTCCACCATGCGACACACCAGGTCATGGTTTGATCTGTCAAACAGCATGCAGATGTCCAAAATCTTGGGAATGTCAAAGATGAAGTTGTCGTAGATGAGATCTGCAAACTTCTGCTTGTCTATGAAGCTGATCTGCAAGTGCAAGGGGTTTTGTACATAGCGCAACTCTCAGAGTTATGTGGGTTTTTGATGTTTCATTTCTAGATTCAAGGTTTGATGCGTTTCATCATGGCTGCATTCTCTGCTATGCACAGTTACAACTGCTGCGCACCACACCTTGCCTGTAGCGCTGTGTGCCTCACTGTTGCAAACAACTTTTCAATGATTAGTTTTTCATAAGAGCCGTGATGATTGTAACACCACTTGTCTGTAGTTAATGAACAAGCACTTCTCGTGGTTTGGCCAAAGTGACCTTATGCTAAATGCTTATATTTGGCCGTCGCTAATTTGACACACTGGATAATGCCGACTTGTTCTCTGATCCCTGCAAGCACATCCGTTATTTTGAGGCACCAAACTCCCATTAATTTCGCTATGTTTAGCCACACCTCGCTTAATTCAGCTGATTTTCAGACAAATGGGTGACACCAAAATAGGGAATGGCCTTACAGGAACAAGGCAGCACAGTCGATAACTGCACAGCAATATCAGGATAGGCGACAAGCTTCATGCCCACCTGGCTTTAGCACCACATGTAACACTACACTGGTTGTGGGCCTTATTCATAGATAACACCATGATCCCATTGTTAGCAGTTAAAAGAGTTCATCTGCAGCAGCTGTGGCAAGCTAGTTTCATTTCCACTTAGTGCACACGAACATCTACAACTGCACCAATACTAGCGACTACAATTTCTTCCGCTACAGCAAAGGTGAGCAGTACTTTCAATCTTGCTGCATGCTTTTAGAACTGCGTAGTCAGTCTCTTCCACACAAACTGGGGCAAGCAGTAGCTTTTTTCCTTGATTCATCTCTTGTTTTGCTACATTTCATTTCTCAAATACAGAACTTTCTCGAAAACTTAGCTTATCCGTGCTTTACTTGCATTTTCAGGACACTTTTACCACAACTAGAGAAAAAAAAAATTTTTCATGGCATCATGATCGTCCAATTCAAAGAAAAAAAAAGGAAAAAAAAAAGGGGGGGGGGGGGGGGCTCTTCCATCAAATGGATGCCAGGGCAGTGGAATTTCAGTGCTAAAAGTGGAAGTCAGTTCTCACAGGATTAACAAGAATTAGGTTTTAAAAAATGTACAATTACCAATATTACATAATCCAAAGGTTTTCTTTGTGCTCTTTTATAAAATGTCAACAAGTGTGCGGCACCAAGTCACCTGCAGACACCCTCTGCACTCACCTTGGACTCCTTATTCGTGGAAAGTCGGAGGAAGACTCGGAACATCACCTTATGCAATCGCTCATCAGCCTCCTCCATTAGTTTCGTGATTGTGTAACGGTGCAGTCCAAGGTACCTGGTTCACAAAAAAAGATGCTGTTAAACCCAGAGACTGCTGTAAACTAAGTGTTCAGAAAGCACTGCACAAATGTGATGCTATACGCTTATGGCAAATCACACATTATGGAACAAACGCTACCACACTGCTATAAAAATTTTACTTTACAACAGTAAAGTCACAAAGACTTGTATTTGTAGTAATCTTATGTCCGATAAGTGCAAGAAATTAGTTTTTTATATTCTTAGCATGTGAACACCACCTGCACCAATTTAACTTGCAATACTGTCTGAAATCTGCACTCTCCTGACAAAGCACAGTGGGAAATAATCAAGAACTTCTGCTGAATTTACTGAGCAAGATTATTGAGACAAAGGACAAAATAATCTGAGTGCAGATGAGAACAGCTAAATCATCACAAAGATCGTACAAAAGATGAGAACAGAGGCCTATTGCTCTATATATGCATCACAACGCCTAGAAAAAAAGTACACTGTGTTGATAACAAAAAAAAAACAACTGAAGTTGCCTCTTTAAAGTACTGCTCAAGTTAGAGGAAAAAGAATAAAACAGCAACCTATACACCTCATAACAATACACATGAAAACGTAGTATACATTCTGTACCGACATAGTGCAAGTGTGTGTTAGTGAATACCACTGCCTCGTTAGCAAACCAGGGCGCTGCTTCGATCGTAACACACAAAAAAAGCCTAGAACAATGTCACTGTATACTCAAAACAGCCCTCAGAAAGTCTGGTTCACTGTCTTGCCTTCTCAGGTGCTTAAGCTGTGCTACAGCAGAGTCCTTTAATACTTTCTACTGGTCACAAAACTTGGGCCGTTTGGTATAGAGACAGCAAATGCCAACAGGGGTGCCACTTGAGACAGGCAGGCAAGGGAGGCTTACATCGCAGCCGCTTTGAACATCTTTGAGCACCATGCTTTTGGCAAGTTACAAGGTTTCATAATCAACCAGTGGACAGGCATACATACTGTCGGAAACAGATGTGCTTTACACCTCTTCACTGATAAATATGTGAAGCACACAAGTTGCCTTTCCGTGATGATGCATATAAGCTTTGAAAAAACACTCAGCCTAAATTGTTAATAAGTGTATATGTGTCTGAGTTTAAATGTTTCTTTTGGGTACCTTACCATAACGTAATGACGCTCAGCGTATGAAGTACCGCGTTAGAGAAACAAATTGTAGAGTTCTTGCACGTGTCATGGCTTCTCTGTATTGGGGAGATTACATGTAAAAAGCTCTGAAGTGAACATTTCATGAATGCTGTCAGAATAGTCACAAATGTGAGAAAGCCTTCATATCACTTTCTTATACCTGCCTCTGTTTGTGGATAGGGTGTTGTGCTGCTTAACAGAAGTGCACAGGTTCAATGTCCAGCCACGATGACCACATTTTGAATGAGATGAATCTCAATTTCAAAGTGAGGTCTGTGCATTGTGGTTGCCATGTGTAGAGACATAGGAGTGGTGCCCTCTGTCCTGCTGTGTGGGTACCTTTCAGTTTCTAAAGTGATGTCAGCTCACCTATCTCACCTATTTAGAGTACATGATTACTGCTCCAAGTTTTAAATAAAAAATGCCTTAGAAAAAATTTGAAAATAAATAAACGTGTGGTAAGCCAGAGTTCTTACTACATACTACAGCCGTGGCGCTTGCTGTGCTGTTGTGTTGGCGAGTGGTCATGTAGGCTCCCTACATAGTGTCAGCAGTGGAGACTGTGACATCAAGTCTTGTTTTCGAAGCGGGCGATCCAAATTGAGCAGCGACACCAGGGACTCTAGGCAGTGCATTTCGATGCAAAATGATTGCTATTGGAGTGCAGAAGGCAGTGATAGACTACAACACATGTAAACGATCAATCCAGCCAAATATAATGTTTTCCTTGGGTGTCCCTCTAAATTGGTAAGCTTACATTCCTAAGACACAAGGATGGGCCCTTATAGCATTCTGCTGCAATTAGGTAGACAGAAAATGTCCCTTAACACAAATAAATCCTACCTAGGTTTATGGGCCTATAAAAGTGTAAAGAGGCTTACCTTGGTGCAAGCCGCAGGTATGACTCGAGCACCTGGTGGAATCCATTGTCATACACGGCGTGGGACCAGAAACTACAGGCATAGCATATTTTGTTAGTTTGCGCACGCAAAGCTCCATAAGTCAACATGCCTTTTTGTTTACTTATTATCATTCACAGCACCTAACTATGCATACTTTTATATGTATTTTGGATGGGAGGGCATCTCGAACTGGGATATGATGTATGCTGACAGGGCCTCCTGTCAATAGTTCACGATAGAGGGCATTTGTGCATCGGGAGATGGAAAATAGCTACATACAACATAGAAATGTAAGCGTTAATACACCAGAACAGAATATATGCACGACGATTAACAACATAAGTTGTGCATGTACAATCACTACAAAATTTTGCGTATAACTTTAAGTGCACCGCAGTGGCCGCATCTCAACGGAGCCAAAATGAAAAAACACCTGTGTAATAAGATTTACGCGCATGTTCAAGAACGCCAGGTGGTCGAAGTTCATCCGAGGCCTACTTTGGCATCGCATGCCTCATAATCGTAACATGGTTTTGACACATAATACCCCAGAAATTATGGTTATTACTATTTTTATTTAAATGAGCCCATGGTAGAATATTCCTTGAGGTTAGTCAGTACCATATTTCTCAGAAAAATCAAAATGAAACTGGAATTAATTTTTTACAATTATTTCTTGGCTCACGCAGCAAAAATTATTCTGTGAGCTTTGAAGGAGCTATGTGTGGGAAAAGATTGGGAATGATCAGGGCTCAAGCCAAATTAAAGGTTAGCGAAAGTGAAAGGCAAAGGAACACGAGGTTTGCTGTGCACACAGTGGTTAGATGATATTCTTGAGGCCACAGCCACAGAAGAGATGTCTGAAGGAGCACGAAGAATACTTATATAACAGGTCTCACTGGAGGTCGTGTAATCACAATGTCACCAGGAGCTGTCAGAAACCTGACAGCACTTAACAATAATCAGGCTAGCCAACAAACTACTACGTTGGAAAGTTGAATCAGTCACCATCGGCTAAAAAAAAAAATCACAGGACAAACAACAACATGGATGGAATGCCCACTCCTGCATTTACATTTGATATATTGCATCAATATCCCCCCTGTGGAAGTAAACCTATCATTCAGCAAACACCAAGTAAACCACAAGTAAATTTTAAGTTTGAGTAACCTTATATATAACTTGCTACTGAACTTGGCAGTAGATACCGATGCACCACAGCACAAAATATTCACAGAACAAGTATGGAAATGACATTAAAATGACATTTCTTACAGCTCGCGTTCAACCTTGTAGCATTCCAATGAAAAACTATGAGAGCACTGGTGTTTATTGTACTCACCGATTGTGCGGAATCCGCAGCATCTTTGTCATGTCTTCCTCAATGAACGCCATGCGATCCAACCATTCATCGATTTTTTCACTGTACTTTTCAGCCAGGTTGTGCTCTTCGTTAGCACAGATGGACATGAGCTCATCAAAGGTGAAGATTATTCGTGGAGGTCTGTATTTGAGCCAATAGTTTGGTTCCACAAAACCTTTGCTCTGTGAACAATACAGTGTGTAAAAGAAATACAAACTTTCTAGATGCAACACTGGGTTTGGCAGAATCAACTTGACTGATTGATTGATTTTACATTTGATTTCATGCAAATCAAGTGCAAAAGTCTGGCAGTAGAAGAAACATAGGCAGGATGCTAGACAGGGAGTACTGTGAGTCTTATTATTTTTTTACCTTCAGTCCAAACAAAATTTTTGAACTGTTGCTGTCAGAGCAGGACAGGAGCTCATGCTTGCAGAAGTGTTCCACTGAAGCGCAACTTTAGGAAGAACACCTCAAATGTTCCCTTTCCGTTAAGTCTGCATTTGATTCAGCAAACATAGCTACAACAAATTAACAAGTATAAAAAAGCAGACCTACAATGCTTTCCATCACTGTTATAATAAATATTGTAACCAATATATAAAATGCATATTTATACCTAGTGCAATTTCATGACGTTACCACTTTACAAAAGTATTCATGAAACCATCAGTAATTATATTACCGGCAGTCACATCATTTCACTGTACATGGCTAAAAAACCTGAACTCGAGCGTTCTGCATGGCAAAGCTACAATATGATTGCAAAGTACACTGCATGTGCTGAGGATGTACGAGTCATGGGGTTCTTTCATGTGTGCCTTCATCCAAAAAGGCACATTTCACCCTTTTTGAAACAAGTGCACCCCGGCTGAAAACCACACTTAAGGCCTTGCACTTAGCAGAGTAACACAATATAACCGGTAGGTTACATTGACAAGTCTGTTTTTGTGTTGCGGACATTTTGGTGCGTATGTACATTGTGTAACCATATAACGACTATGTCGATAAGCCCATGATATTGCCACATAAACACAAAAAGAACTAAAAATACATAGTGGCATTACCACAACCGACAAAGCATTCACAGTGCGCAGTCTTTTTTCAAACCTTCAGAGATTTCCCACTATAACATGAACACACTTCAGTATGACTTCATTTTATACGTTGTGCACATCATGACAAATTTCAAGACTTCTGCAGGGCGTAAATATTTGCTACAGAAGAGGGACATACCAAAGCTGGAACTTGAATTGGCTGGCCAAGTTTATCCACAACATTCATCACCCTGTCATGCAGGGGTAGTGGGGTGGGTTGCTGAAATAGGTTGCAGATGTGTAATTATTACAAGAGTTGATGATGGTATCACATGGGCACAACTAGAAAAAGCCTGAACATTTTTCTATAGCAAGAAAAATTCTAAATATATGTTCACATTCATACCTGAACAAACATATCAATGAACAAACATTAGAGCTTTATTTCATAAATTATTTACTATGTGACATACTTAATTATGGCCTGGAATCCTCACTCTCTCTTGCGACCAAACTGCAAACTCACTCAGAGTAAAAACAACAGACAAGCAAAGGAAAAAGAATCTTGCTATAGGTTTCAAGATGAGTTCCCCCTGCTTAAGCTACAGTTTGGACGCGTTATAATGGGCATTTCAAACGTATGTTTGGCACTTCATTTTAACCTCATTACAACAGACCCTGATAGCAAAGAAGTGATCTGTTGTAAAAGGAGTATGGAGAATACAAATACTGTTAAAATAGACTTTTATGTAGACATTGAGTATCCTATAACCAGAGTGAATTACAAGTCACAAACATGGTCGAAAAATGGATTTATTCCTCTTTAACTCTCTGACAGAAGCATGTCACCTTTAACTGCGCAGTGTCACCTCACTGTGTTGATCCCACAGGCGCTGTCAAGTGATGTTCGAAGTTGGAAGCTATTGAACTTTAGGATGTCCACTGCACATAAGTCTGCTAAAAAGGAGTGCTGACCCTGAAGCTGGCCTTGTAATTCAGTCCTTTATATCCTAATGTATGTTGTACCAGAATCCATTGGAAAAGAAGTTCAATCAATGGAAGATATAGGAAGATCAACACATTAACCATTCTTGGGGGGGGGGGGGAATATGTTGCGGCCAGAAATAAGGATCCACATCCATAAGTGATGACATATCATAGAAGCACTTTACTGGACATTTAGAAATTTAATCACAAGGTAAATAAGTATACCTAAAGAAAAGCTGCCACTTAAACTGCACTTTTCACTTGCTTAGACAATCAATCTACATTTAAAGTGATGCACCAACAAGTTGTCCATCAAGACTGCAGACTCGGTATGCTAAATGTGACATAAGATCAGTGGACATACCTGGGCAACTAATGATACAGGCTAGCATTACAAGGCTTTATCTAGGAAACAGTTAAAAGGGCAGGGTTCATTGACAACGATTACTTAAGAAGATTGCGGAGCAAGAACTCTTAATGCAGAGCAGAGTAAAGGACATGAAACGAGCCAGTACTAGCCAACGATGCTTCATTTTTTTCATATTTCCCTCCTGTCCTGTTGCTTTCATGCTGTGAACACCAAAATGAGGTTCAAATAGGGCCAACTCAGATAGCCACATTCAGTCAAGGACAACATAACCCAGAAGTTCTCCCATTAAAGGGTTGAGACACCAGATTTGTGCCTTGTGCATGTTCTTGTTTCAAACATTTCTTATTGCTATAGAAAGCATGGCAAACACCTGAGGAACACCATATCCTGGGTAAATAGATTAATATTGCATTATTTATGCAATAATTTTCAGTTTCTGTTTCTGGGTGTCAAGCTGAAGCAGTGACGTCACTGGGCATGCACACAATGCTATGTCATCTGCTCTCGCACACACGATTCACCTGAGCACGCATGCAGTAAAGACTGTGGGACCCCCCAACACTTAGGGCAACACTTTCTTGCCTACTTTACGTTCTCCCAGCCTACTCCTGTTCGCCAGACACCCGCAGGGAACATGCAAAAGAACACCGTCACGGCTTCCCTGGTGCGTTGGCTCACTGCTTATTGTACATCATTGTAATGTGGTATGCTTTCACCTAGAACTTTTACATACTGCGCTTCCGAAATAGTGACGCGGTGCCATTCGCGCTTGCCATCGGTCTTGATTGTGAGAAGGAGCATTTGGGCACTCTATGGAAGCAAGTTAAAATACTATGTGCTAAACGTTTGCTGTGCCCAACACTTCGTGGCAAGTACATTTGCATACAAACGAAGCCTATGGCAGGCTTTTTATAGCCTCAACATTTGGTGTCTAAACGTCCTTAAGTGAGCTTATACTTGATGTCTAAGATCAAACAACTCAGGGAAGTCTGAATTCTGTTTCAGGTGCTCGAGGTATTTTGTATATGGGGGAATAAAAAAAAGAGATTTTGTACAGAGATGACTTGCACAGAGTGTCAGACCTGCATGTAGTGACGGCAGCTTTGCTGAAGCGATACATATTGTTTCCAACAGTGGTGCACTTGCGACAGTCCATAGTAATTTTAGAACAAATAAAAATTCACCCAAAAGACTCAAAAGTTTAATATGGTCCAATTACTCTCCATTAATCTGATCTGTGTATGATAAGATAGAACACAGAAGTGCTGGTAACAAGTGTTCTGGACAAAGAACAGATGAAATAATGCACAAGGTTAGTTGCAGCATGTGAACAGAGATGTCATGTCCAACTTCATGTATCATTACAGCTATAATCCAAATGAGCATATGAAAGTGCCAGCAGAGTGTAAAAAGTGTAAGTGTGTTTCAAGCAGGGTGACCATCCATCCCACAACTTGTGGAGCTGTGCTGCAATGAAGGCTGTTGTACTGCGTCCCGCAAGAGATACAAAAACCTTCAAAGATGTCCCGCATTTTTCACTTTACTATATAGCAAAAAGTTGCCCGTATAACATAGAATACACCCATGAAAAGCTTCTAACCAAGCAATGGAACAGTCTCCATGAATCACCTCATTTGTCGAGTGAACAGCTATCTCTTTATATTCATGCTTCATTTGGTTATGCAGTCTGTTGTCACTAAATTGTTTACGAACAAGCATGTCTTGCTCAATGGCAACAGCTTCTGTCTTTGCCTCGATATCCCACCATAAACTTTATACGATCGCTTCCATGTAGAACATCAGAGAAGCCTTGTCATCTCAAGCTTCTGTCTGTTTTCTGTGCAACTACTTTTTGAATAGTAGAAATGGAAGTGGCTTTTGGTGTTTTAAAGCAGCTTTTAGAGCAGGTAAAAGCGGAGTTTGGAGCAGAAATTCGTGCTTTTGGAGTAGGAATTTTTTTCAGCTCGTAGCAAAAAACTATGACTTGGAGCAGCCCATTCCATTGCTAGAAGCTGTAAATTCATGCTTGGAATGCAGAAAAGGTAGTTTATGGCCATTTGTGGATAGTTTCTGGTATGCTTGCCCATTAAAGGACATCACAAGAAATGTGAATTTGGGTCAACATCACTATATGGTGGCTGTCTTAGCAATGACTACGAATAAAGCTTTGCTGTGGCACCACACAGCTTGTCCCTTCAACACAACAGACCACCAAGTGTAAAACATTTCTTTGCTTAAAAAAAAAAGTGTTTGGTGATCCCGTTTGATTTACTACCGTAATTGTCATCGATCTCAAGCGTCTTGCGTTAGTGCTGCACGCCCGATATTTCCTGGTCACTAGCACCGTGAGTATGTTACTGCATGACATGGCATTCTTTACAGCAAAGTTCCGAGCATCAAAATTTCAAAAAGCGCCAGCAAGGCAGATGTCAATTTTTGTTGTTGGACAAAAGTACCACCCAAGCACTTCCTTTTTTTAGAATGTATATCATACTGTGCCACCTCAGATATTCATACTCCGTTAGCAATGTAAGCAGCAAATAAGGCAACGATTAAATTGAGGTAATGCAAGGCTTAACAGCATTACAGGCTACTTGTGCTAGATGGCCAGAATAAGCATAGACATGCTTCCAAACAATGAAACAACGTCCTTGTACAAAGATGTGAACATAAGCTTGTAGTGCAAGCCTTTCCACTGGAGCCCTCCTGGCCGCCGTCATAAAGTGCCGCTAGCAACGTCTAGTGGAGGCGCCATCTTGGGATGTTTGCTCACTGATCTCTATGTCCGGGCACATGTATTCGTTATGTGTGTGTGTCAGCAACATCTTGGTTTCGCTATTTGTAAACATTGTGGAATTCGTCAGGCAGGTTCATTTGTGAGTGTGTAGGACATGGTTGATAGGCAGGACAGTAGCCACTGGCATTGTTTTGTGTGTTCTTACTCGGGCAGAGGCAAAATCAGCGTTTCCGGATGGCAGCAGTAAAACTGGGAAACTGGGGACCGTGTCATTCTTTTTTATTTGAGTCACTATTGTAAGATGACCCACCTCATAATAGGAATACTGTTGCTAACAATGGTTCCACTCATTAAAGCGAGAGCCTCATTGTCTTAATTATAGTGACCTTTAAAGGAGCGTGGTTCCAAAATTATGAAAAACTATCAGAAAAAAGCAATACCACGAGAAATCAATCACCAATCATATAACATGATATATCAAATCCACCCTAAATTCAAAGTTCCATGCGGACATGATTAAGGTATAATGAGAATGATAGCCATGCTTTAAGTCATGCTCATGACTATGACTATGAAAGTGAGTTGCCAGTCAAGAAATCAATCACTGAAAATCATAAATTAAGGTTTCTACATCCTGCAAGTTATGTTACAGTAGTTATGATAATGAGAGTACAACATGATAACGACCAAACCATGATTAAAAGGATTGCTCGATTTTGCAAAGCATGATAATGACACACGATGAAAGGCTTGAAACTGTAAGAAGGCAGTCAAAATCGATGTCAAATGAGACGTGCTTATCGAAGGATCTGATACTGGTCACAGTCACGTTCATGACATGACATGATATGCTCAGGTCATGTTATGACATGAGCATGACTGTAAAAATAGTACAGGATGTGGGCCGAGATGGGCGTCAAACGAAAGGTGCATGTCGAAGAATGTGATATTGATCATAGTCGCATTCACGACATGACATATGAGAATGACTCTGAAAATAAAACTGCCTACCAGGAGGAGGCCTGAGATGGCTGTGAAACAAAAGGTATACCTCGAGAGATGTGATATGGGTTAGTCATATTTATAATATGTATTACATGATAGGACAGAGCAAAAACTAATGAAAGTTGTCGACGATGGGTGTCGTACAAAAGGTGCATGTGGATGGATGTTATTTGAGTTACAGTGATCGCCATGACTTGACACTCATGATATTAGCATGGTATGAGATGATGATTGATTTGTGGGATTTAACGTCCCAAAACCAGCTCTGATTATGAGAGACTGCCGTGTCGAGGGCTCCGGAAATTTTGACCACCTAGGGTTCTTTATTGTGCACTGCCATCGCACAGCACACAGGCCTCAACATTTCACCTCCATCATGATGCAGCCGCCATGGCTGGGATTTGATCCCGCAACCTTCGGAACAGCAGCCAAGTGCCATAACCACTAGACCACTGAGGCGGGGCTGGTATGAGATGAGTATATGACAAAAATTAAACATATTTCATGACACGAATATTACCGCATGCAGGTATGTACCTCATGGTGCGTATGACATGGTGTCATCATGACGTCATAGGTATGGCTTGTTACCTTGCTATTAGATTAATCTGCATCATAAGATGTGAGCTTGTAACAAACATGATGGATCATGACATTAATGTTCATGAGATGCATACCTTATAGTACATGAAATGACTGGCTCAGCTCACACGATGTATATGTTGTGAAGCTGTTGTCATTTCATTAACATAGTTGCAATGTGCACACATTGGAAACATGTGGTAACACAAGACATGACAGGCCATGAGTGCGATGATATGTCATGACACGAATGACAGATTCATTTCTTACGCTGGGACATATATGAGTATGCACCATATAAATGCCATGACATGATATGTAAGTGGTGGCATATATGGCATTTGCTCATTTAAAACCGACCCTCGTTAGCCAGGTAGCTAGTGTTAGGTGGAGTTCCCTCATCTTGGTTAACCGTCAGCTCATCATCATCATCAGCCTGTTTAGGTCCACTGCAGGACGAAGGCCTCTCCATTTCCAATCCACCCTATCCTGAGCGAGTTGGTTCCACTTTATGCCCGCAAACTTTTTAATTTTATCGCTCCATCTAACCTTTTGTCTACCTCTGTTGCGTTTTCCCTCTCGTGGTATCCATTCTGTCGCTCTTACTGTCCACCTATTATCCTTCCTCCTCATGACATGTCCTGCCCAGGTCCACTTCTTTCTTTTAATTGATAAGATAATATCGGCTACTCCTGTCTGTTCTCTGATCCATTCCGCTCGTTTTTTATCTCTTAGCGTTACCCCTATCATTTTTCTTTCCATTGCACGTTGTGTGCTCCTTAGTTTCATCTCTAGGTTTTTCGTTATTCTCCATGTTTCTGCACCGTACGTTAGTACTGGGAGAATGCAGTGATTGAATAATTTTCGCTTTAATGAGAGCGGTAAGTTTCCGGTCATGATTTCGTAATGCCTTCCGAATGCGCTCCAGCCCAGCCTTATTCTACGGAGAATTTCATTTTCCTGGGTAGGAGTTCCTGATATTAACTGTCCCAGATATACATATTCGTTTACACATTGTAAGGGTTCATTGTTGATTTTAATTTCCTGTTCCTTAGCTAAGCTATTGAGCATAACTTTGGTCTTTTGCCTATTCATTTTTAATCCAATTTTAATGCTTTCCATGTTTAGGTCATCAATCATGTTTTGTAATTCGTCACCATCATTGCTAAAGAGCACAATGTCGTCTGCAAATCTTAAATTGTTTAGATATTCTCCGTCTATTCGAATGCCCTTTTCTTCCCAGTCTAGACGTTTAAAGACTTCCTCTAAACATGCAGTGAATAGCATCGGGGATATTGTATCTCCCTGTCTCACACCTCTCCTGATCGGGATTTCTCTGCTTCTCTCATGTAGGAGTAGTGTGGCTGTGCAATCTTTGTATATGTTGTTTATGGTTTTCACGTATATGCCAGGTACCCCTTGTCGATCTAGAGCTTCTAGAACTGCTTGTATTTCGCAACGCACACCGTCAGCTATAGCGTGCTAACTTTCTCTGTGAGGCCCCGCCACGGTGGTCTAGTGGTTATGGCACTTGGATGCAGATCCGAAAGTCAGGGGATTCTGACCACGGAGACTGCATTTCAATGGAGGCGAAATGTTGAGGCTTGCATACTATACGATGTCAGTGATCATTAAAGAACCCCAGGTGGCCAATTATCAAGAGCCTTCTGTTATGTTCGGCGGTAGATCGACGGGGAAGAGCAGGCGATGGCGGCCTAGCGCATGGCTTTTCCGTAGATACGTCATCGTATTTACTTAGTATGCAGTAAAAGCAGCGGCTTTGTTCCCGCAACGCACGCCGTTAGTAATTGCTGTGACATATATAGCTGCACAGCGAAGGGGACATGACGGGTGGCATGTCTCTTCACTGCTGCATCGTAGAGCATGTTTGGAGGAAACGGGGCATCCAAGAAAGGAACAAAAGGGGGAGAGTCGCTTGCAAGAACAGCGGGGGCTCCCTGTCAAAGTAATCCTTTGAGCCTTTCTGCTCGGTCGAACTGTCGCCAAGGGGTTGCCCTTTCGGAGGAGATGACCCTGCCGTGGAAATGTACGGAAGTGCTTTTGATGACAATAGGCCTGTCTAGCAGTCCTGTTGAAGCGGCGGCTTGGATGCCTGCCGCCGGGGAAATAGAATGGCAATTTGGGCCTGCTGTGGAGTTCTGATAACTCATCACTGGTTTAGTGACCAATGCTATCTTTCAGGAGAAGCTCGGTGCAGCAAGCGGGTCAAAGTGTGGGAACACGAAGGCGTAACCATAGGCTCTCGAGGAGAGAGTGAACAGGGGTTTTATTGGTGAAGTGCTGCATATGGGTTGGTCCCAGAAGGCAGCCGCAGAGGCGATCAGGTGTATTTAACGGAAAACAGAGAACAGAGAGGGGGAGCTTAGCGCTAACTCGGGTCGCAGACGCGGCAAGGTAGTCAGAGGTCAAGCTTGGCACTGCCTCTGACGAGATATGATGAAGTTTTAAAGCTTAGTGCTTATTCACATTTGAGTGCAAACGTTAAGGGCTCGGAACGAACCGCTTGGTGTGGTTTGAGCCCAGTTGTGTTGTGATGTCTGTGACAGTACATGGAAACCCCGGCCAAGTTTTGTAAATAGTGTAAATAAACCTGCATGTTTTGCTGTGAGGACATCTTGCTCCAGACTCCTGTCCTTCAACGTGTCGCCGCGGTCGTCAGAACCATCCAGGGAGAAGACCATCACCAAAAATTAACTCCTTCCACTATGGCGTCTCTCATAAGCAGATTGTGGTTTTGGGATGTAAAGCCCCAAAAATCATCTCTGTGATGACTAATGTTTCTCATAACATCAGCTACCGTGGCGCATGGGACCTGCTGGAATATTTTTGTTCGAGTTGGTCCTTAACTTTTATCAGCAGTCAAGGATAATAAGCATTTGGTTGGGTCAGTTTGCGTAATGGGGTTCATTATCAACTTTCGTTTGCAAGAGTGTGCCCAGATCCCCATGTTTTTCTTTCCTTAAGGGAAACACTTGCAGCCCTAAAGATGCTCAATCAGATGTGCTGTTCAACGTAACTTCGTTAGCTGTGCACCCGCCTGGTTTGCTCTGCCCATGGCAAATCCTCACGGATGTTTGCTCTGCATGCTTTTTCCATTAGCTCCATGGCTAGCCTTTCAAACGTGGGGAGTGATTTGTAAATGCCTCCCTCCTATAAATACAAAGCACCAATGCACATTAGAAAAACAAAATAAAGACTGCTGAGAGGCAAAGCATCAGCACGAGGTTCTGAGCACCCCCCTTCCCGTCCAGAAAAAGCGCAGAACATACGAATGCCGAAGGGAGAAAACCATTTTGCTTCACCGCAGCGATGCACTGTTATTCAAGTCTGCATCAGCCAGAAATCTATGCAACGAATTAATGTTACAGCCACACTCATTTGTGCGAAGCCGTCGACATGCTGCGCAGTTGTTACGTGCAGTATTATTTTTCATTGTAGGTACATCTGTAAATAGCATTGTGACTTCCTGTCAATAGACAGCTCTTGAAGGGTATTTAATTCCACTAGTGAATGAAAGACAGTGCACGCATCGTACAGGCATGACAACACGTACAGGCAGCTCCGCGGCCATAAACAGACCAAAGAAGGGAGGCCTCCCTACCGTGTGCTAGCAGATGACAAACCGGCTCCCGGCTTGCCGGTTCAAGAGTGCCACTGGAAATGTCTATACACTGTACGGCGAGAAGCATATCACTGCCACGTCTCCATAACTATGTTCACATAATACAGTCCACCTTTGGAAAATTGAGAATTTCATTTTTACTGAGAAGCTAAGTAGCAAATTAAACACCAATTAAACTATCAGCACGTCGAGCTACACCGCCATGTGCGAATATTAAACATGAACCGGCACAGGCCTACTCCATGGGCACGTTGAAACAGCGTAGATGCTGTCAGGTTACTTCTTGCGAACCCACTGCACTCACTTGTGCTGCATGCAGATCACCAAATGGTGCGAAGCAAGTGCGAGCGAAATGGAGAACTCTGGTTCCAAAACAATGCGTCGAGTGCAGTCGCTTTATAACTGTTCATATCACATGTTCCACCTTTCTTTATTCCCATCTCTTGGTGCTGCAGCTTGTCAACCTAAACATAAACGTTGACATCCACAATGAACGCGATCAACAATAATAAAGAAACAATCACATGTGCATCTGCACAACTGACTCCAAGTTGTATAAGAGATCTCAGGCCCTGTATCAAGTCATGGTTGACGAATTCAACTGTATCAACTCCCAGCTTCAAGCAGTTGCTGAATCGGAAAACCCTAATTGCAAGGAGAAGCCGATGCTCAACAACTTCTTTGCCTGCACAATCAAATACAACGTAGAGAGAAAGTGCACGTCCCGGTGTCTCTACAAATGAAGCCAGACGTAATTTGCCCCTCTAACGTCAAGTTCTAAATGCGCATCGCTCAGGTGATGCAGGAACCTAGGTGCCCCACGAATATCACACACCATCTCAAGTACCTGACCGATCTCATTACGATGCCGACAGTCTTCTGTAAAGATGGTGCAGCCGAGTACTCAAAGCAAGTCCCGGAAGGAAACAAGTGGTGTACGAAATCGACACTATTTTGAGAATACTTCACCTGCGGCCTTTCTTTTCAAAAGGAATTGGAGACCCACAAAAGCTTCAAGAGTGACGAAACAGGAAATGAGTGATGCACAACAATGAATGCATACAAGTGCTTTCGCAAAGCTCTGGAAGTGTCAGAGTGCCATTCAAAATCTGCCATCACAGACACTATGCAATACTTGATGGAACTAGAAACAAGAGACATCGACTACAGCTGCAAAGAACCTGGACATGTACTAAATACTGGAACCATATCGACAAGATGCTCCAGGAGCCTAGCAATGAAGAACGCCTTTCTTTGTGCAATGACATTTGAACATTTGGTCTATGGTGATTGGCACAAACCGATGAGTCAATAGCAAGCATGCCAGCACCACAGCACTCCAGAAGGCTGCGCACATGTGGTCAAGCAACGATACTCACGGTCAACTTTCAGCGGCAATGCAGCCAAGGCTACAGAGCCGAACCACGCCGTTTCGATAGTTTCACTGTGCAGCTGAAAGAAGTCCCACCAAAAAGTAGTCTGCTGTGTGTAACCAAAGCACTTCACAAATGGTGCCCAGTACAATTTGTGAAATACCTTGCCGTGTCCGGATATAAAATAGTCTGCAACTGGCGGTGGTAGCCCTGCGTGTCCAAGGAGTTTTCTTGCAGGTTCAGGAATTGTGCATGCGAATCCCGGCCATCCCGGCCACAGCCACAAAAATCCACATTGTAATGTGGAGTGCAGAGGGATGGTGTCACTGCCAGGCTGCGTTCGGTTCAGAATGTTGGCGTTTGGCAAAGTTAGCTAACGAAATGCGCTTTACGATGTCAGGAACCAATGGTTGCTGCCGAAATGGTAGGTGACCATTTATTTTTAAACTTTACAACCAGCGTTAATTGTGTAGATGTTTAGAAAGCGTGACATTTTACAGCCATGCAGGGGTTTAGACGCCTTCATGCTGTAAATAAGCAATTTAACGAGTGCTATACGATTGCTATCCTGAGGTATATAACCGGCGCCATGCAGTATCATGGTGGCCCAATGGTGTACTAATTCACAAATGGGACCAAGTGGAAATTTGCCAAATGGTTCCTTTTTTTTTTTTCTGACTGGGTAGGTATGCTAGTCTGGTGACGTTGGTAGAAGCAAACCGAAACGATGCTAGGTGCTTCGTGTTAACAAAACCGCGCACAGAGGTTGCTAATAAAATTGATGGTTTAATACACGTCAGACTCGATGGGCAAACCGAATGCATGCGCGGGTAACTATTACTTACAAGGCTGTCATATGATGAGCCAAAAAGAAACCGGAATTGTACTAGACGTGCCAGCCGGTGACCGGCGATCCCGAACACTGACAAAACGGTAAAGAAAAATTAAACGCATTGAGACGAAGCAGCGTGTTACATGGAGAGCAACGGATGCCAACGCGTCGCATAAGTCCGTATATCCCTCTAAAGAGCATAAAAAGTTGATTTGTAAAGTACCTGCGCGTCTTTTTTGCTGTCGGCCGCCATGCTTGCGTCTTGTTTAATGATGATGATAGAAAAGAACGATGCAAACCAAGGCCATGCGCAAACTATTCAATCGAACTTTTGCAAACGCTAGGAAGAAAAACTTAAACCACAAATTAGAATCACACCGGAATAAACTGTTCAATGAAAATGACAAGTGAGAACAGCTCGCGATTTCGGCCTTCATTTATTCAAAATGATCATGATAACAAGTAAACTTTAATATATAAATTTCTGGAAGCTATTGATTGGTTTCTTATGTTGTATTTCTGTTGTGTGTAGAAACGGTACGAACTGTCCCTTGCATGATTCTCTACAATTAGGGAAACTTGACGAGTCGATATCGGTCGGTACATCACAATGTGCAGAAAAAAAAAAAAGAAAAAGACCGGTGCAAATACGAGGGAAAGTTTAAATTGCCCTGGATGTGTTGCAGGAGTCAACCAAGCCGGCCGTGCGAGTGTTACAACACTTGACCGTCTTCCTATTTACAGGCGCCCGATTACTGAAAACAATGTACGACGAGATCGCGGTCATTGTTCCCGAACACCCGAGCCTTCCGCTCGATGTGCCTTTACCCGTCTGGATGGCCAACTTTGAAAGCCCGACTAGCTTCTGGTTGCGGCTCGTCGAGAGCAAGAACCCGTTCATACGGCACTTCGTGCGGGGCTGCGAGAGGCACCTGTACAGCGTGCAGATAGGACAGTACTGCGTCGCCGACACAAGGCACACGATCGTCGATCT
Source organism: Hyalomma asiaticum (assembly GCA_013339685.2). Lineage (NCBI taxonomy): Eukaryota > Metazoa > Arthropoda > Arachnida > Ixodida > Ixodidae > Hyalomma > Hyalomma asiaticum. The sequence goes on from CM023482.1 coordinate 103,824,523, forward strand.
AGCCCGCGCCGTCGTCACAGACGTGTACCGCAGCACGGCCGGCGTGCCCCTGTCGGCCGAAGTACTGTGCATCGACTACGGCCTGACGCTCGTCCTTGGTCTTGACAGGCTGTTCCCGCTCACCGCCGAAGATGCCGGGACCCCGCGCGTCGCCTTCCACTGCCGTCTACACCGCGTGGCGACTAACACCCGACAAAGGCCGATGTTACAGCTGCAACCGGGCGCCCAGTTAGAGGCCGTGCTCGTCGGGATCTCGGACACGGGCGTGTATCAAACGAGACTGTTCGTTCTCCGAGAGGAAGCGGAAGGCACCTTCGCTAAAGCCGACATCGCTCGTGAGTTCATTAGTTCGGGCGAGGCGACCGAGATAAGATACCTTAAGTCGTAGTTCAATTACTCGCCTGCGCCACATATTTATGTGGAACTGTGTACCTGGCGACATTACTCTTGTCAATCTCTACTGTGGCGTAAAGTGGATGGGGTGGTAAGCAAACTTAAAGGATGACAGGTCACAGGCGATGACAGACCCAGTAAAGCAAATCTACAATGTGATATGTACACAACATGAACAGCCATGTTATAGTTTCTGAATGCAAACTAAAATGTGGCAGTAGATGGATAAGCTAACGCACGCTGCCACTTGTGGCAGGCATGCATATGAACGAAACATGGGAACCTTTTGAAATATTTATAAAATGCCAAATATTTTGTTTCTGAATGCTACAAATAATAGAAGCCAGTAGTGCAGTGTACTGACTGACTTGTCAACCTTGTTTCAAATAAGCTTGCTGCCACATTTATGTCACGTAGAATGAGTTTCGTGCATTTTGTATATTCAGAAATATGTGAAAAGTGTGAAAAAAATATAGATGTGTTTTGTCAAAGGTTGTGCTGTATGAATATCCCGATGTTCTCTGGAGCTGGAACTGACAGTAATTGCTTAGAATTTATGCTCTTGTTAGGTACAGTGCAAACCACCCTGAATTTAAACACCATGTTAGGGCTCCACATTGCAGTAAGTGTGGACATTCTTTGTGATTCTTAAGACATGACTGGCAGCCCTTGTGTGACATATTACACTAGTTTCAGTTGCGTACAATGCAATCTGCTCTGAAATGGAACACCATGTTAATGTTCCATACTGTAACGAGTACTAGCACCCAGATGTGGAAGTGATGGTAGTTACTCAACACATTACGTTGTGGGCATGCTCATAGCAATTGATTCTGAAATAGTACACCACGCTAACACCCACTAAAATAAGTATGAACATTCTATGTAATTCTAGAGAAAGAAAGGACAGAAGTTGCACAGCACATTAAGTTATTATGTGAAGTGTTGTACATTCTGAAATAGAGCACTGCATTATTGCTCTGCCGCCCACTACAGTTGATATGCAGCTTGTTTAGGTTTGTGTACTGAGTGTGCAGAAGGTGCTGCCTTACACTTTATATTTCAACATTCATGATTAGGCTGCAAACAACTTGCTGTTATGTCTGCATTACTGAGATTTAGGTGTTCCTCCTAAGGGTGTGTGAGCATTAGTGCTCTATTTCTTTTATTGCATGTCTGTAAATTGTTTCACATAGCAATGTTATTCTTCATCCATTATGATTACTACATGCTTAATCAAATGTGTGCACACATTACTAACTGATAGCTTCAGCATCTGGAAATGACAGTAGAGAGTAATGTATTAGACAATGATATGTTGGCGGACTGCATCATTCTGAAATTGCAAGCATATGCTTTCCTCTGCGGAAGGTAATCAAAAATGAAGTATAGCTGGTAACACCATCTCAGCATCTGCCTAGAGCTCGACATTTAATCATAAAAGAAATAATTTATTTGCATTTCAGGATAAACTAACTGGCAACTTCTACTTGGAACAAATGATTACTTCGAGATGTTCAAGTTATCACTGTGTACTTTTGGATAGAGCGTGTGATATTTGGCAAGCACTAGTGGTAGTATCAGCCAGCTTTTGTGCAATAGAAGCCAAAGACAGTGTGCACTTCTTAAGGATAAAGAAAGGCAGCATGAGGCACAAGGGCTGAAGCCGTGAAGTGCAAGCTGTTTTTGCCATCTGATGAACCAACTAGCTTGATGTGTTATTTGCGTAATAGACTAAATTATTTTTCTGGCCAGTTCTCTGTGGTACTAGGTGTTTTGATTGACTGATTATCCTGTTGTCACTTTTATCATGTAGCTTTTATGACAGTTAATATTTTTTAGTCCCTGTTTAATATTTTTGTGATTATATTTAACATCGTAAAACTAGTTTGTACTTCCAATAAAACAGGTATCTTGAGAATTGTACACGTGTTGCTGAAATTTGTCTACATGGCCATTTAACATGCTTTGGCATTGATCCCACTGTAATTACGATTGATTTTATTCCTCCTTGTGCTCTTTTTCATTGAGCAAGACACCAGTGTGCTGGATGTCATGCGATGATGGCATATTCAATGCTGCAAATCTCCCCACAAGACTGGCAAATTTGGATTGAACCACAGGACACTAGGGATATGTAGACCCTCGAAATGTGAACTTCTCTAAATGTATTACATATTGATATTGCTAGAAACACGACCTGGAGAGTTTTCTGGGAAGGTATTCAAACAGCCCTTGTCAATTTAATATTTGCATTTAGTGACCCTTCAAGCCAGTATTATTGCAATTTTAAATGCTTATACATATGTGGTGTCACATGAAGACCCCGCTGTTCAACTGGATGATGCTTCAGGTTGTTTGTTCTTTGAACATCTACAGGCCACAATTAGCACAGTGCCTACAGAGAGGCAAGGAACAAGTGCCTTGAAGAACCTGGGTGTTCACACATCTCAAGCCAATAACCAGTCTAGGATTCAGTGCCCATTTTATGCCCTTCGGAACTTCTGGGGTAATAAAGACTAGTCATTTCCCATTTCTGCAAGGTTATTGCTCTGCTCTATATAACTATGTAAATAGTACTAGAACTGGCTGGAAATGTGCTCCATTTTCTCGCATTTTCACATACTTTTACCTTTGTGACCTTCACATATCTAGCCTCACTGTCCGAGTCTCTGGTACATCTGTCGGAGGCTCTTTGCCTCTTGGTGAGATTGACGAAAGTCGAGGATTTCTTATCTCTATTCCAGTATATTTTCTTCTTTTTACAAAAGTATCTCCGTACTATCCCGTTACGTCAAAGGCACGTGTGCGTCATTATCAGTGTCACCAGGGTCCCTCAATAACTGAGGGACCCTGGTATCACGGAGGAAAGAAACTCAGAAGCCATTGGAGTAGAGTGCCCCAGAGAACACCTGATGCCCTCTAACTGGAGCATAGAGCTTCTTACACGAAACTCTATGAACTGGCGCACGAACTGGAGCAAGCGTACGTACTACCAGTACCATTTGAAAACAGATAGGTGTGTACGCAGCCGGGCCAAGCCAGTAGCTAAGCCAGCCGAGATCTCACGCGCTCACGCGCTGCAAAGCGCGCCGCGCGCGTGTGGTCGCGTGCTGTGTTGTTCGTAGCGTTCGAATCGGCGTCTCGTCATTCATTCGTTATTTCTCTCTGGTCTGCCCACCTCGTCGTGCAGCCGGCGTCTGCGATCGGGTCAAGATCCGCACCACAGCGCAGCGTTCTGAAAGTACGTAAAGATTCCGTGTTGCCGACGCCATGAATCCCACCTTGAGGATGGCACTACGACGGTGTTGTGCTTCATATGACTGGATGTGCGCGCTGCGAACTTAGGCATAGCGCGTCCATGCAACTCGGGATGGATCCCGAAGAAAGCGACGTGGCAGTGCCTTCGGTAGTTCAGTGGCCGAAAATACCGAGCCCACCGGAGCTTCCGTTGCGAGAGCGCCTTCCAGTTTTCGTGACGCATTACGAGAGGCCCAGCAAACTTTTTCTGCGTTGCGACTTGTCAGGCCAGCGGAACGAGTGCATAGAAGATGGCGAATACCACATCGAGGAGGACAGACGCCACGTCTACGAAGTTGCCATCGGTATGCACTGTATGGTGTTGCCAGAACGCTCCAGCAGGCGGGCACTGCGGGCACTGGTGACGGACGTCCGCAGAGATGCCAGTGGTTTTCAGTTAGGAGCTGATGTCATGTACGTCGACGAAGGCCGCACCGACGTTGTAGGGATAGACAATGTTTTCCCCATTAACAACTTCGAAGCCCGCGACCCTTACCGATCAGTGGCCTGCTGCATGCGTGGAATTAGGCCAACCTGGGAAAGCTCATGCTACGACTTGGATCTGCTCCACGACAACAGCGTGCCTTGCTACTACGATGCCATCTTTTACGGCCTTTCGGACGGAGGTATCTACGAGGTAGATCTTTTTCTTAACTTTCCCGAAACTCCCACTGAGCCGCAGCGTCAGAATGTGGCCGAGCTACTTGTGGATAACGGCTGCGCTGAATTCTTGGATCATTTTAGTAGTACCTCACCTGATGTCGTGGAAACGATGTCCGATGCGAGCGACCATTCGGAGCCCAAAAGCGAGGTCTCAACCGAGCAGTCACTGTCTGACACGGAAAGCATTCACTCAGAGAGTACAGTCACCGCTGAAAGGGAAATGTGTCCTGATAATGAAGCCTGCACTGAGCTTGAAGTCAGTGCAGAGAACGGAATCACTAACACCACGACTAAAATCAACCATCAGATAGCTGACAGGTCCCCCTCAACTCTGTCGGCCTGCAGTGATTCACTGAGTGAGGATGCACTCTTTCCAGAATTTTCGGCACCACTTCTGCCAAAGGACACAACCATAAACATTACAGTTACATTTATTGTGTCACCTCACCACTGGTATGGACTACCAGCTTCAGCGCTGGAAAAACTGTCAGAAGTGAGCAGCATCATTGAATCATGTGAGAAGATTTTGTGTGGGAAACAACAAATAAAAAAGGGTGCATACCTTGTGTATCGTGACTTGCCACATGAAAATGGAACCAGAGTTCGTGTTGAGGAACTGCTGAGTGCAGGAAGGTGCCGGGTATTTCTGGTTGACTACGGCAGCAGAAAGGTTGTGAAATCGTCCTGCTTGTTCAAGTTAGACCGAAGACTTGGCACCATAGCTCCACTTGCATTAAGGTTTGAATTAGTAGACATTCAGCCATGGACACAGTGGACAGAAACAGCCATTGCACAATTTGAAAAGCTGGTTCGTACTGACTTTTCACTTACAGCAGTCATTGTGGGAACAAGTAGTTCCGGTGATGTATTTGATGACACTGTTTACTTGGCAAGTTTACTCAGTGAGACCCATGGGGATGTGGCTGCGTTTATGCGTCTGGAAGGCTATGCAAGGATGCCAACTGCGAAATGCAAAAGGGACACTCAAAATACCAATTCTGCAGCACTTGAACCCTTCAATCCCATGCAGGACGATTACAACAATCCTCTCAACAGTTATAGTGTGAATACCGATGACCCGGGGGTGGCTGCCTCAAACTTCTCTGCGAGAACTGAGCGCATCTGCAAGTTCTTTAGCTCTCAAGGCTATTGCAGGCAAGGTGAATGCTGCGTCTTCAGGCACATTGACGCAGAAGCAAACTCTGCAATCTTGCATGTAACTGAGCCTGTTTCTGCATACATAGAACAACTGAATCCTCCACAATCTGGAAGTTTGTTGTTGGGCCAGATGTCAGCATATGCTCGCCCAAGCCACTTCTATTTAATTTTTTGCTACGGAAGAAAGACGATTAGCAGGCTTATTGTGGATGATGAGACTGTGAGTACAGAAGAAACATTGCAAGACCTTATGGATGGAATGCAAGTCTTTTACAGTCGTGGCCGTTTCTTAGAAGACAGGCTTTTTGTGAAGTCTGTTGGAGAGCTTGTTGCTGCAAGGTCCAGCATTGACAATGTTTGGTATCGAGGACGGGTTGTCTCTCTTGGGTATGGTGACCAGCTGAAAGTGTTCTACGTGGACTTTGGGTTTTCGGAGTGGCTCTCATCGAATGATATCAGGGCATTGGGTCCACGCTTCACACACCTGCCCATTCAATCACAGCTCTGCACCCTCGTGGACTCTGATTTGTGTGGCATGAGGGACGAAACTGGCTGGAATGAAGAAATGTGCAGAAAGTTCATCCAGTGTCTCACTGGAGAGACTCTTCTGGTTGAAACTGTATGCTTTAAGGAAGGTCTTTTGCATGTCAAGCTCTTCTTATACAGGCGTGACAGAATGTGCAGTGTGACTGATTTTATAAAGGACCTGTGAGCACAACAAGGACAAGAAAATGCTTTAAATGCTTGTTTTCAAAATGCACTAATGCATGCTCTAAATATATGCATGGTATCATGAACTTCCATGCGGTTCACTGGGTTTTGCACTTGTTATGCCTGTTTATTGTGTACCTGCAGCTCTTTCAAAACTATGTGATAATGGGGACACCATGCTTTTTGTTGTCTGTTGATTGCAGTATGCATGCCAAAAATATTTTAAGACGTTCAGTGAAGTGATTCATACTATAATTGGTGCTTCAGTGATGACTCTGTAATTATTCAAAAAATGAGCAATTTAGAAAAGTGTTTATTGCACAATGTGATTTGCAGCAGACAGTTGAAAAAGGGTACTATCTTGGCTGGGGACTTACAGTGTAATCAAAATTAAACTTTTTAGTAATAATTCCAAATGGACATTCCTTGTACTTGTCAGTTCTTAAAACACACAAGAGCTCTTACTTAAAGCCAGCCACCACTCGGTGATTAGCAACTGGAAGCTTCGTTGAGATGCCTTAAACTTGCCGGCAGGACAAAAATAGCAGAAATGCTTTGTTGGATTTGTGGATGATAGTTGTATAAATAAATGGCAAAGTTCTATAGACCTCAATGCTGTCAGTTTCCACACTAGTTCCACACTAGTTCCGGGAATTGGGGGAGTAATACAAACTCTAAGACATGTTTGCAGGGTTGCAGGGCCTGCACGGATAATGATAAACATTTTGAATGACCCATAACCGTGCTCCTGCTTATATTCAGCTCATCATGAAGTCGCCACTTGTAAATACCTAGCCCATACCAACACACCATCATGGAACAGTCATGTAGCCAATACTTGAGCCTCCAAATCTTGAGCACAACTCTTGAGCCTTCAAAAAATTGTCTTTGTAAAAAGGACACAAGCTTAGGAAGGACCTGAACAATGAAGTGCCTCTCCTTACTTATACATAAGCAGGAATGCATGCATAGTTTGATAACCGCACACAAAAAGTAATGAAAATTGCCAGAGAATTCAGAGTCATCATGGAGTGCCCGCAATACAAAGAACGGTGCGTTCAATTGAGAGATCGGGCCCCGCCGCGGTGGTCTAGTGGCTATGGTGCTCGGCCACTGATCTGAGGGTTGCGGGATCGAAACTTGGCTGCAGCGGCTGCATTTCGATGGAGGCGAAATGTTGAGGCCCGTGTGCTGGGTGCGATGTCAGTGCACGTTAAAGAACCCCAGGTGGTCGAAATTTCCGGAGCCCTCCACTACGGCGTCTCATTATCAGAGCTGGTTTTGGGACGTTAAACCCCACAAATCACAACTGAGAGATTGGTTGCATAGACTCGATCGACGACCTCTCACACCAAGTAAAGTGTTTGGGCCGTGGCCAAACCCTGAAAACCACAGATGTACAGTTAGCGCTCTTCCGGACTTCTTAATGGACACAAACCTCATGAACTGTTTGTGAATGGCATTGTTACCTCTTCATATTGTGCGTTGGCCGCATAGACATTTTCTAGGCTGGCCCATGGAAATGTTTGTGGGGACTGTGTCGGCGGGGGTGTGTGTGCCACTCTGCATGCATTGAACTAAGAGGTGTCCTTTATTTGAATTGAATTTTCTTTAATTTGAATTTATTGACGTTCACATAAGACAAAAATACAATATTTGAAGAAATGCATCTGAATCCCTAGCCTAAGGCTAGTTGGGATTCATTGAAAAGTAATAATGTAAAAAAGGCATGTCACTTATCAATAAAGAAGTATACAAGCACAAATATTTATACTAACACTTGTAAAGGCAGTTGTAACATGATCCATTTACAGAGTTTAGTGACTGTTCATACGTATGGAAGAGCATATGAAGCAGTAAGGAAATAAGTGAACATACGAAGATAATTTACTGGCATTAGGACACTTTGAAAACTAATTGACATATCTGGAGAGCATAGCAATATAACACATAAGGACAAAAATAAATATATTGATATTCACACACACACACACACACACACACACACATATATATATATATATATATATATATATATATATATTATTGTAGCGAATTTGATGAACGCAGGTTAATAAAACAAGGCGTTTATTTAGAGGGAACGTGTGCTCACAACTCAGTCACTGCCTAGCAAGACAGACGCGTTCTAATGCTCGCGTCGCACCATCGTCTTCTTCTCCCCTCTCTGTCGTCTCGTGCCAGAGGCGTGCGCAAGCCGGGATGAGCGTTGCCTGTGGTTGGTGAAATGCACTTTGCCACAGCGCGCGAACTTCCTAATATAAGAATGATGGCGGGCTATTTGAATGCAGCCAAGATGTCACGGCAATATATATATATATATATATATATATATATATATATATATATATATATATATATATATATATATATATATATACGCAGTATATTTTTGACGTTTCGGCCGCGGGACCGGCCTTCGCGGCCGAAACGTCAAAAATATACTGCTTCTTCACCACGTCTGACTTTTTCTTCGTATTCGCAACCAAGCCCAGAGAACCTTTCTTCAGAGTATATATATATATATATATATATATATATATATATATATATATATATATATTTTAAGGGAGCGTATACATAAGTAAATGTAATAGCATGCAACGTGATTATACATGGTAGCGAATTCAAAATGGCTGTTTCTGCTGTTCACCATGCATTACATAGTTTGTACATACTCTTTTTTTCTTTTAAATGCGGAGCATTTCTTAGTCGCACGATGTCGCGCTTCGGCGTCGGCGCCGGCGGCGCCGTCAGAACCCCCACTGCGCATGCTCGGCTCGTATCGTGCCGGCCCAGGAAGACACCCGCAAAACTGTCGCTCCAGGCGGGCGTTCAGCAAGCCGAGCATGCGCAGTGGGGGTGCGGACCTCTCCCCGTACTCCTCTCCCTTGAACGCGGGCGGTGTGTATATAAGCGACGGAGCGCGCCTTCGGAATTCAGTCAAGGACGTCTTTGCGGACCTCTCCCTTGTACTCCTCTCCCTCGAACGCGGGTAGTGTGTAAGCGGCGGAGCGCGCGTTCGGAATTCAATCCGTCACTCGGGCAGCGCGACGCTTCTGCGAAACGGCAACGCCGAGCTGCGGATTCCGAACTTCGTGCACGAGAAGCAGCGGCGAAACGTGAGCACTGAGCAGCGAGCTTTAAGACCCCAGGTACGTGAGCGAGAAGCGGCGTGCAAACGTCGTCAACGAGACGCGGCTCCGGACGCTGCTCGTGGACGCAAGCGCCCACCTTGGTGTCGTCCAATACAACGACGGCACCAAGCAATAAAGACACTTTAACTTTACACTCCTTGCCTTCGCTTCTCATTCATTCAATAAATAAGAATAATAAAGACGAAATAACAATTAAGCATTCCCAAACCATACCCAATTACACATCATTCACGCGATACCCCCACCACTCTGCGACGCATTTACTCGAGTTCCCCCCGTGGGGAGATGCGGGCGGCATTTTTTCCTGTTTTGTACTTCATTGTGGCGTTTTAGGGGCGAAGCTCCTTAAGGCGTGGGTCGTGCGTCCCCGATGTATGTAGTAGTAGTAGTAGTAGTAGTAGTAGTAGTACGTAGCCACCGGCGCGTGCCTGCCGGGAGACACGCACGCGCCGAGGGCGAGCGCGTGGCTCCCGGCGCTCGCCCTCGCCGCGAGCGCCGGGAGCCACGCGCTCCCTGGCAAACTCGACACTGCCCCGGCAAACGCGAGAGACAACGTTGGCGCAGGCAGCGTCTCCTAGCGAGTTTCTTGATTGAGAAATACCGACTGCTCGCGTTGGAGAAGCGTTCACCGGCAACCCATATATATATATATATATATATATATATTAGGCACTGGATCTTGACTTGCAATGAAGTGCCGGTGGGAGATTTCACTTGTGCATAGGTGAAACGTGAGGATTCGTAGCATGCGCGTTAACTAAATTAATCCGGAACTCGGCACGATCTACGATGCACATCCCGAGCTTCGCCCACTCATCATCATTCACTCCGTGGATATGCTGTAATTTTTTCTTTTTCTTATGTGTGTTTATTGTTCTTCCCTGCTTAAATATTATGGTGATGGGATAGCCGGCCCTCACGCAGCCTACATTCCCATGTCCCCACAAATTAAAAGAAATAAGCAGAGACTTGGATTTTTAATCTACTTCGCACTAAAACCAATCTGTATATATACAGTAGGCAACAGCCAGAACTACATACCAATGCGGCCGTGAAGAATTAACCGCTTTTTTTTTTTTTGCGGGAATGAATGCACAAGTTTTCTCTTTCTCCTTAAACTCTAACTGAATGGAATTGTATAATTGAATCCACACCCTAATCTCGTAATGTTATGGTTATGCCTGCTTTGTTAATTTTAGTTTCCTTGTATGTACCTTATGCCGCCTTTGTTCCTTCCCTGTATTTAATGAACTATGACCAGTGAGACTCGCCATATTCTCACGTGTACACCGTTCCCATCCCAGTCCGAAGCCAGATTGGCTCTGCAGATACCTTCAAAAATTCGAAGTGGCGCGGCGCCGTGCTAACCCTAAAGCACCGCCCCTGAACCTCCGAAATGCAGCGACTCGCCAAGCCACAGCAACTCTCATCCACCGATGCTCTGATAGCAGGCCTGCCCTCCTCTCTCACCGCCGGCACCTCCTGGCCTGTTCTGCCAACGCCTAGCGATGACGCCAATCTCGGACGAACGGCGTTATCCCAACCGGCTTCGTTTCTCAACTGCACACACTACATCACCGGGCATATTCTGGCCGCATTCTCTGGGAGTGACGCTAGAAATTCTGGATCAACAGCCATGACGCAACCGGAGATCGTCGCCACAAGGTCCACCACAGCCAAACTCCGCGCCGCACGACACGCGAACTTGGGGAACACATCTATGTCGCAGTCAGCGGCGGCCACCGTCGCCACCTCGGAACCTGCGTCATTTACAACCATACAGCCGCCGGGTGCAAAGAGCAGTGCGTCACCAGTGAAGCCGGCCGCACACGCTGATGCCGCTGCCTCCAGGTCTGCTTTTCCCGTGATGGCCGTCGAAGGAGCTGCCGTCCCGACCTTCTCCACCACCGCATCCGGAGATGCGGTGGTGGAGGAGGTCGGGACCACCCCATACCCGTCAGGGTCAATGGATACTCGTCCAAGCGCGCATCCTTCCCATTCCCGCTTCCACTTTCCCTTCTCCCATATCCTTTCCGGCTCCCAACCTTCTTATCCTTCCTGTTCCGTCCAATACGTTCCCCGTCTTGCATGCCGGCCACCGTCTTGCGGCTGCGCAACATCGTTCACCTCTCTTTGCAACCCAGGGTGTTGCCTACACGGACGCCTCTTTTGTGGCTCCTCGAGGTTCCTGTGGCTTCGCTCCCTACCATCCTCACCTTACTGCACCTGAGACCCACACCAGTGGGCCATACTTACACCCTCCAGATGTATACCGTCGCTAGAAGTCCTCGCGATTGTCCACGCCCTACAGCCATTTCCCTCCCTTTTCTCACAGAATATAGTCTACTCCGACTCATACGCCCCTATCCGCCACATATAAAACCGCACCTTACCCCCTTCCCTCCAAAGAGAGGTCGAGCAGGCGGTATCCGCATTACAGCCTTCCACCGTCCTACGCTGGATGCCTGGGCATTCGGGAATCGACGGCAATGAGCTGGCCCGCCAGCTCGCCCGCGACATTTTTCACCGGGCACCGTTGATCCCATGGCGTAAGCCTTCGAAGGGCGATGGGAAAACTTCGGCGGGCGGAGGGAGGATCTCCCTACGCCAAACTATCAGAGTATACCTCCAGCTCTGCCTCGACAAGCGACTCTATCCTCCCCCTCATGTATCGCTCACCGTGAATTCAAATGAATGCACTTACCACCCCCTCTCGCCTCTTCCTCTACAAGTAGCGCTCTGCCCCGTCCTGTCCTAACTGGCCCTAATCATATGCTGACCTTTCGCATTGCCTTTTCCACTGCCCCGTTGCTCAGCAATGGGCTTCTTACCCTCTCCCCTCTCATTCACCATCTGACTCGACTGGATTGGTTCTGAAGAGGAGGAAGTGCAGCGCCGCCTAGTCGCATAGGCGATAGAAATGCTCAGCCTTGGGCTTGAATAAAAGTCTTCTGCTACTGCCCAATGATTGCATATCAGCTTTGCAAAGTTCTATGCTTAATTCTCACCTGAGGGCTGAAGAACAGTATCACCTTTGTGTCATCGCCTGATACTACCACAGTTTTGCCGACTGGTTTGGCAGACATCGGCCAAACCAGTCGGCAGTTTTCCAGCCATGTTTTGCTCACGTCGTGGTTTTGCTTACTCCAGTCTGAAAGATAACCATGAGCCACAAGGTGTAAGGCCGCCAGTTAAGATATTTGAGCACAAAGTGTGGCATCTGTGCCCCGCTCAGTGTTTTGTTTACTAACCTGAAAGTGAATGAAACGCTGCCGAAAGAGCACCGCGTTATTAAAGTTGGAGGGCCACAACTGAGCCGTTGCTCAAGCGCGTTGAGGCGCTGACAGATACTTTACCATGAAACGGGTAATCCTACCAGTTTGGAGTGCACTTGAACATTTTGAGTGGTGCGAACAGGGCGCGCCTTGCAACCGGCGTGCGCCCGTTTTCGGCAAGCAGTTGCATGGCCATTAAAAAAAGAAAAATTCGGCATGTCGATTGAAAGTGTTTTTAATGGGAACACGTGTGACAAGGGCGGAAAACTCCCATGCGAACGCGATGGCAAACGCTGGCAAACAAATGCTTTCATTGCGATCTCGCAGGTAGCCATACGCTGGGTGACGAAAGTACAAAAGGTGTGTTTTGTTTTGCTGTGTCGGTGTATCTCGCATCGCATACTGTGAATAGGGGCGAAAATGACAGAGGGCGGTGTACAGTGCGTTGTCAGGGCAGGTTAAAGAACCCGAGAAAGAACCCAAAATTTTCGGAGCCCTCCACTACAGCTTCTCGCTCCTTTCTGTGATGATTGTGATGATTGCGGTTCGGTTGAGGAAAGGACGCTAATTTCTGCACCCCATGTCGGTAGTAAAGTCCCAAGATGAGAAGAGCGAGCTAGGGACTTCAGTCGGGAGCACGGCTAAGCGTCCGTGGGAGCTTAGGGACTAAAAGAGATAGAAAGGAGAGCAAAGCCGTAGTGTAGGAATCCGGAAATTTTTACCACCTGCCGCACAGTACACGGGCCTCTGGCATTTTCGCCTCCATCGAAAATGCGACCGCCGCGGCCGGGATCGAACCCGCGTGTTTTTTTTTTTTTTTTTTTTTTTGCGACCGAGTATCTTAACCACTACACCACCGCGGCACCACTCTTGCACGGAGCGAAGACCTTTGGAAGGGCGGCCTTCGGAAGATGCAAGGAGCAACGCCAAGTTGTTGAGCCGCTGTGGCTGAAATACAACACAAACACTTCGAAGTCTCCGATTTCATATGCATAGATTTCAACACGACATTTAGAGGGACGCTGCAGTGAAGCAGTAAGTCAATTTACACTGACAGGGGCGTCCTTCCAGAATTCTGTAGTCGTTCATTTCGCCGTCATGCGTTCAATATTACAAGAGACAAAAAAAAAAAATTCATACTGGGACCTCAGCACCCCAACGCAAGCATGACGTCATAGATTTCACACTGAATTTTTGTATTTTACTTGCACAAGCGTTCATCGAAGAGCGTTAGTGACGAAGACAAGCGGACTTGTCTTCGTCAGGGCGGCCACTCCGCGCTGACGCTGACGAAGACAAGTCCGCTTGTCGAAACGTTGGCTCCTGCGACATTCCCTGTTCTAAATCGTACTTGCGATTTGTTCATCGATTCAAACATCTATCTTCTTCTGAGCTTCTCTTCTAGTTCAGAAAAAATTTCTGGAATACGCTGTGTTGAATCTCCGGCTGCCACGCAACACCACGTATGTCTTTCTTGCCGATATAACGAAAGCAGAATTAATAAAGGACTCGTTTCTTTGTTAGACACAACCTGTAATGAATCCAACAGACAACGGGGCCAAGGGAGGCATAGGGAAAAATATTTGTAGTTTCTAGTTGTAGTGTAGTAACCATATGACGTAAGTGGAAAGGAACTAAAGGGCACGAAAAACACACACCTGCTGTCGGTGGGGACCGAACCCATGACCTTCAAATCCCGCATCCTATGCCTCGAACACCCTATCCGAAAGGCGGTCGTTCCCTCGTCCACTTTATTGGGTATTTCAGTACATTTATTCTTGGGAGTGTTTGTCAATGCGAACCGTATTGCGGCGAGCGAGGAACGCTCTTTTTGCCAGAATGCGTCACTTAGTACGTGATCTTATAGCAAGACGGCTGCGGACGAATTAACCATTGCACGCTACCTGAAGGCACCAAGTGTACCAGAACGAAAGGGGAATTAATCAAGAGATCAATATATATATATATATATATATATATATATATATATATATATATATATATATAATTATGTAGGCCCTAGCGAACGTCGTAGGAGGAGGAGGAAGGGGAAAACAGAAAGGCAGGGAGGTTAACCAGAAGGGCGTCCGGTTGGCTACCCTACACTGGGGGAGTGGGAAGGGGGAATAGAAAGATGGGAGAGAGAGAAGGAAGGGGAATAATGAAAAAGACGTTGTCGGACAAGTCCAACTGTCAAAGGCGATCACGCAAACCAGTCGTCTTGAGAAAGCGTAAAAGTGCTTTTAGTGCCTTGTGGGCCGACGAGCGATGAGGGCGGTGTTCGAGTAGCATCTGTAAGGACAGTGGCCGATCGTCAAGGTGGTGTAGCGTCTCAGCAAGGATTTTCCTTTCCTCGACGAATCGCGGACAGTGGCACAGCAGATGGTCCAGGGTTTCGTCGGTGTCGCACATCTCGCAGGCTGCACTGTCGATCGCTCCAATTAATGCGGAGTATGCCTTTGTGAAGGCAACTCCCAGCCAAAGTCGACAAAGAAGCGAGGCCTCATGTCGAGGAAGTCCTGATGGAGGGCGGAAGCGAACGTCGTAAAATATCCTTTAACTTATGGGCTGTTATGGGCTCGTTACAATGGCCGAAATCTATGGTGATGGCATCCGCCACTGCCAGTGTCCGTAACCGCTATCAACGAGAAAAAAAGAAAAGAAAAAGAAACACCTCCATGGCTGTGCGGATTTGCCACGTACTACACCCCTGACTGACTATCGCCACTTTATTGGGCATCTTGCACTCTTAGTCACGAGTATGATAGGATAGAGGATAAAAGTATCTCCCTGATTCGTGCTACGTCCTCTTTCAAAAATGTTCTTATAGAAAATTAAAATGATGTTTATTTTGTTTCCGAGGGAGAAAACATGAGCCAATTGTGAGACTCCATGCCTTAGCGGCAGGACACACCCAGTTGGGCTCCGCAGCCTTCGCTTCATTGACAAGAAAAGTTGTCCGCGAGTAATAGACTCGTACGCGTAATCCGTTATGTGTGATCAATTACGTGTGATTGGGGTTTGTGTAGTTGAATGATTGTTTTTCTTACTCGGCAGAGTTCAAAGTAATTCAGTGCTTTCTCAAGTAATTCATCATTACTTTATTCCCCAACAGAAGCTGCAGCAGGAGACGCACGTTCGCAGCATTCGTATTTGGCGCGAACTACGTATATAGTACACTATGCCCGCAGTCGTGCAACGCGGCAGCCCTAATACGCGTATTTCGACAAACAAACCCCAGCGCGTCCTGGATTTGTTTCCTCATCTCAACGGCAGGTCGCGCTGCTTGTATTGTAGGCGTATAATATAGGGCACCACGCTATGTGGTTTCTGTTCTCATCCGGTGGTTTCTAACATTTATTCTACAAATCTGCAAGTGTGGTCGTTCGGGATGTTAGTGAACGTTCGTTACGTCGTGGATGTGACGCAGGAATGTTGGATGCGAGGGAGTAACATTTCTATGCTAGAATATTCCTATTTATATTGTTCACATTGCAGATAGTTGTCATATTAGCTGTTTGTCGTTGACCAACCGTGGACTGTCTTTCTTGATACGAACCCTGTTCTCGATTCTTATGTAATGTGTGAGACAAGAGCCGTTTTCTTTTTTTCTTTAGTCCATCCCGTTTACGCGCTGTGCCTCGAAGCCCTTAAAAGCACATAAGTACACACCTCGAACGCTACCTAGGCGCTCCTGCTCGTTTACTAGAAATTGACATGAGGATTTATTTAACCGCAATTGCACGTTCTTTCTCTCTCTCTTTTTAATCTAGCGACTCTTGTATATGGTTGAGGTTCAAAGTCTCGAAAGAAGTGACTTGTCTCTCGGGACCAGGGTCCAAGGTACGGTGACCGGTACCGCCGAAATGTGGTATATTCGAAGCGTCAGCTGGTACACTTGAAACAACGTCATGTCGTAGACGACTTTTACAATGTGAGGAGGCAACCGAGTGCTTGGCTCCTCAAGTTGAAAGTAAAGTAACAAAGCAGCGTAAAAGTAGTTGACTACTCTTTATTAATTCATCTGCTTTCGTGATGGAGTAATTGGTAACTGTAATCAATTACATTTTTTACTGAAGCAACTGCAAGTGGTTAATTTTTGTTTTTCTCTAATTCAGGCATATCTGGTAACCTCGCGCCGCACTTCTCACCAAACGTGCGCCTCAAGCTTTGCACACATTTAGCAAGGATGTCTTTGCTGCTGCTACGGCTACTGCTAGAACAACTACCACCGCTACTACCAGGCACGTAGGCAAGGGGGGGCCCAGGGCCCCCCCCCCCCCCCCCCGAAATTTGTCAAGTCACCCATTATTGCAGGGGTATAGAGGCGCAAGTAGAAGTAGCCACGTGCGCATTTAAACAAATGAAAAACAAACGATAGTCAAGGAACTCACTAAAAACAGCTGCCCAAGAACCTTTATTCCGAAAGCACTTCAGTTCCAAAAGCACGGCTACGCTTGTCGAGAATTCAGCGTCCGGCTCCTGAATCAATACCACAACATAAACACCACCCTCTCCCATATGTCTGAGGCGTTAGCGAAACCATCGGCCGTATTCTCAGAAAAGAAGGCATCCGTGTGACTCACAAGCCTACGAACAGATGTTCTCTACATATTGCCAAAGGCCGTTCACGGAAGGAGAGAGCCCAAGGCACTGTATACAAAAATGCGATGCGAGCTACATCGGCGAAACGAAAAACCTCAAAGAAACATTTCGATAGCACAGGAATGACCTCTGCAATTTTGCAAGAGATCGCAACCCGACAGCCGAACATTCCCAAGACAGCGAGCCCAGCATCAGTCTTCCTGAAACAACGGTCATACCAACTGAAACTAATTATCGGGAACAGTTACTGCTTTGTTATTGCGGAAAAAGACAGTAAACTTCGCAACGCAAGACATTTTCATATATGTTAGACCAGCTTGTTCGAAATGAAATTACCAGAGCGAACAAAATGTTGTCATACGGCTTCGAAACCAGTGAAAACGACGTTATCTGCCCGTACTTCGTGCGAATTTTCTTCGTCGCATCAGTTATGTTTTGGAAGATGGTTGGTTGGTGGTGTCGGGTTTTCTGGGTAAAAGCGACCATGGCTATATTGCGCGAAACGAGGATTCCCATCTACGGTCAGGGCGCTCGGTAGTCAGGGCGCTCGATAGCTTCAAGGAACAGTGCAAAGAATGACAGAACATACAGAAAAGGATAGCGTTGACTCCACCGGTGGATTCCCTGAGGAAATGTCCTTAACGAGAGGAGCGGTGTCTTTGTTGCTGCAGAGCTAGCAGGCCACATATTCCGGGCGTCATTTATACAATCGCGTAGTGGCGGCAACTTAGGGAGCATTCAGGTGCTTTATCTGATAGCTGCGGCGCGTGGGAACACGCACGCGTACGGCTTTGCATTGCCGCAGACGCAGAGTTTTTCCATGACCGGACGGCGGAAGCTAACGGAAAGCTTGGAAAAGGGGACTTTTCTATGGAAAGCGATGGCTTCGACGACCCATTAACCCGTTCAATCCCCCTGGCAACTCTGCGAACCCGACCACCTTTTTTCCGCCGCCTGTGTCGTGGGGACAGGCGCCCCACTAGGGTCGCCTGTAATTCTGCGGAAGGGTACTGTGAGCCACGTTCATTCCACAGATAGATGACCTGAAAGCTTCCCTGAAACGGCGCTTTGCAAGCCATCGGAAAACAGTGCAATGTTTGCAATTTGTGTTGCCAAAGCACGCCTCCAAGGCCTTTCATTTTTTACTTCAGAGATATGACAATAGCGCATATCGTTACGCTAAAAGGTGAATGGGAAATCTGGAAAAATAAATGGCAAGCCATGCAAGAGGAGGAACTTCCCCGCTCTATGGCGGGCGCTTTACCTGAATGCAACAAAGCCCTCTTGCCAAACTTTCACACACTCAAGATATTGGCGACAATCACAGCGAGCACAGCTGCTGCAGAACGCAGCTTCTCGACACTGAAAGAGTAAAAATATATTTGAGGAGCCGAACAGCTGCAGAGCGGCTTAATGGCCTGGCTCTTATGCCAATTCACCGGATGCAAGTCAGTGTCGACGAAATTTTCACCGTGTTTATAGAGAAACCGCGACGCATGAAATTGGCAGGGTGAACCACTTTTTCGGCCAAGCTGCATGGTCGTTTTTTTCTCTTTTGCATTGGCTTTTACTATATTGTAAAACCACTCGCAATGTCGTTCTTTGATATTGCTTCCTAAAACGAATGTTAGCGTTCTGCATCTTTTGTGTCACGAAAGCATCCGTGTTATTATTTTTTTTCTTTTGTGGTTAAAAAGTTGTTTTCGCGAATATGTCTGTTTTTTTCTTTTAAGAATTGCTCTCATAAAATGGCTCACGTTCTTCTCGCGTGCCTGTAATTGAGACAAAATGTGAGAAATTGAGTAAAGAAAGCGTCCGACAAATAATCTTTTTATTTTCTGCAAATCCGTAGGTGGGCGCGAGATTCCTTTGCATTGCTTTTTTTTTTTTGTCGCTCCTTTTTCCGTCACTAAGTCTTTATGGCCCTTCTTCGTCCAGATTACTTGGTTAGACAGTACTATTTCTCGTGCACACGCACTAGCTTTACTGTAGTGTCAAAAAACTCCCTTTCCATCTCGGATTAACTCTCCTCTTGGGCTGCATTGCACTCTGTTCTCTTTCTCGTCTAATAATTAAGCGCCTTCTATATTCCCGGGCAAGTTTTTTTAAGCATTGTATAATAATGACCATGCTGATATTGACGCTGTTGTCGCCCCTTTTTGTTATGTAATACCCTGAAAAGGGCTTTTAAAGGTGAATAAATGATGATGATGATCATGATGATGATGCTTTTGGGCCCACCCCGAAAAAAAATCCTGGCTACGTGCCTGGCTACTACTACTACTACTACTACTACTACTACTACTACTACTACTACTACTACTACTACTACTACTGTCACCACCATCACAGCCACCACTAGTACTACTAATGCACAGCTACTATAATGCTATTACTGCTACTGGTACAGTGCTAGTTACGTTGAGGCAGTAAATCCTTGTCACAACATTCACTACCTCAGTAGTAAGTGCAACTGATAAACGACGAGGTAGTAACGTTACTGCACAGTCATTTGATACTTGCAGTTACTACCTATATGTACGGGTAGTACCCAAGGCTAGTAACGTTACTACCATGGCAGTCTTTTATCAGGCTTATGGTGATGCAGTACATATGTGCTGTTTACGATGCCATATGAGGTCGGTCGATTCCATTACAAATGAATAAGATTAAAACAATGAAGCTGTATGGGATTGTCAGGTGAGACTGACTGGTACTAATTACATCGTGTCACAACGATCACTAACTTCATGTGACCAGAGCTGTGAACGCGCTGCATATAGATATACTTAGGGGGCAGTGTAGACAGAAACATGGTTGAACCAGAAACGACAGCTCACACTACCGCACACAGAAGATCGAAGTTAGCTACGCCGCCTGATACTCTAACACCGACGTTAACATTATTTACGCGTTGTACCCGTGAGCAGACATGGATTCAGATAAGTACTCGATGTTTTGGATTCAGATTCTTATATTTTACTGTTTCCTTATCACGTGTGACACAAAGTTGCACGTATGGGATTCTTATTCCGACATAATCAAATCAATAGGCGATATTCATAATGCATTATGCTCTGGCAACGCTGAACGCTGAGCGCGCTCGCCTGTTCTTCGGGGCGCAGTCGCTGAGTCTCTGCTAGCGCTACCATGAGGAGAGACGGTTTACAGTGCACTCGGGCCCTGCGACATCCAGCGGCAAAAGGTCAGTGGAGCTTACTGTGCTCCAAACAGTTGACGACAACATAACGGGATCTTGTGCTCTTGAATACCCGCCCGGGAGGCAGCTTCTACGGCGTACTGCTTCGCAACGGAGATAGCACGCCGAAATTTATTCTTTTGAGACACGCGTAAGGTAAGCATTCGAGGAAATTCTTGATTTTCGAGGAGGTAGATGTCAAAGATAAGCTGGTATAACAATACAATGTTCCACGCTCTTTTTCATCGCTATTAGAAACGCGCGCCAGATACCGAAACTACGTCGCTGCTCAGCGGCGCTGGTACTGGCACGGGTTTATCCAGAATTTCGATATGGGAAAATGAGAGGGGGGGAGGGGGGTTACCCACGGTGTTACCAGAACGAGTGAACGTATGGCAACAGAGTTATAGGTTAGCAGAAAAGCTTTTACTTTTTGTTTTTCTTTTTTTTAAGGGGGGCGGGGGAGTGCTGCTTTCCGCATCTCATTTCTCGGCTCTACTACTAGTACTGCTTCCATCACTGCTACTGCTACTGCACCGCTACAATACTACTGTTATTCTTACTCTACTACTACTATTTACTACTGCTACAACAACATTATACTTGCGCTCCTCCTCCTATTTTCCTTTCCATCATTACTACTACACAGCTATTACAATCCCTGCAACCGTACTACTACTACTACTACTACTACTACTACTACTACTACTACTACTACTACTACTACTACTACTACTAACACCTCTGCCGCTTGCTCGATGTGTACACCCATATATGCCACACATCAGAGCGAAAGGAAAAACGCGAGCGATTTCCCGGGCGGCTGCCATCGGAATGGGCACAAAGCCTGGCTGCTTTTCCAACGTAGCTCGCAACGAAACGACGAGCAATGTATAACAGCCGGTTCATTCGCCGTGGGCATGCCCATACAATCGCTTTTCTCCGCGGATGCTCCTCGGTGTCTCGCCGAATATCGCCCGACTTGACATGGGGGAAGCGTGTCGCATATGCGGTCACCGGTTCACTGACTGACTGACGCATGGCACGTGACTTCTGGGCACAAAACTGGGCTAACACGGCCGCCAACCACGGGGGACCGGAAATCTCAAAACGACCAAGTGTTAGAGATTTGTTCGTTGACGCGATATGAGTCGCGTATTCTCGCAGAGGGCTCCCATTTATTATTAGGCCCGCGTACAGGCGACGGTCGTGGCAGTCCTTTCTTTCTTGCTTAGTTCTTTACCTTGAGATATCTATATTTTTGTCGCAAGGGACTGTCTTGGCGTTGTCGCGCCGACTTTGTCATTCGATTTTCCTTTAAATTGCATTTGCAATCCTTTTTTCATACTCTAGACCTCTCCGCGGAGGAAAGGACCAGAACACATTCTTGGGTCTCCAACGAAGCGTACGCTAACAAATGCCGCGAGCTTCCGACAAGCCAGGCACAAAAAAAAAAAAAAAAAAAAAAGGACGCTGCAAATACGTCCTCGTTTGTACCTCTCCACACCACGAGACGGCGCACTTTCCCTTTCCCACGAAGAGAGACTTTTCGCAGTTCCCGCTTTCTTCATTATTATTCTTGCAGCGTCATTCCAGTTCCTCACTATCGCTCACTTGTTCCCTTTTTATTTCCTTACGTGTGCTCCCCCCCCCCCCCCCCCCTCCTTTCCTTATTTTCACCGGTGTTGTCATTGTAACGTTCTCATTCTTTTATTTCTTCTTTTAACCGCTGCGCAACTCCCTCAAACGTTTTCAGTCGAACCGTCTGAACTTCGTCGTCACATAACACACATTTCTCTACAATTCGCTACCACAACATTTTTTTCTCTATCTCTCTTTTAATTCCCCCTTTTAAGCTGGCCGAAACAAGCAATATTTCCTTATCGAAGAAATAAAAAAATAAAATAGTAATTCCGCCGTCTGGCCGCTCTATGCTGTTGTATTACTCGCCGAATCGACAATCAATGGATGTCTGGAGAGCAAAATCACTCCCTTCACGCTTTCAACAATGGAAACTAATATATATAAAAAGAAACATGGATACTCCGAGTCCTCGCTTCCCTCCTTTCTCTTTTCCTCTTCCTCGTGCGTCGACACAAACGAACTAGACGATCGCAAAGAAGAAGAGCACAAGAGGAGAAAGCACACGCGTCTGACTTCCTCGCTCCATGTAGCTCGTGCGCAATATCGTCCGCTTCGATAACTCGAAACACGGCAAACACTTCCCGACCGCGCCGAGAGAGATACATGCAAACGACTGCGCGATCTGCGAAATGTAACTTTCTTGTATCGAGACGCCGCGCCCATAAATCTGCGCTCAGTTTGACTCGTTCAAACGCCCAGACCGCTAACCTAAGCAGCGCGAAAGAAAAATTAAGGAAGAAAGTTCATCACCTCGGCTCGTACGCGAAGAGGCTCTCGTCTCGGCGCCCCTTCCGTCGTGTGCGTAACGATTGGCGCTGCGCTGTCTCGTTTCTTTCCCTCCCCGTCATTAAAGGAGGCTTCCGCACTTTAGATCTTCAGACAGACAGACAGACAGACAGACAGACAGACAGACAGACAGACAGACAGACAGACAGACAGACAGACAGACAGACAGATAGATAGATAGATAGATAGATAGATAGATAGATAGATAGATAGATAGATAGATAGATAGATATAGATAGATAGATAGAAGTATAAGATAGCTTATAAGAAATCCAAACTCGTGAGTGTGTTGGTTAGCATTGCTATAATAGTCATATTCAAGCAGTGGAGTGCGATGAGAAAAAAAAGACATATAAACAGTGACACAAGGAGGAAGAAACACGACAGCGCAAATTACCAAATGTGGAATTTCATTGAGGTACTCGCTCAACAGGCCGTCCTTCTGAAGGCTTAAAGCGTGAGCGAAACGCATAAACAAACTGGCCTTACACTTGCCCCAGCTAAGTTTCACGATTCTCGAAAGCTACAGAGGCGCGTGAATGGCTTATATGCAATTGAAACCGCGAGGCGTCTGATGTAGTGTCTTTGCGTGATGTACATGTTGGCGTTTGCGTATGATGGAGACCGGTCAACATCAAATGCAGCACCGGTGCATAATATTACGGCCGCCTCCCTTCCTGCTTGGGTCTGCAATGGCTGCAGATGCAGTGGAGTTACCACAGTGTATCACTTATGCGGTTATCTGTGCGAGGTGCATTTGACGCCGTCGCGTTATTTATATATCATAGCCGGGCGTCAGCCGTCCGCGCCACTTTACGGCAGGTCTTTCTGTACCCGTTATGTAAATGAGATGCACACTTTAACAATGTAACTACTGCACCCGCACAATTTACTGTCCACGCCTGCAAAACGCAAAATGCAACCATAATGGCGATCGTCAACATTTGCACGGCAACCGCTGCACGTTTTTCTATCGTAGATGGCCAGCGTTTTCCTGTATATATATATACACACACGCTAGCAGTGATGGGATATGTGGCGCCTCGTTTAACGCGAAGAAGCACGAACACCGATGGGGGACGTATATAACGTCGCGGCTAACCATGAAATCGTTTCGCATGCAAAGGCGTCGTATATAAGGCAGTTCCGCAAAATAAATAAATAAATAAATAAAGACTGCGCAGTTTATTTGTCAGGTAAACGATGCAGTTAAATGCGTATCAGTCCCGTTGAGCAACTCCTTACAAGGGAAGAGCATGAGTTATAAAAGCCAAATTACTGTTTTCGTCGCGCAAACTGAGGCTTATCCGCTGTAACCTCATGTGCGATCGCGAACACTGCCACGCGAATACAGCGATACCGATGACTGCTGTGAGATAGTAAAACAGTGGTTTACGAAATGACGCTTGGTGGAGGCGACAGCAAACCGCAATTGTAGCCCCGATAACGTGTGTAAATTACCTCGAGCCTTTATGATATGCAGTGACAGCATAACAGAATGACGGGCAGGATTCGTTTGCCTCAAAACGCGCCGGAAGCGCATGATCCATGTTTGGAAGCTCTTGGGCGAAAGAACTCAGTACAGCGTTTGTCGCGACGGTAGTCGACAGTAAACCAAACACGTGTACGTCGAGACACAATGTTCTCGCAAACTGCGACAACAGGCACGTCTATGCCTTCACTAACGTTCCCAATAGGCATGGTCACTCATTCTCACGATAGAGTCACTCGCGCTCATTCATGGTCGCTCTCTGGCAACCAGTAAGGTATCTCTTTTGTTTTCCACACACACACACACACACACACACACACACACACACACACACACACACACACACACACACACACACACACACACACACACACACACACACACACACACACACACACACACACTTTTTCAATATTGAATGTCAATTCCGCCCCTGCGCGATATTTGGCGCGTCATTTGTTTAGCGACGCGAGAGCGCGGGACGTCCGATGGAGTAACACAGCGTACACTTATACGTGTGCGGTCGTAAAGTATAACATGATGCAAACGGGCCCATTCGATGTGCTTTATCGTACCGATGGAAAAGCGCAACGTCAAGGAAGACAAAACAAGGGGCATTTACTAGCGCAGGAAGCGTTCGTAACGGTCGTCTCTCGAGCTGAAAGGGGCTGGAAGGCTCGCGACAGAAGGCACCGCAACGTATACATTCGGGCGTACGGTTAGCGCCGTGTTGCGCTATTCGAAGAAACTTATCCACGTCTCGTTTTTGCTAACAGCTCCTATATAGCGCAATACTGCGCGCGGTTGCCGGGGCGCGTCCCCGGCTTTATGAGACGGGCCAGTTAAGCAAGCAACAGAGTGAGCAGGCTCATTCGAGGCGAGTGATTTTGAGGATTTCACAATTATTCCCCATTTGCTAACGTCGCCAGTGCGCGGGCCCACTTAGGGCCACTTTGGTGAGGAAGGAAAGAAGCGGCAACGTTAATAAGGACGTAGAGGGATGCGGCTGGAGCCATCTGGTTGTTTGTCTTTGCGCGAAAAATAAGGAATAAGATAAGAAGACAAAACTGTCAGAGTTTCTTCGAGTTGCACTTTCTGAGCTTTGAAGACCCAGACGACGGCGTATACGCGTACGTTTTCGTTTTCTTTACCGACGTAAAATAAGGTCGAATAAATCAAAGCTTCGGTTGTGGGAAATACGCGCCCCGCTTCACCGAAGCGGTTCGCGCTTTTGTGGAGACAATGAAGCGGGGAAAAAAAAGAATATGTGTTGAAGCTGTCGCAGAAACTAGTTTCAAAATCGCAAGTTAGTTAGTTTTTTGCGCCACCAGAACCTGCGCCGCTTACACAACGGTCATATACGAATGCATTTACTCCGTTGCTTAAGACAGACAGAGAGAGAGAGGAGAAAAAATACAGATCCAACACAAGTTGCCGCCACTAAATATCTATACTCTGTACCACGATCGCGTTCACGACGTGCAATCTAAATTTTTCGCAGTTTTGTTTCTTCCTTTTTTTTTCTTTTTGTTCGATAGGTACACACACACCCGGGAATGTAGTCCGCATTACAGCCGGCTATACTATTACATAGATTAAAAGTTCCATCTGCCCATTTCATCATAAATACATTCTTCAACTTTAGCATCAGTCTCTTGATCGCCACGTAGTGGCGGTAATTGATGTGAGTGTCATCATTACGGGCTGTCACTCACCGTGGCACTGATAAGCATGAATTACTTTGTCGTATTTGTCGAACATTAAGAGAATGACCGAGCCACAGCTGGGGCTGGGGTCGGTAGCCGTCTCTTTATGCATGCGAAGTTCGCAGGCGACAACATGAAAACTTCAAGAACTGTTTTCACTTTCTAGCAGATTTAAGAGTTGTGTGCTTCTAGAATACGTCACAAGGCAACCGGTGCCTCCACCGAAAGTGGTATAGTCTTGAGGTAGACGGAACGTATGTTTACCGGATGTACTTATGTAAGTGACCGGCAAGATGACCGAAGGGTGCACACACCAGCCATTTTAACAATCGCCGTTTCTACCGCATTGCCAAGCACGGCGTTCGGCCGAGGCAATACCGCAGCCGTGGTCCAGGAAACTTACATGCGAAGCGTTTCCGTCCCGCAGGCGCTAGTATGATCTTGGGGCCTTACAGTGCGACGACGTTTGCTGGTCACTCTTGGGAGGAGGAGGAGGAGAGACAGGGAGGTTAGCCAATGCTGGGACCGGCTGGCTACCCTGTGCAGAGGGAAATGGGTGAGGGGAATGAAAGATAACAGAAAGGATACGCGACAAGCACAAGACACGCACAAAAGACACGCACAAAAAAAAAAGAAGAACGCTACACTGCTTAGAGTCTGTCCCTTAGACCGCTCGTCCCTAAAGATCGCAACACCAACTACGCACTCCTGCCCTCATACCACTGCTACATGACTGAGATTATACGGAGGGCCATGTGCGACAAAGTGTAGAAAAAGATTGACTCAAAGTTGCGGGTTCGATCACCGCAGCCACAGCTGCGTTTCTAAATCACGAAATCCAAAGAAAGAATCTCCCTCTGGGCCGGCCGTCGACTAACGTAACTGATAGGTCATGGCATGAATAACTTGACACCTTTACCAGTTACGTCACGATTAAGGAGGAAAGAAAGAACAGCCACGCTGTACCAACAATTTTAACGGCGTTGAACTCACTTTTATTTTTTTTTTCTATTTAACAATTCATTACATGACAGCCATAACACAGGAGAAAAAGGCGAAAGGACATGTCTAACTAAGATCAGCCTTGTCTATCTGCAATATAAGCTCATCTTCTTGTCCTCTTCCAATGATGCGGTTCAGTGACCTTGCTTTCCCGGCAGTATATATACGCTGGGCCAACATAACACGACCGTCCTCAAAACACAGTATCGGAAGCGATTTTGTTGGCTCTCGTCTCACCTGGGAACCAACGCAACCAACCGGTGAGCCTACACACTACAACGGTAAGCGCTTTTCGGCCGCAGCCATGGTGCGGCGGTCCTGGTGCTTGGCGGCTAATCTGAAGGACACGGGTTCGAACCCGTCTTCTGCGGTAGCATTTCCAAAAGAGGCGAAATTTCTAGAGTCCTCTGTACTGCGCGTTACCAGTGCGCGTTAAAGAACGCCAGGGGATCAGAATTTTCAGAGAGCTCTACTATGTCGTGCCTCGTAGTAATTACGTGGTTGTGGCGCGTAAAATCCCAGTCATCATTATTATCATCAAATCATTTAATAGTCTTGATTTTCTTCTTGTTTCTGAGTGTACGAAAACGTATCCGCGATGACATTTCGCTGGAACTCGGCGGCTATTCAATAATCCATGCAACCTTCCCGTGTCAGATTTCGCACCCCATAAAGATGGCAAAAACAATAACACCCTGAGATTTGGCTAATTACCTCATTATAAACTCGGAGCTAGAAGAATGTGCTATAACTTTTTTTTATGAGGGACCTTTCAAAGTGTTCTGCCGGGAATAATTGGTTACTGTTCAAAAATAAGATACGAGAGATGTTCGCAAGAAACGTGCCCAACGTTGCCGTAACCGAAGAAAAATGCCGTTTCCACATGGTTGAAAGTCGTCCTGATGTGCATGAACAACAGCAACAGAAAAAGAAAGGGCCTTTGCAATAAGCACATTTCCAGCGCATGCGCTTGGAACAGATACTGTGTCCATAGAAAAAAAAAAAAAAGTAAAGTATGTACAAAAATGTTTTTTATAGACATTGTCCGCTATGTTACGAAATAAATTTTGGAATGCCATTAATCTTGTCAAGTTTTAATCATTATTAGTATTGTACGACAGTGAAAACCATGCATTTGTGATCATGAGGACGCCGAACAACTCCGTTACTTTTCCTCATATATGTTTACTACTGAAACTGTCAGCAACTCAGCTCTCTTTTCTTCCATCGCGGGCATCACGATCAGCCAGTGGAATACACAATTTATGACCCTGCAGTTTCATTCCCTTGTTCTTCTCTTTGGCATCCTTATCAACATAACCTAACATGACTCAATTCAACGTTGCGCCGGCTGAGTTATCTGTAGCCTGAAAATTCTTATGATTCCTGCGCTTGCGAGCTTGAGACTCATGGCCCTCTGATTAACTTAAAAATAATTGCTGACGTTTTATTTGCCAAAATCTCAATATGGTGAGGCAAGCCGTAGTGGACGGCTCCAGAAACTTTGACCACGTGGGGTTCTTAAGCGCGCCCAAAACGCACAATGCACAGGTGCAGGATTTTCGCCTCCATCGAAAATGCTACCGCCGCGGCCGGAATCCAAACCGCGCCCTTCAGATCAGCAGTAGAGCACCATATACCACTTTAGCACATCTCACTAACTTAGAATCACGACGTCGTTGGGCTAGGCTAGGCTTTTCTCGCAATTTTTACAATGTCCTGTTTCAAATTACAGAAATGATATCAGGTCATCGTCTCCCCAGCCGCACGAACCATCTCGGAACTCTTTACCCTCAACTGATGCAACCCATACGTCTCGTCTTCGCTCCGTTTTTGTTAGGACCGCAAAGGACTGCAATCGTCTACCAGCAATGAATCACGCCGTTTCGCAACAGTTCAACGCTGCTCTCGGACCACTGTTTCACTGTAATTAAAAAAAAAAAGGAAGCTCCCTCACAGAACACCCAGACTCATGCCGTGCATAATACCCAGACTGCTTCGCTGCAAAACGGCGAAAGGTGATAGTCTTCCGCCGGCCCTGATACGCAACACCCTCTTCTCTCCCCCCTCCCTCTTCCACATCTGAAGCATCCTGACCTCTTTATGCGACCTTTGTCCCACAATACATACCGTCACCGAGCGAAGCGAGCATTTAATTTACACTTTTTTAAAGACGATTGTCTGTATTTCTTGGGCTACCTAAACGCGAAAACTCTGTCTGTGTGTGTGTGTGTGTGTGTGTGTGTGTGTGTGTGTGTGTGTGTGTGGGTGTTGTGTGTGTGTGTGTGTGTGTGTGTGTGTGTGTGTGTGTGTGTGTGTGTGTGTGTGTGTGTGTGTGTGTGTGTGTGTGTGTGTGTGTCTTCAGCCGCCGGGCCGAAACCGGGCAGTCACAACCAACAGAACTACCACCAGCACTAGTGGCACGGGGTCGTACGCGTCAACATTACACAGCGCAAAGTTCAGACCTATCTGAAGCAAAATATATGTACATAGCGTTCATTGAGCTAATAATACACATTGGACTGGCTTTTGCTTTAGTAAATGAAACATCAGCACGTTAGAAGAGGTGTCGAAAAGACGCTATGCGTTAAGCCAACAGCAATAAATGGTCCCAACAGATGGCGCGAGAACAGGGCGAAGGAGGGAAATTTGAAATGAATTCAGCAGAACCGCCTTTGCATGCATCGTGGGAGGAGTGAGAGGGGAGGGGAAAAGCCTTGTGAAACGCATTCTCGTCGACCAATCATATATCCGCAGCTTCACGAGGGCACCCTGCACCGCCCTCTCCTTACTCATTAGTCTTTGTTTATATTTTGTTTATATTTGTTTATATATGTTTATCAGTGGCCCAAGTACCTTGCAGAACAAAGCTCAGGGGAAGATGAATCGATGAACATACCGCTAAGAACAATGTAGAGCAGGGAATGTCGCTGGAGCCAACGTCTCGACAAGTGGACTTGTCTTCGTCAGGACGGCGACTGTTGCCGTCCCGACGAAGACAAGTCCACTTGGTCGAAACCTTGGTTCCAGCGACATTCCTTGTTCTCCATAGCTTTTAGGTATTTGTTCATCGATACACGTATCCAGTGACACTTGTGATTCCTGCGCAGCTCCTCCTGCTCGCCTCGCACATGCGTTAGGAAATTAAAACACGAAATAAAGAGTATAAACTATTCAAAATAGGAGATGTTTAGAGTTGTATATCAAGGATGCGATATGAGAACTTAGGTGTCTTAAGGAGGCATTTAAACAGCAGGATAACTAATGAAAATTGCGACCATGCTGGGCTCACATCCTTATTGGATGTGCGGTATGAGTCAGGTGTGATCTCAGTTGTCCCAGTTAAATAAATAAATAAATAAATAAATAAATAAATAAATGTGTGGCTCACAACCACATTGTATATGTGTGTTGCATACATAAGGCTGCACAATGTTCCCAACACTACCGAGTCGGCGGTGTTGTGATCAAGCGCCAGTACGCTTTCGCATCTGCAGGTCCTGTTTTGGAGAGGACGCGAAGGTAAAAACAAGCAAAACGTACCGCGATGTCGCTAATTACGATATGATGGCAGGGAGCCATAATTCGCGCACACGCCTACTACGCTCCCGACGTTGCTGTCATCGCGTGAAAGCACTGCTAAGTGCAAAGTAACTCTCTTCGCTCAAAACAACGTCGTCGCGTCTTCGTGACACGTACCATGCCGGCATAGGCCCACGAAGAGTTGCTTTGGGACGTTAAACAACGTTTACTTGTAAACTAATGAGTGCACCGTTAGGAAAGTAAAGGAAGAAGGACAGATAGATTGCAGACAGGCCTGAAGTCTCTGTGGAGGTGACATGTGTATATTCCCAAATTCGTGAGTATTACCGGTTATGTCTTAAAATTCTGTCAACTCAAAATCAGTGGACAATAAGATTCATTGATCCTATAACAGTGTGAATCTAAGCTAGTGACATTCGCCGTGTCATAACTAACTAACTAACTAACTAACTAACTAACTAACTAACTAACTAACTAACTAACTAACTAACTAACTAACTACTAACTAACTAACTAACTAACTAACTAACTAACTAACTAACTACGATAAAGAAATGCATCAAATCATAGACAATTCGGAAGATGAGTTCCGCGAGACGGAGTTAAATTGGGTTTCCAATAGTTCTCACAGTGTTCTTGGTTTCTTAATGTTTTTTTACCATTTGCTATATCATCCCTTGACCTTGAATCCTCAACAGAATCCTATGGAAATACCTTGAAAGATAGATGAGCAGGCCAGTGATAGACACAGGGTGTTTAATAGGGAAGAAGTGGAATTTAATGCCACATGCTATAGGAGCCCCTCATTCTAAGTTATTTATCACAGCAGCGTGTCGGAGTGTGCAACATCGTTTTAGCGTTCACAGAAAAGAAACGATAATGAAAACAACAGAAGACCACCACCACCACCACCCCCTCCTCTTGCTCCTTCTTCTTTTTCTTCTTCGCCGTCTTCTCCTTCTCGTATATTTTTCGGTGCCATGTCTCGTTGTTTTATCAAACCGGTTAGTTTTCAGCCCAAGTTTGCACGGCTTGCCACGTCACAGCCGCCTTGCGCAACACGCAGTTTTCCGCGAAGTGCAAATATTTGCCCGAGTTCAACTGCCATCACGCTGACGTGAGAGGGGCAGGCTGAAGGGGGTATGGACGTAAAACACGCGTTCCTAGCCAAACGCGGAGCCTCCTACGAATCCGTTGCCGCAGAAGCCCGCAGCGGAGGACTACGTGCATATTCAGTTTCCGTTCATACCGCGTAACGAGAGTGTCGGCATGAGTGGAAAGCATGAGGAAAATGAAGAGTGAGAAAGAAAAAAAAAGAGACACTAAACAGAAACACCGAGCTACAGAGTAAGTACAAAGAGCTAAAGCAAATAAAGGAACGGCGGTAGGAAACGCGAGTTGCGCATGTTTTCCCTCGTATCAAGGCACGGGTTTCCCGTATTCACCAAGCGGTATGGGAGGTGGGTTTGTACTCAGGAGATCGAAGTAAATGCGCATTGAGAAAGGCACACAAAATAAATTCGTCGTTGTTGTGATTGAGCATAGGAAGTTTTGGCACCGTGTACTACACGAGTAGAATAAAATGTTGCCGCCGATTTGGGATATCGAGCTCTATGCATTTTGGGGCAGTGACGCGAATAGCACTTTCCCACAGCCCCTCTCTTTTCCCACAGCACTCTCCCACTTACTTCGGGAAAGTGCCGTTGGAAAGGGGAGGGGATGCGGGGCGAGTGACCCAATATCTCCCTCACTTTTCTTGTGGCAGATACATCTCTGCTTTTATAAGCATGAATTATCTGGTTCACGGATGCAGGAGCACGTTTATGCCAACAATGTACTAACGGCTATAACGAACAAACTCACGCAGTGCTACGTGCTGTGGTAGTACACCATCGCTATAGCAATAACGCTTCCGAATCTAGCGCAAGTATTAACCAGTACTGGTGTCGCGTGCTACTCTTTGAGTGAGCCTTACAAAATACGAATAGTTGAAGCTGCCATAATAGTTACCTTAAACACTGTTTTGATTTTCGGTATCTCTTTACGATAATGCAAAAGTGATACGGTCAGGGCGGACGCATTTTCGATGGAGGCAAAAATGCTGGAGGCCCGTGTACTGTTTGTAGGAGGTGCCAAGAAGTTTGATTTTCTAGTACTTTTGTGGTACTCTTGCTTTTCTTAGTGATTTTTATATTGCTTGTTTTTCTAGTGCTTTTGTGCACATGTCCTTGAATGACACCGCTTGCGATATGTATTTCTGTTTCGAGTGGCTGTACTTCACTAGAATCCAAGTCACCAAGTCAACCTGTGGAAAGGGTTACGTTGGGCAGACATCCAGGTGTGAATGACCGGATACGCGAATATCACAACAACGTGTTCAACACTATGCAAGGTCACATCGGCATCCATTGCCGCGACTATGGGTGCACTCCACGTTTCAGATAATTCAAAATCATGGCAAAGCACACGAATCAGTTAACTCGCGATATTATTGAGGCGCATTTACTATAGCTGTTGGGCGATCTGCGTGTCAGCGCACCCTCGATTGCGCTGTCAAATCAAGAACGTCGCGTATGGGTGCCTGAACTTAGAGCGGTGTCGCCACCTGAACGCTCCTTGGGCACGCTTTCTAGTTTACCGAGACTCCTTTGCTTTGTAAGAGTGGTGCTTTTATTATTGTGAACTTATTTACCATTTACCATTTCTCGTGTTGTTAACTACTTACTAGCACGAGAAGTAATGGTTTTCCTTGTAGTGCCCCTTCATTGCGCAGCTATATTTTAAACGCTCTTGTACTGCATCCACGATCGGAACGCAGAGGCTGACGGCGTGGAGTCGATCCCTTCGACCTCCTTGCGCTGTTCCAAGAAGCTCATAGACACTTCCTCGGGTACGAGAAGACCTGGCGTCGGCTATGTGAATCGTCGTGTCTGTCGGAAAGTACGGAAATCGGCGTCACTTCCGCCGCCCACACACATCCGAATTCCCTGGGCGCCGCGGTCATTTCGCCGAGGCTCCGGCAAATAAACAACGGGAGCGGCCGTACCACGCTTGGCGTTCTTGACCACTTGAACCGTAGAGCGGCGTCCAACCCCGCGAACGTATCTAGACAGAAACGGGGACGAGCATGAAAGGGCTGCCCGAACCGCAGAAATGACTCGTGAGATCATGCAGCGTGGATCCTATTTTCGACTCGCTCCCGACTTCCGATGTTCGGAGAGTCCTTTGTTTTCTATTTCTTTCGCATTCTTCTCTCTTTCTTTTTTTTCTTTTTCGTCTGCATTTGAGTCGTGCGTTATTGGCCATTCTGTTTATCGCCGCCTTCCGTTCACTCGGTCGCGCTCGCTTTGCGGGCGCACACACGCCGCTCAAAAGTCAATGGCGGCAGCAATACCTCGGCTACTCACGGTTAAATGGATGGACAAACTCTGCAGTCGTCGAGGAGTGTCGGACATGAGAACAAAGTCGTCGTTTCATTTCGAATGTGCTCGTAATAGGTGGAAAAGAAGGGGCTGAAAGGAAGGAGTCTTACTTCCGTAAGTGCTGTAGTCTAACAGATTGGTTTTTACAGGATTGCTATGGCGCGGATGGGATAGAGACAACTAACTAACTAACTAACTAACTAACTAACTAACTAACTAACTAACTAACTAACTAACTAACTAACTAACTAACTAACTGACTGACTGACTGACTGACTGACTGACTGACTGACTGACTGACTGACTGACTGAATGACAAACTAACTAATACGGTCCTGCCCACTGGCATTGTTAGGCCACGCGCAGCAGCCAAATGGTGACGTCCAACTGCTCGAAAAAGTCGCGCGACACAGAGCTGCTTCGAAGAGGTTTAGCACCGGCAATATTCAGCGACTGCGGGCTTCGCCTTCACAAGGTCGCAGGAATCCTGCATTCTAATTCAGCATCGGTGTCCACATGTCGACATGGCGAGATGTCGAACGCTTTCTCATCGATGTAACCATAAGAACTTTATTTTTTCCGGCAGACTGCTGGGCGGGCGTCCGTCTTGGAGACACCGGAAAGACCATGTTTCCCGGCGTCTTTTTCAACCTATGCTGAAGTGTCCCAAGTTTGGTGATCCCGCGGCCAGAGCAGAGAGGCGCGGTTCTCAAACTAGACCGGAAGCAGCCACCTCGACGGACATCGACGAGGATGTGTACGATTTGTCTAATAGAGTATTTCCGTAAAGAATATCTCCAATACATTCCCCATACAAAACTAATGTCATGACAACGTCACTCACCTCACATCGCATTGACCATCGGCATTCAGTTAGGTTTTGTGCGCGCGTAACGCGACACGTTTTTCGCAGTAATTGCTATCGCGTACGTCAAAAGTATGACCTTCCCGCTTATCCATCTTGATTCAGGGTACAGAGCGAAGGTACGAGGAAGCCGAAAAAATTATTTATTTTTTATTTATTTAAAGAATACTGCAGGCCCAAAAACGGGCCAAATGTGGAAAGAAATACAATTAGACAACGCGAACAAACATTTGGAAGTGTCGAGAGTACAAATGAGCAAGAAATAGCTCTAATAAATGTAAAAAAAGAAACATGAAAAGAAGGAAGGAACAAACCATATAATTACGAAGAGAGAGAGAGAGAGAGAGCTCTTTATTGAAAGGAAGAGAATTTAGCCGGCGTTGAAATATCGCTGACATGCTACTCTGCGTGGGGAAATGAAGAAATAGCAATGCGAAATGTAAACAGCAAAAGTAGCAACACAGTAGCAACACAGCCGCGTATCTGCGCGCTTCACTGCAAATGTCGTCGAAAGACGACAGTCTTCTGCCGGCCCTACCACGCTGAGTGAGATATGGACGCCATCTGGAAACGCTGTCGGGAAACATAAGCTTGTTCAGAATCCTTGAGCAACTGCCAGGTGGCAGCACCAAATCGTCGGCAGAGGCAGCGCCTCCTCTATTCTTTTTGAAAAAAAAAAATAGAGGAGACGCTGGCAGAGGCCTTTTTCGTGCATAGCGTCGCATTTTTAGCGCAGACTAACAAACACTAGGATCTTTAGAATTACGTATCTGTGTATTTTCTAGTAAGGGAACACACCACCTAACACTTACGTATTGATGTTGCGCCTCAGATATGTGTAATATTTGCTTTTTGATCGACAATGTTCACAAGTATGAACGCAGCTACCAGTTCAAGATGGCTGGGGGTCTTTAGGCGAGTGCTTAAACTTTGGCCGGGTGGCTGAATCGTGTGACAGCAGACAAACAGACAGACCAAAATTTCTGCGTTCAAGTGTCCCTAGAAAGACTATCGTCTTTAAAAACGCACAGCGATACCCGTAGTGCTGTGTCCGACGCTCTGTGTCCCTCCCACGTCCTCGAGCATTTCTTGGCGCTGTATCCTGGATCAAGGGGCAAAACCAACTAGCCCAGCCGACAAATTCGCTTTACTAGGCTGCCCGCTAAAATTGCATATAATGCTAATAGCGAGAACTTTCTAAATCATTAGCTAACGCTGTTTAGCAAGAACCACTTCTATGTCCTATCAATGATGAGAAGATCGTTGAAAACGACGAGGAGCAGGGAATGTCGCCGGAGCAAAAGTTTCGATAAGTTTGCTTTTCTTTGTTGGCGAAACAGCTACCTTCCTTATGCGTCCGTTTATAGACGCTTTGCCCACTCCTCCCGAACGTTCAGCTGTCGTTTTATAATATCACCTAATGAGCGCGATCTTTTTGAAAGGATGTGTCTGAGAAACTCAACTAGCATCGTGTAAATAGCAAATATTGTGCGCAATCTTGGATTCTGTTGCCTTAGTTAGATTTCCTTTTCGCCATATACTGCTTCATATAACTCTCTCCTCTCTCCGTTGTACTGACGAACACTGAGCGTATAACAATGAAATAAACAAAGAGACAAGTGTAATGCATTAGTTTTTCATGACTTCGAGTTTCTGACGCAGTGCTTGCGGTACCCTACAAAGCAATCCTCGATTCTGTTCGTCAGTTCTTGGAGCTTGGCAAAGCGATCCCCATGTGCCTCGGTGGATCGTTGCTACATCGGCTGGCAGTGGCTCGTGCCTGATTGCTCTCGATTTATGAGGCCTTCAGTGGCGGCTAGGGATCCTACAAGTGCGCGCCTCCGGAGGCGCGCACATGTAGGCTATAGTGAACTAGAAGACCACTATAATGTAGGCTCCCTAATGGCGGCGCGCCCGAATCGGTCCCTGGTGAGAGGTGCGCACACTACTCGTTGCAAAAGGCTTATAGAGATGCTCGCATGGATACGCGCGAAGCGCTAGTTAGTTGCTAGTATTACAGACAGCACGAGTTACGAGCCCGTATAACTCAAGGATTTTACAAAACCCGTTTTTAAGCTATCCGCTTCATATTGTCGTCGGATATGCCTGCAAGGGCCGCCTGGGGTGGTGCTTTCCATGACAGGCTTGCATCTCATTGTCGCGTATATCTATGCTAACTATGCGTTACGCAATACCCTCCCTTGGAATTCTTTGCCTTTTTGTGTGAGGAGGAATTTTGCATATGATAAATAGCAGGGGGACCATCCCTTGCAGCTTCGCTTCTGGCGTTACACATTGCTATTCGGCGTCCTGACAAAAGCTATCGAAAGCTTTCTTTTAGCTCCCCGCACGCTCTGGATTGTCGTCTCGATTTTGTCACCGCACATTACGCCAAATTTCTTTTGCCCCCTTCTCATGCGGATACAGTGTATCGAATAAATTCACGCCCGAGCGAGCCTTCCTTTCTTTTGCCCTTGTTTCTCAAGGGCTACATAGGCGAAATTAGTCAAGTCGTAACGAAGACGACATACATAGCTGCCGTTCTCGTTTCTAACTTTCGACAAAGTCGGTTTCCACAATACGCGCAAATGGCAGAATTATTCTCTTTTATTGTGGAGTTTACTAGTTTTTCCTCTAGTCATCGAGGACGACTATGAGTTAGTTCTGTCGCCAACAGGCTTTGTCATCGCCATCTTCCTTATAGCTATACACATGTACAACCGAGCTCCCGGATTTCGTCAAGCGAAATTGATATGAATTCAGCATAGAATAAATTGACGTTTCCGATTCGTCCTGTCTTTTGTCTCGGATTTCCCCGCCCTTATACGAAGGTGTCCTTCATCTAGAGAGATAACTTGACTAACATAACAAGATGTATTTTTTTTCTTGTATGCCAGCAGCTGTACGCGATGTCGTTGGAATAATCTCAGATTTCAAAGCTGGTTTCCGCGGGAACTCATTTTTCGAAACAGCTGTTGACGCTAAAGCAACAGGTATGTAGAATGTAAGACCTTGTTCCTAGGGTCCATTGTCTCACGATTGACGATTGATAATAACGTCTTCGTTTCGATAGTTAAGTGTAACGCGAAGCCTTACCTTTGTTGTGCATAAGCATTTTCAGCGTATTCACGACTTCATGTAGGTTGCTTTTGAAACGAGAGCTAAACCAGGCGCAAGTCTGTCGACTAACTACTGCGTAATTGGCAATACTTGATGAGGCGTATTGTTCGTGCTCTTTGCTTTTCGAACAGTCCGAACATGTATTCATAATCGGCATTGATTCGTGCCTGTCAGCGTGGCCTCCAGTGGTGCAGCAAAGTGGGGTTACATCTCTACGTTTCTTTTCTTATATACGCTGGAAGTACAATGAAATTCAGAAACGAAGTTCGCAGACAATGAAACGACGGTGGGCGACTGTTCACACTGATAACCAAATCCGCACCGTGCTGCGCTTATGCACAAATGTGCAGCCGTCGTTACAAAATATTACATGGGTGACATCTCATGGTTGTTGATTTTCTAACTTCGATTGCGCTAGCCCATTTTGTGGTGCTGCTTCCTTCTGACTAGTTTCATTTTAAAATATGATTTTCGCTTTTCTGAAAATTCGCGCTCTTAAAAGTACTATTTCAGTACAGACATGCGCTGAAATTCCTCGCAATGTCCAGAACTCACAGGCAGGTAGCAGCAGTTTCCCAATCTGCGTGCCTTCAAGGTCTTTCTTGTGTGTGTGTGTGCGTGCGTGCGTGCGTGTGTGTGTGTTTAAGCAATGCAATGGTCTTAGTTTTTGTTGCTGTTTTATCTTAGCCTTCGGTAAACAAAATAATGTCCCTTTTTCTTTTTTTTTTTTTTGCAGTCAGTAGCCTTAAGCAATTTTCTGCGACGGCGTGCTTTGTGGAGCCGAGTTTCAAATCTACATGCAACGCAAATCTTTGTCGCAGATAATTATTTTCTCCCTTTTCGCCGACACGTATGCAATACAGAATAAGCTGGTAAATAATCAAATTTACCTTCAAGAACAATAGGTGAAGGCCGCTAAGTAAGTGCATCGTATCCAATGGCACAACAAACACGAAGCTCTGACGAAGACGTCTCAGGACCTCTCAGGTCCCAGCACCAAATTCACGAGCTTCTATTCCGAAAGTGTTCTTTACCTTTGGTGGGCAGGTCTATCTGTTGGAGTTTCTAGTGATGGTTGGCGGAAATATACTGTCATGAATATATCTCGCTTGAGAAGTTGTGTTACTTGCGCCGGAAATATTTCGCTGAATGCCAAGCAGTGTAGCATACACAGCTTCCTTCCTTACTGCTTCGCATCACAACGATTTCCACAATGCGTGGGATCTGCCAGACTCTTATGCGCACATTTCGCTAGAAATCTAC
Source organism: Hyalomma asiaticum (assembly GCA_013339685.2). Lineage (NCBI taxonomy): Eukaryota > Metazoa > Arthropoda > Arachnida > Ixodida > Ixodidae > Hyalomma > Hyalomma asiaticum. The sequence continues at coordinate 103,863,846 of CM023482.1, forward strand.
GGCGAGCGGTATCTCTCTGTCTTGCTTAACCAATGCAAAGTACAGTTTTCAGTGTCTACTTTTTGTTGGTCCTTGATTTACATAGCCGGCAATGTTAAAATACAGTCACGTGTAGGGCATATCAGCATTCCCCAGGCCAAGCACCGTGAGTACGAGCAACATGTGATCGCGTCATCGTTAATAGGGACGTGAAGGGTAAGCACATCATGTTAATGATGCCACGACGAATTAGTCATATTCGTCATGCAGTGTCAGTTTTGCTGTACACCAAGTGAAGGAGGTGGTCATGAGAGCACGGGGACATAGATAGATAGATAGATAGATAGATAGATAGATAGATAGATAGATAGATAGATAGATAGATAGATAGATAGATAGATAGATAGATAGATAGATAGATAGATAGATAGATAGATAGATGCGGTCAAAGTGACTTGAGTCGCCAAGAAATGCTTCGCACTTAACACCTTTTCTTCAACCGGACATCAGTTAGACACAAACTGTAAAGCGATGTAGTGAAGATATACGGCCCGTTTGTTCCGTACAAGAAGAGAAGCTAAGAGAAGATGGAGGCTTGAATTGATAAACAGATTGCTAAAAACAATGAACAGTAGTCATTCCCTCTTCTCCGTTGTTTTAAAACATCTGTTCACCGTTTTTGTTCCGTGGATCACGTATGTGTTAGAGGTGTAATCGGTAGAGCTTCCAGCTCCTGTCATCGTGTCCCGAGTAGCTGTGGGTTCGAATCCTAGCGGGCGGTACTTCTTTTGTGAAAAGTCTATCATTTTCTTTTTACCATAGTTTGAGCGCTTGCTTTACCGTGACGACGACAGGAGACGCGCACAGCCCGAGCGCATAAACTGCTTCGCACCTAAAAGTCCTTACGTCGTGCCGCAAGTTCTCGCTCCCTGGACCGGGTGTGCACTTAATGAACGCAGCTTCAATGCTCCGGTTACCTGTCTAATCGAAGGAGGTTGTCATCGCGTTACAGTAGCCACTGTCGCTGAACACTTTTGGAAGTCTGTTTCGTCAAGCCAGGACATGGTGGCGGAGAGATACAATAAAAGGAAAGGATGCCTAGGTATCCCATAGATCCATTCTTTGTCGCACAGGCTAAACATTTATAAGACTGGACGTGCATACAGTGTTAACGTTGTGTTTACGGCTGCTCAGAGAAGACGAGTAACGTAAGTACAGCACAAAAAGTTGCCTAAGCAACTTAAATAACATAAATAAGTAACCTAAGCAGCGTAAATTACTGGGCCAGTTGGTTGGATCACCTTTGAAAGCACAATCCACTGCAATGAACGCTGCGCAAAAAAAAAAAAAAAAAGTGAAAACCGCATCTTCTCGAAGGGAACCCTGAGGTGATGCGAAGCATCGGGGGGGAGGGGGGTTCCGTTGTTTTAATTGCGTAGACGAAGGTGAAACGGTTAACGAAGGTCTTTATTGAGCAGCGTGTAGTACTTGAGGTGTGCACTTTGCTTTGATGAGGACGGCTTTGTGGTCGCTGAAGTGAACCGTGAGGGGATCCTGGTACTCTCACTTCTCTTTCGGATCCCCTTGCTAAATCATACAGTAAAAGACCATTTATTGCTCTCTTGCCTCCGCCTTTACTTCCCCGTTGCCTTCACATCACACCTCCATCACATCAAACGACGTGAACGACGTCTTGGTGAACCCCGGCATAAAACACGTCCACGTCTTATCTTTAACACGCGTTGTCGTGCTGGGAAACAAGCAGGCAATAGACAAGGGGCGCTCAGGCATTTGTTATTCCAGGCCGGCAAATTTATAGCAATGTCGCGCTAGTGCGAAATATAAAGTTCATTTCAGCCGTGGTTGCTTCTACGTGGAGTGGGGGCTGTTGTGTTAACGAGAGATCAATGGAACATGAAAAGATCGTTAACCTGAACACCACCACTTAATGCTCAGTTGCGTTGTCGAGGATGTAAATCCACACCAGAGATTTCGATGAAGGCGCAGTTTTGTGCGGGCACGCAGTGAGGAAACGCGTATAGTGGTTCGGGCCTGGCATACCGACAGTAGTAGAGCGCACGCCGTAGCTAACCGGCGAAATTCGTTTGCATAAAGAAGAAATGAAATACGCAAGCAGTTATCTCTCCCGTATAAGCGGGTATGCCTAATTGCCAGGTGGCACTACCAAGCCTGAGCATGTGGAGGTTAAGTTTTTATGTCTACTTTGTTTTCCACCACAGTGCACCCGTTCAGTTGACAGTCGGCGTTTGTGTAGTCTGGCTCTCCCGTGTGCGTGTCTGCGCGTCTTTCATGATAAGCCAAGCGAGGCACACTAACGAGTGCATGAACGAAGGACCCCGTGACCGAACAATATAGCTCACGAGTGAGCGAGAAGTCGAACGAACGAATGAGCGAACGAACGAATGCACTCTCGTTCTTATCAAAGGGTAATTGTTTCCTTATTTTCATCTCTCTTCCCTTCCGTTCGTTGCAGGTCAGCCGACTGGGTTCAGTTGTAGTTAAGCTAGCTCTCTGCCTTTCAGCTATTATTGTCTCTCCGTCCCTGTAGTGGGGCATTATCTACTGCACCAAAGAAAATTTAGGCGCGGGAAGTCGGAAGACGACGACGAACAATGAAAGAGTTCTCATGTGGCATTGCTGGTGCGATATATTCGTAGCGTTGTGTAGTGCGGAATCTTTCCAGAGGCAATAAGCTCTTCTATGTGTCTCTTCTTGTCCCTAAGTGTAATGTTTTTATGCTAAACACTAATAACACGTAACGGAATTTTGGTTGAGTCGGAAGGTTAATCGCTGTAGCTATAGTTTCGTTACTCTCATATCAGAGAGGAAAGCCAACGTTAGGACGGACTGCAGGGTGATCGCGGAATGCGGCGCAGGGTGGAATGAAGGAAAAACTTTAGCCGTAAGGGCTTCTGGTTGGATTCCCTACGCTTGGGAGAGCGGAAGGGGCGTAAAATATGAGAGAAGGAGAAATTATTGTGTGACCAATTCGTGGACACGTTCGGGACTGTGCAACTTCGTGAAAGATGTTCGCAGGATGTCGTACGCAAGAAGGCAATGAAAGTGCTTTCAGTTCGTTATGTGACTGCAAGCGAGAGAATGTTCGAGCAGCTCCCGATTTAAACGATATTTAAACGATACGCCTTATGTTTCCTATGCTCGTCTGGACTAAACAAGGACAATATGAGGGCCAGCTGACAAAGCTACCTTGCTGCACCTGTCCCTGAAAGCGGAATGGGAACGAAGGATGTGCTCATTTGACGTGACGCAGAGGCTGCTTTGTCAGCGTATTCGTTGTCGCTGATCCCCCAATGTAACACTTGGAAGTTACCTTTCGTAGCCTTTTCGTTTGACGCGGTGACGAAGTTCGACAGTCTCGTATTTCAGCTGCTCGTGAGGGAAGCGTCGGAGAGCTGACTGCGAGCACTGTAAAACCGGTGTTGAGTCGTTAAAGGGCAACGCCGGAGGTTTTTAAAGACGATAGTCTTTCTTGGGATACTTCAACGCAGAAATTTTGGTCTGTCTCTCTGAGTGTGTGTGTGTCTGTCCTGCTGCGAAAGGTGAACCCCTTCCTCAATGACACCCAGCTTGAACTGGTAGCTACCTTCATACTTCTGAACACAGTCGACCAAAAAGCAAATATTACGCATATCTGAGGCGCAACATCCATACGTAAGCATTAGACGGTGTGTTCCTTTACTAGAAAATACATAGATGCGTAATTCTAAAGAACCTAGTGCTTGTTAGGATGCGCAAAAGCGGACGTTTCCTACGCAGTTCTGCGTACTACACAAGCTTCTTGCGTTTCCCGACATCATGGCCAGATGGCGCCCATATCTCACGCTCGTGCCGAACGGGTAGCACAAGGCAGCGGAACGGCCGCCCGCCACTCCGGCCGGTCCCTTTCTCTCCTCGCGTCTCTTCGTTTTCCCTCTCGCTTGCGCGACTCCACGGGGAAATAGAAACACGCGAACCGGGACTCATGTAGTACGGCCGGTAGAAGACTATCGTCTTTCGACGACATTTGCAGCGAAGCACGGAGATACGCGGCCAATTTTTTTTTCACCATGTTCTGATATCTGTTTCAGGGCTTCACTTGAACAGGATGACACTCTGAAGTCCTCAAACGATGTTCTCATATTGCATGGAGCTCATACAACTCTAAAATTGACTTTTTTATATGACTTTATTTTTTCCAGAGTTTTCTTTTATTACCGTAATGACCACCATTCGAAGGTGAATCGGGGGTGCTCAGCAGGAAACATGTTGCCGCTGTTATATATGCTGTTATGAAGTGGTTGTCAACACGCTTGTTATCTTTACTTTAGCAGATTTTATTACTTGCTTATATGTATGTGTAATGTGGCTGATGTACTATGACATGGACAGTCCACTAGCCAATGTATGCTATCGGTTCAGATAGTTTATAAATATCTCCTTTAATATGTCAATATAATTGATTGATTGATTGATTGATTGATTGATTGATTGATTGATTGATTGATAAAAAATGGTGGGTCGCGGCATCGAATCCCGGCAGCCGCGGCTGCGTTTAGATGAAGGCGAAGTGTTGAGGCCCGTGTACTGTGCGATGTCAGTGCACGTTAAAGAACCCCAGGTGGTCGAAATTTCCGGAGCCCTCCATCAAGACGTCTGTCATAATGATATCGTGGTTGGGACGTAAAACTCCAGAAATCAATTACTATGAGGCACACACCGTACTGAAGGTCTCTGAAGTAATTTTGACCACTTGGGGTTCTCTACCATTCACCTAAATATAAGCAAAATGGTGGTTCCTACATTTAGCCCCCACCTAAATGCCGCTGCTCTGGCCTCGAGCTTAGCAAGCCAGCACTCTATAGCCGCTAAGCAGAACCTCACTGCGCTGTACGAAATGTGTGTGTGTGTGTGTGTGTGTGTGTGTGTGTGTGTGTGTGTGTGTGTGTGTGTGTGTGTGTGTGTGTGTGTGTGTGTGTGTGTGTGTGTGTGTGTGTTTTGCGCATCACAGCGATCGTGGCGTAAAATACGAAATACCTTCTCTTGTTTTGTTTTTTTTTTTCACATTACTTCTTAAGGGGGGACGTGGGGATCGTTCGTGACTTTTTCGTTTCTTAACCCAGAGTGATGAAATTTGGCCCACACACTACAAAACACATTAAAGAGCCAAATTTAAAATTTCGTAAGGATACCTACACTAGTTTTCATTTTATAAAAACTCACTAGTTCCTTGCTCGTGGAAGGCCTGGCACACTGATGGAACGAGCTAGGACGCTGGAACTACTCTGTATGTTTGCTTGAATATTGCTTGTACACGAACACAGTGTCCGATTTATTTTTTACAGTCCTTATAATTTTCTGCTGAACAATACATCCACATGCATGTGTCCCAGCAAGTTGTGCAATGCAGTAATTGTGAAATGGAAAAAGAATGGAAGTCTAAATGCAAAATTTGAAGAGTGTGTTCGTGTAAAATCACAGTCTATGGTTCAGTAATAAAACAAACAGAATAAGAATCGGTCCAGCCATAGCCGTGCAGCGCTTTCCACGAGCGAGGTGGTCGAGCCAGAAAAACGCATTTGAGAAAACGGCTTCCAATGTTTTCGAAGCATTGCACCTTTGTTAATACTATAAGAGCGCGTACTAAATAATGAACAACGCACTTTGTTGTCCCCTCCCGTTTCTTGCCCAAGATAACGTGATTGCCCTGTTATCGAGGCAGTCAAGAGAGGTGCACCAAACTCGAAAGCGGATCCTTATCAAAAGTGGTCACATATTTTAAGATTACTTCACGTTTACTTTCCTCTTGCCAGCTTCTTCTAAATATTTCCCTTACGAGTCGTGCCTTTCTCTCTCCCCGCTCTGGATATCTTAGAAATAATCCTCTTTTGTATTATTTCGGCAACTGCTGTTTTTCTTTTCTTCTTTTTTGTTTAATTTCTCTTTTAGGCTTTTTACCCACACTACTCCCTTTGACCGCCGACTTCCTACCTGATTTCTTACCCTGAGTGCCAACTACGTAGACTCAGAATCCAGGTATCTTAAGATTGCTCTGAGTAGCGCCAGTGCAATGTGTACACTTTCGGTGTATACATCTCACGACCGAACGAGGGGACGAAAGAACGAGTAAACGAGCAAGCGTTCAAGTATGCAAACAACAAACTCTAACTTTCTGTTAGTTGCAACAGGGAAAGTCATTTTCTTTTACTTTTTTTGTGTGTGACTGAGTCAACCTCGGAGCAATCGCGGAGGGCCACCTCATCAATGGTTATCACAGGGCACGGCTCGAACTCTTTCCGTATTTTCACAGGCACTCTTTTCGCATCACTACGATTTTGGTGAAGCTGTAGGACAATGTCTGAAATATTAATTTCAGCTGAAGCGTAAGAAATCTCAGTCCCTTTCAAAGCTGAAGGATTGGATAGGATTGGATAAACTAAAGGTCCCGCAGGAGGCGCGTCAGCGCGCAGCGGGCGTCTCCCACGCAGGGACCGACAGGGAGTACCTGATGTCCGCGCCCCGCACATGCTGGACGGCCCATTCGAAAGAGGGAGGTCTTCCTAAATACGTGCACAAACCGTTAGCTCACTCCCGTAACACCGCCACGACGGCGTCTCAAGAAGACTTGCACAAGCCGACGGAATTCGTTCCCGTTATGTCGCCGCACAAATCTCTGAGACGGAAAGCACCTACGTTGTTGGCAGTGTGCCAAGCAGACAGAGCGAACGCATAATTTCGGGCCAAATAGTAGATCAGTAACTCAGACTAAGGCCGCGTAAGGAGAAGTACTGAACTGCCATGCAGTAAAATAACTGGAAACAGGACAGAAACCGTCCGATCACGATTGCCAAGGTCAGATGACGGCTGCTTGGCAGACATGCAACGATATACTCGTGGGCATCCTTACCGCTTGTCTGTATCGGCAACACTGCGATATATAATTAACACTATGATATATGATTATCACCCTGTTATATGATTAGCGCGCTCTTTGCAAGCTGCATTGACAGCATTGCGCTCAAACATGTTGTACGCGGCTGTTGGGATCTGTTCACCTATGATAGCACTTTCACAGCCTTTATTACACCGTTACTGTTATAAGGACTGTACTTTGCTCGGGTTGTTGGCCCAAAATGAAATAAAAAGATAAATGGAGTGGAGGGAAGTTGGTAAGCAAAGATCAAAAAGATTCCTAGGACTATCAGCTGTAGACGTAAAAGAGAAAACCGAGACCCTTGGTATAGTCAAACCCCGGAGCTAGGGATTCGACCCCGCAACGTTCGGCAGTACAAATCGCGCGAATGTAATTTGGCGTGGGCTTTAAAGGTTAACATTTAATAACGTGTAGCTCATACACGCATACTGCAAGGCGGGTGAATCCACACGCGATTTGATTATCGTTACTCGCGGAGTGAATTTCAGGGATGTGAAGTTATTGACGTCATGTCCTATCGATCACGTTAGTCAAAGATTCGTACTCTTTCATGCCAATTTGGTATATACCAAGTGAACGAGGCACGAGCTTTTCATTTTTCTGTGCCATCTCACTACCTGCAGGACGTCAATAAAGTTTCTTCCATACATCCGTCCATCTTTTTTCTACCATGTTCTTGCAACATTTCTTTTTCAAGGTCATCTTCGCATAAGACGTATAAAGCTTTGCACCCTGACAAATAAGCTACTAAATTAAAAAGCGTGCTCCTTTAGACGGAGTGGGCAAACAGTGCCAACTGTAGAACACAGGAGTTTACCGCCGTGACGCGGGGCTACGTCGAACTCAGACATCACTTGGCAGCACATCGCGTTCAGAAAAAATTGTGCGACTTTTAAGCTTCGCCTTAAGAATTGAACGCGATAGCTATGCCTGACCCCATTTTCACCGCGCTCTTTTCCGCTTCCCATGCTCTTCAGTCGCCTAGCCACGTAACTGACAGCTTTGGTGCCTTCCTTCCCTACCTAACTTTGCGTGGCCTCCTTCGTCGTCTTGCGCCGCTTGACATAGATGCGCCATCAAAACTCGCCGATTAAGAAATGCATAATAAGAATTGAGACTTGAGCTTGTTGGTAATGATTCATCTTAAGGTGGGTACAGTGTTACGGACAAAGAAGACGCACAGGACACGTGCGTCTTCTTCTTTGTCTGTGTTTCGTGTAGCGCTGCATCCACCTCAAGATGAAGATATGCAAGATACTTGGGATGGCCGAGCACGTGCATGGCCGAGCACTCAAGATATGCGGAATGGACGAGCACGTAGAACGTCGCGCTTCGGAGCGAGGGGTCACCGGTTCGATTTCCCTGCCGCCGAAGGTTTTTTTTCTTATTTCTTTATTTGAATCTACCTTGAATTTTTTTCGCTCACGGACAGCGCCGATTTTTCGCTTACAACCAACGACGCCGACACCGACACCGGAATTTCTGCGAAACGAGCTCTTTAACGCTATCGCGTGAAAAATGGAAGTCCAGCAGTTAGGAAAACGATAGCTAAGAGGCTTAACGGCAGTTTCAGAAACTGACACTGTCCACGCAGTGGAGCAGTGCCGCATATGAAAAATTACAAGTGAATTGAGTAAACTATGTGATAATTAATGTGAAACAAAGGCGCATTAGGTGGACTACAGGTGACTCGAAGTTAATCAAGGTGATTCAAGGTAATCAATGTTAATCAAGGTGATTCAATGGTGTCCTAACCGAACCAAAGGCACGATGCGCCTACTGAAGCCGTATGTGGCTAGGTTCCGACGAAAATTGCTTCACTCTCTTGGGTCGCGTCGACAGAGAATATTAACGGCGGTGGGGCGACACCAACACCACAACTTCGCAGGTCGTCCTCCTTCACAGAAGACAAAAGCACCGAATTTTCCGACTATAAAGCTTGTCAGTACACATTATTGTTTGTTGGAAACGGATATATATTCTCCCCTCCACACAAACGTACGCACACTCGCAAGAGGGCATACATACATACATACTTGCAACTTCAGATGTAAAGTCATTCATGTTCCTAAAAGGAGAAGCGGAGAGGGTGGCAGATGAACGCAAGGTCAAAGCCTTACTCTGTAAGTTTGCTTTCCTGCAGTGAACACGAAATACCGCTGGTTGGCTTCTCCCAAAACTTTGAAGCGCGGAGTGAAGGTTTCATTCGGCGGGTGTTTTTGCTTCTCGCAGAGCAACGACGAAAGGCGAGGTTAATTGCCTTTGTGTGATTTTAAAAGGGGAACACGTCTGTACGCCCCAAAGGAGAATGGCCCGTAAAGGACGCCAGAGAGCTGTCAACAAAACAATGGCGACTCAGGGAAATGCACTGAACTGAACCAGGACGGATGCCGCTTGTTATCCCCAGATTTGGGGAAGGTCAAAGATGTAGTTGAACTCTACATAGAGGCACTCACAGCGAAGGACCAAGTCAAAACTGGAATAGAAGTACATTAATAGAATGTGCACAGCGCCTCGGATGAAACATCTTCCTTAATAAAGGCCCGATGAGTGCTTGCTGGTGGTTGCACATTTTCTTTCTAAATTCGGTTTGGCCATGCCATCGTTATTTCACTTCCCTGTTGGTTTAAGCCTGCTATAGTTGTGCCGCAGTCAAGGGCATTTATTGTTTGTATTTTATTATTATTATTATTTGTAGCCCCGCAGAAAACATCTATGTGCACAGAGACACAGAAAATGTGGACTTTAGAAGGGCAAACGGCCATTTATTCGCGTGGATCAGGGCAGCGTGGAGTGCAAGTATCCGACTTTTCGAAAGGAGGGACACATACACTGTGTTATGCGCAATGTACGAAAATAACTATAAGCTTTAATAATTGTGGTTCAGTTAAGGAATGGACGCTATTTTCGGCAGCGCCTGCCGGGAGCACGGCTCAGCGGTCGTGGGGGGTAGGGGAGAGGGGCTGAAAGAGATGTAAATAAGAGGAACACCGTAGTGGAGCCCTCAGAAAATTTGGACCACCTGGTATTTTTTTAACTTGCGCTGATAAAAAACACTGTACATGGGCCTCTAGTAGTTCCGCCTCATTCGAAAATGAGACCCCGGCTGCAGGGATTCAACCCGCGTCCTTCAGGTTCGCAGCCAAGTACCATTAACCGCTAAACCCCCGCGGCAAGGGTTTATATGATTGTTAATAAGCATCGAATCAAGGTGCGTAGGCCGAGGTGGAAACGACAAAAATGGTTGCATCGAATCGATTCATATAAGCGCGATAGCATGGGGACAGGAGATTTACAAAAAAAAAAACGAGTGCTTGAGCGGACGTAGTTAAGCAGCCGGTCCATTCCTGTCTGTGAGTGACGTGACAATCTTAACTGACGCCTGAACCTCAAGACCAGACGTAACCGTCTGTCCTCGGAAGCGACATAGGCAATTTTTATAATGTTCGTGTACTTCGTCTTGCACATTTTATAAAGAAAGAAAGAAAGAAAGAAAGAAAGAAAGAAAGAAAGAAAGAAAGAAAGAAAGAAAGAAAGAAAGAAAGAAAGAAATACTGTAACAACGTGACCATAAACAAAGTTCATTGCAAATGCAGCTACAGTTATCCATTGAGAAATAGCTCGACAAACTGGTGCAAGCATTACTCGCACAACAAACACCTTCATCGCAATGTCGCAACCGCAATGACGGCACACGAACTCGAGGAGAAGAACGGTCGCTCAAGCAAACGACCATCGTCCAACGGCAGAACAGGGACAACGGACAACGCCGGAGCGATGAGCAAGAGGACAAGTAATGAGGGGGAAAAGAACCCCTGGAAATGCGGAGACACAGACTTCCAGTTTCGAAGCAATTCTCCCGAAAACGGGGTCAATTCCATCTGCCGGCACCGCGACTGCACCACCTTTTCGTTGCCACCAGGGTTGAACTTGACAAACGTCTTCTCGGTAAGTCAAAAACCTATCACCGGTCCCCTGGGTCGCTCTCGCTGGAAGCCGCAAAACGCCAAGAGAACAGAAGCGGCTCTACGCCGCGAGGAAGCGCTTCGAATAGTTCCGCTGTGCCACTCTCGCTGCAGCGGCCCGCCCACCACTTAGAACCTACGTTTTTGGCAGCCGGCCCACGGAAGATCTATCAGAGAAGGAAGACAATAGCGCACGATGCAGCCGCGCGATGTCGAACCAGCGGCACTGTGACTTGGCTCCCTGGATGGACTCAAGTGGACTGATTCTAACTTCGGATAACCGTTTGAAAGGCTTGGTCTTCTTGAACAGCTGGTTCTGTTTATAGTTCACAATGTGAATTTCTCCTCCTTCCTCCCCCTCCACTTATTTTTTTACTTTTTTTGCTGACGCGCTTTAGTGGATCAGTGGCCTTGGCGTTGCGTTGCATAGCGCAAGGGCACGGGTTCGATCCCCGTCACGGTGGCGTCATTTCGATTGCGCCGAAATCGGGAAACTTTCATGTCCGCATAGTAAGCCGCAAGTTAAACAACACCGGGCGGCTAAAATTAAAGCGGAGTTCCCACTGCGGCGTACCCCATGGGCACATCTTTGCTTTAGCGCACGGAGCCCAGGAATTAATTAATTAATTAATTATTAATTATTTATTTATTATTTATTTATTTATTTTCGTGGAACGAGTAAGACTGCCTATTTCAGCAGAGTTGTGAAGATGACTTTGGGTATATCAGTCGGCAACCGAACGCAGAAACGTGCTCTAGTACACACGCGCATTTATTACTTGATCAGAAATTAAGCTCAGAGCAACACTAAGTCCTGCTAGCAACAGAAGTTCTATGCATCCGTCTTATAGCATCTGTGTGAGAGAGACCATTCGAAGCAGCGTGTGGTAGTATCGGCGCACTTGACTTCTTCGCTTCTCTTCCACAACCGGAGTCAGACGTGGCGAACATGAGTGGCTTTGAAAAATAGTTGCAGTTGTCTACAAGGCTGTGACTTTTTGGTGTATCATTGCTCTGGAAGAACACCTCATATATCTCAAGTTTCATTCCAACTCCCGATATAATAGAGTTCTTGGCGATCTAGTTTTTCTCACGACGTGGCCGTATCTATCTCGTTCTTCGCGCTTTCATCTTCTCTACAATGCCGTCTACATTGTAACCAACTGCGGTAGCCGTGGTACTGAACTATTTTAACAATAAAGAGAGAAAAGAAAAGACGGGGAGAGAGAGAGAGAAAGAAGTTGCCGGGACATGGAGAGTCGTTCGACTGTGGTCGTTTCGGAGTGATTTTTGTCCTATGTCCCCCCAACCCCCTTTCGTCTACCTCTGCGCCTTCATTTCGGCTTCCTAGAACTCCAGAGTGTTACACCCTTTATTTTCGCGGAAAGCGTTTCGATCCTGAATGGTTTTGCCGGTCGTACGCTGTACCTGTGCTAATTCTCGGCACTCATTCCCAGAACAATTTATGTGGGGGTTCCAATAGATACTCGTACTTTATTCTAGTTCCCCGCTGGCTTCGCTAAGGAGATTTTAACTTCGCCATGTTCCCGATATCTCACTTACAGTCTTTTCTTTTTTATATACTTGCTTATTTTAATGTCACCGTTCTCGCTGCGACGCCATTGATGTAAAGGGAGCGAGTCAGCGCGGAAGTTGCAATATGTATGCTAACTAGAAGATACGCAGTAAAATCAATACTGTGCAGTGAAGAGAAAAAGAAAGAGTGCACTGCATTGTTCATACGCTCGCATATAATGTCACTACATACCGTTAAACAATACGAAGGCAGCACTAGGTTCTACGGTGTATGGCAAGATAAGAAATCGAAAGAGCTCGGTGCTGTGTCATGATGCAGTTTGAACTTTCAGGGTTCAAATAATAATAATAATAATAATAATAATAATAATAATAATCAAGTGTTTATTTAACGTGCCCAGGAACAACCGTAAGGTCTTTGTACTGGCGCACGGAGAAAAATAAATACAAGAAACAATACAATAAGGAAACTCTACAGAAAAACTAATAAAAAGCAAGATAGGCCAAAATTCATAATAATATAACAGGAATAAAAAAAAACGCTATAAAATTGCCCATATACAACTATGCGCAGGCAAAACAAGAAAAAAAAATATCAACAGTGTACGACACTATGCTAGTACAGTGCAAAGCTCGGAGCAGAACAGCGATTGGGAGCTGTGAAAAACATCGAGCTCTAAAAGTAAGCATTGTAGAGACGTTGTATCCTGTCAACGGTCGAATGTTCACAGAGGCAGGCGGTTACTTGAAAAGGTCTATTCTCTCTGGTCAGCTTAATAATAATAATAATAATAATAATAATAATAATAATGTTAGCACTTTGGCTCAAAGATAGCATTATAACACGTCGAGCCAGTTCGCATGAACCACACAGTGGCTGCCGTAAACATTTCATAATGAGCAAATTTCCCTAACCTGCTTAAGGTTGATTGCTAATGCTACCTAGTCTCTGTGAGCAAGATCGAAATGAGTGACGACAGAATCTGCTAGATAATGACCATCACCACAGCGCCATTATCTTGCAAATTCGGCAGTTATTTGTAAGCAGCTAGTATGCACCTCTATACATAGATAGTACGATACGTAGATAGTATGCACTGCTCCAACGAAGACTGGTGTAACAGCTGCGTAAACGGCCTGCGAAGAGGCAGCACCCGACGAACGGAAACGACGAGGCAAAATGTATTGTGACCTGCCTGGGACGTTTGCTGGTGACGTTTGCTCAGAGGACGGAACCGCATGTCTGACGTGGCCTTCGCAGTTGAATAGAAGCAATTTTAGAACGGACAGCTCTCGTAGGCTGTTTACTCGCTTTCGAGGAGGTGGCTTGACATTCAGCGTGAACGTGCCAGTACAACTTGCGCGGGCACTCGAATGCACGGGAGATGTTCGTCGCCCAGTGCACCACGTTTACTTATGGAGCACCGGAAAAGGATAGCCCTCACATTCTTCTGCAACCCTGTTCCCCTGTAGCACATACGAGAGAAAGGCAGCTCTATCGGCGTAGAGAGAGATGCCGTTCGTTTTTCACGCGGGAATGCTCGCCCCGCCACGGTGGTCTAGTGGCTATGGTACTCGGCTGCTGATCCGAAGGTCGCGGGATCGAATCCCGGCCGCGGCGGCTGCATTTCGATGGAGGCGAAATGTTGAGGCCCGTGTGCTGTGCGATGTCAGTGCACGTTAAAGAACCCCAGGTGGTCAGAATTTCCGGAGCCCTCCACTACGGCGTCTCTCATAATCAGAGCTGGTTTTGGGACGTTAAACCCCACATAACAACAACAACACGCGGGAATGCTCGGTCCTCTGGAGGTTGCACCCACTCGATGAACCAGCTTACGTCAGCAGCGCCGCTCATGGGCACGAACAGCTCTGGCGAAAGCTTCTGAGGGAAAATCTTATCTTCATCGTTATCACCACCACGATAATCCTCCTCCTCCTCCACATAATAATAATAATAATAATAATAATAATAATAATAATAATAATAATAATAATAATAATAATAATCTTATCTTTCCTCTAAAAGACGAATGTCTTTCTCGGAGATTTCTAACTTGCCTTGTCGGATGTGATCTTACTCCATTTTATTCCTAACAAATTCATCACACCATCTAATTAGCTGCCGTTGCTATATTCCTTGGTATCCATACTATTAGTCTCACTGGTTTCCCTTCCTATACGCATTGCGTGGCCTGCGGAAATACATCTCCTTCACTTAATGTCAGCCACAATACCCGCTACATCTGTTTGTTCTCTGATCCACCTTGCTATCTTCGGATCTGTTGCTATAATTTCCCGTTCCAGCGCAAGCTGTGTGGTCCTTGTCAATTTCTCAAGTATCTGTGTTATCTCATCAGCTTACTTTCACATCTTCGCAAAAAAAAATAAAAAAATACGAAAGTAATTTCGAATAAGAACGCTCGACGTTAACCAACCTAGAGCGCAAGCAGGCTTTACAAATGCGTGCACTCTACACTGGCTCACAGCCATCTGGTCAACCAGGTTATTGAGAAATTCGCTGAGTACAGCAAAACCACTTTATGTAGCTTACATAGACAGTACAAATGTACAGACTCAGCATAAGCACGAGTGAGTCTTCAAAGCGTGGCGTCACCAAGGGGTTGCATTCACCAACGTTGCATTCACTGCGACAGCAGTTACAGAAACACGGGACCAAGCGACAATTCACTGTCGATTTGATGTACGGTATGCGGTTCAAGTGCCATAACATCCTATCGGCACTCCGCACCACTATGCGTCAAGGTATCGAGGGGCAGCATATCAGGGAAAGCGCTGCACGCGGAAGTAGAGGGGTGATTAATGCCGCTTTAAGTTGCTCGTGGCTTAACATCGTCCCAGCGGCGCCGCGCCCGACCTGAATTTGTGCACGTGTTGCGACTTAAACATTATTACGCGCGTTGATTAACTGTGACGCATTGTTAACGTAATTTATTGCACGTACTCTCACTTTCATGTTCTTTTTTCAGCATCCGGACGATGCTTTCTCAGAGGGGGGTAGTGACACGTATACGTCTGTTTTGGTTTGTTTAAGTGGAAAGCCGTTACCACTTTCCTGTGACACGTGCGCTTGTTGTTTGCGGCGAGTGCCGTTATCACTTTCTGTTACGCGCAGCGCAGGCCGCGTTTATCTTGCACGTCGCTTCGGGAACCGTGTTGACCGTTCTTGAAACTTTGCATGCCTGACGCGCACATTTGGGTGTCTTCTAAAATTTCAGAGATAATGCGATAACGCGTTATGACGCGTGTATAAAATGTTGGCGCATTTAGCCGCTCGTCTGTCATTCCGTCGACCGACAACTGTTCACGCCGCTATTGCTGTGCATCGTGATTGGCTTTGTTTTGCTGGGAACAGGTTCGAGCAATAAACAGTTCGCCTGACATCGTCTTGAGTTCGGCGTGCTTCGTCTTGAGTGCTGCGTGCGTCACGACCACGTGACAATATCATCATGCGCTTAAACCATCGGAGCCTCACTGTAGAGAGCAAATGCGATTCGTTCGCTTACTTCTGCATGGAATTTCGGAGGAGCGCGAAACGACTGAATGTGAAAGCCGATGCGAGGACCCACGCGAGTGCGCCGTAGAGGACTACAGCGTGTGGTGGAGAGGCATTGCGTTCATGTGTTGCGCGCTCCTCCAAAAATCTCAGTATAGTAAGGTCAAACTTGAACTACTCTGTTCCGCGGTGTTCATCACGCCAGCGTCTTGACTGAAGCCAGAGCTCGCAGTCATAGGATGAGTTGCGTTCACACTTGTGAGCCCTTGTTTCTTATTTGATTTGGTGACCAAATGCCTCCTGGAATTATAATGGGCTGAATAATGTTGTGGACCCGGCTTCGTGACACTGATGCTCCGCCGTCGCCATCAATGCTTCTCCTTCCGGACGAAACTCACTTTTCCTCGTCAGTGTTCATTCACCTACGCGCTTTCAATTTCTACACTTCAAATGATTATTACGAATCACTTCGCCTGTGCATAGACATTGGCTACGCATTAGTCCGAGATCATTTGTCTCGAAACAGCCCAATAACGGGAAGGCTCTCGGTCCTGCAAAACGGAGAAAGCCAAAAGGCGCGATTC
Organism: Hyalomma asiaticum; assembly: GCA_013339685.2. Taxonomy (NCBI): domain Eukaryota; kingdom Metazoa; phylum Arthropoda; class Arachnida; order Ixodida; family Ixodidae; genus Hyalomma; species Hyalomma asiaticum. Next base: position 103,880,376 of record CM023482.1, read on the forward strand.
TCTCATTTACGTACGACGCAACATCAGCCAGCGTATATACTCATTCGTGGGTACGTCAACAGCTGTATTGAAATAATCGGTGGCAATAATATGTGCCTACCTTCTCACAAGCCTGCACTTATTTAACAAAAAAAAAAGCAATATAAAGCGTCACAGATGAGATCTCTACAGGGGGTGTGGGAGGGGGTGACGGAGGAGACTCCGGCGCAGTGAAGGAGCGCATCGCGGCCCGTCCGAAAGGGAGAGCGCCGCAGATCGAGCACGGGCCGACTGACGGGACGACCACGGAGCAGCCCTCGCCCGCGAGCACCCCTCTTCACTCGGCGCAAGAGCGAAGGGTGGCCCGGCGCGGCGGCGGCGGCGCGGCGGCGACGTCCTTTCAACAAGTGCTGCCCTCGGCACGGGACCCGGCGGTCGGTCCAGTCGTCATCGGAGCTCGAGCATGGCCGGTGGCGCTCTCCAGGCGGCCCTCGCCGCCGCGCTACTGCTCGCTGGCTGCGGAGGACGCTGCCCCGCCGGAGTCGACGGTCACGGCAGCGGCGGAGGCGGCGGCGCGCACCCGCCGTCGTCCGCCGCGCTTGCTGGCGACGACCAGCGGCAGCTGAAGCTGGACGCCGTCAGGCACCAGATCCTCTCCAAGCTGAGCCTTCGCGAGCGGCCGCCCCAACGTCGGGAGCCCGCGCCCCCGCTGGCCCGCGAACTGGCCCTCGAGGCACTGCGCAGGGTGCATCTGCTGCCCGAACCGCGCGCTCTCGAGGACCAAGGGGCGCCCGACCCGAGGCAGGAGGACGACTACTACGGACGCACTGCCGAGATCATCGCCTTTGCCGAACCAGGTCAGAGTCTTTCCTTTTTTTTTTTTAAATTAAATTCACGTCATGCAATTCTTTTCGGGACCGCGTTTTTTCGTCCACAAGAGAGAGCGAACTTTCTTCTCGAGCGCCCGCGCGCCTCCTTTCCACTCACTTCTCTCCCACCACAACTTCACAGCAACGCGGACTGGAAAATTGGCAAAAAAAAAAAAGAAAAAAGAAAGAAGGTATTTGTATACACCATCTCTCTGGTTGCTGAAGAGTGGGGGCCTGCTGTATTGGCCTGGATAACAAACGGAGAGCCGAGGAGGAGGACTTCGGCGGTTTGCGGAAGCGGACGTCTTTCGCGCGCATCGTCGGCGACTCGCCGGGAGAGCACGTGTTTCTCCAGCGCAGCCACAAATGTTCGCGGGCTGTGCGTGCTTCTCGCCGCGTTGGAAATCACCTTGCTCGGCGCCTCGACTACTCCGACGCAACGCCTGTGCAGTTCATGCTAGACGCGTTTTAATGAGCCTTGCAGTTTATGGCCTTCTTGAACTGTATCTATCTGTTAGATGCCTCTCTTTGTCGGATGTCTTTTATCACTTGTTTCGATTGTCACCGAGATAAAAACAAAAAGACAAAAAAAGAACGCGCACACAAAAACATCAAACTTCTACAATTGAATTAAAATAAATAATTGAAACAATTACGATTTATTTGTTGGTTTATCGCACGCGGAAGACCGAAACTGCCCAAGGAGAACACAAACAACAGAAATGTGAGCACTATAAAATTACTGCCGTGTTCATACATCTCCTAAAGGTTTTCTTTGTTTTTTTTTTACGCTCTTAGTTTAGTTTTTTAGGAGTAGCCAATGTGAAAAAAGCTCCAGAGCATCATATAACATATATTCACAAGAAACGCCGCATACCAAGTATGAAAACAACAGCAGTGCAAAAGAAGTGACAGCCGGTAACTTATCAAAGGAAAAGCGCGCGGTACAATAATAATGGAAATATAAAAAGAAGTGCCACTTACTTCTGGCATACTACGGCACCCCAATGACATTACCTCAATTTTGCGGAGCTATATTGGGGAATATGTGCGAAAAACGCATGAATTCATTCCTCAAGAGTACAGGCCATAACAGCTTCAAAAAGAAAAAGAAAAAACTTCGTCCTCACGAATCTCGGTTTTCACGCGTTTTCAGTTTGTTACAATTTTTGTTTTCACTGAGCGAACTATTTCTACGAATTTCCGAGCATTGGGATATTTAAGCTTACGCGTTCGAAGAAGCAGAGTTGTAAGTCGGCGGGTCCCGCTCTTTTCTTTCATTTTTTCTTTTTTTTTTTGAGTGACGGTTGCTTAAATTGTGCGTCCCATTTTACGATGCTCCGTGTCGGACGTTTGCTTTGAGCTCGCTCGCTTGCGTTCGATAGCGAATAAGATGGACTGTTCGGGCACTGAGAGAGATCTCGTGGTCTTGCGACATGTTCTTGAGAAAAAAAGGAAAGAAGAAGAAAGAAAGAAAGAAATCGGCTCCGTGGACGAGGTAATCAGTTGGGTGACGACTGTCTACACCGAACACGCGCTCTGGAACACTTTTATTGCTGCTTTATAGTAGCACACATATATAGGAAGATTAGCTAGATTTAGAACAGGCTTCGCCAAAACATCGTTGAGAAGCTCAGACTGCCTGCATTTAGAACAGCTTTTTCTTTCTTTCTTTTTTTGTCAATAAGTAAAATTTTCTGAGTGCCCGTTTCCTACTTGAGATTACTGGCCAAGGAAAAAATAATATAAAACGAAAAAAAAAAACATGCGTACAATAGACGACAAAACAAACCAAACCAGGAGAATCGACCGGTGTGCAGAGAGCAATGTCAGTGTTTTGTCAAGTGCGTACCATGCGTTCAACAGAACAGAAGGGAGTTGAACTGCGCTGTCATAAGCGACTATGGTGCGAAAAAATAAAGAAATGAAGCGTTATGGCTAATTACTATACCGGGCCTAATTTAATTGACGACGCGCTCATTTTGGCACTAGATTAATTAAGTAGTGTACTCTTTCTTCTCATACCAGTGATGTATGCCAACAGGATAGCATAAAAAGTACTTTTAAACCTTCGTTGCGTTTAAGCAGAATATATATATTTTTAGTTTTGTCGTCTCGAACAATGTGACGTTTAAGGGCACTGGCATTGAAGGGTTGGTAGCAGTTTACGATCACGTTTAGCATTGTCCTCGTATGGTTATGTCTTAGAAAAAAAGAGACAGAAAATAAGAAACAGCGTTGTTGCAAGATACATGCACGTCGTGAAACTTGGTAACATGCGTACCCATAAGATATCCTTGCAGTAAAAAGTGCACGCAATCGTTGCAGTGGACTTAAATTTGACAAAATCGCCTAGTAGCAAATTTTTCTTTCAATTCGTAAGCAAGTGTATTCCGCTTGAATTGAGATCGAGATTGTTTTTTTTATAATTACGAACCATGTACATAAATTTAGAAAATTTAGCTGTTTGTTTGAAAATAAAAAAACGAGTGACAGGATTGATCCGTGGGCTTAACGATTATGTTTAGTCGCAGCGTGAGAGCCCAGAATTTTACTGAAAATTTTCTCATGTCCGACATTTTTCTAGCACCAAATTAATTTGGCTGAAGACGATTAATTGCAGGTGGCGGCGCTTTCACGTCACCGTAGTATATGGTCGCAATCCATCGCTTTCTGTTTCAATTCCTAACAATTGTTTCTTCATGTGCCGATCGCTTTTCGTTAGAAACTTTATCGCTGAAAACCATGAGCAGATGGATAGGCTGGGCATGTGCTAGACATTGTGAGCATGTACTTGGGGCGAGGTGCTATTTCGTTCTACAGAACTCTGAAAAAAGAAAAAAGAAGCGAAGCCTTATGAGCTGCCACTACATCTTACTACATATCACACTTGTTCGGGTTTTTCTATTTCTTTTATGCATGAGAAGTATTTTTAGATACATAATCAACCGCTATGCTTTTGCATCAGAGTTTAAAATAATAATAATAATAACAATGATGTATACCGAACATCCAGGCGCAACGGTGTTATCTTTAAGTTCCACGGAAGAAGATTGGGAACGGGAGAAAATTATGGCTAATCCGTCAAGATACAGTTATTAGCACTTCTTTAATTGCGCAACTCGCGTTGAACATTTCTTTACTGCAAGTTTGAAAGCACTCATTATCGTTAATTGAGCGGAAATGAAGCCCGTGCCCCTAAACGGCCCGTGTCAAGGTTTACCCTCAGTGCGCCTCATTATGCACTCAAAAGCGCGTGCCAAGCCGGTGGCCCCACCCTTCTCCCCGCTCTCTTTCTCTCTGTGATTAATGAACACACGCTAGGGGACCCGGCAGCACCTTTATTTTTTTTTTCTTAATCCTTTCTGCTTATGGACCACTATCAGCTTTGCTGATCATTATAGAGGACCGCATGACTCACTGACCGTTGGCCAACCTTACGCCTTGACCCAAGCACGTGGGTCGACTGTTTACAAAAATGGCGCCCATTGGCCTCAAATTATGACGTTGGGTTTAAATCGCTTCTAATTAACGACTTTCCTTCACTCGGGAAACCAGCGCGGGACCTGCATGTCGGGAGGCGTAGGATTTAGATTTTTCTCACACCGAAGGGGTTATTCAGCGCGCGCACCTGAAATATGTGAAGTGTATACACATGCACACGACAGTGCATGCACACTGGCACCATCGGAATGCGAACACGGGAACACGTGGAACACCCCGGCACTCCATCATGTGCGACTTGGCAATTAGCAGCGCGCACACACACACACACACACACACACACACACACACACGCACACGCACGCACACACACAATGAGAGGGAGCGAGAGAGAAGGAAGCGCTTGCGCGCACGGTAGCAGCTTTGACGATGCCCTATAGGTGAGCGTTGAAGCCTCTGCACTTCGGCAAAGGGCTTGACGTGAATGCAACAGATCGATGAATTCGACTAGTTGGTTACTGTTGTTGTTGTTGTTGTTTTGTGGGGTTTTACGTCCCAAAACCAGTTCTGATTATGAGAGACGCCGTAGTGGAGGGCTCCGGAAATTTCGACCACCTGGGGTTCTTTAACGTGCACTGACATCGCACAGCACACGGGCCTCAACATTTAGCCTCCATCGAAATGCAGCCGCCGCGGCCGGGATTCGATCCCGCGACCCTCGGATCAGCAGCCGAGTACCTTAGCCACTAGACCACCGTGGCGGGGCAACTAGTTGGTTACTGTTCATGGTACCTTATTGCGCAGAGTAGTAAGACACAACGACGTTGACGTAAATATTTGGACGTCTGCTGTCGCAATTGAGCTGTAACTGTCGGCGCCTCAGTTCATAACTAAGCGTTTCATAATTGGCGTGCATACATACATACATACATACATACATACATACATACATACATACATACATACATACATACATACATACATACATACATACATACATACATACATACATACATACATACATACATACATGAACAGAAAGAGGCTGGATGTATCCCGGCCGCGGCGGTCGCATTTTAGACAGCGCAATGTCGCGGCACTTGAGGGAGCCTCAGGTGGTCGAAGTTTCCGGAACCTTCCGATAAGGCGTGCCTCGTAATCATATCGCGGTTTCGGTACGTAGAACCACAGCAGTTACTACGTGCAAACACAACACGTTTCCTTTCCCTTTCTGCCGCAGAAGCGATAAAGAGCTCTGTGGATGTTCCCTGCATACACTGTGTTCTTCTTACGCTCAAAGGAGTCAACAACGCTCTGGGAGGCGTCATCTGCGAATTTTATTATCATTATTATTTTCATGTGCAGTGCTTCAAACTTGTTTTATTGGGGAAAGTGCACATAGTTGTTCAAGAGAGAAGAGAGAGAGAGAGAGAGAGAGAAGCGTGATGCAAGCGTGTCTTGATATATGTTTACTGTTTAGTGTTTGTATTTGTGTGTTAGAGAGAGAAAGAGAAGGAAGCGCCTCATAAATTAAAATAAAATAAAATAAAAATAAACGCTGTTTCTTGTAGCAAACTTCTCATATGAAGTGCACTGATGCAAGGAAAACTCAAAGAGAGGTTTTTCGACCTTGCATTGAGGGGAAGATAATGAGGACTATGAACAGGAAACAAGAAGAGACCGCGAAGGCGACCACAGCAAGTGCGCGCAGGAAAATACCGACTGGTGATTGAAGATTTTTGTTTCTCCGAAATCAGGCACTTCAGCGCTTTGGCAGGGAATCGTACGCGGAAATAGTACGGCTGTTCATGACCGAAAGACGGCCGCGAGTGAGCAAAAGTGATCACCGAAGAACTGAGTTTGTGAGAGGTCGCACGGCATCAGATGCTCTTTTGGCCTGGTTGGTGGTTATTGTTAGCGCACAGCACAGGCGTGCTTAGGCGCGTTTGTTTTTTGTACTTTCGCTGACCACTCTTCGTCAAAACGTACGACATGTAATCTATCATAAGACGAACGAAACTGCTGGGCTGGTTCTTTGGAATGCACACTAAGAAAGTTGCCTACACAAACACGGTGCCGACCTTTCGTACGCAAACAAGAAATGTACAATCAAACGCTCTTGTTTGTTTGTAGGGTGTAGAGAAATCGATAACTTCTTGGTTTTCTTCGTTTAATTTAATAGATAAAACAATAGTAGCGTAGTCACCAGACCACCGACAAAGCCTGCTACTCTTATTTGGAACTGATGGCCAAGTGCCGTAGAGTTACGTAACTCATGATTTCTGCTCAAAGGACAAGGAAAATGCGTAAATGCAGTGAGGGAGTGGCGAAAGACGACTGAAGCTTCTCAAGATAAGGCGTGGAGGTTGAAGGCAGCGTGTTGTGGCAGTAAGTCGCCACGGCAAGTGTGCGTGTAGCGTGAGTCAGACTCTATATAGCGTGCATGATATATTGGGGGCCGTGTAATCCTCGGCTGCACACTCGCGACGTTGTGTGAGGCCCTCATTGACGGGGTTGCACACATAGTAGCAAAAAAGGGAGGCGTGCAAACGTCGTTGCTTGCAAGAGGGCCGTTCGGCACACATACTTGTAAGTCAGCGATTTCCTCTTTGTCAGGCAATGTGGTATGCGCGCTGACGGCGACCAACGCGAGGTAAGGCGGAAAACAAAAGAGGCACCGCCAAGACATAAGCAGTGTTCAAGGTGCACAGGAGAAAAAGAAAAAAAAAGGAGAAAGAGAGGGAAAAAGAAACAAATCAGGAAGAGAGAGAAAAAAGAAACAGACAGGGAAAGAAAAAGACTTAGGCACTGTTGAACGTGCGCAGAAGAGAGAGAGAGAGAGAAAATGAAGGAAAAGTGAAACCCAAATAGGAGTGGAATAAAGAAAGAAATCGAAGTAGAAAATAAATAAGGAAACAACAAAGCTCAGTCAGGAATAGAAATTACGGATGTGCATGACGACGTTATTTTGCTTCGCGAGATCACGGTAAATTTGAAAAGCAACTCCCGGTTCCCTCACTGAGGAAAGCAGAAATAGTTTGCGTGCGCTTAGCGAGCGCAGCTTGCCCCGCTTTTACGCTGTCGGTCTGCAAGCGACTGTAACCGCAACTTATCCAGGCGCTTCAGGGGGGAGAATCAGCTAGCGTACGTTCGCTCGCTAGCCTATCTTGTCTATATCGCGTTACGGTGACATAAAAAAAAAAAAAGCAGGAATATAAAGCGCAAGAATACAGTATTACAGGTAAAATAAAATAAAGAAAAAAAAACTGCGGTGAAAAAGTGGACGTCAGGGCGATTCAAAGCGCGCTGTTTGCGGTCGCTTCTACGGTATCACAAAAGGCGTAAAGTTGCGCTGCTCTTTCCACCGTACGGGCGTGTTCGCGCCACTCGATCGCGTGCGGAGCGGTGCTCGTCAGCACGCGCTTCGTGGAGCCGTCCGTTCAGCCACTCACGCCGAGGAAGCGGAGGAAAAAAACAATGTTCAAGGGCAAAACTACGCGAATTCCGAGCCACGCTGGGACTTCCCGTGCATACGTGTTAATATGGCCGTATTTCTCCCGCGCTTTATTTTTCTTTTTTATTATGCAGTGGGCCACGTTTTGCGCGCGACGAGTATAACATTATGGTTCGAAAGCATTGTGCACACCGAGGGACGACAAAAGCAGACGTCGTACACGGCGTATATGGTACCGAAAGTCACGTGACTAAGTGATGACGTCTACTGGTGACGTGTGATGTCGCCACAGAATATGTCAGAACGATCGCGCTTGTTCTGCGTCGTGGTTTCATTGAGCATCGAAACACGGGACGGTTTTCCTGTGCGGAGGATCAAGTGACACACCATACGGGAATGTACGTTTTGACGCTATCCGTCTTTGGAACAGCCTTCCGGATTGCATGCGTCGCTCACAAATCATGGCGCTTCTTGCTGTAATTTGACGGAGCATTTTTGTTCACATTTATCGCAATTAGTACACGGTTACTTATAAAACGATTACGCTTTCAATTCATTGTCACGCGTTATGTCTGTGTTATATTCGCTTTTTTAATATAGTCCATTGTATAAAGTCTTTTGTAACTCTGTAACGTATACTGTATTTTTTTTCTTTTTTGGGAGATCTTTCTGGTTTCTATTATATGCAAGTTTCTTCGTCTTGTGCCAATTTTTGATTTCTTGTAGCACCATATCTTTTAACCGATTGTATTGTATTGTAACATACGCCCCCCTCACCCTATGCCTATTCATAGGCCTGCGAGGTCTTCCTAAATAAATAAATAAATAAATAAATAATAAATAAATAAATAAATAAATAAATAAATAAATATGTGCATGTATCGATGATGTTAGCGTGGAGGGAGGAAAACAGCTAGCAGAGTGCGTCATGTGACAATATTGAAGTCATGAAAAAAAAAATGCAGAGGAGAGAGTCATGGGAAATGGGCCATGCTCACGTCGTAGGCAGGCGGTAGATGCATGGTCAAGCGCCATTAAATGTTACCGCGTCCAAACAACTTGGAGCGGCCTGGCAACTATGTGGGCACAGCGCACTGGCGTCAGAGGAGGTTGTCTTTGCTGAAGTTAGCGGAATCATGTGACGCTGGCTCCTAGTTTTTTCCCTTCACAGATGTTAGCAGTTTTTGTTTAATTAATGAATAACTCTAGGTGGTGCAGTCGTATAATGCCGGTATATTTGCTTCCTGGCGCTCAAGAAAAATGAAACGGTTGCTATTGTCTGCGCCCCTCCATACAGCGCGCTTCTTTTTCTTTCCGTACCTCATGGCGATTCTGTTGAGCAGTAAATTACGAGTTCACAACGGAATTAGCGCTTGACGTCTTGAGATGACACCGGTGATGACGTCGTGGAGCGCTGTTACGGGACACGGACGTCCACGCAGTGCGGACTTCGATGACATTGTCACACACAGACATGTCGTGCTTTCAGAGGACGTATCGAGACTGTAGTGCCTTTGTAACCCAGTATTTCCAAGTATAATATCCCAGTCTTTTTTTACGCATCGGCATGCTAACCACCGTTATGGTAACTGCCGAATTTCAGTAGCGGCCATAACAAAATGGTAGAAACGAGGTTTACCCTCACATCGCTCCCTCACACATCGCTCCCTTAACGTCCTTGTCAAGGTCATTCATCACCCTCGGCTTTTCCATTTGAAGGGGAAACCCAAACATGAGGAGTTGCTATTCATGAATGAGGAAACTCATGAAACATGAGGAATGGCGATTCAAGTGCAAGTCATGACCCTGCTAATTAGACGCCTAGCGTATAAAAATTGAGAAATCGCATTTTTTTTTCCTCGTGAGAAAGCGCGAGATAGCGCTTGCCACGAATAAAAAGAATAAAACAAATTCTCTCTATCTCCCGCTGTCATGTCGAGTTGGCCGCAGCTTTGGCGACTCAGTATGCGTTGCACGTACGACAATTGTCACGTGATAACTATCGGCTAAACCAGCTAAACTCCCAGCATGATCGAGCACGGCAAAGCTTGATGCGAGCTAAAGCATAAGCAAATAGAACTGAAAAGTCTCATATCGGTAAGAGAAAATGAAATATGTAGGCCTAAGTTGATAAGAACGCGGCATTGGAAGAAGCCTATACAGTGTCAAGAAAGAGTTTATCTAAAAAGGGGCCAGGGCGCGCACTGGTTGAGGAGAGCTTAGCTGCATTACATGCACACAGAGGCACACCAAAAACACTAGAACCTGTAACAGTCAAGGGTTTTAAAAAATCCAGTTTCTTCAGTGGCGACCCACTCGCTGGCACTGTTTGCTAGCCGTTCTTCATTTCACTCCCAAATTTCTACCCTCCTGCGTATATCTGTACGCATGTCCGGTTCCTACTCCTCTCCCTCATTTTCTTCTTCTGGATCTAGGGGAATGTCCGCTTTTGTTTCACATACATCTTGATGTGGTAACTGCAAAACAGTAATTCCGTAATCGAAAAAGAAAATTTCTTTTGTAACGGTAACTTTGACGACGGTGATTTCGGAAGGAACCGGACCTGTCTTGGGACACATGAAAAAATCTATCTATCTATCTATCTATCTATCTATCTATCTATCTATCTATCTATCTATCTATCTATCTATCTATCTATCTATCTATCTATCTATCTATCTATCTATCTATCTATCTATCTAAATCTTGTCTTCACTTTTATCGGGCGCCACTTTTTGCTCGTTCCGCCCCTTTGCCACGGCCGTAAAAAGACACAAAAGACGCCGACGTCAGCTGTTGTGGCCGACAACGCAACGCACGCATTCCCGCCACAACGAGAGTGTACAGCAGCCACCGCCGGCACGCGGGCCACTGACCCGGCGGAAGCGAGGTGCACCGGCGCGCGCAGCAATGCACGCTTTATTACCTGCGCCGTGAAGACGAATGATTCCCGCCGCAGTTCTCGTCTCGCCTAATTGCGTGCAGCGCGGGGCAAGCCGCGAGTGTGTCAGTGGGACCCCCGTCTGGCTCGTCACGCGGTGCGTGACCGCGCACCGGTGCGGGCGACGGGACGGCGTCTGGAGTTGCCACAAAAGGAATGCGAAGCCTTTGGCTCGTAGCGCGAGTCGAGCGAGCATTCTGCGGTACGGGAAAAAGCAAACCGAACCAAAAATATAGCCACCCGAAGGGAAGGGGAAAAAAAAGTGCGTGATCGAATGCAAATGAAGTTCGCGCGGAGCCGAAAGGTGAAGTTGCACATGAATCTGTTGTCAATTTGTATCTTGAGACTGTACCGCGCATCCGGGTATATAGGTCTTCGGTCGACGTTGCACGTAACTAGCAAGACCTTGCGGACGCCGCTGTGAAGTCGGCAGCGAAAAAAAAAAAAAAAAAAAAAGAAGGAATCACGGCGAATCTCTCGGCCGTGTTTACAAGGCCGCCAGTGTCGCTGCGCCAGCAGAGTTATCTGGCGAAGCGGTCGCTGGAGATTTACGCGCGGGTACCGGACCGACTGGCGATATTAATACTGTAGCTGCCTTATACACTTGTCGGCATTTTTTAACTGGTAAAGAAAAACAAAGGGAACACTGGCTGATATTTTTCCCCCTGGTTGCCGCATGCAATGGAGGCCAAGGACGCGCGATTTTGCGATAAACATCACGCGCGTTTATCGCCTTGGTAATTAGGCGGACACCCATAACGATACGTACCGTATTTCCTCTCCTTTAACGTGCGTATTTCATGCCACCGAAGTGAACGAAGTGTTGAAAGAAGCCGGAGACGTTGCAACCAACTTTCCGGTAGATTTCAACTTTCTGGTGGACTTGGTGGCTTCTTCAACCTTACCTGCGGTCAACGAGTCGATCTCTATCGACGTAGCTCCCTCGCATTGGAGTACGCGGATGACCGGGGAGGTGTTTCTCTGTCTCTCTCTCTTTTCTTAGCGCTTCCACGGTTCCCAGTATGTCGAGGGTAAGAAGAGCCTATGCAACCATAGGAATTTAACAAGGAGAAGGGGAATTTCCTCCTAATACGAAGTATTGCTGGAATGTTTGGTCCCTTCATGCCTTAGACGGGACAAAACAAAAAGAAAATCAGTCCGAAGACAAAGGCGAATGGGATGATGCTGTCCTCCTTGCTTTTTTTTTTTTTTTCGTTTAAGATGCCCTATTGAACTTCCCTTTTTGCTTTCTTTTCCTGTTTAATTCGTGCGCCTCTGTAATACTTACGAGCGGCTGGCGTCTTAGGCGCGAAATAGACGTGCGTTGTCGAGCGTAATACGCACTCTATATCATCCGGACCACACCACGCGGATTCGATTTTAACGATCACTGCTAGTATTCACATGTTGGTATAAGTGCGGTTAGGTCACTGTTAGCACATTGGTCTATAGTATTTACTGTTGAATCCGGCGCCTCCTGTTCCTATTCAAGGGAACGAAATAATGGGACGAAGGAAGCAGCGTAAGTGTTGACACGAGCAAACACAAACAGGCGAGTCGTACGGGAAGGTCATTTCAAGCGCATGCCGTACCAAAATATTCGATAAATTTGCAAGCTCACTCGTTGGTATTTTTTAGGGGTGCGCGAAGATTGGAACGATTCGATTATTCGTCGAATATTACGTTTCCGATATTCGTATTCGAATAAAAAATTAGGTATTCGAAATTTTCGAATATTCGAGGGGATTCTAATATTCCGAAAGATCGCATACATCATCTGCTCATCTAGCCAAAAAAATTCCTGACATTCCGGCTTTTGCGCAAGGTGCAGAGACCGGCAATGCCTTTGCGGATATGCGTTGCCAGGTGCAATGGCAGCCAAACACGAGCTTGCTAGTACACACGACTTGTCGCCCACGATTTGTCGCTGCCATCAAGATAAGCGCTTTAAACTATACGTGCTCATCAGAGCTTTTCGAGCACGTGTAACAATGCTGGTTCACTGCACACTTTTAAGGGGCAATCAAAACGTGCTTGTCTGCCATTCAGTGGCACACTTCTACGTCGGTCTCTTCGGAATGCATTGTAGTCCGGAATGCATGTGGAACAACATAATATTCCTTGATAATAGTCTCTTTAGTATAAACGCGCACGATCTCACGTCTTGATGATGTACTGGGCAGAATTCACGGTTTACCGATGAACCTCCGCAGCTTCGCCCACTCATCATCACTCACCCCGTGGATATGCTGTAATTTTTTAAAATGCAACGTTACCAACAGGGTTAATTTTTATGTTATTAGCACTACACAATGTTATTAACATAACCCCCCTCCCTTCGAAAATTTCGGGAAGGGCCCGAGTTCCTATAGAGCGGTCGGGATTCGATCCCGCGACCTTCGGATCAGCAGCCGAGTGCCATGGCCACTGGAGCACCGTGGCGGGGCCAGATCACAAGCTGCTCGCCGCATGCGGTAACAGCACAGGGCTCATTGCGGACGCTCGGGCCCGTGCGACGATTGTAACTCAGTGGTTGCGGCATTACGGAATAAGCACGAGGTCCTCATTTCAAACCCCTGTCGTGGAGGCCGCTTTAAAACGGTGGAGTGATTAAATACAACTGCACACGTTAAAGAAGGTAAAGCGACAAGAAACTAATACGGCGATCTACAATATTGTTACGTGGCGTGCATACGGCGTGCATAATAACGAGATAGTGGTTCTTGCACATTAAACCACAAGCCCTAGTCTTTTGTGGTAAACAATAGAAAGAGGGAGAGAGAGAGAGAGAGAGAGAGAGAGAGAGAGAGAGAGAGAAAATGGTTACACAGCTCGGTCTTCCGCAGCTTTTCTCGCGACCGTCTATACACGTATCGCCTTTAGTGTTCCTTTTTTGTTCTGTCCGGTCGCGCCGCAGTATCTCGCGCAGCAAACAGTGTTAAGCACCCCGGAACGGGCACACTCGATACCCAGTCTATAGGTGCGGTGTCGGAATGTCGAACCCGTCGGTGGTGCAGCGCGAGCTGCTCTGCTTTAATTCGTTAGTTCGCAGTGAAGGCGGCGTGGAAGCAGTGCATTAACCGACTGACTCCCCGCTGCGACAAAAGGCCGCGAACATTCGTGTACGCAGGGAGTGGCCGACCGCACCTCAGAGAATTTAACGAAGGTTGTCGTGGGGAAGAGAGACACGCGGTTAAACAGAGAGCACTGCATCAAGGCACATGGTGTTACAGAAAAGATACAACGCCCCATATATACACGCGTAGTGTGTAGCAAGGCTGTGTCGTTGAAACGCCGTGCGTACTGTGAGGAAAGGCTTGCTATGAGCGCCGAATGGAAAAGCTTTAACACGGAACTACACAGACCTATAGGGTCGGGTGTCATGGCAGAACGGCTCGTCTTGAATATGCTGCTCGAGCGGTCATAAATAAACGGGCGTTCTTCTCGAACAACTAACAATGCGAAAACTTCTCTTGCTTATGGTGTAATGGTGGAGCGAACAACAACAACAACAACACAGCTTAGCTGGGCTTTCTGCCGTCTCCATGAATTTTCCTTCCTTTACGTATGTACTATGCAAACACATTTGGTAAATATATAGTAAATGCAACATAGGCAGACTTGAATTTTTCACAATCACCTTACCTGGTATCACTTCTAATAGGTATCAGTGAACTAATTCAATTCAGTTCAATTCAGTTCAATTTATTCAACATCTGACAGATGTTTGGTGCACGGACAAAAAGCCTGAAAAGGCTTGACTAGATCCGTGCACCACACTATGGCATACAGTGGTGTGAATTACAACAATAGTGGTAGAAAGCAACACATAAAGGAGAAAAAAAAAAGCACAAACGAAGTACCTAAGGCATCAATAAAGGAAAAACCATATATACACATCACAACTACAAGAACTTTTCTAGATTACAATTCCTAGTAACTGAGACATTTAATCTGTACATATAAGAACTACTGGAAATTGGCTAAATTTCAAATCAAAGTAACAAAGATATGTAGTACATTGAATAAAAAGAAACAATCACAGTTGCACATACATATTGCGCAAATCATTCAAAGCCGTTACATTGAACAAAAAGAAACAATCACAGTTGCACATACATATCGCGTAACTCATTCAAAGCCATAGAAGCTACGTCCGTACCACTTCTCGCAAGTTCATTAAGTAATGTAGGTAATGTGTACCTGAGCATTTGCTTTCCGTAGGTCGTGCGGCATTTTTGAACTTTCCACATCTCAGGTATCGTATGCAGGGTCATTTTTTATCAACTTAGCCAATGTCTTTAGAAGGGAAATTTTCTTTTATGTTTCCAACTTATGTTGCCGAAGTAATCTGAAATTGTAAATGTTTTGTACGCTTACAATTTTAAGCTTTTCGAACATGTCCTGTGTATGACTTAGGTAAGGAGCGCAATCGGTGAGCACTCCCCCACCGCACACACAAACAAACAAACAAACAAACAAACAAACAAACAAACAAACAAACAAACAAACAAACAAACAAACAAACAAACAAGCAAGCAAACAAACAAACAATAAATAAATAAATAAATAAATAAATAAATAAATAAATAAATACTTCTGAACTAACGCGGCAAAAAAAAAAAAAACGAAATCGTGTGGCTGGTTAGTTACGGTCAGGTGTTGCGGCATGGTCCCATATCTAGGCTGCTAGAAGCCGGGTGGCAGTCGTGGGCTAAATAAAGTCTGACGACAAAATTTCGTGAACAGAAAGAATATGCTTGTATACAGACGTGGGTTTTTAAGTATCCATTAAACAACAGGCGCTATACTATATTCCGGCACTTACACGGAAAAAGGTCACAGCTCCCGCAGATCTGCCTGCTGCTGTTGAACCATCAATGTAAAGCTGAAGGTGGTTCTTGTAGTCCTAACGTGGAGCATTAGCAGAGACAGCTGCTTTAAAGCCGGCGGTGAGAGTTCCGCTTTCGTCCGAATCCCTGGCACTGTCAGCCGGAACTTGGACGGGCCAAACACTAAGGAGGCGTCGGAAGTCTCTCAGCAGGAGTGTAATTCGTTGGGAGGCACTCGCGGTAGGGCCGACAGCGTCTTACAAAAAGGGGCACCGGGCCGGTCTTCTGGAAGCGAAGGCAAGGTGGTGGGCAGGAGCACGAGCATGGTGTCCGAATGCACTTTGCGTGATCGATGGAGAGCCACATCATAAATGGGCCATCTTTACAGATTCCAAGTCAGCCCTTCAGTGCCTTTTATCGGCTTTACGTCGCGACCCGCAAGACCAGTTAGTGCTTCAAACACGACAGCTATATCATAAATTAACCGACAAAGGCCATGACATCACGTTTCAGGGGCTACCAGGCCACTTTGGAATAATCGGCAACGAGCACACAGATAATGCTGCGAAACATGCTCACGAAATTGGAGTGCGGCAAGCCGTCCCGCTGTCAAGAGCAGATGCAGTAAGAAAACTTCGCTCGCTTGCGCGTGATATGGCTATAGCGACATGGGAATACTCCTGGTCTTCATACCCGTCTAAACCGCCTCGACCCATCACTCCAACTTCGAGTTCCGCGTGGACTAACCCGGTCTGAAACGACCGTGCTTTGCCGCCTGTGGCTAGGAACGTCATTCACAAGAAGCTTTGGCTATCGCATTGGACTAGAAGACAGTGCCGCCTGTGTTCACTGCGGCAGCGAGGAAACGATTGTGCACGTCCTCTGCCATTGCCCTAGGTACTGCTCCCAGCGGCAGTCTCTCGCCGCAGAATTGTCACGCCTTGATGACCGACCGCTGTCTGAGCAAACCGTATTGGAATGCCGGAACGACAGTCTCGCAGCAGAAAGCCACGAAGGCTGTGCTCAAGTTTTTGCGCGCAACGGGCCTCGTGAACCGTCTCTGACACCGCCGAGTTTGTGCATGTGCACGATTTGACCTCTCTCTTTCTCCCTTTATTCTTTTCTTCGATTTCTTTCTGTCTCCCTTCACCCCTTCCCCAGTGCAGGGTAGCAAACTGGATATTTTCCTTCCGGTTAACCTCCCTGCCTTCCGCCCATCATCTCTCTCTCTCTCTCTCTACACGGAAAAACATTTGTAATGCTCGTAATGAAGAACACTTCACGTATTTGCGTTACAGTTACTTCCGAGAACGTCGTAGTCTTGTAGTCTTGTAACTCAGTAGACACTGGAAATTACGTGAATCGCGGGTGACGCTTCCCTGTGAAAAAAAAATAAGAAAGAAAGAAAGAAAGAAAGAAAGAAAGAAAGAAAGAAAGAAAGAAAGAAAGAAAGAAAGAAAGAAAGAAAGAAAGAAAGAAAGAAAGAAAGAAAGAAAGAAAGAAAGAAAGAAAGACGGGGGCGGGGATGCACCAGATGGTTATCCCCTCCAACTTCTGCGTGTTAGCGACCGCCCTCGAGCTGAACTAAGAGGTTAATTAACAAGATTTCGTGAGTTGTTTTTCAATGATAGTCTAACAGCGGCAAAGTACTTCCGCCTCGATGTATAGAGTTCATCTGAGAAGACGATAGCTGCAATACAGTCGCAGCCTTCTTTAGTCAAAGAAACGGTAACTGCTAAAGAAAGAAAGAAAGAAAGAAAGAAAGAAAGAAAGAAAGAAAGAAAGAAAGAAAGGCGCCAGGTAATGTGCGTGGTTTGCGTAATCACGCGTTTGCCATGGATGCCCACTGTTGGTAGACGCGGCACGCGCCCAGCCACGCCTTATACGCTTGCTTGCGTCACCCGTGGTTCTACGGAAGTGCCAATGCATCTTCATTGCTCCACCAGGCCGTGCTGTTTGAAATGCATGCCCATATACGCAGATCGTCATTGGGCGTATAGCGTCATATTTCATCTTTTAATCTCGAGTGTTGTGGAATGCTTGCAGGAAGTGAAAAGTGTACGACTGTGCGGACAATTGCAAAGGCGGCCACCCTCGTCGCTTCCTCGGCGACCCCGCGGGTCACACGTATACGGCTAGGGAGCAAACTGCGGCGCGAGAGTGTGTGATCGCGTGCGAACGCCATTTGCGTGATAGACCGTCCTTGAGTAGTCACATACGAGTGCGCGCGCGCGCATTTCATATTCAGTTAAAAAAAGAAAAGAGAAATTAAAAAAAAACCCCGCGAACTCTTGTCGTCCTTCAAGTGCCGCTGCTGCTGTCGCGGCCTCATTGCGAGAATATGCACGCGGTCAAAACGGCTGCCGCGCGAAGGGCAAGCTATATCAGAGGGTAGAGGCACACCGCCTCTAATATTACGGAACCCAGCGAAATAGACCGATAGATAGACAGAGAGACAAACAAATTGGATTACGTAGATCACGGGACAGATTGATAAACAGGAAATTGTACAGACAGATTACCATAGAGATATACAGAGAGGACACGTAACATATACCCGTATACATCACTGCGTAACATACTGCACTGCCAGTGATAAATAATTGCCCTGCAATAAGCGCTGACTTGAGGAATGCTGGCGAAGTTATCGTACTATCTGCATTTCTTTGGGAGAACGTCGCTGTACTACGTTGCAGCTTTTTCGAAATTCTTCGTGGGAGCGATTATACAAAAGTGACAGATTGCCGATAACGTGTTTACGATTAGACGAAGAGTAAACGCGCGTCAGTGAACGGAAAAAGAAAGCGATGGACACCTGTCACTTCTCAGAACTTACTGAATGTCATTGGCTAACTGCTGATGTTGCTTAAAAGCACGACGAAGCTCAAGCTCACTCAATTATCTCACAGGAAGAGAACATTTCAAGTGAACCTCGCGCCTCCGCAGATCGAGCGCCCTGCAGTACTAGCGAGTTTGTATTGGGAATCAGCAAAGGTCGCAGTGGCATGCCCAAGTTGATTGTTCGCGAAATACCCAATAGGCGACCAATAAACGTCGACGACCGCAATACAAACCTATGAACATTAATAAACAGGCCGAGGGAATTCGACTTCACCGGAGTGACTTTAGAAGGGCCATGACGTTTTTGCTTTTCTGCAGGCTTTAACTAGGTCACTCGTCTAGCCGCGTTTATTACACACACACACACACACACACACACACACACACACACACACACACACACACACACACACACACACACACACACACACACACACACACGTGCACGTAGGCTTTTTTTTATCGTCGCAAGGAAGGCCGACATTGCATTACAATTTATTTTGACAGGCAATCGTGCGGGTTGTATAGTTCCTCGTTTTGTTCTGTCCCAGTCCCCAACTGCTCACCATAGTTTGTACCCGTATACATAGATGTCCTTATTCTTTTGCATTTGACTTCCGCGACGAAAGGGGCCAGCAAGGCCAGCAAACCGTCACGCACCATCCAATACTCCAAACCACGACAGTCACTCTATATAGCTTCCGCGCCGCACATACAATGCACGCACACATAGAAACAAGCGCGCGGTCCGTTAATTGAATCACTTATCAAGGCGGGCTCGGGACAAGACACAAAGGAAGACTACAAAAAAAAAAAAGAGCGAAAGCACCGCAAGCGGCAAAACAAACGGCAGTCTGGAGCGAAATAAGGCAGAATAGCGAACGGAGGGACTTGGCGCGGGGCAAAAACGAGAGAACATCGGGCAAGCTAGGTCAGTCCCGTACATTCCTCCAGGCTTCGGCCTGCATCCCATGCGGTGGGTGCACCGAGTGACTCGAATGTCCCAGTGCCCCGCTATACCGCCAGTGCACTGCTACACGCAACGGAGGCGGCGGCGGCGGCGACGGGAAGGAAAAACTTTTTCCCGGCTCGCCGGCGGGCCCGGCCCGGGTCTGGAACCTCGCCCCCCCTCTCTCCCCACTGTTCCGGTGCACCCCCATCCCTCGCGTCCTCTATCGAGCGCCCCCTCTCTCGCGTCCCTCCCTCCCTAACTGTCTCGACCGTCTCTTCCTCGACCTGAGAGGGAGACGGGACGATGAGAGAGGAGAAAAATAAGGAAGGAGTAATGCGGTGACAAAGGGAAGCGACGGGAGGGGGGGATCGCGAAAGCGCTCGGGTCCCGGGCCCTATCGATTCCCGGCGGCAAAGACGCGCCGGTTCTCCCCGCTCTTCCTTCTCGGGAGTCTCCTCGAGAACTTAGTTTTCCCTAGCCATATAGCGATCTGCCGTCCGAGGATGAGTCTGTATATGTACGTGCGTGCTTGTTTTGTGTGTTCGCGCTGGGTCTGAGGAACAACGCCGAATAGTCTCATCGCTGGAGTGGCGGGAGCGCGGCGTTCCTATGCCCGTCGGCGGCTGCGGTGGCGCCGGTCATGCGTATGCATACAGCTAGCCTGTCTCCTATATATACGCACGCCGTACTGGACCGAGTAAGCACGCGAGAGGTGGACCTTGGTCCAGATGCCGCTCACAAAACACGTCGCTTCCTTGACGGCGTTCGCCCACTTCGTGTGGCGGGAAGATGATTTAGCACCGGCGGTTGTTGACGCATTACCTATAGTGCAGTTCCGAGCTATGTAGTTCGTTCTCGGACAGCGGCGCGTGATGAGATGGAACAAACAAATCACGGCATCGAAAGTTCGCCGGAATCCGGAAGGAACGATTCCCGAAGGCACGTTTCAGGAGCCGTTAAACCGCCGTGACACGATTAATAATAATAATATGACGTCAGTGAACGCTATACCCGTGAACGCTCTGGTCTCGTCGAACAAGACTACGCTCAATTAACCATGCCCAGACCGTGTTCGTCCAAGTGCTTATTTTTAATTTCATGCTTCTGGTTGACTTACTGACATTTGCTATAATTCGTAGTAAATTTAGGGGCGCGGGCTGTCGGTGTCTAACGTGACGTCATGTCGTCGTGGTCGAGCTTGAGGGAGAAGCCGACCCACTCCTGCCCGCTGCCCCCTATTCACACCCTTGGCCTCAGCCAGTTGCTACATTAGAGTCATTACGCGCAGGGAAATAAATAAATAAATAAATAAATAAATAAATAAATAAATAAATAAATAAATAAAACCTCGTGGTCCGCCTTCTGTCTCGGGTTATAGAGAAAAGATACGCGCACTGTTGGCCTCACCCAGCTGCTACACCTTAGAATAGATAACAACACGAAAGGAACAAGCAAACACAAGACAAAAGAAAATAAAACACAACATAAACCCCGCTAACGACATTTACAAGACAATAACAACAGATAATTAGCATAACATTAGCAATCCGCACCTTAGCATCAAAATAGGATAGCACATACGTTACTCCTAGGTCAATATAATAAAAGAACATGCGCCCGGCTTAACACGACATAAACAGAACGTCTCATATGATGCTATAAGTACACAAATCGTAAACATAACGAACATGACATCAACACAGCACAGCACAACATAGCCACACTGTAATACAAGCAGGGTGCATGATCACCACATAACACAAGCACAAGGAAATCCCTGCTGCGCATTTCAGCTTTCACCTTGAGTGGGACTGCTTCACTGCTTGGTTTGCCGCTGAGTTTACTGCTGTTTATTTTTTAATTGACAGTGCTCACAATGTTACGCTGATACAGTTCCATAGAAGCTAGCTTTTTAGGGGCGAAGCTCCTTAAGGCGTAGGCTTGTCTGCCGTAGTTGTCCGTCGTAGCTACGCTCGCGCTCGCCCTCGGCGCGTGCCTCCCGGCGCGCGAGCTCTCTCACTCTTCCATCTGTTGTCTTGTGAGAGAGAGAGCGAAAGGCGCGCGTTGACTATGGAAACGCTCTTTCTTCAATGAACGCTCTACCAGCTCGCAAAGGAGAACACGCCCTCACCCACGAGAGACTATATATATATATATATATATATATATATATATATATATATATATATATATATATATATATATATATATATATATATATATATGCACTGGATCTTGACTTGCAATCAAGTGCCGGTGGGAGATTTCACTTGTGCGTAGTTGAACCATAAGGATTCGTAGCGTGCGCGTTAACTAAATTAATCCGGAACTCGGCACGATCTACGATGAACCTCCGGAGCTTCGCCCACTCATCATCATTCACTCCGTGGATATGCTGTGAATTTTTTTTTCGCTTTTGTTTGCTATTATTTGCCAGCCAAGTAAAGAAAAATACTTTAGAAAATGTCTCGGGTGAAAGGTGGGAGAAAGAGTTCAGAGCGAGTCGGTGTTCTGACACCATGGCACCGAGTAGGTTTCTGTCACATTTCTCAAGCGAATTTTTCGTTGCGCCTGTACAACTTAGTGGCCTTTTCGGCATCACAGTTGTTTATGTTTCGAAACAAGGATAGCGGGTCTGTGCGAGCGAAATCGGCATCATACCCTGCACACATGCGTCAGCAACTCCGCATTTGGTGACAGGGATGATAACGGACATTACGATTTGAGGGCTGTATACACATCACATCGTGTTCATGAGCTCTCTCTCTCCTTCTTGCACTCTTCTTACTGTCTCGGTCGACATCCTGGTTTAAGTTCATCGTAAAAGGGTGCGCTGGATGTGATTTTATTTATTGCCCGAGTCCACACATTTCGGGTCACGCTATGGAACGCACTTGAAATGGCATTGTGAACGCAAATAGCTTGCCAGTGTTTAAAAAAATATTTTTTTTTCTTAGTTGGCACTCTGTCTTAGTTTTCGGGGTTCTCGCGCCTTCTAAATGCTGGCGAAGCTAGACGCTTCTTTGCAATGTTCGCTCGTTTGGGTGAGCATAGTTGATGCTTACTATACATCTAGCTCTGGTCAGGTCGGAGTGCTGCAAGGACTGAAATTTTGACCCAGATGGCGATATTGACAGTACTCTTGCATCCTTAGATATAACCATCTAATTGAATTGAAAACAACCTCACTTGGTCCTGTGGAATACAAACTGGGTCGCGCACCCGGCTCACTTCCACTCAGAGGTTTCCCCAGGAATTGAAATCAGCGGGTGTGTCTAAGCGTCAAGTGGGGGCGTAGAGCGGCGGATGTTTTGAATTTGTTGCAATTTTTTACAAGTTCAGGGGGTTCTCGCAATAACACATGTAATGCCCCCCCCCCCCCCCTTTCCTCCATATAATTATTGATTAGAAAGGCCAGGTTATGAAGTGATACTGAAACGAGCGGCGAACGGCTGATATTGTATGCAAAACCGCACTTCAGGTATGTCCTACACAATAAAGAATACCGCAAGCGACCACTTTTGCCACAAATCAAAAGATGGTACGAGTTTTCGCTTGTCTACCTTTAAAGGGACGCTAGATCGAAACGACGAAGTTGTACGGACTGATAAATTATTGTTCAGGATGTCTATTGTCGCAAATTTCGTCATATTACGAGCAATAGCAGAAGAGAAAAGCAAGGTTAATGTTTCCTGTTTGAGTTTCAGGCCAGCACATTGAGGAGATAACTTAACGAACTCCATTCCTCATTATTGTTTCTTTTCTTTTTTTTTTTCTTTTCGCCTTCTCGCCAGATTAGCTCAGTCTTGTTTGAAGCACGCCACGCTAAGTCTCTGGGTTCCTTAGAACGCAACGTGTTGCTCTTTTATCCATGAATAGCTAAGTGTAATAGCTTGTAGGTCTTGTGTAAAAGATTCTGACGTGATGCGTATTAGTTGCGGGAGCCTCCTAGCAGGCGTCGCCACCTTTTTTTTTTTTCTTTTGCGCATTTTCTTGGCTCTCCGCGCATCTCCGTGCGAGAGTAGTGCCTTTTGTAATGTGAAAAGGGGGCTAACTAATAGGCGAAAAGCCGTTTCGTGCTTTAGCGTCCCTCTAAGCTCGGCTTAAGTTAGGTAGGTGCCGGTGGGAGATTTCACTTGTGCGTAGTTGAACCATAAGGATTCGTAGCGTGCGCGTTAACTAAATTAATCCGGAACTCGGCACGATCTACAATGAACCTCCGCAGCTTCGCCCACTCATCATCATTAACTCCGTGGATATGCTGTAAATTTTTTCTTTGGTCGCTTTGAGTGAAATAGAAGTTTATAAAAAATTCCGAGATGACCTTAATATTCGCGTAAGTGCCCCCTGAATGGCACTAGCCCCTAGCGTTTGGTACACTGTTGTCTGATTGGGGTGGAGTTTTAGGTGACTGGGGATAGACTTCAAGTTCACCTTAGGTCGACCCCGGCTCATACCCAAATATCCAGTCCTGATCATACCCACATACGCAATTCTTTCTTTCTTTCTTTCTTTCTTTCTTTCTTTCTTTCTTTCTTTCTTTCTTTCTTTCTTTCTTTCTTTCTTTCTTTCTTTCTTTCTTTCTTCTCACGTGTGACCACTTCCAATTAGCTTAATTTTCATTGTACATCCTGATGGTTAAATGGCTCTTGTACTAAACTTATACTCTAATATAACAGCTACCTCACACAACTCTAACCTCGGACGTTCTTACGTCATCATTTTTTTTTCACATTTTTTTCTTCTTCATTTACGTAACAACACCCACCCAAAGGCGCTGTACAAAAAAAACAAACAAAAAAACATGATGTCGCTAGGTGCTAGCGCCACAATAAAAGCAAGTATCACAAGGACTATGTTCCATTAGGTATACTGCTAGAGAAACAAAATTGCCTTTCACTGCTTCCTCTCTGCTGAAAGAGTTGTCTCGCCGCAACGCAACACGGCGACTAAAACGCGTACGCTCATTCGGCATCAGGACTCGCCTTCAAACCCACCACGCGTCCAGTCGCAGCTCGACTTCAATACCACGGACACGCTTACGAGAACGCTTCAGTCGCAGCCTGCGCAAACTAGACGGCGTTGGTATACAGCTTAATATGCCTCGTGCGTGGAGCGCACGCGCGCGCGCTCACGAACCAAGCTCAGCCGTCACTTTCCACGCCATCTCGAATACGTCGCTCTGACGTCACGCGGTCCGTGAGTATTGCCGCTCATGTCCGTGAACAACCGCCTCAGTTGACCTGTTAACCCCTTCGTCCGGCTTCTTTTTCTACTTTTTTTTTATCGTACTGACCCACTTTTTCTCCTCCACGCATTTTTTGTCGTCCCCCACTTGATGGGCATGTCCGGTGCGCACGATCGGTCTCACGGTATAAGGGGCGCGTCTGTGTATCACAAATCGGCCTGTCCTCCCTGATCCAGTCAGGGCGACTTATGCGCGCCGGTAGAGCGAGCGAGAGGAGAGAGAGTTTCCGCCGATCGGCCGAGACACCGACGACTATACGGCGTCGATATCAGCGCCGACACCGAAAGGCCACATTACCAGGCAAGGAGCCAAGGAGAACGGCGCGGACGCGTTCGACGTTCACCGTCGGCCAGACCGCGCACACATACCCGGAGGGGGGTTGGGCTAAGAGAAAGGAAAAAGAAAGAAAGAAGAAAGGAAAAATACTAACGAAAAGGAAGATGCTTCGAGAAATGAATCGAACGGTTGCGACGACGCACCGAACGGGCCCGCATCGTCGCGAGTGCAGAGAACCGTGATAGCCTTTGGATCTTTTCCAGCTGCGATTCGAGTCCCCTCTCACCCTCGCTCGTCTCATCTTCCTTTCTTTGCGTGTCAGAATCGCCAAATCGGTATAGAAAGAAGTTGGGGACACGGTGTATGCTGAGATCGCGGCAGATGGGCCTGTTGACTGGACAATGCATGAATTACTGGTCCCCCAGGTGAGCATGTGTAAGCGTTCTCGCAAATATGCATACACACACGCAACCGTGGGTGTATGCTGATGAAGCCGCGCTATGAGGTGAGAAACTTGTGAGTTCAGTTATAGAATCCCTCATCCCTGATTCACTCTTTCCCTCTGTCCATTTTCTTGCCCCGCCACGGTGGTCTAGTGGTTATGGCACTCGGCTGCTGACCCGAAGGTCGTGGGATCGAATCCCGGCCGCTGCATTTCGATGGAGGCGAAATGCTGAGGTCCGTGTACTGTGTGATGTCAGTGCACGTACCCCGGGCAGTCGAAATTTCCGGAGACCTCCACTGCTGTGCATCTCACAATCATATCGTTACATCGTGGTTTTGGTAAGTAAAACCCCGGAAATCAAGCTGTCCATTTTCTTTTTTTGTTTCTTTTTTTTTTCGCTATTACCTCCTTATTTTCGATTACCTTTTCTCGAAGAGAGCCCCCTCCCCCATTCCCTTATAACAGCACTCAGTAATCGTCTCGTCAAACAGACCATACAGGCAACGACAGGCAACGTAAGAGCGTGGTCCACCAATAAGCTCGAATTTGTTTAGGAGCTGTGTGTACGTTGCCTTCATTTCGAGACGCTTCCTTTCTCGCGGTTATACACACCCAATTCTCACGCACTTCATTAGGTGTGCACAAGTCGGGTACCCTGTAGTCACCCCATCTTTTCCTTAAAGCCTCTGCAAATGGCGGGTGCTTAAGTCTCTTGTTTGAACTTAATTTACATTCTCCCCGCTTGCGCAACGTGTGACGCTGACGGTCATTCCGCATGCAACGCGTGCGGTCTCGGCGGCTGAATAATGCGCTTTCTGCTTGCATTTGGCCGTTTCGAATGCTCCGCTTTTAGAATGCAAGGGCGGCCGACTAGTGTTCGCACGGCTGTGCTCAGGCTGGAACCGTTTTGCGCGTTTTTCTTCGTGAACGAAAGCGCGACAGTCGCCCTCGCAATGAAATTCAAACGCAATGCTGCGCGGACCTTCCGGAGACTGCACGACAGTACGACAAGACCTCGCGGGTACCTAGTGGACTACCGTGGCAGGACCTGAAAGACGGACCGTGTCATAACCGAGACGGCACCCAAAGTTGGCAGCCGCAGCCCCTACTGCCAGAGGGGTCCTACGGCTAGATGATGGTAGCCCTTGTGGTAGTTGGTGGTAATGATGATCATGATGTGGCCTTACATTCTTGAACGGATGGATGGAGTCCGTGAGCGTCCGCTTCGTAACGTAGAGGTGAACTATGAGCCACCAACATCTCTCTTCTCTTCCACTAAAGTCTCAGTTGAACTATGTCGTCGCTTGTTCCGTCTCTTTGCTGTGTTTGTCCCTCCACGGCCAGGCTACAAGGGGACGGGGGAGGGGGTTGCGTTTCTCTCTAGCTGGGTTGTGTCCAAAACTCCTGGTTTCGCACGAAATGCGCATGCATCGAGATGGCGTGGCGCGGCGCATCATGGAAGGAAGGAAAAAAAAAAAAAGAAAAGCTAGGGGGCCTGGATTCGATACCTTAAATATCACACCCGGACCCCTACTCCTGGTAAGGGAGTAGGTACCGAACCCGAGCACTTGGGGTCCGGTTTCGGTACCTACCTACTGCTTGATTGCATGCCTTCAGAGATTACAGCGGGTTCGCTTTTGTCTCTGGGCTCTACACTTCATTCGCGAGCTAAGGCAAACGGTATGCATTTATTGTTTTAAATGGGTTCTAATGATAAGTTAAACGTCTATTTTAGCTGGCTCTTGATTGACATAGACTTCATATAATTCAAACACCTGTGGCGCATACCGCATACCGCGGACCGAGCACTAACGGTATGAGCTACATGTGACAGCAGTATTGTTATTCGTGACGTAGATTGAAGGAATATCACGTCAGTGATGTAAAGATCAATCATTCATGCTCGTCATACATTTATACCCTAGCATTAAAACTTGGGTGTATACCAGGAGAGCACCGAGACGTAGGCGGCTTGATAGATACGGCCTAAGTGACTTAGGTTCGCCAAGAAGGGCTTCACATTAAAAAATTTAAGGGACAGAATAATGGCAAATGCGCCCCGGTCAAGTGACAGGCAAGCTGTAGATTCGTGTAATACGGTCAAGCGCCATTAAATGTTACCGCGTCCATACAATCTGCTGGAGCACCCCGGCAACTGTGTGGAGGCTTAATCCTTCCCGAGGGGCACGGCGCACAAAGCGTCAGAGGAGGTTGGTTTCTCGAGGTTAGCGGAACCACGTGACGACGCCTAGTTTTTTTTTTTTTTTTTTCTTTCCTGCATTCAGCGCACACGCTGGACGGTTCTCGCGCCAGCGTGACGTGACGAACCTGGCGTCGCCAACTTATCGCTCGCTGACGCGAACGCTGCGCCGGACTATAAATGGCTCTTAAAGGGCCCTAAGTAAACGCTATTTTTCATGGTGCTAGCTCCAAGCGACGTTATACTTCTTGATCAGCACGTCCGGACGGGGGTTGTTGTTACAGAAGTTCATGAAAACTTTTGAAAAATGAAGTGGTGTAAAAAGCATAAGTTAAAGGCTGTCTGGAGTGCATGTGATACTAGAGCGCAAGTTCAGAGCTTTACCCACCGTTGTAATTAACGAAATAGTGGTAGGTGCGCGCCACATTTTGGTATGCGTGAATGAGCCAGAGATGCGGTTGTATACGTTGCACGAAAGAAAGAAAGAAAGAAAGAAAGAAAGAAAGAAAGAAAGAAAGAAAGAAAGAAAGAGACCTGTGCACTCGTGGAGAGAGAGAGAGAGAGCTCTTTATTGAAAGGCAGAGAATTTAGCCGGCGTTGAAATATCGCTGACATGCTACCCTGCGTGGGGAGGGTGTTTGGGGAGAGAAAGACGAGCAGAAAGAAGTGCAAGAGACAGTGAAAAAGGAAAGAGAAAGAAAAATTGTGTTTTGTGTTCCTGACTATGATGACTGATTGCGTCCAAAGATATTTCACGTTTGCATCAACCCGCAGTGAGGTGATAGGATGTGTTGCATGATGGGTGAGTGATGGTGACGATGGAGATAAAGTTAAAGTCTATCGAGTTGGCTTACACTTTTCAAATATGTAAAAAAAAAAAAGTCCATCGCACGTCTCTGTTGTGTGGGGCAAGCTAGAGGGCCTAAAACAAACTGAGGTGATAAAGGGATCTGTGTGAGTGATTGCATGCAGTGTTCACAGAGCGCACGCTCATCATTGTACGCTCGGCACTCAAACAAAATATGATGTACGGTTTCAGTAGAGCCTCAGTTGCTGCAGTGTGGGCTTGTCTCCTGATGGAAACGGTACTGTAAGTCGTTCGAATATGCAATGTTCAGCCGAAGTCGATGATACAAAGTTTCCAGATGTCAAGGATTCATACGTGAATTGGGTATGTGGGTATGAGGCAGTCAACCTCAATTGGAAGTCTACTCCAGTGAAGGAAATGTCAACCTCGCTCGCGCCATTCAAGGCATCTATGTGAATAAACAACACGATCGACTGGCGGTCTCGTACCCCAGAACAGTGGGAAGGCACCATTCGCGACGGCGCCCCCGAGGTCTGCCGGGCGCTCGTGCCGCCGGGCACGGGCTATCGCAAAGGTTGTCATAGGAGTGCCGGACTACGGACCCTCCCCACTTTTAATTTTTTTCTTCAATAAAGTTGTTTTCATCATCATCATCGCGGTCTCGTACGGCGGACCCTTTCTACAACACGCGTCGATTGACAACACCGATCTACACCAACACCGATCGGTTGACAAGGTCAAACAATCCACTGCGCTCTCCACGAGTGTGACACAATAGATAGGCGTTACGTCACCAACAACACCCAGAGACACAATGTCTGAAGCAGCCACGGGCGACGGCGCGCGACAGCGAAGAAAAGTGTGGCCACTGTCGCGGTGCTCTTTTCTTACTCGAACCGACGCGTGTGATTCAGGCATCGCGCTACGCGGCTAGGTCTTCGCGGTCGGCGAATGCGTAATTGGGACGCAGCCGACACGATCTGGATGCTGAATGCGTTGTCACGTTACAACATGTCGCGCTACTACACACACTGCTACACATTCGGTGGCATGCCGGACCGTGGCACGATCAATTTCTCCCCGACCGTGGGAAGCTGTCGTTCGTCGTCGGGCGACGCTGTGCCCTCGGGGCTTGGTGATAAGCGCCCATGAGTCGGCCTCCATTGACGCAGCGTGGTCGCGCGTGTAGCCGATACTGTTTCAACGCCTCGACCGCCGCGGCGTGGGTTTATGGTTTCGTAGAAAGTTGGCACGCAGTAACGTGTGTGACGCGCGAATGTTGCCGATGCGAGTGAAACCGAATAGAGCGCAGCGGTGGTGTCCCTTTCGTCGTCGATGCACTGCGTTCGACCGCGGCGCAGTGATTTCAAGGCTGTATAGCACTGTGATTCAGAAGCAGGTGATGTTGGGGCTAGGTATGTGCTCGGTGAAAGCGAAACGACGCAACTGTATACTGTGAAACTAGCGCCCATATCTGCGCTGTTTTCATAAGTGCTCTGGACTCGAAGCTTCTAGGAGCACATATTAGTGTGCGGCGTACTGCGGTATAGTGTCAGCGAATGCAAGCCGTGGAAATACGGGATCTGCATTTGGGTTGTGTCGGACAGATGTGTTTGACACCCCCCCCCCCCCCCCCCCTTTTTTACCTTTTTTCTTTTCTTTCTTTTTTTTTTTTTTTTGAAGCGACGAACTTCGAAAGTGCGTGTGTGCGTATTGAAGGTGATGTGGACAGGCTATGTCAAGGTTTCGTTGTTTTTGCTAGATCCGCTTGTAAATATGGTATGCGTGGGAATTTTGCTAATGACAGTGTCCGCATTCTTGATTGATCACTTTCTGGAATACTTTCTGAAATAAACAAAAGAAAACCAATGTTGTTGCTGTTCTTTCGAAAAAAGATTTTGCTTTTAGAAAACATCTGGCGTCTTTCGTTGGTTTATTTCATCAATCAACGGCGTTTTGAACAGAATTTTTATTGTTTAATCACGCACAGGGGAAATCTCACCAGGCACTACCTTGGAGGTAAACAATGGCTGCTAATGGGAATGAGAGACAGAAGTCGGCTTTTAGCTAACACTTACACTTCTACTTCTACTAACGTTTCCTACTGGAACTTGCCAATGGCTGCTAATGGGGAATGAGAGACAGAAGAATTCGGCTTTTAGTTAACGCGCACGCTGCGAATTTTTTGTTGTTCAACAACGCACAGGAGAAATCTCCCACCGGCACCACCTTGGAGGTCAAAGCGTAAGACTGGTTACGCACTACTACGACTACGACGAGGGTCGAACGGGTGCCGCTTTAAGGAGCTTCGCCCCTAAAAACGCACCCGTGCGTGAGTTCATAACTTTGCTGGCGAATAAATGCATATGTAGAAACGACCACGTGAGTCGGAAACGGGTACCCTCTTGCATGGTGCAGTCATATAGGAGTCTATGCGGCGGAAACCTTGAGTGGAACCAATAAAAATATAAATTTGTGTAAAATGTCCCTTCACGATCACGTGTGACACTAACTCGCATGGATCGGCGACCTTGAGGATCACGTGTAACGCACATGCTCATACCCCAGCCCGTGGCGTGTAGTTATGTGCCGCAAGTAATTTTACAGGGAGCGAAAGTATGCCGCACATCTGTCAATGCATCAGAGTGCACAAGTCCTCGAATACGTCGCTGAGAGTCGACCCGAATTCCAGCATGTGTACTTTCCCTTGAGGGTCATCAAGTCTTGCAAAGGTCTTGTTCCATAATGTATGTCGCAAAAAAAAAAAAAAAAAGGCAGATCCCACGTGCAGTGGGAATCAAAGACATGCGAAGCATGCATCAAGAACGTAAGATGGATCTGCATTGTTGTCTCGCTATACCGATTTTGGTACATAAGAAGTTAACGAAACGGCTGCAAGAGCACCAAGACTGTGGCATGTAAACCATGCCACTCATGACATGCATATCATGATTTTTATGTTATGACCTGTCATTTGTATTCGTCATGCAGTCATGTTGTGGCATACCAATTTTCGTATACATCCCATTAACGAAACGGCCAGAAGAGCACAAAGTCGTAGGCGGATAGATAGATAGATAGATAGATAGATAGATAGATAGATAGATAGATAGATAGATAGATAGATAGATAGATAGATAGATAGATAGATAGATAGATAGATAGATAGTGGTCAAGTGACTTACGTTCGCCAAGAAAGATTTCGCCGAAGTTCGCTAAGAAATGCTTCGCATTTAAAAAGAAAAAAATGTGGCTTATAAATATATAGCCTAATACATTTCGACATTTGTAGCACGCTTTGCCTTCATGTATCTGACATAGGCGCAACGCAAGAAGCCGTTAATGTTTTGTAAATTTCTGCGCTGGAAAGCAACAGCTCTCCGAGTTTATTTCGTCGTCGTCAAGCCTCCGGCTGTCCTTCTGAGGGCGGCCTTTTTTGTGTCCACCCGCTCTCGTTTATCGACGCGCTCTAGTTTAGTCGGACATTACCATAACAAACTACAGCTGTTACGGAGGTGCACGCGCACGGTTTTGCTAGTGAATGACTTATCGACAGCTTCATCGATTCGTTTATTGCTTGGCAGTAAGTTGCCATTGGTTACCAGTGAACTAGCTATTATGAAAGCGATGACTGTACCGTACGGGTACAAAAGAAGTCGAACAGCGCGGAAGGTGGATCGCTGACGGAAATTCAGTACCCCGACAAACACATGCAGATATGCCATTACGATACGTAATGATGCGTTATTCTATCGATGTGTCTCTTTTTTTTCTTTTTAAGTAACAGCTACATAATCCTAGCAGGTTCGATTGATTTTACTTCCGCGAGAGGCATAGAAAGAAGGCCTTTGACTTAGACCCGGAAAAGGCTTGCATGGTGGCACAACTAACGTGATGTTGTAATTGCGAATAATGAAAATCAGTGATGATTAGAATGGTATAGAAGGATGGTGATTTGGGCGAGTCGGAACTGGTTGAACATTTTGACGGTCAGCGGGAAATAAACAACAAAAGAACGAGGATAATACGTAATGAAGGAATAGGTATAGTATGCGCTTTGCGTATAGACGACCTAAATGATGTTCAGTCACGACTGCTTAGAAGTGCAGTTATTTAAGTTAGTGAACGAAGTCCCTTTCCAGGTTGTAATTTGTAAATCAGGCACTTATACAGTAGCTTAGAATGAAATAACGCTTGTATCAAGGCATTGGAGAAATTACTTCGAAGTTTGGCACATCACTGCGGCGGAGCCATGCCGTATGGATAATTCTTTTTATTCGGATATTCGCCAAGACCGTCCTACCCTCGCGCATGGCACACTCGGTCTGAAGTTAATGCCAAGTTGATCTACATCCGCAGACACATACGCACGCACACCCACGTTTCCAACCAAAGAGGCTTTCTTGTTTTCTTTTTTTTAAACCTCCTTGGTTGCAACGCTATCCAGGTCTTAATACCAAGTCCCAATTATGTGCGTCATGATCTCATTCGCTTCGCACAAACGCTGTCTACCGCGGGGATATAGTGGTATTTGTGCCTCCACAGCTCACCTGGACGACACAGGTTAGATCCCTGCTGCAGCAGGGGTATTTATTTATTTATTTATTTAT
This sequence comes from Hyalomma asiaticum, assembly GCA_013339685.2. NCBI lineage: Eukaryota > Metazoa > Arthropoda > Arachnida > Ixodida > Ixodidae > Hyalomma > Hyalomma asiaticum. The sequence continues at coordinate 103,913,275 of CM023482.1, forward strand.
TTATTTATTTATTTATTTATTTATTTATTTATTTAGCGCATACATGAGTACCTATCACTGACGAACGCGTGGAATCTTCATGATGACGGGGAGGAAGGAAACAGCGAAAACTAAATGACATAGCAAACGTTTGAGAACAGATCGTCAAGCACACACAAGCACAAATCTAAACAATCACGTGCAAGATAGAAATTCTCGCAACGTTGCCCCGTGCTCCGACCTACAGTCAACTTTACAACGGTGTTACATATTCGGAATGCCAGTTGACGTTAGTGAACTTAAAACTTAACTACGCTAACTTCAAGAGATTTCTAACTCGAACATTGCAAGCACCCTCATGCGCAAGCTCGAAAGAACGCAGTTTTGACAGAAAGCCTTGTTCATTGAAGTACCAGTTTCTTCTCTTTTAAATATTTTTTCTGATGTCTTTCTCTTCGTACATAGCTTATCTCCCAGGGTGCTACGGCACTCGCGCCCTATAGGGCCGCGACAATTTAATCTCATGTTGCTCCTACTGTTGTTGTTGTTGTTGTTGTTGTTGTTATGCGGGGTTTAAAGTCCCAAAACCAGCTATGATTATGAGAGACGCCGTAGTGGAGGTCTCCGAAAATTTAGACCACCTGGGGTTCTTTAACGTGCACACACATCGCACAGCACACGGGCCTCAACATTTCGCCTCCATCGAAATGCAGCCGCCGCAGCCGGGATTCGATCCCGTGACCCTCGGATCGCCAGAAGAGTACCATAGCCGCTAGACCACCGTGGCGGGGCCATTTTGCTCCTACTTGACCGTGGCATCACAAACAAGGGCCAGCGGCTGTTTATCGCCGCTACAGGCACGCACGTCTGTAAACACGTTATTACTTGCCACTGGCTCGTTATCGCCACTGCTTCGAGCGCTGATTCGTTCAGTCGCAGATGGAGCGCTTGGAGATGTAGTGGAAAGGACTCCTCATTGAGATCGACGCTGCTGAAACGACTAAATATGTAAAACAAACAACAAACAAACAAACAACAACAACAACAACAACAACAACAACAATAATAATAATAATAATAATAATAATAATAATAATAATAATAATAATAATAATAATAATAACATTGCGTAAACGACTCACCTGTTTTAACGTAACCTGCCTTCCCTTGTTTTCACGCCTAAAAAAAAAACAAAATGAACTTACTTTCTTCACCGACAGTTCCTGCATCGACGCCTAGAGCCGTCAAGTTCGAGTGCCTTACTGCGACAGTTTGTTGGGTCAGGAGAGTCCGACCTTAGTGCCTCTGCCGGGAGGCAACAATAGACGGACCCACACTTTGCTGGCTTCCAGCGGTAGGCCACAATGAAATACGACTTAAGCGGGTGCGAAAGCACACAGCCGTTGTCACTTCTCCCGACATGCGCTGTCGTTTTCTCGTTTTGCTAATGTCTTTCCACCCGATCGACAGTTAGCAAAGCAGCGCTTAGTTATAAGCCTCGGCAAGTCAGTGGCTAAAAGCCATAGGCGCCCGACGTGGGAGTGGCATGTAGCGATTCGCCATTCTTCGAATGAACGGGCTCGAAGTGCGAAAGCTGTCACGTACATCTATATCTATCGGGGCTCTTTGCTTTCTAGGCGAGATTGACGAAAGACGTAGATAGATAGATAGATAGATAGATAGATAGATAGATAGATAGATAGATAGATAGATAGATAGATAGATAGATAGATAGATAGATAGATAGATAGATAGCGTCTTCTCTGTTTACTCCGCCTATATTTTCTTTTGGAGTTTTCGGGCTTCTACAAAAACATTAAGTATCAGCGATTCGCCCAAAAAGTCCTCCTGAAATGTGTGGTCGTCCTGCATAGCAACTAAGGTTTTCACCGAGGACGAGTGAATGTTTCCTGTTTATTGCATTCCTCACCGTTAGGGTTCTGGGTGGGTGCTTGTTTATGATGATCGCTCCGTGTGAACGCGACTCTTCAAATCTTACACTGCGTAGGAAAGTCGCATATGACTGCTCTTCTTCGCTTTCGGTGGAATCTTGAAACGTAAATCTGGGTCTATCGTGAAGAGGCGGTTTTCGCCGGAGTTGGGGTAAGCCCAGTCAAGCTTCCGTATCGCAGAGGTGAGCGATGCCATTACGTCGCGTCTGGACAAAGCAACAGCTACCATGTGGGCATCCTCGGGGTGCGTTAGCTTCTTCTGTGCCAGTCTACACATTTTCTAGGGTCCCGCGACTGCTAGGACTCGACACATTTCATTCGCTTTCTCATGCATAATTGATCTGTCTAGAACGAGCGGGTTATTCGATCATCTCTTCTGTGTACATGTAGTTCCTTGCGTAACTGACTTAGAATGTATTGCTCCCTCGCCGAGACACGTAGATACGGTTAAGCGTTAACGATAATTGACGGGGTTTTGCGTGCCAAAACCCCGATAGTATTATGAGAGACGCCGTAGTGAAGGGCTCCCGAGTAATTTTGACCACCTGGAGTTCTTTAACGTGCTCCTAAATCCAAGTACATCGGTGTTTCTCGTGCATTTCTTCCCCATGGAAATGCAGCCGCCGTGGCCGGGACTCGATCCCGCTACATCGAGATCAAGCACAAACATGACCTGACTGTTGATACATTTCATCGCACATTTTAGGGATACGCGATTCTCCCAAACTGTGCTGCCTCCAAATAAATTTCGAGAGGCAGCGCCTCGTGGTTGAGGCGACTGCCAAGAGATCTCAACGTGCGCCGCAACGTAACAATTCAGAAAGCTATTCGTGAAATTCCTTAATAGTTAGATTATGCATTTTACGTTTTTGGTGTCAAAAACAGATGTTTCGCGCATCCGGAAGTGTTCTGGACGCTCCACGGAAACTGCTTCGGAACCGGCGTCCTTGCCATTAGCGTGGCCTGAGATAAGATCGTGCAATGTTTCCGGCACCACCACGCGTTTAAAGCCATGTGTGTGTAGTGTGGGCCTTCCGAATGACTATATTATCGATTGACGCACTGACGTGTCTGAGGTCCGTGGAGTCACGGGTATGGCAGCGTCGCTAGCCGGGAACGAAGAAGGCCGTCGTGCACACTGCGCTGCCCAGTCGATGAGCGCCGTGAAAGTCCGCCTACCTTGCTGCTGCCAATGCTGCTGCTGCTGCTGCTGCTGCTGCTGCTCTTGCCGCTGCTGCTTCTGGCAGTGCGCGAGTTCAGAACATTCGTTCCGACGCGGAAGCGGCTTGTAAGCGCAGTCGATACGGCACGCGATGTTCGAGCGCGATTCGCGGAACAGCTGACATCTTGATGCACGAATTTAGGTGCAAAGCCCGTTATTTTTTTTCTTTGCTTTTGTGACAGCCAATATGGGTGCTAAGTGCTAACTGTATCCCCCATGTACGAAAAGAAAACATAAAAGAAAAGTGGGGGAAGCCCGCACCACCAAAAGGTATATCGGGCTTAAACCAATAAAAAATAAAAGTAAAGGGGCGGTGACCAAAAGTAATTCAAGTAAAAAGCCAATCTTTGTGGCTAAAAAAAATTCTCGGGGACTAAGCCAGAAACGTTATTAAGCGTTCAAAGTGGTTGTTTGGTCTGTGAAGGGTGTGGTACAAATTAGAGTTTTAGTTTGCCGAAAGTGACCAAGAATGTTCCGAATTTTTTCTTTTTTTGGAAAGTGGATAAAATGAGGTTACCAACTTAAATCTTAGTCCTGCGCCGCTGCACTTGCCGTTTATTAATGAAGAATATGACCAGACAGTTTGGTCCTGTAAAATAGGAGCCAATATGGGTGTGTTCAGGATCCCGCATGTTCTTTTTTTTTTTTGTACGTCAGCAGACACTGTTGCATGGCGTCACGAGTTTATGACGTCACGAGTTCTTGTCGTGTCCGTGAGCATGCATTAAGAAAGGCAACAACAACAACAACAACAACAACAACAACAACAACAACAACAACAACAACAACAACAACAACAACAATAATAATAATAATAATAATAATAATAATAATAATAATAATAATAATAATAATAATAATAATAATAGAAACACAAAGGAGGAGAACTTACAATTGGAAAATCACGGAAAACTGCATGAAAATAGGTGTAAAGAAAGAACGAACATTAAAAAAAAATCTCCAAGGCCTGCACAGAGGATGCAGCGCAATGGCAGCGTAAGCTAGATTTTGCTGCGTGCTCTGTTTATCTTTTCTTTCACTCCTACCTTACTCCCGCTGAAAACTGCGCAGCAGCTTTCGTAGGCTTCACATTGGTCATTCAATGCGCAAGAGAGAAACATAAACGAAGGAAAAAAAAAATACGAGTGCTAGGTGGGGGCAAATAAGCTCCTTGGCCCCAGAGACCTTTTACGACAACGCCCACTATGATTTCGCAATTACTCCTCTGGTGCCAACATTTCATTAGGTGCCGATGCTGCGAGTCTAGAAATAGAAACATCGAAACGCACCACTTGCAGTTCAAGGTCGAAGACTATATTTCCGCACAGCACGCGGCTCGCGGTTCTCAGGTACGCCTCAGGTGCCGTCTACGCAGGTTGTAGACATGTCTATGCGGGCGCACCCAGTTCTGTATAAGGTCACAAAATTCCTCGAATGCAGACAGACAGACAGACAGACAGACAGACAGACAGACAGACAGACAGATAGATAGATAGATAGATAGATAGATAGATAGATAGATAGATAGATAGATAGATAGATAGATAGATAGATAGATAGATAGATAGTCGAAACATAAGCGTGTATCTGAATATAGAACTCAAGACGATATACGAATTATAACAAGAGGATTAAAATGCAACAGCATTAAAAAGGAGCCAAATAAATACATTTTATACACTTTATGTCACTCGTTTCACATTCGCAGTGGCAACGCGCGGGTGACGTACGGTGACATACCGGTCCGTTACCCAGTGCTTCGCCACTCGTCATGATTCACATTAGTGGAGATGCGGCGATTTTTCTTTAGACAAAACTACGATAAATTCTGCGGTCCGAACTGCCAACGCCACCCAACTATTATTCATTGGTCGAGCAACATTCAGGGACAGTTGGAGAGACATGTCACCACATGCGACAAGTTGTCGTCGCGACGATTTAGCTGCTATCGTCGGGCTGTCTGCGCTGCACATAAGTGTGCATGAGTTAGTGAATGAAAGACGAACTTTCAAAAAAAAAATTCAGAGTGATTTTATTACATTTCAATGAATGTAATTTGTTTTAATTTCCAAAATTTCTAGGAAGGCAATAAATAATGCAATTTAAGTGCTTTTTATTTAGATGTAGGTTTGCCGTATCTGGAGCTCGTACACTCCTTGTTCCCTTTGCCCGTCTCACGCGGCTTTTGCTCAAAGCAGCTGCATGAGAATGTCGTACCAACTAGCCCAGGTTGAAGCTTTACTAATGTCCGTTCTGTGATCTTGGGCCACGCTTACGCATACAGCGTCTGCGCTTCTGATCTCTCGGTTGCTTGATACTTCTTCGCACGCCATTTATAGAATAACGCCTTCCTCGTGAGCAGATTTGTCCAAGGTGACGTAGTTCGAGCATGCATCTAGACGCGCCATGTCTGGGTGCTCTCCTATGCATGCAATTTCCTAGTGCATTGCGTCATTGTGGGACAACGGGGTTGAACTACCCAACGCAATTTCTCCTTCAGGCGCATTTCCTAGTACATTGCGTCATTGTGGGACGACGGGGTTGAATTATCCAACGCAATTTCTTCTTCAGGCGCGAGCACGTATGCACTGAGGAGAGTATCTTTTAGCAATAGCCGCGGGATTAGCGTGTCACGAGATGTTCTAATAAGCGTAGTTCACTATATATCGATCTGAAGGACGACTCGCTTCCAACGCTGCAGGAACGAGTGCCAAAGCGTCGTCGCAGCATCACTTCAATATAAACTAGTAATACTAAGCATCGTGCACGGAATGGCCAACGTCGAGATCAGATGCGAAGTTGATAATTAACGCAACTGCAGTCACATGCAGTGCGACGTGCAACCTCGTTCGCGCCCAGATCACGCGTCAGCGCTGGGCTGCCGAACGACCATGCTGGCTGACAGACCACCACCGATATTTATGGCACTGATGTGTCAACCCCTCACCTCCTTGCGTGATTTTTTTAAAACCTGGATGAAGATATCACTGAAAACGGTTGGGCTAGTGGGTGCCGACGCATTTGTTGCGAAATGTGTGCTAGCGCGGGCAATACAGCAGAAAGAAAAAATTAAAATGGTGCACTTGTCCCGCTACACTCCCTCCCCCCCTCCTCCTCTTTTTATTCCCGCTTGTTATGTCCCGAGCATTTCCGTTATGTTTCTTTCGTGCTAGTAAGTATGCTACAGAAAATCCTAAAGAGAACGAGATCGTGCATTCAGAACCTCGTCAAAGAACGTCGTCAAAGAACCTCGTCCAAGGGAAAGCCTATAGTGTTATTGATAGAGACGTACGATACTTCTACTTGCGCGTGTTGGGACAACGTCTAGCAGTAGAGGCCGTCTCGTCAACTCGCTTGCTCATACTTGCCATTAGCTTTTAACCGCGGCAAGGCGGAACCTAATCGCATACCATTTTACTTAGCGAGGCGCTACAGCTTAGAGATATGCTTGGTACGCGCTATGCCTTTGAAGCACGACTACATGTGAGCGAGAGTTGCGGAAGTTTTAACTGCCGCGATAGGCGCGAAAGCTTACGAACGTGAGACTTCTCGCATTCACGATCGCGGACCACACGCCGTGGTCATCGCCCCGCCACAGTGGTCCATTGGCTATGATACATCGGCTGCTGATACGAAGGTCGCGGGATCGAATCCCAGCCGCGGCGAGTGCGTTTCGAGGCGAAATGTTGAGGCCCGTGTGCTGTGCGATGTCAGTGCACGCTAAAGAGCCCCAAGTGGTCGAAATTTCCGGAGACCTCCACTACGGCGTCTCTCATAATCAGAGGTGGTTTTGGGACGTTAAACCCCACAAAATCAATCCTTTTAAAAGCGAAGTCGTTTAAGCCGGAGGAAGGCGCTCAGGCGTGCGCACGAAATGATCACCTCGAAATCTTCATGAAATAACTGCGCGTGAACTTCTTCTATGAAATGCCCAATGCGCACTTATTTCTTCTCTTGCCCTCATGCCGTCAGCCCACTACCAGACGCTATAGCAAAATGGCAGCGCCACACTCCTGCCTATCTTCGCTGAGCTGCAGCGCCGACGTATGCCACGTCTCGCCGTGGATTCGGTTGCGGCAGTGACATTACCGCGCCGATCCTCCTATAAAAAGCACGAGAGCTCCGCCTCGCCGGCGCGGCGACAGAATGCCCCGCTTCTCCGCGCCGAGCATATCTTCGTGAAGATGGGGCGACCGGAAGAAATGCGTCACTTCCGAAGATGGGGCGCGAAAGCCGCCGCGCCTCTGCTCGGGAACGCGGGAGACGACTTCACGACCGACACCATGTATCGCGCCGGCTGATGCGGCGGCGAAACGTCAGTGATTCGCATATGCGGCGTTTCGAGCCCGTCGAAACGAGCAAAACCGTTTGTAGTATATACAATGGCGTCGCCAGAATGACACGGGCATGCGAATCGCAGCACCGTACGACTACGAAGGTGCTAACTGGCAATGAAGAAACAAGTGCACATACTTTAACGCCCCGAGTGTTTTTTGCGGTTTGCTGGTGATGCCGCGCAAGAATCTCGCGAAAACATAGCCTAACCGAGATAAGGCTAGATGACAGCTTCGCTGTTTGTACAGTGCCTCGCACCTTACAGAGTGAATTTCTGAACCCTACTCTTTTTTGCTTGGTGTGCCTCTTCCTCTCCGCCCGGTGTAGAGCAGCAATCCAGGTAGAACTTGGTTAGTGCATGTTCAAGTGGCAGCGAACCTATGGGGCGATAGAGGAAGAGAACCACGATGTGCCAGGATGAACTCGCAATTGAATTCGTTATTAAGTCGCGGAAAAAAAGAAGCTCAGCGCCTCGAGGTCTTAATGTATGTACATAAGTACGCTTAAGCCTGAACACCTTAGCGACCGCCTAGTCCAAGTTTCAGTCTTATTAGATTGACTGATTGATTTCTGGGGTTTCACGTCCTAATATACCAGCTATGATTATGAGAGACGCCGTAGTGGAGGCTCCGGAAATTTTGACCACCTGGGGTTCTTTAACGTGCACTGACATCGCACAGTACACGGGCCTCAACATTTCGCCTCCATCGAAATGCAGCCGCCGCGGCCGGGATTCCACCCCGCGACCCTCGGATCAGCAGCCGAGTACCATAGCCACTAGAGAACCTAGTTAGCTTACGCAGAGCTCGCAGATGTGGTGTGTCGTTACGCAGCTGCAGCACACATGCGGCTCTCTCGTTATTCATGTAACGTTGCGCGGTTCATCCTCGAACGACTGCAGCTAGTAGCAAACAGAGGGGCTTATATAAATATACCCTTCGCATGCCAGGGCTTCCGTCGTTCTTTTTCTGGACATCTAATTTGGCGCGAACATTCTTGTTGACGTTTTCGAACAAGTATGCGTCTCCCTGCATAACTGTATGCTGTTTCCACCGGAAGGCCCCACCGTTAAGGTCTCTATTTATACCCTTCTATAATTTCCTCCATCTCGCGCTTGGTAACCTGGCACTCTTTGGCCAAGCCTAGCCCTTGCGCCATAGAACAACATATATCATCATCATCATCATCATCATCATCATCATCGCGGTTGGTAACATGCTGTGCTTCTACGAGTATACTTATTCCACGTTTCTCTTTGTTCTTGCAACTCTGGCTTTCGAACAAGACAACAATGTCTGCCGCGCTAACACACACACGCACACACACACACACACACACACACACACACACACACACACACACACACACACACACACACACACACACACACACACACACACCTATCGCCCGCCATGCTTCGATCCCGATGAACAATGCGAACTTTCAAATAAGACCTTCAATTCGGCATAAACATCATGTTGCTCCATCGTACATAATCTTTTCTAAAGGCAGCCGATTCATGAGCATCGGGATGGTGAAGTGGTCATTAGCTGAACATTAAGCTCAAGAGGGCGAATGGGCACCACCTACAAAGACAGCGACCTGACAATTTTAGTTAGGTCTATAAACATTTATCATTCACTCTCTCTCGGTCATGAATTGTTTTGTCCCGTTCTCAGCGACTGCAGCGACACTGGTGACATCATGAAGTCTTTAAAAGAGCTTCAGTTTCACGATGTAACTGTTTTCATATCACAATACAGGCATAAGATCCGGCACCACGCGAAAATAGGCAAATACAAAAAGTGGCTCTTAAATTTTCGGCCATGGTTGACAGAGCCATATTACCGAACTATGTGCCCGAATTACGAATGACGGTTCTTCTAATAGAATGACCTAATAGTATACGGACGCACTTTACGACGGCAAGTAATAAGGGGACGGATTTCGTTTCGCAATCCTGGTAATATTTGGCAAACTTTCTGTCGTAGCTGAGAGACAAAAAAGAAGACATTTCTAGGAGCCTCTAGCTATCGCTTAGGAGACAACAACAACAACAACAACAACAACAACAACAACAACAGCAAGCAACAGCAGCAGCAGCAGCAGCAGCAGCAGCAGCAGCACGACAGCAGCAGCAGCAGCAGCAGCAGCAGCAGCAGCAGCAGCAGCAGCAGCAGCAGCAGCAACAACGACGACGACGACGCCTGTGTTTCCGAAAATGTCTGTAGTTTTCCAGACCCGGAGAAGCCGCATGTTTCCACCGATGGTCTTCGTGAGGTTTAATTGCGTCACCTCGATGCTTGTTTATATTGGCAGAAGGGCAAAGAAGGCGTCCAGGACGCACGCCGCCATTCTCCTGACGGGAGCGTCTGCCGCGCTAGCTTAGCTGTTAATGTGCTAGCTTGCTAAGCTAGAGGTCGCGGGTTTGACTTCCGGCACCGGCAGCCTGGATTTGAATGGGGGGAAAAGTGTGTGAAAAAATGTGGTTGATCCTTCTGTCATAGGAATCGGTATAATACAAAAATGAAACCTGTCTTCGCACATAAGCGGCAGTCTGGCGAATCGAAAGGCGGGAGATGGGTTGGATACTCTGGACATGTGAACCCTTTGCATGCACAGATCAGCGGCACCTCGACACTGTACATGGATCTTCGACAGTTACACGCAAGCGAAGCTCTCGAACGACACATTTCTCCGGAGACAATGCACTGAACACGCCAGCAGCTTGCGAAACCTGCCACAAACCAGGAGCGTCCGCAAACGGTGAGACCTTGCAAGCGAAACCGAACTGTTTGTCAGCGGATTGTTGTGTGAACGCACACTCCGCTGTGCGAAAAACGCATCATTTGCTTTTCGACGGCCGTCTTTGCGTTCCTGGAGTAAGGCGCGTCACAACGCAACTGGCTATCATATACGTCACACAATACAATGTAGCGGCCGTGGCTGAAGCAACGCGCCGGCAGGACGACGAAGCCTGCGCGGAGATAGTGGCGTCAGAACTACTGCAGCACTAACTGCAGGTGTGCATGTTAACAAAATTTACGATTTCGCATCGTCGTTCCTAGGTGGCGGTACCATCGCTGAGAACCAAGAGTGCAGTGAAAGGGAGGCGATGTTAATTTAAGAGCAATACTTGGTTGCTAAATACGTTTGCTTTAACCTGACATCACTTAGATGCAAGTTGTAAAGCTGTTGTGGTAAATATATAAGGCCCTGCCTTTCCTCATGTACTGCAAGGTCTGTCGATGGCGTGGTCGGTAGCGTTTCCAGCTCCTGCCGCCGCACACTGACTGGTTGTGGGTTCGAAATCCGGCGGGTGGTACTTGTTTATTTTTCAGACATCTATTTCCGTTACGGAAGTAAGGTCACAGGTTTCTTGGTGGACCGCTGGTATAAGACACTTTCGTGTTAAAACATGCGCGTAATGAGATGCAGATGTTACGAGTGAATAACATAAATCGGGGAGTCCCGTTACCACGGCATACCTCATAATCATATATTGTAGTTTGGTACTTTTACTTTACAGCAATTATGTCACGGGTAAAGTAGCGTGTGCCCACGTTTTCGTTTTTTTTTTTCTTGAGTTTAGGTTGACTTTGGAGAAAACATTGGTTATATGATAAGTCGTGGTCATGCACATTGCGCGCTGAAGATTTGGTGGCAGGCGTACCGAGTGACACTATTGCTTGCGCAGCACTTCCGATTCACTTCCCGACATAACCATTTAAGAGATTAAATAAAGTACATTTGAATATATGTGTAAAACTGAAAAATGAACACGTTAGGAGTTGTTCATCGCAGATGTGACACGAGAGCATCGGTGCTTTATACTAGAGAGCCATGAAGCCGTCAGGATACTTAATGAAGTTAATTAATCCATTTCCGGTTCAAAATACGATCACGCAATTCTTCGCCTCATTGTTGGTAACTCTAGAATGGTGTTAGCTAGTGTCGACAGTGCATTATATGTTCGCAAAAACATGGATGTTCCCGTTAGGAAAATTCGGCACATCTTTTTATCATCACGTGATACGTAATGACAAAAAAACTTACATCATCACGTAAGGGTTACATAACAGTAATCAAGCTATCACGCGCGCACTACGTTACCTCACTGTATGGAGCAGCAATATTGGACAACCGTCCAAGATAGTGACAAAAGCACTCGGCAAGGGACGTGAGATCGAAGTCGGTGTCTGAAGAATGGTCTTCCATCCTGACATGTCCGTAATTGTGGCCCTCTGAGCACACCATCCTTTATACAACGTCCTTTAAACAGATTACAGGCGCCTTTGTACGATCACTGCATGCGGCATGTTCTCTCTGACTTTGACTAACGGCTTACTTCAAGATAGAAATTAACGATACCAACAGTAAAGGACGCTAGCCCGAAAAAAAAAAAGTAGGTATGCAGTGTTGTAACTTATCTTAGACACATGAGTTCTGAATGAGATCTTTCGCTAGCGCGATGCACCCTGGTTAACTTGGCGCCGCCTCTTTTATTCCAATTTGGACGCGGTAGGATAAAAGCAGCCGATGGGAAAAGTGGCTGCATACGGGTTTGTGATTTTTAACACCAAACTGCGCCCCCCCCCCCCCCCCTTGTCTTTTTTTTTTTCTTTACACAATACTTAAATGAAAGCAGAAAAAAAAAAGATGGGTTAAGGCGAAATTCTATAAAAGGCGACACAACAAGGTAAAAGAGACAAAGTGGCCTGCAGGCTTTAGTAGTAAGTTTAGCACTGGCCATAAGCACATCACTTCGCCGAGAGGGCATAAACTCGGAAGTGACGCGGTGTCATTTTACAAAGTAACCATTGTTGTTGAGCAGACACGGAAAAATATACGCCTCTTGGTAGAAGACAAAATGGTCCCTAAGTGCTTCCACGGTACGGCTCCACTCACTAGATCATACTGTAACTAAACTCTAATTGCACTGTAACTATTTCCTCGTAGAAGCACTTTGTCTCCGTGTGCTTCCGCTCACCGCTCAACAAAAGTGCAAAGAAAAACACACTGATATGAGTATTGCGCTTGTTCCTATACATTTAAGAAACTACAATTTTTGTGCTCTGTGTGACCAGCCGCGTGCGTGCTCTGAGCTACCCTTACTCTAGCCGAAACAGAAAATTAAAAAGTAAATAAATAAAAATGAAAAGGAAGTCCTGGTGGTGCTTATAAGGGTCTGCTACAAGCGTTGGAAAGAATCCAGCCTGTCTTCATTATTATGCATGCGAGAGACCGTACATAGGCGCTATTTCAAGCCTTGTGACACCGCCTGAACGTTCAGTATGGTCTCGTGATGTCGTCCTATAATGTACCTTAAGTTAAACATATGGATCCGGTAGCATCGCTATGTATCTAGCTTGCCTCGTTAACTAGCAACACTGTCGCGGCAACTTGTTAATTAGCGGTGATAGTCGCGCGCCTTTCTTCGGGTCATTCCAGATTTTCGGGTTATAACGCGTCTATCGTTTGATCGAATGCGTTTGCATAGCGTTGAAATACTAAACCAGTTTTTCTTAACAAGTATATCTTGAACTACGTTTGAAAAAATGAGAAGCCCCGTCAAGCGGGGCTTTTCGGAATGTCCCGGAAAGAACTCAGAGTCAAAACTGTGTTTTCTCGGGAGATCAGTTGCTCATATGCCGTAATGCATCGGGCTCCGCGATGGCGTCGGCTGTATCCCTAGCTGCTACGGTCGATGGCGATGACGTTGGGTGAGATTAAAGAACCCCAGGGGGTAGCAATTCCTGGAGCACTTTAATACGGTGTCTTTCATGACAATCATCGTTGTTTTATCCTACCCTTGCTAAACCCCATAAATCAATCGAGATTATGCTACTCCTTGCCAATGTAAGATATGCCGTCGTTCATTTTTTATCTAGCGTGAAGGAAAGAGAGTGACAGCGAAAGGGTGCATATGGGAACAGCACTGACCTTTGGCATTGCTTTTGCGCTGTCTAAACGGTGTCTGTGCAGTCGGACATTTTAAGATGCCCTATTAAATGCGAAGCTTCTCTTAGCGAACGTCGGCGAGTTTTAGCGTGTCTATCTATCTATCTATCTATCTATCTATCTATCTATCTATCTATCTATCTATCTATCTATCTATCTATCTATCTATCTATCTATCTATCTATCTATCTATCTATCTATCTATCTATCCGCCTACGATTTTCTGCTCTCCTGGCCGTTTCGCTAATCGGATCTTTACGAAAATTGGTACGCCACATCATGACTACATGACGAACATAAATGACAGGTCATAACATGAAAATCATGGCATGCAAGTCATGAGCGGCATGATATACATGCCACGGTCTTGGTGCTCTCCTAGCCGTTCCGCTAATGGGATGTATGCGAAAATTGGTATGGCACAACATGACTGCCTGACGAACATAAATGGTAGGTCACAACATGAAAATCATGATATGCTTGTCATGAGCGGCATGATTTACATGCCACGCGTTTAGTTAACGGGATGTATACGAAAATTGGCATGCCACAACATGACTGCATCACGACGTAAATGACAGGTCATAACATGAAAATCATGACATGCATGTCATGAGCGACATGATTTACATGCCACGGTCTTGGTGCTCTCTTGGCCGTTTCGTAAGTGAGATGTATAGGAAAAATGGTATGCAACAACATGACAGCATGACGAACATAAAGGACAGGTCATAAAAAGAAAGCATGACATGCATGTCATGGGCGGCGTGATTTACATGCCACGCGTTTCGTTAATGGAATATATACGAAAATTGCTATGGCACAACACGACTTCATGACTATCCTAAATGACAGGTCATAACATGAAAATCATGACATGCATGTCATGATTTTCATGTTATATGTCATGACTGGCATGATTTACATGCCATGGTCCTGGCGCTATACTGCCGTTTCGTCAATGGGATGTATACGAAAACTGGTTTGGCACAACATGACTGCATGACGATCATATATGACAGGTCATACCATGAAAATCGTGACATGCATGTCATGAGCGGAATGATCTAGATGCCACCAGAATTGCTGCGGCACAACACGACTGCATGACGAACGCCAATGACAGGTCGTTAGAATCATGACATGCGTGTATGAGCGGCATGGTTTACATGCCACAGTCATGGTGCTCTTGCGGTCGTTTCGTTAACTTCATATGTACCAAACTCGGTATAGCGAGACAACAATGCAAATCCATTTTACGTTGCTGATGCGTGCTTCGCATTTCCTTGATTCCCACTGCAAGGGGGATCTGCCAATTTTTGTACACGAATCCCTAAGTATACTGGTGCAGACACTATACGTAAACGGACAATGGGTCGTCGTGCGTAGAGCTGAACGCCGATTCAGTAGCATCAAAAATTCAAATACTCAAAGCCTGTACTAGAACCACGATACAAATCATAAGCATGCCGTAGCTATATGGAGGGACAACGGACTAGACTTTACCGCATTGATTTCTCTAAATGTGGCCTACATCTGCTTGGGCCTTCTTGCATATCGCTGTCATCGAAATACGGCCACGATTCTCTGGATCCTCCCCCCCCCCCCTCCCTTTTGCCCTTTCCTCGATCTTGGAAGCGCTGCACCATAGCGCACTTCACCCTCTTCCAAATGCAAGAGCACCCCAGTAATTAGCTTTAGGTACGCGTTATGAAAAACCACGTGGTCAAAATTATCCTGGGGATGCCTAGTGTACGACGTGCCTCTAAATCATACCGTGGCTTCGCCACGTAAGCCCTCACACATGCATTAGTAGGCTTCGTGCGCTCAGTTTCTGTCTCGCAGAATGTTGACGTGTGACGGTGTGAGTGGGGCGTGTGCAAAAGCGAATAAAATGCGATTAGACAGCTTTGCCAGAGAACGGTACTCCGACCTTTGCATACCCAGCTGCCTTCAGCTGTCGCCACAACTCCGGTCTTTTAGCCACTCCGGTTTTTAGAAAATAGCGTGAGCGTCCGTGCTACTCCCAAAACTCTTTCATGTTGATCTTGTAAAGATCTGAGCTCGATTCTCTCTTACTTGAGTTGGCGTATGACAAGCCGTATTTGGACAGGTCTTCGGGACGCTCAATTGCTTTAAACCCAACACAGCGTGAGCCAGGCACGGTAACAAATGCTGAAGTTCTCTGCTGCCAGAATGTCTCGATGCCGCGGGGGTATAAGAGCAAGGTTGAATTGAATGGAATTGAATTAAATATTTGTGCATAAGGGTTGCGAAGACGACCAGGTAACAAAAGCTGCAAGTCACAGCTTGAGGTGCAACCTGGCCACCTCATACACGGTCAACTTCGTAGCGGGCAATCCACAATGGTAACTAACACACTGGAACACACATGCAAATATATGAATGCAAAGGACGAATAAAAGAAACCGACTGTCCGTACGTCTCCTTGGTTACAACCGTCATGAAGGAAGCAGGGAATAAAGTAGGAAGGAGCGTTGATCTATGGAATACGTGCAAATTACGTGTAACCTAAATGGACCAAGACACATCAGCTTTCGAGCTGTTGAAGTAGAACCGCCGATTGAGACATGCACTGCGACGACGCCTTCCCTGCTATGAGAAGCCGCAGTTGTACGCCTGAAACCGTCCACAGCTCGTGACATCGGAAGCTAGGGTTCACGCACGTATTGCTCTAAGGGCATTTCGATGCACTCACGTGGCATCGATACACCATATACAGCAACGTCTCCGCCGCTCAGATACACTTTTTTTTCCCCTTGCATACACACTCGGAGGTATCTCGGCACCTCGAAGGTGTGCCGCTCCAGATGTAAATGAACTCGCGTGCCGACAACCATAACTCACTCCGCGCTTTAGACGTTCGACTTCACTCGAAAGGCAACCGGAAGTCAGGGCTCCTCGAGCTCTCAGCAGCCTGTTCATTTCTCTCCGAAGAAGAAGTGGCGAGGTGCTTTTTTTGAGTTCGTCGCCACCGACTACTGCTCAGAGGGTACGATAGGTATAAGAGGGGGAAGGGGTTTTAGGAGCCCCCTAGGCTGGTCCGGACCACCCGGAGCACCGCCTTATTAGCCCCACGCAGAGACGGGAGAAGTCTTTGAGCCGTCAATCGTGTCAGCCAGCGAGCCAGTTTCCGAATGCGCGCTTCTCTGACGCGCCGAGGCCGTTTCGCTCTATCTCTTTCGCCGGTTCAGTGCGTTTGGTGGAACGTCCAATGGCACGTCAGTACGTACAGGATACCGGTGCGTAAAGCTTAGCGACGCCTGGAGACAAGCGGTCACGTTGACATCGAGCAAAATGTGGAAGCCGAACGGCTACGATGCAGATTATAGACTCCCAGCGGCAGCGTCCCTTTTTCTGATCCCGACTCCACACGCGACTGCGACAAGGTGCGAACAGGTCACGAGTTATCGCTGCAAGCGAAAATTGGTTGACACAGACGTGACGAGATGTGAGCTTAACGAGATAGATAGATAGATAGATAGATAGATAGATAGATAGATAGATAGATAGATAGATAGATAGATAGATAGATAGATAGATAGATAGATAGATAGATAGATAGATAGATAGATAGATAGATAGATATGACGTTCGGCCAATAGCATTGAACTGGCGAAAGAGATAAAGCGAAACGGCCTCGGCGCCACTCACTCACTCACTCACTCACTCACTCACTCACTCACTCACTCACTCACTCACTCACTCACTCACTCACTCACTCACTCACTCACTCACTCTTAACGTAATGGTGATTCTGCATAACAATCTTATATGTTATCACGTTTTGATTGTTGACACGTTCTTAACGAGGTAGTAACACTCATCACAATAACCGGCCGTTCTCAAGGCGATCTCGTCAGGGTTGAAGGATACGTCAAGCGAGCTTATTCAAATGTAAATACGCGGACACGCGCGCAAGACAAGGCCGCGTAGCCGTCGATACATCATATACAAAATGACCGTTCTGAATGGACTTCGCTTCATAGAGCAAGGGCCCTGCATGACTATCAAAAAAACGTTATGCAAATGTAGGTTTAGAATGGCCGCTCATCATTGCAAGGGGCATAGCTTTTTTTCTTCCGACTTTTTGCTCCGTGATGCGTCGACCTCGTTGACAACCCTCGAGCTCGAATATGACGAAAGTCAACTGACGCTATCGTCAACTTTGTGCTGTGTCAAATGGCTTTCAAATTGACGTATAGCGTCCCGAGTGTGCGGGATCAAATGCTTCCGCGGCACAGCGTGCGAAAATGCTATTACAAGGAAGGAGAGCGACGAGAATAACTAGGTCGGCTCGATATTCAAACCCCTACATGTATGGCACTATTCGCGACGTGTCATCGAGCCGTTTCATGTAAAGCGGGAAGCGCTGGGCCCATGATAAATGCTTCAAGGTGCACTTCCGTTTAAAATAACGCCTCCCTTTTGCGTCAGTCGTCGACGATCAATCTTGATCAGCTTATTGTCCACAATCGCAGCAGTGCGGCGTCTATTGTTTTACAACGGAAGCGAGCGTTTCCGAGACGCTTGAGAAGTCGCGAGGTTGTATTGCCAGCGGCTCGCAATACGGTATTATAAGGCGACGCAACTGAATAAGGCGGAAACACTGAAGAAGCACGGTCATGGGTCCGTATACCATAACTCACCCAGTTGTCAGTCCTGCTTGCTCTGCATACTGCTGCGTAGTAATGTCCGGTGCCCCGTCACGGTGGCGTAGCGGCTATGACACTCGGCTGTTGATGCGAAGGTCGTGGGATCGAATCCCGGCCGCGGCTGCTGCATTTCGATGGAGGCGTGAGGCCCGTGTACTGTGCGATGCCAGTGCACGTTAAACGACCCCGCGGTGGTCGAAATTTTCGGAGCCCTCCACTACGGCGTCTCTCATACTCATATCGTGGTTGTGGGGCGTAAAATCCCAGAAATCAATCAATCAATCAATCAATATCCGGCTAGTACAGCATCGAAGTCCTGCACAGTTGTAGAAAAGTTGCGCTGCGCAAACCACACGCAAGGCTAACTGAACAAAACTGAACGACATGTGTCAAGTGCGTAAGATCACATGGCCTTGGCAGCTAAGAAGGGCTCGGTGGGTCGAACAAAGGGAGATACCGAGGGAACCTACAGTGGCAACGCAAACTGCTACAATACGGAATGGTGACCACTCCTTGCGAACTTGTGCACAGCACTTATATAACGACCGAACGGTCACATCTCACGGCCGACCTGTCAGCGAGTGCAGCTCACTTCATCGCGCTACCGTAGTTGCCGAATGTCGCGTCCGTGTGCCAAAAGGTTGTGATACATTCGAGCACGCTCCTTGCGTGATGCGATAGCACGTAATAGCTTTAAAGCGATGTAACGCAGCTGCAGTTAAAAAACTAAGAAAAAAATGGGGGCGTGGTTCTGCTGGCGGGAACACCGATGACCAGCGGGCTTAGTAAAGCGGCTTCTTTTTTATTGATATGATGCTCGGCATCTTCCTCGGGGAAGGGAGGGTCCTGACGGGGGTGGTCCGCCTGACACGGCTGGAACTAAAGCTTAAGCAGCGTCGCTTTGAAAGAAAGAATGGCTTGGGTTAAAGCTCTGCAACGCATGAAGGCGAAATGCCGGCGCACGTTTGGTAAGGAATCAAGTTATACCTTCATTTAGGGACATGTCGAATGTAACCTAATCTCTGGTTGGCTTTCCCTGCTACTTTTAAATGCGAAGCATTCCTTAGCGAACTTCGGCGCGTATCTATCTATCTATCTATCTATCTATCTATCTATCTATCTATCTATCTATCTATCTATCTATCTATCTATCTATCTATCTATCTATCTATCTATCTATCTATCTATCTATCTATCTATCAGCCGCCTGCGACTTTTTTCTAATGTGTGGTGTCCAACTAAGGTCAGGTGTGATTAAAATTCTGAGATATTTGTACTCTGCTACGCGACGAAGTGGTTCACTTTGTACAGGGTAACTGAATGACAGAGGTTCATGTTTGTGTGAGATGGTCATGCATACTGTCTTTGCGGGGTTAAGAGACATCTGCCACATGCTGCGCCATTGGTGCACTTTTCCTAAGAAGTTATTTAAGAGCATCTGGTCACTAATAGATTTCACTTCTGTATATATGACACAGTCCTCTGCGAATAACCTCGCTGTAACTCGCTGTAAATGATAGATGCGAGAAACTGTGCCTCTTTAATGGATTACCAAACGTTTATCAGGCTCGCGTCAGTTGGACGGGTCCGCGATGTTTAGCGAGCGCATAAAGAGATTTCGCCTTCGTTTCATCGTCTTGTTTGTCTTAAATTATAACATCAAATAACACTGGCTATGGGTTGTCTAAAGCGACGCTAGAAATTGCGATTCTCGCTTTGAAGAAGGCAGCTTATTCATTTTCTCGCGAGTTCCTATCATTTAGTATTGTTATTCTCGACAAAGGCGCGATATACGCTTTAGCCATGGGAGAGGCCTGCTTCGTATTGCTAATCCCACCATGTCGCCAGTAAATTTGCTCAGCGGAACAAAGCTTGGATGGGCTTCATCTATTCACGACGCACAGCTGGCAATAGCGGCTCCCGAAAACGATCGAGTGCCTCATGAGCTTGACATACCAGACTGGGGATAACCTGCAGCAATCTGAACGGGATGAGCTGCTGTCGCTCATTGAGAATACCGTCATCTATTTACAAGCAATGATAACCCCATCCGGCAAACTCACGTCGCTGAACACGTGATCGACACAGGTGATTCTCGACCAGTTCATCAGCACCCATATCGCCATTCCCCGTTTGAAAGGCAAAAGATTGAGCAACAGGTCGAAGAGATGCTGCGCGATGGGATAATTAGAGAATCTCACAGTCCTTGGTCATCACCTGTCGTCCTCGTTAAAAAGCCAAATGGGACTTGGCGTTTCTGCGTCGATTTCCGAAGAGTCAATGAAGTGACTAAGAAAGACGTGCACCCACTGCCGCGAATTGATGACATTCTCGACGTGCTTCAGGGGTCAAAATATTTCACCACACTCGATCTAACATCAGGCTACTGGCAAGTGAGCATCAAAGAGGAAGATAAGCCAAAGACCGCGTTTGCCTGTGGACCCGGCCTGTACGAATTCAACGTTGTCCCTTTTGGCCTGTGCAACGCCCCTGCCACATTCCAGAGAATGATTAACAAAGTCCTCAGCGGTCTCCTCTGGAGGGTTTGTTTGGCGTACTTGGACGACATCGTAATTTTCTCCAAGACCATGGCAACCCATTTGCAAGATTTGGAAAGTGTGTTTTCGGCTTTGGACGCGGCAAATTTGCGACTGAAGCCCGAGAAATGCAGCTTCGCCCGCCAGGAAATAAAATATTTAGGACACATTCTCACAGGTGAAAGCATCCGGCCAGATCCAGACAAAGTAGCAGCGATCGAGAGATTCTCCCAGCCGCGAAACAAAAAAGGTGTACAGAGTTTTCCGAAGGTTTTTCCAACGAGGCTCAAATAAACCTTCGCAGTGAGGCAGCGCTGTATTGCATAACATCTGGTCAACCACAAGCGTGTGCGACTAACCAGATTTGAAGGAACTTGAATTGCAAATTACGTGAGCTCGTTCTTTTCTTTTTTTTATTCCACTTCTTCTTAGCGACTAAGGATATGAAAGGGATACGCGAGCGACGTGGGATAAAAAAAAAAAAGGACGCTGTTCTGTATGCATGCATTATCTCTCCGTACAAGCCGCATATTATAAGATCTAAACGAATGTTTACACGTTAACTCAAAATTTGCATTTCGATGACTCACTTGCCGACGTTTTCCACGCACGCACGCACGCGCACACACACACACACAGAGAGAGAGAGAGAGAGAGAGAGAGAGAGAGAGAGAGAGAGAGAGAGAGAAACCATCACGACGGATTTCACTGTACTGGGTTTGCTCAGCGCTAGAAACACGTACAGGAAGTAACACACAGACACATCCCACACCCTCTGACTTCCAGCTGTTTAGAAGTCGGCGCCCAATATGCTTGTGTGTGTTTCTTCTTGTCCGTGTTCCTTCCGCGCTGCACAAATCCTGTAGTGAAGATGATGTACCACATACGACCAACTATCCCATGACCAAAAGGACAGAAAGCAGAGCGAGTTGGTAAAGGTCCACAGTGAAAAGAACAGGCATGCAAAACACGGGCACAAGAAGAAGATGAAAACACGGCGTTCATGTTGTCTTCTTCCCCTTGTGTCCGTGTTTTGCACGCCTGTTCTTTTCACTATATCCCATGACCGAATTCTCCTGCTCTGGGGACTCGGCATTACAGCTGTGTCTCCTAGGGCTCTGAGATCAAAGACCACGATAATAGCAATAAATAAGAAGATATCATTAGTTAAACACAGTGCTATAACACTGTAGCGTTGGGTTCCCCTATACTAGGTTTAATGGAGTGGGCTGTTTATAATTAAACGGCGATGTTTAACGACACGAAACTGCGCAGCGAAACACGAGAGGCGCTACAATGAAGCACTCTCTGAAAACGACGTTGCTCCGACGAATAAAATTCTTTCATGACGCGCACTATGTTCGATGTATAGGCGAGTCACCGTAAGGTGTTTTATGCGCCTCCATTAATCGAACGCGCGTGCTGCGCAGCACGCAGCAGTGCAGTCAGGATTACGACCGCGTGGTCTTTGGTATACGTGTTGAAGGAACGCCTCGGCTGAAGCCCTCGTTCATTATCTGGCGGCAGAAGGATGTTGAGCAGTGGTGCATTTTGAACAAGTTGGGACTTGTCTGACGGTTGACAAGTACGTGCATACGTTTCATGGCGATAAATGCGCAAACATACGCCGGACGAAGTGAAGAAACGCAAACGAGCGCAGACTGAAGCGGAAGTTTATTGAAACTATATACGTACACATACATGAGGGAGAGGGAACAAACGATGAGAAAACAGGATAAACAAAGAATGAATAGCTTATGTGCCATCTATGAATGGAACTTCACATTCTAAGAGTGAAATTGAGAGTGAGCTGACGCTGAAGAACAAGGGAAACGTTGAGGCCCATGCACTCTGCGATGTCAGTAAACTTGCGGTGCTCGAGATTGCCGGAGCCTCCTCCTTTCACATTACGGCCTCATAATCGTACCGTGGTCTTGGGACGTAAAACCGCGGAAATCAATAAAAATAAATCAATTACGAATGAAACAATGAGTGGTCGTCATGAAGGTCGCCTCATTCCCGACTGCACGTAGCAATGACCCAACGTGACGCGAATGGAAAATGGTCACGTCCTCAAGGAATTTGGTATAGTTCCGACACCCTTGTCGAGAACAGACGCTGCAAGGGGCCTTCATTCACTTGCTGACGCATTGTCCGAAAAAATGTGGAACAACCAGAGCGTCTGATGCCGTCTTCTCCGAACACTTGATCAGTTGAGGAAGCTGCAAATTCTATCGAATTTATCCCATTGTGACGCAGCTTTATTGTGCCGCCTGGGCTTAGGTGTGGCCTTTAGAAAAGCCTTCTCGTACCGCATAGGTATGTTAGACATTTGCACACGCGACTTCTGCAACTCAAGAGACGCTAGAACATGTATTGTGTGAATGCGCTCTGCTTACCAACGAGCGCGATATTTTCGCGATGCTACGCGAGTCGACTTGACCAGAGGCCTTTCTAAGAGGAAAAAATTCTCGGACCATAACCTCACCGCTTCATTTTTTTTTTTTTTTTACATTCTCGACCGGGCTGAGTGACCCCTTGCAAGTCCACAATGGACAGGCACGTGTAATCTACCCTCTGATAGTCGCACCACCCTTTCTTTCTCTTTCTCTCTTTAATCCCTTAATCCCTGTTCCCGCAGTGGGGTAGCAAACCGGAAGGGTTTCTGGTTGACCTTCCTGCCTTTTCTTCTTCCTCCTCCTCCTGGTGTAGCAGATGCTGAGAACGCTACAGTGGCATGGAGTGTGTTGAGGCACGCGTTTTTACGAACCGCATGCGTTTGTTGATTGATTTGGAGGTTTAACGTCTGAAAACCAGCTGATTATGAGAGACGCCGTAGTGTAGGGCTCCAGAAATTTCGACCTCCTGGGGTTCTTTAACGTGCACTGATATCGCACAGCACACGGGCCTCAACATTTCGCCTCCATCGAAATGGAGCCGCCGCGGCCGGGATTCGATCCCGCGACCCTCGGATCAGCAGCCAAGTACCACAGCCACTAGAACACCGTGGCGGTGCATGCGTTTGTGTTCACGCCGACGTGGCGCGTTCTGCCATTCTTTGGAGTTGCGGATCCGAAACTTCAGCCGTTGACCCTACACATACACTTGACGTGTCAGTGTATAGGAGCTATACGGTACTGCGCTACTAAGTACAGCTAAGCGGTTCTAATTGCCGGTGACGACAACCGCATTTCGATACGAGCAAAAGCGAGGAATAAAAGAGCGCGTGCGCTTGCATCCAGGTGCACTCTCAAGAACGCCATGGGTTGTGGAAACCACCCACCATACGGCGTGCCTCATATTTACATCGCAGTATCCACACTTGAGGCCCCATAACGAAATTGACTCCGGCTACTATGCAGTCTTCGTGCTTTGGCGCGAACGCTTCTATCGCTCCGTACGTTTCCGTGCTCGCAATCACGAAACACCCGTGTCTCTTTAATCCGCGATTTCTATTCCGGGCAGCGACATCAGAAAGTGCGCGGTTCACCGACGTAGACGAGACCAAGGGCCTCGTGTCCAGTGAGGCTTTCCTAACGACCGGTCGCTACAGGCCTGGAACGGCTCCGGCTCGAATTCGCCCGCCAAGCTCGTTCCGTCGAGCGAGTCGAAACGGTTCGCGAGGATGCGCGCACGCATGTGTATACGCTGCACCGTCGAGATACAAATTAATACCGCGTCGCTGCCGAGCATAAGTCGTCGACGTCGTCCCTATACCGAGAGGCACGTACGCGGTAGTGCCGGTGCCTTCGGTATGTGAAACCTCACGTATACGTACGTGGAAAAACAGTAGGAATCGCCGCGCAGTCCCAAAGGAAGCGTGTGGGAGAGAGAGAGAGATTAGCGTAGTCGCGGCTCCCAGAAGGTCCGCTGGGCGTAGCGCGGCTTTGAGAGGGAGGAGGGTTGCCGCCGCGTAGGGCTAGACAAGGGGGGCGAGGTCCCAGTGCAGACAATACTACATCCACGTCGACGCTGGAGGACGCCCGTCGAATCGCGGTCATCGTGACGCGACCATCAGGAGCGCCGTCAGTCCATCCGTGATACCATTATCGGCGGACACGTAGCGCTAATTGAGCTTTGTGGCGAGGGGCACAAATGACTGGCTTTGCTGATCGATAATCGTCGCCCCCCTCTCCTTCTCGTGGAGGGGGGTACGCCTATAAATCACGGCGTCCCGACGCTTCGGTTCGGTTTTGCGGTTTCGGGTCGGGGAGGCATGCTTCCTTCCTTCCTTCCTTCCTTCCCCGGGCCTTTGGCGCCTCCCGCTGGTCGTGAGAAGGCGCGGCTCTTGTTTTCTGGATATCTAGCTCCCTTTCTCGCTGCACGGGCACGTGTAGCGGCCCCACGCACGCGCCGCTAATGATGTAGGTTCACGGGCGGTCAGCGCCGGTTCACCCTGGCGTTGACGTGAGTACACCGCGTGCGGGAAGAGTGATTTCCCGCTCCTCTCTGTGTACGTCTCTGCCGTCAAAACAGAGGCTCGTGTGTGTGTGCGCGCTTTTTGAACGTTGTGATACGGCTTGCCTTATTTTTCTTTCTTTCTTTTCGTTTTCGGTAAAGCCTATTCGCGCCTGATCCACTGAAGTCGAGAGTGGCATAGTCAAAGGTGCTCGCAACGCGGCAGCCCACAACCTCGCGCCGCGCGCATCACAATGCGCCCCTCTCGCGCGCCTCTAGAGCGCCGTGATCGAAGTGAGACATTAGTGGGGGTACAGATGCCACCTTGCGAGCGCGCATAGCGGCCAGTGCTCGCATTTGGCTTGCTTCCAAGTGCCTACGGCAGACCTGCAGTCTAGCGCTGGCTTCCCGCGCTGGCCCGAAATCTGACCGATTAGAACAGATTAGATAACGGAGCTTCGAGATGCATCCATTGCATTATATACGACATACCCTTTATAGAGAATCGGGTGCACGTTTGCTATATAGCGCGCAAACATGGCATATTCTAGTTGGCTTTTTTTTTTTTATTCAGTCGTCTTAATCGTGCCTTACTTCCGGTGGCCCTATAACATCATATTTTCTTGATTGCTCCGCATGACGCAGAGACAAATTGAGAAAAAAAAAAAAAGCTCAAGCGAGCTCCTCTCAGTGAAAGCCATCAGAACCGTTAAGCTGTTCTTTTATCGTTAATCGTGACGTAACTGGCAAGGTGTCGGTTAGGCCAATGTTCAAACATCGGTGAGCCAAGAATATGTAACCGGCCAGACTGTTAATGCTTTCGCGTGAGCGTCGACCGCACAGCTATACTTGTGCATATGATCCCTTTGGGAGCATACGCAGGGAAATTCGCCCGCGTAATTTGGGAAAAAACTATCCGTGCACAGATACCGATTCTTTCCTTTTAATTGAGAAATAATATCCCTGCACAGGCACGAATTCTTCCATGTACGGTGGGACAGAATGCACCTGCACGAGCCCGAATGCTTTCCTGTACAAGAAAACACTTCCCTGCACAGGCGCGAATTCTTTCCCGTACGGTGGGAAAGAATACCCAGGTGCAGGCACGGATTCATTCCTGTACATAGGAAAAGGGCGTCCTTCCACGGTCATGAATTCTTTTCCACGGCCATGAATGGTGGGAGGGGCATGAACTCTTTCGTTAACAGTGAGAAAAAAAATATTCTTGCGCAGGCACCAATATTTTCTCAGTAGTTCGCTTCGCTGATAAGTGGATAAGAAGAAAGAAAGAAAGAAAGAAAGAAAGAAAGAAAGAAAGAAAGAAAGAAAGAAAGAAAGAAAGAAAGAAAGAAAGAAAGAAAAGGCATGCGTACGTCACAGTCTATGAAAACCGACTGGCCTTACTAACTTGACCTGAAGTGTTCTTTATGCGCCACTAACTCGCGCAGTCTAGCTTGTAGAGGCACTGCCGGTGCCATTCCGTTTTGTAAATATGAGGAGGCGCTAAGTACATATAGTGTCCTGCCTGCTTCGTTCCGCATTCCGCCAAGGTACACGTTCACACGCTTTCGACACCACTCTTGACGACTTCGGCCAAAGTCTTTAAGCTACACCCGTATACACAAGGTAACTTTTCGCTGATAGAGGTCGCCGTGTCGCCTGTGTTGAAAAAAAGTAAGGCCGCAATTACGTAACGCACCGCGCACTCTTCGCCGTCGCCACTCTATGCTCAGCTTTTCTCTTTTTCTTTGTTTGTTCTTTTTTTTCTTTTGTCTTCGAGGTTCTCGAGAAAGATCGCTTCGCGTAATTGAGGCCCCGAACGCTTCACGGACATCATCCATCAGGCAATTTGTCACGCGACAAAGCTATCGAAGCTATTGCTCGCCACCCACAAAACGCGCGTGCTATAGGCATGAATGTGGCATGAATGTGTTTGCTTATCCGTATACGGATTAGGTCGGGGCCGCCGGAAGCACGTATTAGCGATCATTAATCTTTGATGAGCGCTTCAGAAACGGACGCGAAAGCGTGCGTCCTGCAGTATGGCAGCGTGCTGCTTCGCATGGCTAGTCTGAACGTTGGACTCATGAAACAAAAAAAGACTGACACGGGAAAGGGAAAGTGAGAGAGCGAGCTTGTGCGACTAGGTGCAGCTGACGATGCGACGTGCGTGAACCGCTGTTGTTGGGTGGCCGCCTGTGTGCCTTTGGTCAATGAAGCCCGCGGAAGTAGCAGTTTTCGAAGAGGAGGGCCCTCGAGATGGCTTGAGCAACTGTATAGGCTTGCGCGAGCCTACGCGCTTCCGTCTTGGGTAGACTTCTTTGGCATTGTGCTTCTTATTTGCGACTTGAACGCCAGAGAAATGGTGCCAAGTTCAGGAAGTCGCCTGTTAGCGTTGCTCTTCTTCTATTCTATTTTGTTTCTTGTTCTCTCTTCCTCTCTCTTTAAAAAAGTGGACGTACTAAGATTAATGTTTTTCTGTGATGACAGCGTAATGTTTGCACTCAATGCAAGCTGAAAAAATATTCCTGCACAAGAGAGTAAAAAAAAAAAAGTGAGCTATACAAAAAAAAAAAAAAAGCGGTAGACAACTTAGCATTTAAGGTTACAGGTTCCTTGATCTTTTATCTCCCCTCTCTCACTTAATTGACGGCCTTCTTCATACCGGCTAACGCGAACTTAACGTCCTGCCCCCGATATTAATCTTGTCATGTTTTAGAGCAGCTTATTTTCATTTTCTTGGCTGTATAGATAACAGGCATAGACGTTAAGCGCCATAAATGATGCTAGAACGCTTAGTTGTTTCTTCCCTTGGATATAGTCATCAAAAAGCCCCTTCCGCAGGTCGGTTTCAGTGTGCCTTTATGTTGCGATACAGAAATGGAAACAACGTTATGGGCTCTCGTTTATGCTATAGCAGGTCGTATCGCTAACTTCTGGCTGTACTCTCTTCTCTTTTCTTCTTATTTTGCGGTTAATGCGCAACACCTCACACGCAATCGTCAATTTATGCGCCGAGAGTCTGTGATTCTCCCGAATTCGCTCGTGCGAGCACCTGCTCTTGTATGAAGAACGAAAAGCCTTCGAGCCGTCGCCGACTGCAAGCAACAATGCCTCGTTTGCGGTCGTTAATTGACACCTTCCTGCCTCGTTTCTAGGTAGAAAATTTAAGAACGGACACGGCAACGGGTAACACTCGCATGCCTCCCCCTCAACCCCGCTAAATCAATGTTGAAAGCTAACTAACTGAAAGGCAGCATCATCCCTCAAGATCTCCATGACGTCCACTTGTACTTGAATGCACACCCTCTGTGTCACCATGGAAAGCCAGAGAGTGCGTGCGGAATCAGTGATACCAAGCAGGGAATATCTAGAGAAGGCAGAGAGAGAAAGAGAGAGGTAAGGGAAACACGGGGAGGTTAAACGGAGGAGGTATCCAGTTGTCTACCCTGCACTTGGAAAAGGAAAGGAGGAACATAAAGGAGGAGAGAAGAGAGGAGACTTTAACGGCACGTCTGTGTCTTTGTCAAATGCCATGGCACAGCCGCAACCGAGCAACATGGGGTCTGTGTACTTGCATGGCCGTCGCATCTCTCCGTTGCAGCGGAGAAATGCGATGCGGTGAAGCGTGCCTACTGTGCAGCGTCCGAGGCTATGACGGGTGGTCGGAATTAAACCAAAATATTTTCTCGCTTTAAACAAAAGGAACTTCGATTCAGCTTTCAGAAGCAAATCCTTTTCTTCTTTTACATCCTCTCAAATGAGTCAAGCACGTATTTATACTTGAAAGTTATTACGAAGCTATGAGTTCCTGAACATGCGGGTTTTTTTTTTTTTATGTTCTTCAATGCTAATGCCCTTACCGCTTCGAGACTACTTATTAATCAAGCGCATTTCTTTTTCCGCAACCATCGCCAACCACATAAACGCGGAAATGTTGCTCTGTTACCTTTGTAGATATCGCAAAAGTTTGTAATGACCACCTGAAGCAGACCAGATGTGGTACAGTGCTTCACCACTATGTCCACTGACTGTGAGACGTAGTGGCAGCAGCCAGAAGCGCGGTACGTTCTCCAGTAACTAAGAACTTTTTAAGGTGGTCTGTAGACTACTGGGTATTCTCGCGAAATTTTTATGCGGCGTAGGCGCGGGCAAGCACCGCAATATCAATGCGATAGCGTTAAAGAGCTCCTTTCGCAGAAATTCCGGTGTCGGCGTCGTTAGCCGTGAGCGAGAAATAAGCGCTGTCTGCGCGCGAAAATTCGAGGCAGATACTAATAAAGAAATAAAAAAAAAATACCTTCGGCGACCGGTGAACCGAACCTGCGACCTCTCCCTCCTGAGCCGCATATGCCCTCGTGCTTTCTTCTTCTTGAGGTGGGTACAGTGCTACACGCCACACGGACAAAGAAGACGACGCACAGGAGCGGCGCGTTTTCTTCTTTGTTCGTGTTTTGTGTAGCACTGCACGGGCCTCAATATAAATCATTATAAACCAGATCAAGTCTTTATTCTAATGGTGCCTTCTTCATCGGCGAGTTTTGATGGCGCATCTATGTCAAATGGCACAAGACGACGAGGAAGGCCACGCAGTAACACAAGTAACTCGCACTTTCTGCCAAATGGTGGCACAATCACGTGGCTAGCCGACTGAAGAGCATTGCAGGCGGATGAGAACGCGATGAGAATGGGGCCAGGCATCGCTATCGCGTTGAACTCTTAAGGCAAAGCTTGAGGGTCCAGCAATCTTTATTTTTTCAAATAACCCTCAACAGACAAAAAATAATTTTTGCCCTCAAAAACTGGGTTACGAGGGTGAACAGTGGAGCGATGTCCTTGATCATGATATTTTATAATGTAATTGGAGAGAGTGGAGCGTCTTTGCCTGGACGTTTGGAATGGAATGACCCTTCAGTTTACCGAAACACCATAAAAGCCAGAAACCTGCAGATGACCCGTACTCGGGCTAGGCTTGTCACGTACAGCGCTGCACACCCTCGACGTGTGAACTGCCATAGTGCTTTTTGCCACTCGGCCGCTTTACCTTACCTGAGAGTGCCGGCGCGCTGTACCAGGGGACAAACTCTCACAATTAGCTCACCTCACAAAGAAGCTATGGATGAGCTTTTGCTTGTACACGTTAATAGTTGCTTTTATTTCACAATACGTGTCAATACTCTGCCCTTCTTAGAGTTACGGCCTTTAATTTTCAGCAAAAGTTTATTGACGATCCATCATTAAAGAACGTAAGGCGTGCAGACACGGGAGAAGAAAGAGAACGCAGACACCTTATTCATTACATGACGAATCCCTACCGACGAGCTCAAGTTTCTCTCCTTCTAAATCATATACTGGGTTGGCAAGTGAACGACGAAGACAGTAGGACATGCAAACGGGACAATGGCGCTCCGAACCGCGCTATGCTCACCGAGGAGGGGGAAAAAAAGCAACGAGATATTGCCATGATTCGCTGGTGGCGTCGAGCGTCGCATGAAGCGTGTTTCTCGAGCAGCTCTGCTGAGCCGCCGTCGCCGTGCCTGCAGGACCCCGGCCATGAATAAGGACCGGACATAACTTTGAGACCGCGACGAAGCGGGCGCTCCGTAGAGGGAAATGGAGTTTTCACATTCCCTCCTCACGTGACCCCCGCGGTACGGACCAATACTCGATCAGCAGTGAGAGAGAGAGATTACAGAGGGCGCGAAAGTGGGTAAGGGGACTTCTAGCGTAGGGGCGCGCGGGCTTCGCCGGCGGCGGCGTCAACGGCGTTGGCGGACGGCTGCGCGAAGGCGAAGGGAAAGTACGAAAAAAAAAGGGGAATATTCGGGAAAAGGGTGATGATAATGGGCTGCGGTACCTTTTTTTTTTTATTATACTTCGTTCTCGCAGCTCCCTCCTTCTTCCTTTCTTGTTTCCCTATCCGTCTCTTCCCATCGTTGTTCCGTCTAGACGTCGGCCATTTTTCTTTATTCCTCCTTAGCTCCCACTCCCCCCCCCCCCCGTTTTTTTTTTTTCCCTCAGCATGCAAGCTTGCGAGTCGCTCGTACGGGCGCGTGCATAGCGAAGCAGCACCTCCGCCTCGGCGCGACAAGCCATGCAAACTCTTCCCCCATCCGGGAAGAAGTCTGTGCCGGAGGACATCGGCGACGGGAGGAGACATGCGGAGTGGAAGTGCCGGGAGTCGGGGAGAGTGGCGGCCGGCAAAGGGAAGTGAGGAAAGAGAATAAACACGCGCGCTCCCTCCAATCCACTCCCTTTCCCTCCCTCAACCGCGTCTCTCCCGCGCTCTCCCATCTCGCTTTTAGGTTTCGGCATAAGTGCGGGGCCTCAGCGCCAGCTCCTCGCTCTTGTTTGGTGGTGCGATCGGAAACGCGCGTCTCGGACGATTAGAAGAGAGGGAACAAAAAAAGGAAAGTGATCGAAGTAGTGAGGAAGTGGGGAGCCCGAGAGAAGAAAGCAGTAACATAACTCCCCGGAGGACGAAGGCCGAGGAAGTAGGAAACAGGCGCGGCGGCTGTCGCATAAAGAAAGGCGAAAAAAAGAAAAATAAGAAACGTAGCGGGCGCGACGTCTTTCCCATACATATATTTTACGGTCGTCCTATTTTTATCCTCCCTGTTCAGCCCCTCTCATCTTCCGGTAATCAAGCTGCGTTTAAACGGGACTCAGCGTTCACATTGTCGCCATTCATCGGAGGGATTAAGTTCAGTGTTTCGTCAAGCTTGAAGGTTATGTCTGCGATGGAAGGAATGAATTAGTGTGTAAACGCAGAGCGGCGTGTGTTGTTATTTGTCCTTTCGCGAGAGGTCGTCTCGCGGGAAGGCGTTTGGTTTAAGTGGACGACGTCGACGTTGGGAAGAATAGCGAAGCTAACCGCCGGTGTTCGCTTCAAGGACACCGAAGTCTTCTTCGTTGAAATGATTTCGCAAAAACAAAAGAAAGCTGTAAAAAAACCAAGAAACGCTTTCCGAAAGCTTCAAGAAAAGTTCGACACAATGCGTGAGGCTAACAGGAAACGAGAATATTGCTTCTACGTTTTGTGTTGTTGCCTTACACCGAGAAATATCGTAACTAGGTGGTTACATCTAATTACGTGTCACGCACCATGCTACATTTACACCCCCTACACCCCTACTGGAGGTGTACGTATTTTGACGTCACGCGTTCATATTTGGAATAGATACAGAGGTTGATATCCGCATTTTAATCTGCGCTTTATTTATTTTTTCTTTTTTGCTTCTGAAATCCCAAGATAAACTACCTTATTGCAGAAAAGAACACGCTGTTTGTTATCCAGCCTTGAAGCTTCTACCACTGAGTAACAAGATAACGGGCGAAGTAGTAATATCACCTCATTTAATGAGTAGACGATGATGGGCCGGTTTCTTTCTTCTTTCTTCTTTTTTTTTTTTGGGGGGGGGGGGGGTTACAGCGCTAACACACGAGGATGGTCACCCCAGAGCATGCAGCACACCCTGCCCATGACGCCGCGGTGCATACCCCTAGATGTACCCTATCCACCAATCAACGATATATCAGGGTGCGAACTGGTCAGGAGGTCGTCCCACTTCACATTCGAAGTGTGGTGCTGTGGGTGAAAACAAGATTCTTGGACGATTCAATCATTGGAGAGATATTAAATAAGAACGATGCCGGTGTTGCTGCAGCGAACAGCCGATATTAACCAGTAAATAGCCAGTAATTGCCAGTGCTCGCGAATTAAGTCGCGTGTACATTATTTCTGTTGTCGTTTATCGGAGCCAATTATGTCGCGATCTTGTAACCCTCGCATTTACGTGTCATTTTCTGGTGTATTCAGTGCTCTTCGGTGATTGAGGTTACTTTTGTCGGTGATTGAGGTTAAAGCCGGTGATCGAGGTTACTTTCGAGTTCTGCCCCCTGGCCACAATGCTGCTGCGCGAACATGTAAAAAAAACAAAAAAAAAACGAAAGATAAGAAAAGGGAGTGGGAGAGGTCGTTTATAGACATCGTCTTCAATAAAGCTATTCTATAAAAATAAAGGAACGAATTGAATAAGTCGGTGCTACTATTAAGTAAGTCGTAAAATGAATTCCTGAAGCCTGGGTTGTAACGAAATACAGGCTTCCGCACCGTGCACGGAAATATTTTCCTCATGACAAATGAAACATTGCGTCACCGTTTCTTTATTGCCGCAGACATCCAGTACATCAAACACGCGAGTATGAGCGCAATCCTGGCGTATAAGCAATCGATAAAATCAAAGCGGAAAGTGGATGACTCATGCGGGTTTCCGCGCAGAAAAAAAATAAGGCGGGCCTAGCTGTTTATGGCCGTGAAACGCAATATTTCGTATTCGACAGGAATGATGGCCCGCACCGAATGCTTTCCAGTTTAAGAAGGCCAGTTTCCAGTCAGTCAGTCAAGAACTTTATTAAGGTCCTGAGGAGTTTAAGCCGTTGGAGATCCTACGCGAGGCGCTCCTCGGGCCGAAACCGTAGGCGACGCCCAAATCGGGACGGGAACGTTGTGACGCTCCGCCAGTTCTTGGGCCCTCTGGACGGCCTGGAGTTGAACTTTGAGGTCCGGGCTTTTGAGGGCCTCTTCCCATTCGGGCTCACTGGAAAGAGGACCCTTTGGTAACGCGGTACATTGCCATAGCATGTGCGAGAGCGAGCAATAAGGCTCTGGGCAGTCTGGACAATTTGCCGGGATGTCCGTGTTGAAGTGACTTAGCAGAGAGCATTTTTTTTTTTACCCTGGCAGTTTCCACGGTTAGATTTGTGGCGGCGTTGTCCTTGCTATATTGTCATTGGTCTCGGACCACATAAGGCTGCGCTTTTGCCTTATTCTTAAGAGCGTCGTTCTGAGCTGTATGTAGTGTAGGCAATTTTTGCACGCTCCTGTTTCACTGCTGTTCGCTATAGGTTGTGCGTGTCCACGAGGCTTGTGGCAAATTATTTTCCTTTAGAGGTGGACCTGAACCCCTATGTGTGGAACATGCTGGGCTTCCCTAGATATTTTCTGAAGAGGATGGGTCATCGTTCAATTTGTAGTCAACGAGCTAAATTTATTCCTACAATCAGTCATCGGTAACGTGTTATTCAGCCATGTGGAGTAGATCATGTATACGTGCGCGTCGTTGCTTCTCTAGCGTAGCAAATGGAACGCTGCTTAGTCTTCCTGAAACCAGCTCTGTCCCCCCCCCCCCCCTTCTCCTCCTACCCCCACCCCCACTCCCCGCTTTTCCGTTTCCTATGCAACTACAAGCGACTTACTGGGTGATTAAAGGGGAAGTGTCGTTATTTTCACCGGTGCGGGACTGTGCAGGTGCGCGTTTTTGTGCGATTTCGTGTAATTTTTCACCAAGTATTTGTTCTTCCCTGCCCCGCCTCGGTAGTCTAGTGGTCATGGCACTTGGCTGCTGATCCGTAGGTCGTGGGATCGAATCCCGACCGCGGCGGCTGCATGTCGATGGAGGCGAAATGTTGCGGCCCGTGTGCTGTGCGATGTCAGTGCACGTTAAAGAACCCCAGGTGGTCGAAATTGCCGGAGACCCCCACTACGGCGTCTCTCATAATAAGAGCTTGTTTTGGAACTCCACAAATCAATCGCTTTGTTCTCCCCCTTTTCCTACAGCTGAATTCATAAAAGAAAAAAAAAAGCAACTCGCAGTGATGATATTTGAACTCCCATTCAGTCACCGCATGCTCAGGGCCCTATTCTAAAACGATCGTTTTCCGCAACAGTGTCGCTTCGCGCGGCTTATAACCTCGCTCGCACAGAACCGCACAGAACGCGCGGCTTAGAACCTCGTCCGCCTTTCCTCAACCACCAAATCAGCGTGCACCTGAGAGTGAAATCTACAAAAGAAATCGCCTCGGAATATTGTCTAAGTAGGAAATAACGCATCCCCAGTGCTGACGAAAACTACCACTTGAAAGTTTTCACGGTGTTGTGTTTGCGGCAATATACGGGAAGAAAAGTGAGGATCGAACTAAGGGGGAAAAAAAGAAAAAGAAAAGAAATGTACAGGCGTAATCCGTATCCGAATGAAGCGAGGCATCCTTTATAGAAGATGTCAGTGAAATGCTGCAAGCCACTTTTGCTTTGCGAGATCGTGGTAACACGGTGGTCGAATGCGCGCGTAGGTGCAGTGCTTGTTCGACGACCTATCGTCTCTACAATTCGTTGAACCGATTTCGTCCCTGACGCAATCTCGGTTTTTCATTTCGATTTGCTGAGGCATTTCTAGCGCTACAACCCTTACTGGTCACAAGGGGGCCTGCGTTTCGCAAGCCTTTTTTTCCACGTCGTTCCGGTTCCTAATCGAAATAACTTTTCTTTCCTTAGTTCTCATATTTTTGTCCTTCACTGCACGCCGTCGCTCACGATGTGTTTAGCGTCAGTATTAGCTGACGTCTTCCTAAGTTGCGGAAGAAATTTCAGCCTGCCAGGGTTCTTGCAAATTCGGACCCTGAACCGCGGTCCCCTTCTTTCAATCCCGCTTTCCGTCCAACACGAGTGGAGGCCTTCCGCGATCTTGCGCGCCGTCGCTCCCGATGCTAGGGGCGCGCTTGCATGATCGAACTCCCGCTCTCGAGAGGGCGCGAGCCGTCGCCGCGGCCGTCGCCGCTGTTACGCAAGCTCGCCGCCCGCATCCCGAACGTATCGATCCCGGAGCACCCTCGTTGCTCGCATCCCCCCTCCCGTTGCTGCGTTCGGGCCGTCCCACTACGGAAACCGTCCCGCGGTCCGAATGCGGGGCCGTGCTGCGGCCGCACTCGGAAGGCAAGGCCGTGTCAACGTCCGCCGGATAATGCTTTACCACAGCTCTCTTCCTCTCTCTCGTTGTCATAATACGTATACGAAGCTTTTCGGACGTCTTCGCTCTTTCGAGCGCGGGGTTCTGGGGTAGGAGCGAACGGGGTTAACTGCGGAGAAGGGGGGGGATAGATATTATAAGAAGGGTAGCGAGGTTAACTAGAATACAAATCCAATTTGCTACCCTGCACTGGCGAAGGTGTAAGGGGAGATGGAAAAGGAAAATAATGAGAGCAAGAGAGAGAGAGAAAGACTGAGTTAGGTCCTTCACACACACACACACACACACAGAGGGAGAGAGAGAGAGAGAAGTGTCACAGTCCTTCTGCGAGGCCTATTTCAAGTAAAAATTTGAGCAGCACTTCCGAGGGTTTCTGATTTGAAGCTGGATTGTTCTTTCACTTAAAGATGGATTGTTCGGACAGCGGGAGGTCGTCGAGGGGCTCGAGGTACGGACCAAAGCCTCGCTTCTGATGCTATGCAGATGAAGTCTCCGTTGTCTCAAAAGTGCTTTTGCGAAAGCCGGTTTGGGGAAGAGTGCAGTGTTAACGAGAACACACAGCATATCACAAACTTCCGAGAATGCGAGAGGAAGCGGCCTAGAAAGACATTGTTATCAAGCAGGTGGAAACTAGGAGGACAGACAGGCGCGTGGGGGACGCTGACGAGTGTTGATCACTCGATTCGGTTGACTTCAGAAACCACGGCAACACTCCCGCGCTTTCTTCAGAGGCGATCATGCCAGTTAATGCACACTAACGATAACAATAAAGCTTGTACCATTTGAGCCAAATCTGAGAATTCGTCCCGAATGTTGGCAGGACATATATGCAGCTACGCATCACAACGGTTTTAGAATTCATCTGGGCCATCGGCCGTTTGGGTTTTCGCCTCATAGCTGAACTGCTTTGTGCGTGTTCGGCGCTCACCATACCTGCGGGCCGACGCTAACGAAAGCGTGCGCTTGGCACTACGGACCTGTTATATTAGACGCGAAAGAAAAAAAGTCAATTTGCCATCCTCACCAAAATTACACCAGTGTTATCTAAACTCGCAAGGGAATGTCTGGGAATTCAAGCGACGTAGATTTTGCAGGGGTATTTCAACAAACTTAGTTGCAATTTTAAGTTCGCTAGCTTTCCATATCATTTCACAGGCTGGCCTGGCGTCACTTGCACCCATAGGTAATTTCCTCATTCGACACGTAACAGGACGTCTATTGAATGCGCGACTTATGTAGTAATTGCTATACGTGCAATAGCGATAGTATTACTAATACCAGTATTGCCTATACAAGGTGCTAAAAAAATTAAAACTAACAGATGACAACGTACGTGTAATGCCTAAAACTTCAGTTTTAAATATGGTGTCCTTGAATATTTTTCCTTATGTGTATGTTACATCTTGAGTGTTTCTTTTTAAATTTTTTTTATAATGGAAACTTTTATTAGACCACACCTGTTTCTATACGACATGTTGCTCTCCTTGTGCCATGGGATAGCGGGGCTTTAGTCAAGCAGCAGATATTGATGACCCTGCTATCCTCACCAAAACTGGTACATTCTTCTGTTGTGTCACAAATTTACCAACGCTGTAATGTGTTATTATGCACCGTTTGTAGTAGAAATGAACAATTCCAATTACAATTCCAATTGTCTATTTATATCTGCAATTATAATACATGTATCGGTAAGAGAAGCTGAAAAAGCCTGTACAGTCTTGTACCTGGCCTTTCGGGTAGAAATGTGAGATGACCTGTGGGAAGTTCCGTTTGACAGATTTACCACAGCGTGAAACCCCGATAAAGCTTGAGCATTGTGGTGCAGCTAGATCTCTCCCTCTGCTATTTCCTGCCGCCATAGTGCACTATGAGCAACCTTTATTTTAGGGGCGAAGCTCCTTAAGGCGTAGGCTTGTCTGCCGTAGTTGTCCGTCGTAGCCACTTCGTCTTCATCGAACGCTGAGCTGCCTCGAGCGCTGGCACGCGCTCTTGTGTCACGAGTTCACGCCGGTTCCTCTTCGTCTACTCCGGCGTCACTCAGTTTCGGTTTCGTTTCGTATTACGTCACAATAGCCCCAGTTTTAAGTAGCTGTTCACAACTTTTCTGAAAGGTAGAAGATGCGAAACGAATACCACAGTGTTCTAGAGAACTCAGTTGTCTGTCCATACAACACGAAGCATGGCTAAATTAATCCGGAACTCGGCACGATTTACGATGAACCTCCGGAGCTTCGCCCACTCATCATCATTCACTCCGTGGATATGCGTGGACTTTTTTTTTTTTTTTTTTGACAAGGGGAATGTCAGCTTCTACGTACTCCACAAACATAGAGTGGATGTTCAGATAACCACAGCTAAAGCCATCGCTGTTTACATGCAGTCGCGTGTTCTCATACTCCACACGGTGACACGAGCTTTCGAACTCGCACAGATGCCACGTTCCATAGAGTTATGACCGCTGCTTGAAAATTGGGGAAGCTAAGGAAAACAACCATCCTTTCATTTCATTCATTTCAATCATTTCATCCCGTGCTCACCGTATGTTACGTACATCATCATCATCATCATCATCATCATCATCATCATCATCATCATCCTGTTTTAGGTCCACTGCAGGACGAAGGCCTCTCCCAACGATTTCCAATCCACCCTATCCTGAGCGAGTTCCAGTGGGTATAGTACGAATAAATGAAAAAAAAAAAATCAAGAAGCAACGGGACGCCAGCCGATGCCTTCCCGTTGCTATTGCTCAATTATGAAACCATCTACCCGTCGATGTCGGTCCTTGGCGTTCTTCAAGAAGTAGCCGTACAAGAGCGTTCCAGTATCTTTTTTTTTTTTTTACAAGGATATGATACAGCCACGAAGCTTTTCCTTCCCGATCTTGTAACCGTTTCACCACCTATAGTAGCTTAGGGCCCTATTCATAAACCTATCTTATCCTTATCGCTTGTTTTCCTTATCTTCCCTGTGCCCTTATCATGCTTCATGAAGAAATTAGTCCGGTATCTACAAACAAGCCTTGTGATAGTCTTTCGCACTGATTACCATTTAAGTCCCTTAGCGCGCTTTAATATCACTGTGGCGATAAGGAAAACAAGCGATAAGGATAAGGTAGGTTTATGAATACGGGCCTCAGAGTCGATGTCGCGGAAACGCGGAAACGCGGCGTAGTGGTGGTCAGGGGCCGTGATGGAGCAAGGGCGGCCGACGGTCACAAGAAACTATACCCTTGCTTGACATTCGCGACTCTTTCGGGAGAAACAATGGCCAGTGCCTACAGGAGACAAAGTTGCAACTGGCGATACGCTATTGCATGCAGTCAAACCTCATTTGACACGTCTGGCCCTCCCTTATCCATCGCTTAACCCACGGTAACCATTGCAATAGCATAGTACCATCAATTCTGGACCGGCCGCCAGCCGTAATCGATCACATCGCGTTCCCACGATATACAGTTGCGAACGCGAGGCAAGATGCGCGAGCCGCCGGCAAAAAACACCCCGAGAGATGGATAGGCGATAAGAAATGCCGCAGTACAACCCAGATCGATTGTCCTTGCACATTCATCCCCCGGGGCGACGCAGCTTCCGTGATCTATCAGACGGTGTGGGCGTCTTGAGGGCGCGGTTAGTAAAAACATGTATAGCTACTGAGGCCTTGATGGCGTTGTCTATATAGCGCAACCCTGGGCACTTCCACACTGTCCGAGCTTTGCTGTTTTCCGATGCAGTTTGATATGCCGTGCTGCGTGCCCTACGTATTATAGCTACTGGTCTGGGCGATGTGCTTATGTGTGGACTGCAAGCGGAATAGGCTGTGAAGCGTTCTTTTGGGTGCTTCCGGTGAAAAGGTTTGACGGATTGATAGCGAAATGTGCGAGACTAGCACTACAGTGCCTAGAAATATTTTTTTCTAGGCACTATACTAGCACTGCCGGCTGGCTGGGACTACGGACACTATATATATAACGCGTGTATGTTTGTAAATATGAACGCTGGTAAACGTTGGAGGACGCTGAAACAACGTCCTTAAACGGACATTAAGGAGCAATACGGTTTTTCGTGTATTACCAAATTACCCTTTTACAATAGCAATAGCACCGCTCTTGCTGCGACAGCATGGTTAGTAATCGAGAAAACGCACAATAAGAAAATACAGATGGCGACGCCTCCTTCACGTTCCCGCCACAAGTCGCCGTGACGTCACAGATTTCGAAGGCGCCTTTCATGGAGCACAGATTTATTTCCCACGGAAAATTAGTCACGTTGTGTTGTAGGGGGGCCACAGTCCTAACGAAGCAAGTTTCATCCAGTTTTATTGAGCTGATGCCGCCGAAATACGAAAACAAAAATTACTTTCAAATCCGCGACGTCACGCTTACGTTCGCGTTGCTAGGCTTCGGCGCGAAATTAAAAAATGAAACATTTTCTCTTTTATAGACTGAACCTATGGTGGTGAAATCAACGGCTATAGAGTTCTCGAACAGTAATATGTCAGTCCCAGCTGATTCACTGTTTCTCTTTAATGTCCCTTTAAGAGTGGAATGCAGGAACTTTCGATGCTGGCAGGCAGCACTGAGTCTATCGCAAGTAACGCAAGAGCGAGCAACAGTGACTTAATCCAAATTTTCTGGTCCGGACAAAACTCTCGGGCTGTTACTCCTGGCTTTACCTGGAACATACTTCGTCGCCGCTGCAAGGCACAACAGCCCAAAACGTATCTGTATAGCTATTGTTTTCTTGCCTAATTAGCGCGTATTACCGAGCCGATGCGGCGCTTTTCGGGCGCATTTCCTTCGCACACGGTTCAATCCCCATCCCGCCTCAGTTCAATTCCCATCCCTACCAGGCTCAAGTGTCTTTTCAGAACAAGTGCTTTTCTGTGTTTACAGGAACTAACCGGGCAAGTATGGAGTTAATGTGAGCGTTATTCAATCTCTCGTTATCCTTTGAATCGATTGCCGCCTCCATTTTCCCGTCACGGTCAATGCTGCCAACGCATTTTCTGCAGCACGAACCTTTAGCGCTAACGCGTTAATGTGGATACCGTCTGGGAATGTGGATGTCATTCTGGAATGTCGACCGCACAAGACATTACAACTGAAAGTGCAAAGGCGCTGCCGCAGTTTGTAAAGACGACAGACTTGCACAAGCGACTGTAACAGCGATGTGTGATGTCGCACACCATGCAGGTGCCACTGACTCTGACAGTGTGCTATATGCACACCCTCTCTCTCTTCCTCTTTCCTTTCACCTTTCAATCTCCCCTTCCCCTCGTGCAGGGTAGCATACCGGTTGTCCTACACTGGTTAACATCCGTGCCTTTCCCTCTCTACTATTTCCTTCCTTCCTTCCTTCCTTCCTTCCTTCCTTCCTTCCGTCTGGGAAATGTCTTCCACGTCGCCTCCTCGCAGTGGCGACAGTCAAGCTGGGGCAAAGGCTCCGAGCACGAGCAACGATGCCGAGAGCCAAGCGCATAGTGATGAGCAGGCTGCAGCAGTGCAAGTTTTCAGGTCGAAAAGCAGTATTAGTTCGCAATTAAAAAAAGAAAAAAAAAGATCAACTTACGCTGAACGACCAATAAGAAAGTATATATAAGAGATGGGGCGGGATCCCACTAGCGAGAACATTGAAAGTGTAGAAACTGGATTCTCTCGTGTGGTTGCGTTCAGAAAATTGATCCTACTTGTCGAGGTATTTTGCCACAAACCCGCGAATCAGACGAAGAGAGAGAGAGAGAGAGAAAAAAAAAACTACGGCGGGTCCCACGCATTGTGGAAATGATTTGATTTCTGGGGTTCCACGTCCCAAAACCACGCTATGATTGTGAAAGACGCCGTACAGTGGAGGCTTCCGGAAATTTCGACCACTCGGGGTTCTTTACCGTGCACTGACATCGCACCCTTACACAGGTCTCAACATTTTGCATCCGCCGCGTCCGGGATTCAATCCCACGGCACCAGGATCAGAAGGCGAGTGCCATAGCCACCAGACTACCGTGGTGGGGCCATTGCGGTAATCGACGTCTTGCACAGCAATCAGTGAGGAATTTGCCTCTATGCCGAACTGTATGACATACAGCCAGTGTTACGAGTAGGATCAATTTCGGTGCGCAAACAGAGCACAAGCACCATCACTGCAACTGCTTATGCTTTAGGTTTATTTACTGTATGTAGTACGCCGTGGGAAGAGCCGCCATGGTTCAGCGGCAGCGTGCTTGCTTGGTACCTCGACATACCAAGCACCCGTTCCGCACCGGGGATAGGCTGACGGTTGTCTCTGTCTGCCCGCTTGCTATGTCCCAAGCTACAACAAAAATGTTGGAGAGGCCCTGCAAAACTTCTTTAAAAACGTCAAGAAATAGTTTCCATCAGTCGCAGAGGCTCGTGTGAGCGTGTGGATGGATGGATGGATGGATGGATGGATGGATGGATGGATGGATGGATGGATGGATGGATGGATGGATGGATGGATGGATGGATGGATGGATGGATGGATCGATGGATGGATGGATGGAAAAACTTTATTGAGGTCCATTAGGTCGCGCTAGTTTTCTAGCGCGAAGCAGGCCGCTCCCACGTTGGGACAGAAAGGGATAGCCTTTCGGCCGCTTCGCGGGCCCGTTGGACTGCCCATAGCTGCTTTTCTAAAGTGGGGCTGCGTAGAGCTGCGTCCCACCGCTCTTCAGTATTGTCCTTGTCGCTGTGTAACGCGGAGCAGCGCCAAAGCATGTGACTGAGATCGATGGAAGCGTGGGAGCCAAAAATTATTCCACCTTGCACACCAGGGAACTCGCGATTCGGTTTCAAACGCAGCTGGGAATCGCCCGCTCTTCTTTCAATAAATGACGCCACAGGGAATGAGAGGTAATGAATAGTTACAAGAATAAAAAAACACTCGCATTTATATTACCTGAGGCTCCGTGTTGAAAAGGTATATGTCGCTTAATGCTGGCTTTGCCGCCTCAGAGGGCATGCTAATAATGGCAACCAGCATTCTTAAGAATACCGCCATCATCGTCATTATAATCACAGTCACCTTCGCGTAGAAACGCTCAACCCCGCCGGTGGCGTCTCCACCAATGTACTGTTAAATCATTTCTCACATCGCTCGCTATATCGGTTGCTAAAGGGCTCAATGGTCGTAGGTACCCAACGCCTCTCCAGCTGTACTCCACACTTAACGTATTACCGGGGACCCTGGTATTACCCAGGGCTTTAACGCTTGCTTGTCGTTCACGATGACTAACTCGAGAGCTGGGCGTCTCCTATACGAAAAGGAAGGGCGAGGCGCACCCGTTTAACTCGTGCATATTAATAGTATCGGAAAGATCGATTACGTCTTACTCTGTCGACGACCACACGTTGTGCTGATGGCCTGTACTGGCACTCGTCACCGACAAGTATAGAAACGCGAGTGTCGTCACGTCCGCCCGTCGCAATAAATGTCTGCGCGTTATGACGATTTCGTTGTCTGGAAGCTCCAGACGAGACTAGCCCGCACATTACGATCGACGGCAAAAAAAGAACAAAAGAAAAAAAAAAGTCGGGAGTGATTTGGGGGAAGTACGGTTTACGCGTGGTACGGCATGTCGTTTGAACACGCTACTGAGCCTCATAAATTGTTAAAACAATAAAGGAAGAAAAAACCTGTACGGTGATATGTACCGACAACGTGCAAGCCTGCTTTCGGAAGTTGTTTTTTTTTTTTATGGATTCCGCGGAAATCACGAGAGGGTCAGTGAATAACCGATGATTCCCGATGCATCACGTTTCTTTTGCTCGCTGTGGCTGCACATAAAGAAGGAGTTTTGGAGAAGGAGGCGTCACGCAGACGCAAGGAAGGCTCAAGGAAAAAGGGGGAGAGAGAGAGAGTCAGACAGACGGACACTCTAGACGCCAGAGCAAAACCATCGTCGCGGCTCGTCGACTGGCTCTAAGCGTCCGTGTACAGGCACCGGCATCGGCCTTGTCCCAAAGCATCATTTATTACCATTACTAAATTTTTGCTGTCCGGTTACTCATCAGTAAGTTGTTTCCGGGTTCAGTTGTTTGTAGCCGCAGTTGTTTCGTATTACGTTATTGATTTGCATTATTCGTAAAGCTGCATTTCTCGCTGTGCAGCTGCGTTTATGCAGCTTCGTGTGTTGAGCGTTTCTGATATCGCAGACAGCGTTCGTGACAGCTATAGTAGCTGACGGGGTTTTAACGTTGCCATGCCCGTGCTGTGAACCATCAAAGACGCTGCAGTACAGAATTCCCTTTGCCAAATTTTCCCGGCCACCACCACCACCACCACCACGGGCACCACCACCAATTACTACTACTACTACTACTACTACTACTACTACTACTACTACTACTACTACTACTACTACTACTTTTCTCCTGTGCGAAGTTAGGCTACCGGCCTATATTGGCCACGTGCTGTTGTCCTAATAATTTGCGATTTCTCGCTGACGCTGCGTTCATTGGTTTCTCGAAGACGTGCTAGTGAGTCATGCAAATAAAACCTCCGCAAACTCAGCGCGCGTCACGTGATATCCCTTTCCTTCTTCTTTTCCTTTCTTTTTTCCTGCCAGCTCTCTCCTCCTCGAGTGCAGGTAGGGTAAACCAAGTGCAACCTAGGTAATTTGATGGTACTGTGAAGTCAAGAATGTCCAAAACCCATCCATAAGGAATCGCCGCGCGGTGGTGGGCTGAAAAAGCGAAATATAGCAGAGACTACAAAGTCCACCCTTTCGAAATACTAAGTGCAGAAAGCACCAAAGGCCAATTGGCGGTAGCTCTCTTCCCGTAGAGAGAGAGAGAGAAAGAGAAACAAAACAAAAATAAACAGTGGGATGGATGTTGGATGGCACTGGGAATCGAACCCTGTGCTTCGCGCATTGGAGGCGTCATGGTGAACCTGCGTGCCCACCTTTCCTACGCGTTTCTATCTTTCTCCCTCTTATTCCAAAAGGTACAAAAAACAAGAAAACTAAATGTGGAAGACAAGAGGCACGTACATAAACTCAAGTAA
The DNA here is from genome assembly GCA_013339685.2 of Hyalomma asiaticum. Taxonomy (NCBI): domain Eukaryota; kingdom Metazoa; phylum Arthropoda; class Arachnida; order Ixodida; family Ixodidae; genus Hyalomma; species Hyalomma asiaticum. The sequence continues at coordinate 103,958,163 of CM023482.1, forward strand.
ATTGATTCTAAGTAAGTGTTGCGCGGAAGCACACGGCATAGTTCATTCCTCAATCTTTAGTAAAGGTTATCGTACGGGCTGTAGCCGTGGTCTGGCTGCCGCAGCATGAAATCTTCGCGAAACTCCAGGCCCGTAATTGCGCGCGAGGCTAGCCAGATTACGAGGTTGTCTGCGAAACACGGTATAACCACCACATGATAAACGTCACAATCATTTCTCTTTTTTTTTTTTTTTGTTTCCGAGAACAAGCGGTGCGTTTCGACGAACAGCAGCTAGTTTTCTCGTGGTTAAAGCGGAGCTCTTCGTAACAGAACAGGGGTGCTTCCCCTGCCACGCGCCTGTTGCTTCCGGTTACGGAAAAAAAAAAGAAAAAAAAAGGGGATACTCTTTCGGATGAGCGTCTATATAGAGAGCCTTTTTCTTTCGTCTCTGTTTTCTTCAGTGGTTTCCCTAACGCAACGAAAACAACTTCCGCGCGTTTCACCTCCGCTAGAGAGAACATCCGCGGCGATCGGTGGGCATTAGTTTAGAACGATGCGGCGGCGCGAGGAGACGGCAAAGTATAAAGAGACGCGCCTCTCCATATACGCCCGCTTTCCCGTGAAATGTTCAAAGCCGTTCGCGCACCTGTTCGCGGCGCAGCAGTGCAAGGTGCACCGCTGCGCAAACACCCTCGCATTCTCATGAGGATGTCAGCCAGCACTGCGGAAAGGTTATTGAGGTTCGTTTAACAGGCTCCTATAACGTATACCACCGCCATTGTCTCTCGCGTTCACCGCGTTCGCTCGCATCGGGGCTTTGCATCACGTCAGGCGTGGTTAAACATTAGCATCTATCAATCGCCAAGAGGGGGGGTGGGGGGGAGCTGCTGCACTGTTATGGCATACACGCTATACAACCTTCAGATCGTTGCGTGCACGAAAACCTATTCCAGGAGGAGCGAGTATTATTATTTTTCGGTTAGGTTTCTGTCCTCTCTGCGAGTCTTGCGTTATAAGAACCGAACGCAAACCGCCGTTGCCTTGCAAAATCGCGAACGGTGGTTTGTTCCGCAGTTGCAGTTCTATCGATTTATGCCGCCTCGCTTGTATTATGTACATGCACGTGTGTACCAAGTGCGCTCTATGCGCGTGTTTACGCTGCGGGCAGCGTCCTTTCATCGACCGTTATAGGTGTTTGTGCGTCGTTATTTGTTTCTTTTCTCCCGCTGGTAATGTTAACCATTGGTAAAAGGCCTGCTACTGGAGAGTGCGTCGCCCCTTCGGTGGCACCGAACTAACAGGTGTACGGCACGCGAAGTTTACGCCGGCGCATTTATGCATGAGTTCGATTCCCGGAACCATGCGTGTTCGCTGTCTATAGTGTGCACTTCATACGTTTCTCAACCTTTCTTTCTTTTTTTTTTGTCTGTTTTATTGAACACTGGAGTGATGCACCAGTCTAATTTCACGTCTTATTTGAGGGCGTATTGGCATGAGAATTAATCAGTTTTAATAGTGGCGATTATGGTGGTGATGAGAAGTATTCTTTCTCGAGATCTCAGCGATATGATGTTCTTCCAGCGTCATCTGAAAGAGGAGGAGAAAGGAACAAGAAAGGCCGGGAGGTTAACCTGCGCTGAGCCCGGTAGGCTACCCAGCACTGGGGAAGGGGGAATGGGAGGGAAAGTTCTGGAGGATAGAAAGAGCAAAAAAAAAAAAACTAATAAAAAATTCTGCAGTGATGCTGGCGTTATGGAGGTTGTTTGTCCATTTTCAAAGACGGTTAATTAGTCCAGTAGCATTAAGAAATTGCAGCAACGTCATCTGAAAAGTCTTAGTATGACAGGATCCTTATTTGAAGTGTGTGGTGCCCCAGGAGTCGAATCAGCGTACCTAGCGGCTTAAAAGCGGAAAGCCTTAGACAGTGATCGAACTTAGGTGCATGACATAATGATACTGAGATAAGCGACGCGAGGTTAGAGGCGAGTCGGCCATAAGAACATGGTGCATCTAAAGCTGTAAGCAGCGTTCGTCCTTGTTGCAGCTGGTGATAGATAAGGTGGCCTTCACGGTACAAAAGAATACTGTTCCGTCTTGGTCCGACCTGATCGGTCAGTTCAGCTTGTCAGGGCGGTATTGACCAATCGGAGAATTGTGATTGGTTAAGGGCAGGCCAATTCTTCCTTGACAAGCAGAACTGACCAATCAGGGAGGACCAAGAAGGAATAGCATTCCGTATTCCGTTTTACAATAAGCCCCCAGGAGCTTACTGATGTCAGTGTCGTGTTTGCCCAGTGTCTCTCCAGTGTCGTGCAGCACGAGTGCGCACCTGGGTTTTCTCTGCGCCTCCTCCATCTGACACTTCGCCTAGCGAGTCAAGCCTGTACGGACGGTCATCGTGGGATTGATATCCACTTAGATGAGTCCTTCTAGTCAGTCGTCGTTTGCGAAGTAGCTGTTCATCACACATAAGTGTGGAAAGCCATGCGGACTTTGTGCGCATGCCCTCACGCAGACAGACAGACAGACAGACAGACAGACAGACAGACAGACAGACAGACAGACAGACAGACAGACAGACAGATAGATAGATAGATAGATAGATAGATAGATAGATAGATAGATAGATAGATAGATAGATAGATAGATAGATAGATAGATAGATAGATTTACGGGAAAACCACGTGGTTGCATGGTGGTACTGCGCGAAACAAACAGGGACGAAGGAAGGAGACGCACAAACAAGCGCAAGTGTCTCCTTCCTTCGTCCCTGTTTGTTTCGCGCAGTACCACCATGAAATCGTTCCAACTAGGCCGGCTAGCCGTTTTACCACGTGGTTGATTAGCATACTAAATAAACGTTAGGGAAATGCGATGGATCTTGAAACACAGAAGGTTACAAGCTTCATTTATGTTCAATTAACGGGCGTCTTCGACCAGCCTGCAGCAGGGTTGCGGGCTGAATCGAGAGAAAGGACTGAAGCCAGTTCCACGCGTGTGAAGTTTCAGTGAACAGCGCAGATTGGGCGAGGGCGTCAATGTCGCTATCACTGTCATGTAGTACAATCATTATCGCTATCACTATTGCGTAGCATTGGACTGAGGGCAAGGGTGCGGCTAGTGGGCCGAGGACAAACGCCCTCTGCACAACTCGCCTCTTTCTTTCTTTCTTTCTTTCTTTCTTTCTTTCTTTCTTTCTTTCTTTCTTTCTTTCTTTCTTTCTTTCTTTCTTTCTTTCTTTCTTTCTTTCTTTTCATTCGCATAATCACTATCACGTAGCAGTGTGGGTAGTGGGTAAAGGGGAAGATCGAGTCCGCTTTTTCTCTTCTGCGTGACAGCGGACATCGGGCCTCTTGGGCCGGGCCTCTTTTTAATATAGTGGTCACGTCTACTCATAATTCGCAGCTACTGGGTGAAGTCTTACTGCCTCGCTTCTCGACCAGCGCAGTTATCTGGACATTGCTTAGACATCAAGAACTCGGGCTTCGCGCGATCAACGACAAAACGGAGTGTTTGTCTAGAGGCCAGTCACTCCTAAGCACTACAGCAGTCGATGACAGCCTTCTAAAACGGTATAGGCTAACTGACCCTATGGAGGCCGTGTACGATTGCGATGTTGTAAATCAGAGTGCATAGCCTTTACTTTAACAAAAAATCGTGTCTCGGAACACGTAAACTGCTTGTACACATTATGGCTACTCGTTTTCGTCGAATGTGACATTAACTCTAGTTACTCGGTTTAAGCCACACGACTCTGGTGTCACGCCCAGACTTCCATTCCTGGTTACATGCTCTTTTATGACCTCACTTTTCAGAATGTCAGCTAACAAAGCACTTGACACCACAAAAGATGTTTACGGCCGCTGGAGAACAAACGTCACGTCGTCATTCAGAATCCCTAAACTTTCACAAACGGTAGTGCATTTTTGTTTAGTATCTACGTACATGCGAGTATTGTAGCATCTCGCACTGCGCGTGGCGCTGGTTGCTTCCGGGACCGTAAAGTGTGAATAGCTGTCACGCTTTTTCTGCCGAAGCGGTGTCGGCGATAACGACCGTGAAGCTTAACCAAACACTAGTTACGTGCCAGCGGTGGTATTACTATAAAGGGTAGCGTTATTTCCCTGCATAACTTGTTTCCGGGAATTGCACGTCGTACGGCGCCCCATCCATGAATGTGCGGGCACAATTCAAAACAAACGCGCGCTCATTCGTATGCAGAAGGCAGGGGCCACAATTCCTCGCTAACGTTAAGCCGCTAGATGCTGCTGGTTACAGGAAAATAAGTGCACCATAAGCTTCCTAACGGAGGAATCATCAAGAGAGTTCGTAAACACTATACGTAATTCCGTTACGTAATGCACATAAGGGAACATCATCCTAAATAATCCATTCTTACGCAGCAATAGCAGACACTATACCGTACGGTGGTCATGAATTAGTCGGCATTAGTGAACATTCCGCAAGATTAGGAATCATTTATGCGACATTGCGCGTTATATAGCCGGCCTTTACTGGCGTTCGACGCACGCTTTGGTAAAGATTAACCCGTCTGGTTACGTGTGGTTACTTGCAGCTGCAGTTGTGTATTCACCTTGCTTTATTCGGAAACTGTATAGTACGGTTGCCTGCTGCGGCAGCTGGGGCGTTTAAGGTCAAAGCAAAGTAGCTTTCGCAGTTTATAGCAAAGAAAGAAAGAAAGAAAGAAAGAAAGAAAGAAAGAAAGAAAGAAAGAAAGAAAGAAAGAAAGAAAGAAAGAAAGAAAGAAAGAAAGAAAGAAAGAAAGAAAGAAAGTTATAATGATAGCGATACATGATGGGGATAATGCCCCATCTCCGCTGTTTACTCAGATTTCACAGTCGCGGAACTGGCTTTGCTTTTTCCCACGGCGGCGTTTGTCGAAATCGTAGCACAAACCTGGAGACCACTCTTACGCAGTCCCTTTCTTTCCTTTCTTTTTCTTTCGCCTTTTTCTGTCAGCTTTAAAACAACACGTAAATGCATGGCGATGACGCAAGTGAGTCCGGTTTGATGTGCTAGGGCATTATAGGTGTTGCAAGACATGGCAGCTCAACGATCCTTTTCAGCTACGCCGCGGAAGCGTTTCACTGAGGCACGTGCTATGAAAAAAAAAAAAGAAGAGAGACTCGTGCAATGTTTCGCAGCTGCATACTTTGAGCAAACGTTAGAGGTACCTTGTTTCAAGACCAGATCCGCGATTTCGACATAATAAAGTGGCCGCTGTAAGTGTGCTTCCACGTCTCACCTTACACGTAGCTTATGTCGCCACGGCAATTTTAGAAAAAGAAAGAAAGACTGGACACTTGCCCAATGTGATCTTTGCTGCTTTGCTTAAGTTCACGCTTCGCTTTTAATAAAGAAATTTGCTTGCTTAGCGTACTTGTTAGAGAAAAAAAGAGAAAGGAGGAATCTATTACATTGTTTTCCTTTCAAGCAGGCGCCGCACTTCCGAGTGGTGACAGGTGCTGGGCGGCACCCATCGGTCTTGAATAGCGTTTATTTTATTTTGGGTAGTTCTCTTATAAATAGGGAGTGGCCATGTCCAAACGCGGAATTCACTTACAACAAAGAAAGAACCACATTGTTTGCTATGTCTCTCCCTGACGTTGCTGTTCTCGTGTACTGAGTATAACGGCGGCAATATTTATTGTCTTACTGCGGCTACGGTTACGCTAGCTTGCTTCTCGTTTACCTACCCACTAGATCTATCTATCTATCTATCTATCTATCTATCTATCTATCTATCTATCTATCTATCTATCTATCTATCTATCTATCTATCTATCTATCTATCTATCTATCTATCTATCTATCTATTCATTCATTCATTCATTCTGAACGTCCTTTTGAACATCGAGCGCTTCTGACGCAGGGGCTTTTCCTCACTAAGGGTAGCATTGCAAAAAAGCCCCCTCAAGGAGACTGCACAATGGCCGATTGTGGAAAATACTTGTTCGTTCAGAATTTTTCGTTGCTGGCTGACAGCGCTGGCTAGCAAGGCTGTAAATAATAAAATTTGTCAAGGATCTGCGTAATTTACCAATAAGTCATGGTAGATTATACACAAAAATGACTTTGATTGATGGAGAAATCATTGAAAACGATAAGGAATAGGGAACGTGGCAAGAGCCAACGTTTTGACAAGTGGACTTGTCTTCGTTTGTTGACGTCCTGATGAAGACAATTCCACTTGTAGAACCGGGTGGCCTTTTTGCTCGCGTCCCACACTATTTTTCGCCCCTGATTTAGGCCAGGATCTTGGAAGAAACGTACGCTATTTCCAGGCGGCTGTCCGGCGTGCCGGCAGGTCTGTATGTATGTATGTATGTATGTATGTATGTATGTATGTATGTATGTATGTATGTATGTATGTATGTATGTATGTATGTATGTATGTATGTATGTATGTATGTATGTATGTATGTATGTATGTATGTATGTATGTATGTATTGTAGCGTTCCTATTTACAAGGACACAATAGAATACACTGCATTGGAACGTGCGTCCATCTTTTAATGCCTGCGTCTCTACTTCAACGTCCTCTTCTTTGCCCCCTAGGATGTTGCGCCCCCTCTTCTCCTAGCGGAAGGCTAATACCGCTTCACACTTCCAGGTTTCTTTTGCTATCCCCTCCTGGGGTAATACTTGAAAACATTTGCAATTGAAGCACATTCAACTGATCCGTGCTCGCCGATATACCAAACCGTCTTCAGTATTCCTTGCTGAGAGGCTGTCTTTGTCACAGAATAAGGACCGTAAAATTTTGCGTTGACATCTTTCACTCCCTTCCTAACTAGAACGAGGTCAGTGACCTGGATGTCTGGAATTTCCGAGTTATGTCTCTTGTCAAAATTTCGCTTCATTCGGGTACGGTACCTCCCTCCCAACGCTTTTTCTTTCCGCTCCTCGATGATCTTGAGATTTTCTAGGAGTCCCAACTCACGATCCGCCTGTAAAATAGGGGCTTCTCCTGATGAAGCGAGCTGTGGACTACATCCCAAGCCAGTGGTGTAGGAGCGGTTATGATGCCTAACGGCCGCTTCTAAAGAGCATTTCCATCCACCAGGGAAATTTTCGTACATCCTCATGAACTGCTTTACATCCCGTATCGCACGCTCTGCAAGTCCGTTCGCCGCGGGGTGGTATGGCGCGCAGAACTTGATCGATACATTATGTTCTCGAGCCCATCCTGCTAATCTTTCGCTCCTGAACGCTGGACCGTTATCACACACGATCGTCCTCGTTGTCCTAAACATATCTCTTTCGAGGAGAGCGATGACGCTATTTGCGTCTTCTCTTCCTGCGCGTGCCGCGACCACTCGTGTGCATTCATCTATGGCCAGAAGAAACGCTTGCGTTTTTCTGACCCCTTCTCGTTTCTTATTTAGTTCGGCAAAGTCCAGGTGGACGACTTCAAAGGCACCTTCGAGTGGCAAGGAAGTATCATGGCATCCGTAGACTGCTTGTATTTGACCTTATTCACTTGACAAATGTGGCATGAACGAACGTACTGATTGACATCTTCCTTCATGCGGGGCCACTTAAATCGCTTGACTAGTTTATTGTAAGTGCGCCAAAATCCATCGTGTCCTCTTGACTCCGGGCTGTCGTGGTACAAATAAAGAACCTTAGGAACCAGCGTTGGCGGAACTTGGTAACGACCTTCAATAAAAGTGAGAGGTTCGGTGCCTTCCCACAATTTCAATTCATTAATTTCGTCCGGTTGTTCATTGCTGGATTGTATCATTAATCGCGACAAAGCATCTGCATCAGTTAAAAGAGGTCCAGGTCGGTGGGAGATGGTGAAGTCAAACTGCTGCAAGTAATTCACCCATCTGGCAATACGTCCTTTTGGTTGGGTCATATTCAAGAGGTGAGTGAGAGCCTGGTGATCCGTGAACAAAGTGAACTTCGTGCCTTCGAGGTAAGTGCGGAAGTACTGAATCGCTTTAAGGACTGCAAGTGCCTCCTTTTCAGTAGTGGTGTAGTTGACTTCAGGTGGCTTCAGTGTATAGCTGTAATACCCCACGACATGTCTCTTTTACGGCCAGATGAGTCACAACACTTCTGGTACAAAACCGCACCTGTCGCGTAGTGTGAAGCGTCGGTATTCAGCTCAAAGGGTAAACTGAAGTCAGGTATCCGTAGAACAGGGTCAGCAGAAATTTTCTGTACCAAATCGCGGTAAACTTCCTCACATTCATTGTTCCACTCAAAGGGAACTTCCCTTTGTGTAAGGCGTGTGAGGCATCTTGTTTTTATGGCAAAGTCCTTTATGAAAGGTCTGAAATGTCCTGCTAATCCCAGAAACACACGCAATGAGTGTACGTCGTATGGTTTAACCAGTTGGGAGATCCTCTCGACAGACTCTTGTTTAGTGCTTTTGGTTGTTCCATCAAAGACTCTTCCAAGGAAAACAACTTTTTTCTGAAAGAAGGCGCTTTTCTTAAAATTGACTTTCAGGTGCGCCGTGCTCAAGGCAGTTAGTACCTGAGACAAGTGATCTTGATGCTCAGCCTCTGTTTTTGAGAAAACGATAATATCGTCTATGTACACATTGCAAAATACTCCTAAGAAAGGCTTCAGAACTTCGTTCATAATCTTCTGGAACCATGCCGGCGAGTTCTTCCAGCCGAATGGAAGCCTGTTATGCTCATACAGGTCAAAAGGCGTTATAAAAGCAGTGTACATTTTTGTTTCTTCTGTTAGCGGAATCTGCCAGAAGCCTTTGCATAAGTCAATACGAGAAAAATGTTGGCAGCCACCTGTCTCATCTATAATCGTGTCTATCTTTGGCATGGGGAATGGTATAAGGTCGGTTTGACGATTGAGAGCCCTGTAGTCTGTGCAGAGTCTGAAAGTTCCATCTTCCTTTGGCGCTATTGTTATAGGAGATGCGAAAGGTGATACAGACGGTCGAATTATATCAGCGTCCAGCATCTCTTGTAGTTCTTTCTTCAACCACATCTTCCGCTCTCTTGACATGTTGTAAGGTGACTTGCGGATGACGGTCTTGTTAGTTAGTTCAAAAGGGACCTTGTGTGACGTCATCGCTGGTGGGTAGTTTCCTACATATACGAGTTCAGGGTATGCCTTTTCCATATCTGTTGCACATTTTACAACTCGCAGGTCATCTTCTTTACCCTCCTGTGTCTCGTTCCTTGGTAATCTTTCAACTAAAACCACATCATCCCAGTAAACATTGATTTTGAGTTTCTTTATATCTGGCCTGGAGAGAAGAAAGTCGTATGTCACGCCCTCAATCACCAATACTTCACTATCTATCTTGTGCCCTTGAAAGTCTATGGTTACTGAAGCCCACTGATTGTGCAATGCCACCTTTCCGTCATAACCTTGCACTCGTAGCACTCTTCCGCTATGAATATGATTCACATCCGCTAGCTTGGCATTTAATATCGACACAGAAGCACCGCTGTCTACCAGGGCCATCATGTGTCTGTTGCCGACTTTCACAGGAATGTGAAGTAGGCTAGAGCGAGCTAAATAAACAGTCTCAGTTGTGGTCATCGGGTCGGACTGATCACCCTCATTTATTAGTTTTTTGTCATCGAAGGACCCTCGGCGTCGGTATCGATGTTATGCACACGACCTGTGCGGGCGCGCCAGCCCGACTTTTCTTCCCTGCTGTCAAGACGGCTCGGTTCTCGTTCATTGCCCCTTGAACCGCCCGCGACATACCACCTGAAGCGTCCACTAGAAGTGGCAGGATGTTGTTCATCGGAAGTCGATTGGATGTCCTGAAGACACTCTAAAAGCCCGTCTACAGTTTTTGGGGACCGTACTAAAGCTTGCTTCTGAACTTCGGCGTGCAGTCCATGCATTATTAGGGCTACCACAGCAGATGGTGGCAGCAAAGGCTCGGCCAGTTTTAAAAGGCGGCGTTTCTCAAAAAAGTACTCGAGAAGGGAGCCCTGCGTGAATTTGAATTTAAGTGCAGTGTCCCATCTTTGTACTGGATTGGTCCTAAATGTTGACAAGAATGATTCCTTCCACTCCTTCCAAGGGTTGTTAGCGTCTTCAATAACACGTAACTCGTACCACTTGCGCGCGACGCCTTTCAAGTAAGTGCGCATGTTAGAAATCTTGTCATCGTCAGAGTACCACTTGTTCTTCACAGCGGCATATTCGTAGAATTCCATCCAACTGTCTGGGCTTGAAGACGAGCCGTCAAATGCGTCTGGCTCAACAAGTTTAGGCACGGGCTTTTCAGCTTTTAGGGAACTGATCAGCGACGTTACGAGTTGGTTCTGTTGTACAACCTGCTCTTGCTGTAGCTGAAGAGCTTTCAAAATGAGGCTCACCTCATCCGTTGAAGACCGTGATCCAGAGTGCTTTCGACGCATCGGCTGAAGGACTAGCTCGTCAAAAGTCTGCAGACGCAAGTTCACTTTCACAGCACCTCTTCGACGTAGTTGATCAGTGTCCATGGAAGATTTCTCCAAGACCACATTTACAAGTTCAGCAGAGCTGAGTTCCCGAGGTAGTTCCACCGCTGGTTCATCTTGAGCTTGGTATTTCGAAAAGATGATATCCTCCGCGGAGGCCTCGTCAAGGAAGAAGGTCACCCACATCTTGTAGTCGATTGTCGACTGCGCCAAAATAATGTAGCGTTCCTATTTACAAGGACACAATAGAATACACTGCATTGGAACGTGCGTCCATCTTTTAATGCCTGCGTCTCTACTTCAACGTCCTCTTCTTTGCCCCCTAGGATGTTGCGCCCCCTCTTCTCCTAGCGGAAGGCTAATACCGCTTCATGTATGTATGTATGTATGTATGTATGTATGTATGTATGTATGTATGTATGTATGTATGTATGTATGTATGTATGTATGTATGTATGTATGTATGTATGTATGTATGTATGTATGTCGATAGGTCGGTCGGTGAAGTGATCGGTTACTTGACGTTTTCTACGGGGAAGGGTTGCCATGACGATCGGCTCTATATAAGTACTTATAGACAAAATGTCTATAAGTTTAGTGTGTTGTAGACATCCAACAAGAAGGCGCAGAACCCTCTTGCCTACTATTTTCGGTATTTGGAAAAACACTGTTTCACAGGTGCGTTGGGAAATCTTCTCTCTTTATACATTTGCTAGTACAGTCTCCTTTTTCTAGGAGGAAGGAAATGCGAGCACCTCCCGAAAGCACTCAGTTTTCGTGTGTTTGCACACACATTCACACATATGTACAAGCACACACATGCGTGTTAAAATGCCTCCTCCCCCAACGTGGAATAAAATCCCGCTGCCCCGCCCTCCTTTCCCTCGTTCTGGGGATTATCATCGTGTGAGGCATCGTGCGAATTGTCGTAGCACGAGACAGCGATGCTTGCTTAGCTGATGGGGTGCGTGCGCCCTTTAAACTTAGTTCAAGAGATAGTCGGCGCAGAACTTGTGGCCTTACTTCCCTACCATCGGGCGATGTGTGGTCGTATAAATGACCGGACCTTTATCGAATCAGCCAGTAAAGGTCATTTGGAGTGGCTGCAAAAGTGAGCCGATTCTGCAGCTGTAGTGCAATAAGAAAAAAAAAAAGAACACTTTCGCAGTGGTCCGTCGCCGTGGTCTAGTGGTTATGGTGTTAGACTGCGAACCCGGACGCGGCGGTCACACTTCATTGCAGGTGAAATGCTAGAGACCAGCGTACTTAGACGCACGTTAAACAGCCCCACGCGCTCGAATTCCTGGAACCATTTGCAACGGCGTTCCTCTCCTACGCCCTCTTTCATTTTCATTCCCTTTCCCTGTTTCCACGGACACGGAGCCGCGCGCGACCACCATTTACTCAGCGGTGAGGGACTGATCAAGCTGCGATACTAAAATATAAACCCGAGTAAGGAAGCACACAGGGACTCGCTGTTAATCACGCGTATTTCTAGTTATGAGGACACTTGGATGCTGTTTGTCGTCTTACTGCGTGTAGTTGTGCGGAGGACAGACTCAGCAATCAGTACACCTGTGGACGCACTTTAGATGGCGCTAAATGTACACCGTAATCTATCGCATTTTTTTTTTTCAAGGGTGAACCAAACTACGCGACAGGGCCCAGGAGGACATTGGAAGATCCTGCGTAGAAGTTTTCTAAGACATTTTTTTTTTCATATAAACAACGGATGAATGACACTTCCTTTCTGTGTTCTTACCAAAGAAAAAATAAAGTGATATACCTGGTATAATTATGGTGGTACAAGGACGTGCGGTGCTAAAAACAAGTGCGAGTAATCACTTGCCTGGTAACGCACTTGGAAGAAAACTGAGAGGATAAATAAAGAAATTTCCCCGTCGGACTAACAGCTACAAGAAACCATTGCTTCCTAAACATGGAAAACCATAATTCGAGAAAATAACCCCGTTTGTATCAGTGCAGAACAACACTGCTTCTTCCGCGTACTTTCTTGTGAGCGAATCGGAGCCGCGACCAGTCGCACTGTCGGGCCGTAAACTTTCCGTAAGCACTTCCCACGCATTGAGACTATAACAGTAATCTCAGTCTTCGCGCTAACCAAGGACCTAGACAGCTCGTAACGCACTTAACGTGAAGTGCGACGCTTATTTACGATGTTTTGGTACACAACTGCAACTTCAGCAGCGTGATAACCCGGAGAGTAAAGAGCTTTACAGGCTGCTACGTCCGAGTGCGAACGTTGCCGCAGCTGTAAGCTGCAATGTCGACGTGTGTACGAGCGTCTCGAGGGGTTTGCGTGGTGTGTCTATGTAGTAGACTAAAGCAAACAGGGCAAGAAGAAAAGATCGCAGCGTGTTCAACGCTGCTTCCGTAGACGGAACAGTGTGATCCGCAAGGGCTTTCTTTCGGCAGAGATATCCACGGAGTTCAACGGCGTGGGCTGTGTCGAATTAAAATTAAGGCAGCGTGATTCAGGGCCCCAATATCGCTTTTAGACGAAATAACAATTGATCTTAAAATAAAGGTTACCCCGCGAAACGGATAATTCGAATGTAAACCAACTTGTGCGCGCAATTGTGTTTGTAATTCGTAATTCCTGCCTTCTCATGGCATGTTACACATCGGCCTCAGTTGCACAGGTGGAGACGGCCCATGGGGTACAAGGTGCGGAAACAGAAGTCTGGTGCTGAACGGGTGTAAAAAGAACACCCTTATATGCACCGCAGTGGCGATGAAGTTGAAAAGCGTCGAGGAGACACACAAGCTTAAGCCAGCTCCACGTCTGCGAGGTCTGAGTAAACAGGAGAGCTAAAGGGCAGGAGAATCGAGTTCACTCTCACTGTCATGCAGCAATGGGCTGAGGACAATGGAGTGGGTGGAGGCAAGACGTGGGTCCGCTTTTCCCTTTTTCACAAACCCGATACTCTTCTTTCTCTTTGATTTATTTCTTCTTTTATCATTTCCTTCCTTTCTTCTTTCTTCATTTCTTTCTTTCGTTATCGCTTTCTATATTGCCCTTCGCATAATGAGATGTAGCATTGGGCTGTCGGCAGAAGTGCGGGTAGTGGGTCAAAGCTAAGGGTGGGTCCGTTTTTCCTTCACCGACCACATCGGGAACGTCGTACATGGAGTTCCCTCAAAGGGCCCCGCTTTTAACCAATTTAACCCCTTGTAGAGCACTTGCTCTCTGATAAATGAGGCACTGGATCAGATTCCCGAGGCGTCCGGGCGGCTTCTAAAGGCGTTCGGCAGTGTATGAGTACCCATCTCGAAAAATAGCCTCCCCTCTCCACCCTGTCTCGTTTCATACAACCCCGACCGCACACTTCAGCGTACGACGCACGACGCATTTATGGGTTGCAGAAATTAGCGTCTTTTCGTAACATCCACCACACTGTCACACGCCGATAGTTGCACGCAGCCTTCGTCGCTCGCTCGATGAGCTGCGTGTGCGCGCTGTGCAAGTTGTTTAGAAATCTCTTACTCGTTCTTCTGTCTCCTCTTTCGTTACCCCCCCTCCCATTTCCTTCCAGCAGGCACCGAGAAACGCGCACTTAAGTGCTATGGAAACTTGTGCAACTTTGCTTTTCCTAATAATAACCCCCCCCCCCCCCCCCCTCCTTATCGTAGCCACAACGCCTCGATTGTTGCCTTTCATTAAAGCCTAAGCTTTCTGTATAGGACTACTTCCCGTGGAAAGTAGCGCCCGCTCTTTCCGCCCGTGACGTAATAGCAAGCGGGGCGATCCTGAAGACAATACAGAACTTAAATGCAAAGGAGATTGCAACAGACGTACCAGAAGAGAATGCAGTTATGGGCCCTACATTTACCGCAACAAGTGATTATGCCACGCAGTTGGAGCGGAAGAAGGAGGACAGTACAGTTGTCACGTGCAACTGTACAACGCTCGAGAGGGTATGATATGCCCTCCGTTGTACTTAGGGACTGTCTTGAGGCCTGCAGGGTAGTCTTTAAATAAATAAATAAATAAATAAATAAATAAATAAATAAATAAATAAATAAATAAATAAATATTTTATGTATATATCAATAAAAATGGCACGCTTAGATACGTGATACAAATATTTCATTTTTCTCAGTCTTTGCGGCCATCGTTTAAATGATGACTAGGAAATTGAAGGGAGTGGCGAAATCCTGGTGTAGTGATAGTTTAGCCTGTGAGAACGAACAGGTGGTAGTTGTTCCCATCTTGGCTGATGAAATGTCTTCTACATGCAGGTTTGAGATCGATAACAATGATTCCAATGTTGGTATTGTGAAAGAAAGATTTAGTTTGTGAAGAAGGAAAAAAATATAATACACGATTTTCGGTTGCTGAAGACAATCTCCCGCAGATTTCACGATTTCCGAACTTTCCGCGCATGCAGAGAGAACACTGCGGCACACATCGTGACCAAAAGCTTTCTCTCTACATAGAAGACACGAAAATGCTAATACGAGCGTTTGTTTACACTTGGCTACAGGAAACCTTGAGAAGGATATCACAAGCGCAGTAACGAAAGCGAAATATTTGTGATTCAGGAATTTTCATTGCTGCCGACCGATTACACACATGTCTTTGAAACAATACCGAGGTACAAAGAATCGAACTCAGCAGCGCAATCTCTCGCATGCACAGAACGGCGCTCACTGCACTTACTTGGTTTCGTTGGCGACCCATCTGACTTCAGTAGATCCTAAGCGCTGCGTTAGTTTCGGTTGGCCGCTCAATTTTATTTATTTATTTATTTATTTATTTATTTATTTATTTATTTATTTATTTATTTATTTATTTAATTGCTTGTACTTACTGCAGCCCGTTACGGCTGTGGCAGGAGTTGGAGTAGATGTAAGAATAAATACGATACGTAGAAACAACAACATCAAAATGGGACGAAAATGTAAAAGAACTAAACATCAGTATAGCAGCTTTCAAAAATCATGAGATCAACAACAAACGTACTTCAGAAGGCAGGAAATTCCGATACTCTGTCAAGAGAGGGGGAAAAAGTTGTATTTCACGTTACGAGTACGTGGACGGAATAGAGTGATGCTTGAGGTAGGTGAGAGGACACGCTGCTACGCGTCACACTGCAGGAAACTGCTGCACGTAAATACCGTTTCCTCGACGAAAAGAAAAAATAAAGCTTTCGCGGTTTCTTTCATAATTTATGCAGACCTGTGCGCCTTGATCTTGTCACGCCTCTTCACGCATCCGTTGCAGTAAACGTACAAATATGACAACTTGATGAATCACTGTAAGATAAGATATATTAGAAACTTTTCTCTGTAGTGATGTGTGCTAGATATTGGTACGAGAATTGGCACGATATTGGTACGGAAGTTCTGTTTATTATTTTTCTGATGTTTTTTTTTTGTCTGGTATCCTAATGTACTACTGAATGTTACCTTTTTTTTGCGCGAATGTTATATATCACGCAACGCGAAACCCTCCCTGTAATGACCGCAAGCACGGATTTGACAGCATCAAATAAATAAATAAGTAAAATAAATATTAACGAACGGCTCCATTTGATCCAATCCTATTATTTGCGATTCGCATGTAGTTCCGATTCACCAGATGTAGTGAAAACAAACAGCACCAAACGAACTTGCTTTTCATGGCTAACGCTGGCTAACGTTCGTTGGTTTCATTCCGCCTTCGGTTATCGCGCTGTGAATTACTAAGACGGAAGGCGCAAACCGTCTTAGTAACATATAGAGCGATATACACCGAAGACAATCTGCACCAAACTAACCTGCCCGTCTTTTAGGTCTCCTGGCTTCATTGGTTGTGGTTCGCCTCGGTGTTGCTGTTTGCTGACGCAACTGCAGTTTTCTACTCTTGCATTCTCAAAACCGGTCATGTTTAGTGTGATGGCTGTCTTAATTTTAGTATGTAAGTAAAGGTCTTTCATTTTTGCTCTTATTGTGGTTATTTCATGTACTGTACTGCTTCTTTCGAGATTATTTATTAGATATTATATAACTTCTTTAGTTATGCTTTTACGAAGTGCCATTATAAAATGTATCTTTTTGGACCCAAACTAGCCTATGGCTATGGGTCCACACAGTGTGTGCAAACTTTATGTAACAATTGTGAGCAATAAAATTCATTCATTCATTCAATATGATCTTTGTGGGGGGCCCCTGTCTGTATTATTAGTTTCGTTGCCCATTCGTAATGACAGCAGGGCGAGCTGGTACTGACTTATGACAGGTTGCACAACACACACACACACAGACAAGAAAGAAGTAGACACCACGAGCGCTCCGTGTTGTCTACCAATACAAGAAAACGAAAACAAAGAAGAAGCGGGAAGGAAGGAAGGAAGGAAATAGTAGAGAGGGAAAGGCAGGGAGGTTAACCAGTGTATGACAACCGGTATGCTACCCTGCACGAGGGGAAGGGGACAGGGGAGATTGAAAGGGGAAAGGAAAGAGGAAGAAAGAGAGAAAGTGGGCGAACATATAGCACATTCTCACAGTCAGTGGCAGCTGCATGGCACGCGACATCACACATCGCTGTTACAGTCGCTTGTGCAAGTCTGTCGTCTTTAAGAACTGCAGCAGCGCCTTTGAAGCGGGGATTTGTTGAGAGCTTTCGACTTCGACTACCAGTCATTAAGCGCAAAATTAAGGGTCGTGATGGCGTATCGCTCACTTTCTCCCTTCAACATGCATTTGACTGTGCGCGCATTTTGTTTTAACACTCCCGGCGATCTCGTGCCATCTCCTCGTGTAGCTTCATATCCTCTTTTTCCCTTGCCCTTAGCAGAGTGCGCATTACGATATTTAATTACCGCATATCTGCATCTCCCTTTATTATTCCTTCTCTCTGTTTCCCTCGAAAAGGGCTGTGCAAACGCTCTTACGTTCACCGCGGATCGCACGCCGCTTAGCCGAAGCGAGCCCGTACAACAGCCATCGCCGTGAAACAATGCGCTGTAATGCACGCGGCTGTACTATTCCGGCGCATTGTGCACCTGTGTACTGCAGACTGGCGGCATCGCGCTGCAGTGGCTCGAGTGGACCGACGACGGCAGTGCGCGCGACGGGGGGAAACCACGGAGCGTACGATAGAAACGGCGGGTCGGGGAAAGTCGCCATGCCAAGGGACCGGAGCAAAACAGAGTTTACGCCAATACAGGGGCATCGGAGCGCCGGAAAGCCGGGACCCGAGACTGGGGGGAATGTAAAAGAGGAAGCCCCGGCTCGGGGCGAGCGGGACACAGACGCCGTCTCGTAAATAAAACTACATCGTCGTCGCGGCAGCGCCTTTCGGGGAGGGGGCTTGGACTCCTTCCAAGTAGTAGCACGCCGGGAGAGTGGCGGCGGCGGCGGCGGCGGCGGAGGAAGAAGCACCGTTGCGGAGGAGAGGGAGCGTTGTATATGAAGTGGGGACACTGCTACCCAAACCCTTCTTGCCCTCGGCGTGCCGACTCCTTCGCTCCCCTTTTCGCCCTTCCCCACGCGCTGCGCCCGAAACGGGAGCACAACGCGAAGCGGCATCCAACCTCTGCTGCAGCTACTCACAGGGGCTGCCAAAGTCGAACGAGACGAGACAAAAACAAAAAAAGGGGACAGGCGAAGAATGGGAAAGAAAAGAAAATGCTAGGGAAATAGGGAGCAGCTGACATCGAAAGAGTTGGCACGCGAAAGGGAGACAGGGAAAGACAGAGAGAGCGTTTCGAGTCGGCATTGCGGGACGCGTCTACGCCACTCCCGACCGATCTGTCCCGCGTTCGGCTGTGTCGAGATGCAGATATATCTTGCGCTTCATTTTGTGGCATCAGCCAGAGATTCGCGGTTGGTTCCGAGGTTTGGACGCATCGTTTGCTGCCCACTCGTGGTGGGCAATGACGTGGCGTGTCCGAATGTTCCTGCCGCGACGACGGCGACGCTTGGCGGACGCCGCCGATCCTAGACCAACCGCCTACGTCCTGCCCTATATACAAGGCTGTGCACCGACAAAAAAAAAAAAAAGGAAAGAAAGAAGATTGCAGGGACATGACGTCATCCATCCCGCTCAGCAAATTAACCTTTTCTCGCGGTTTTACTCCCCCTGTTCGACGCCTATCTACACGTTGGCATTAGGAACTCTGTTCTTTTTCATGGACGCAGGGCCACTCAAGGTAATATTTGGGTCGCGGTAACCGACAGTAATTTTTTCCGTCACATTACAGGCACGTAGGAATGAAGAGGCCGTTATTTGCATTAGCGCACGCCACACTTCGTTTCAAGTGCACTGCTTCAAAGCATGAAAGAAAGCAATAGGAGAGTGTACAGCACAATACCATGAAATATTGAATGTGTCACTTGAACATGCCGTGATTGATAGCGGAGTAGCCACTGCCTTCACGTAAGAGCACGCGCAGGGCGCCCGGACCTTCGTTTGCGAAGTTCCTGACACGGGCGCCAAAACCGCTCAACGACTTTCCTACTTTCGTCCCACTTGCATTTTGGAAGCGGTGCGAGCTCGCAGCAGACGCCACAAAAGCTATCGAATACTAGCTACCACTACTTGCCTAACAATTGACGAAAGCCTATATCTTCTTCATATTGTTGTAGACCGAATGCGAATCAGATAAGCGGAACAGCTAATGAAGAGGATCGCGAAGTGAGGCAGCGAGCATAAGGGAACTAGTGCACTTTCTAATAGAATACAGTGTCTTTTGCCGAGTAGGTTGCTTTGGCCATAACAGCGCCACAGTGCCATCTATTACTACAGGAAACCGAGGATTGATAACCCCTCTCCCACCTCCCATATTTTCGGAGGATTCCAACAGTTTCCCTCTAAAGATATTCAGACAACATCCCCCTCCAATTCCCCTCTTAAAGACAGACACTTACCTGGAAAAAAGAGTTATCTTATTACCATGGATGCAATCTAGCAATCTCTTTAAGAAATCATTACTCTTTGCGGTGGCACTCACTACATGACCCTAATTTTGATGGCAAAAGACACACCTACGTCAGCAAAGCGATGCTAACGCTTTCAGCGACACATCTCAGAATACGGCTCCAGGGAAGCCCAGATGTGGTGATAAACGCAAGCCACTGTTGTTGGTGAAGGTATATGACTGTTCCTCGTCAGTTGTACTCAGTCTTTTTGTTTGTCTTTTGTTTGTCGAACGCGAGAGAGCCACATTGTATAGTTTTGTAAGATTCGGCTATTCGTTCATTCATGGCTTGCAGATTAAGAAATTACATAAGTTAGTAGCGCATTGTTTATGAAATCTTAAAAAAATGAACGCTGTCTCTTATGTTATTGAAGTTTCACCAGAATGCCATAGGCGCTTAAATATATGAACTTATAGCCCCGCAACACGAGATACACATTTTCTCTTTCCTTATACGTTCGTGTTCGCCTGTATCCACGTTAGTCGTAGCATATCTTGAGCAACAAGGACGAACTCCTCCGTGGTTCAATTTGCCTGCTTAAACAGTTCACTAGCGCAGTTTGCTTATTGAGCTATTCTGTCGCCATTTGTCGAAGACGAAAAACGCGCGTCCAGCTTAGAATCAGAAAATGGGCCAAGGAGAGCACTAGCCCCTCTTCTTACGCACCTACACGAAACGGTGACATCAGCGACGCAGTGGTTCCCGTTTGCCAGAGGAGAAAGCAAGGTTCCCCTGCTCAAGGCCACCGACCGCTGTAGGGTCTGTCCTGTCTTACGCAACGGGTTCGCATTTCCCGCAGGACACACAAGGATGTTACCGCGCACCGGCGAAAGGAACGCTGTGAAAGGGTAGTGAACTCTTGGGTGGTGGTCTTATCAAAACAACGCAGAACGGTGTACGCCGTAGCGCCCTCGTAGACTGACAGCCCTGATGACGGACTCCGCTCACGTACGGCCGCGCGCTTCGCTGGGAGCACCGGCCGTGAACTCGGCTTCGCCTTTGTACCGTAGCGTGTCGAGTACCGGTGCCGACTTCGTAATACACGTGCTCGGCCACGCGTTGGCGCTCGTTGCTATACCGGCTTCCCGGTTGTTTCGAGTGCCAGTCGCCCAAAAGGCGCGGCGCCGTTTGGGAAGATAAGGACTTTCAAGAGGGACAACCAAACCTACAAACAACAAGAACCAGATGCCACCGCAGGACGGGAAGTCACACCGCCAGTGACAGCAACAGACAACGATTCCGGTCACGTAGCCTTAGCGGTAGTGACGTCATCGCACTTCAGTTGTGCGGCATTGCATTGAGACATCACGAGTCGAGCGCTGCAGGGGCCTCGCGTGAGGTTGCTGCAATGAGATGGGAAAGACGAAAGTGTTGCTTCCTGCTCTCTCGGAGGTGTCGCAACTGTACCGCTGCGTGTGTCGTTTCAATCGTCTATAGGAACGGACTGTGATGAGCTGTTGGACACCGCACCTCCTCCTTTTCTGGTATTCTTCGTGTTTGTTCCCACGGGTATTTCTCGAGCATTAGGAGGCTGGAGGAAGAAATAACGGTTTTTGTCAAGTCTAGGTGGCTCTCCGTGAATTGACACGGCGCCAGCATTTATCTCCAGTGCACCGAATGCGCGCATGCAAACGCGTAGGGGCGTTGACTAACGTGCCGAGTAAAATGCCACTACGCTTCGATTGTATGGCTTTGAGGCAAGCTATTGAGCTGAAATAATGAACGCCAGATGGCGCCATAGACGACGCGATAAACGATATAAATGAAATCGACCGTTCCGAACAACGTGGGCAGCGTTACGTTATCAGGGATTTGGGCATAATCCGTGACAGAAGACTACGAGGGCACTATCCAACCGATAGCGGTGATAGTTATCGGCATTGCGATGATTCTGCCGTCGACATGATCACAATTATCATATGGTACATCTAAAAGAGAACTCCTACAAATATTTTCATAATATTGTGGAGGGAACACAGAGTTCTTGATTAAAACTACCGCAACCAATCTTCGAGCTACTATCGGAGGTGCAAGGAGGTTCCTGCACGAGACTGGTGCTTACGGTTCTTTAATGCAATATTGTTACTGTGTGAGACAGCTACTACTTACTTGAAACTTTCTCGACAAGCAGAGTACTTGCGATGTACACGTACTATTATGGTTGCTTCAGGCCTTGCATGTGTCCCACTCGCAGAGCAATCCCGCGCCAATAGTTAGCTATTTCACTGCCAGTCACTCCTTCGCACCCGGCCTTCAGCATAGGCATCGCTGCGGTGCGCATGCGGCCTCCACTATTCTCAGGCATGCTGTGCTGTCACGGGCACGCGCTCGCGTCCCCACTCACACTTTAGCGTGCGATTCAACCCCTGTCCCCTCCCCTGGCAACAAGCGGTTCCAAGCACGATCGTGGCCGGACATACACTCGTGTTGCAACGCCGGTGCGAGCAGGGGACGTGTCACGAATGCGAAACTCCTACGTGAACGGAAAGAAGACACGCGGATGAAGAAATAGGATGAGAAGTGCGGCTATATAGATACAATGTTGGCGCGGACAGCCGTTTAAATGCAGTCGGGGATCAGATCCGGGAGAATTAGGGAGCATTCAGAAGCTAGGGTTTGCTCGTTAGGAAGCGAAAATAGGTAAAGGGGAGACGGTATTGCTTGACCTTGACCGCATCTTGTCTCTGCCGGCGCACAGACAGCTAAGTTGCAGGGTGGGACTGGCATTCCCGCGTGTGCGACGGGAAAGCCCACCTCTTTTTTTTTTCTTTTCTGTTTTTTTTTTTCGTGAGCAAGAAAAAACGTGTCTAAACTACTGAGTTCCCTTTCGGCAAGTCTGAACTTCTGGATCACCGACAGCTGATAAGATAGTTTTCGTGCGAGCGGCGGACGGGGTTTCATTTCGACATTGAGTTGGATGTACTGGCCTCTCTCTATACGCAAGGGGTAAGTTCGGCATTCTGCGCCGCTCTCAACCGCGGTGATGAAGAAACGCGTTTCCCGTGTTGCTGTAACTGGAGAAGTCCTGTCGTTTGTACCCGCCGATTGCGGCGCCCCCCATCTCCCCGTTTTACATGCGATGGGTGTCGTACTTCTGCTTGCCGTATTAACTCGCGCGCTGCCAGCACTGGTTAGCACGTGACGTCGGCTAGTGTTTGCTGAATGATGCATTGTGTTCGCTGATGTGTTCGCATCGTGTGACGCTGTGCTCGCTGATGTTGGCTAGATATAAGTAAATGATTGATAATATTGGCTAGCGCGGGCTGTACGATGGCGCGTGACGGGTTACCGTATCTGTTCGAATACTATCAGCACTGATTCGTGTTGGCGTAATAATAATAGTTGGGGAGTTTTACGTGCAAAAAGGACGATGTGAATTACGAGGCACACCCTGCAGTGGAGGGCTCCGGATAAATTTTGATCGCCTGATGCAGCTAAATCTACGTACACGGTAATCTTTTACACACACACACACACACACACACACACACACACACACACACACACACACACACACACACACACACACACACACACACACACACACACACACACACATACATACATGCAGGCAGGCAGGCAGGCAGGCAAAGAGCTTTATTTGTCAAAGTCCTGTTTAGCCTTGCCTTAGATGAGAGCTCCGGGCCGCCCCCACGTGCGGACGAGTAGGCCGAGCCTAACCGCCGCATCGTGGGCTCCCTGGGCAGCCCAAGATTACCGTGAAAGTTCTGAGCTCAGGATGGCGAAGCTCCGTTCTCTTCACCTGATGCGATTGGATCCCTGTAACGCGCCGCACCGCCAGAGTATGTGGTCTTGATTGCTAACATCCGCACAGTCGGGGAAAGTAGAGTTAAAAGCCTCTGGAGTTTTCAAATGAAGAATGGCCTGGCTGGGATAAGACTTTGTCCGAACCATACCTAATGTGAACGCCGTAGGTCCAGCCAGTTTGCTTTTAGGGGGGAGATAAGTCTTCTTACCCATGTGATAGCGCTTAGTGATTTCGTTGAAAGTGGTGAGAGTTTATATGGACGACTATGGCGCTACGAAAACACTCAACACAAGGAATTAGACAAGAAACATATGACAACAAAAAAGTTTTTAATACATAAGGCTTATGACCTTCATTGGACCTTACGATTAAAGCGAAAATTGGTATTTCCGGAGGATGTTTGTGTCTTCAACTTTTTCAGCAGAAAAAGTGCGCTTTTCTGAAGGCCCGCTGTTGGCCACGGGCCAAGGATTTTATCTAGGTTAAGTGGTGTCCCATCGAAAAGCGACAAATTGGCTCGCAGCTAACTCCGTACGCTTTCTTCGAGAATTTCCATCGTGAAAGCCACCGAACTGACATGCTTTGCACATTTTTCACGACGCTGGCTAAGTTGAGTGTCGTCGAGCCACTGTTTTGCTATTCGTATTGTCAATTATAACTGACACCGCTGAATTGTCCGCAATTTCGGTGCGGTGGTAATGGATCTGTCGCTTGGCTTCTGACCGGAAAGACGCTGCTTCAATCCGACCGCATTTCACAGTGGTCGCATTCCGATGGAGAGACAGAGAGAAAACCTTCAGTGAAGTGCTGGACGTGTTTGTAGGGCTATGTGCTTGACATGCTACTCTAGTTTCATGGTGATGATGATGACGTATGCACTGATAAACACATAACATGGAACACCACATACAGCCACACAAACCCATACATTATTTACCAAGTTTTGTTGAATCTCGTGGCACGCAAGAATGTCATCAGAGCTTTCTTCGTGCGTGATGCGCAGCTACATGTTGTGTTTTGCCATGGGCCGAGAGTATGCCGTGGTTCTAGGCTAGAGTCCCGTGGAAGGTGTGCACCGCCTTCAGGCGAAACGCTAGATGCCCCTGTACTTAGATTCAGGCGTGGGTTAAGTAAACTCAGATGGTAGAAAGCACCGGAACCAGAGGCCCGTATACTGTACGGTGTCAGTGAACGTTAAAGAACCCCAGGTGGTCAAAGTTTAGCGCCCTTTCTTAAACCGAACCACGATCATTATCATCTACTGCAGCGAGACGCTACTGCGCTCCCTTCAGAGGTCACTCAAGTAGACTTTTTTCCTCTCCACAGTCATCACTGTTGTTTCGCTTTGGTTCACGCTCGGTAGAACGCGAACCTCATATAAGTTCACTTTAGAGTGACAGCCGCACAAAATTTTGCGACTTCTCGAGGTTTCTCATGGTGTCTAGCGTATAGCAGAACATGCCGGTAGGTGAGAATGCTCGTCACGTGCTCTACCCGGCATTGCACGCGACGTTTCCGTTGTCTCGATTTCGACATCGCCGTCGTGACGTTGGCGTGTCTTCCCGTCCCGTCAGTCCTTGCTGTCATGTCGTCACAATGACTGATGTCAGCTACGTGTCAAGGTCGCCCAATAAGCCACTCAAACATGCATTTTTTTCTCAAGGCGGACGGCATCTCTTGTTGCGTGGCTAGATTCGTTGTCTGGAAAAAAGCTCGTCTATGTGCATGGGCCTACGGGAGGAAAGAGCTTACGGACGTGGCTGATCCTCCAGGAGCAAAATACAAGCGTCTGCGCGTGCTTCACGTAACCTAACTAGTAATTGAGCTTGCCTTTACTGCTCTTTCCGCGTTCGAGCTGTTGCAGATAAATTTGCACGGCGGCAAGCTAAGTCTACGTTCTGGAATACTGCATGATGTGCCGATGCCGTAATTTATTGGTTAATTCCGGGTTACTGCGAAGGAGACCAGTTTACTAGTTACCCCC
Organism: Hyalomma asiaticum; assembly: GCA_013339685.2. Taxonomy (NCBI): domain Eukaryota; kingdom Metazoa; phylum Arthropoda; class Arachnida; order Ixodida; family Ixodidae; genus Hyalomma; species Hyalomma asiaticum. The sequence goes on from CM023482.1 coordinate 103,983,253, forward strand.
GTCTGGCTCGCGTAACAAACAAGAAAGAGAATATGACGTCTACAGACGAGAACTAAAAAAAAAAAGTTCAACGAACCTGCGCATCGGCTGGAAACGCCAAGATGTTACGTTCTGTCTGCCTTTCCTCTTTCTTGTACCACAAGTTCCGGTGGCCAACCTACGAATACGGTAAATGGCCGACGCCTCTATAGGCAGTACAGTTAGTGGCCAACGATGCGACCCAGCTATAGCCGTTTGCACTGCTCTTAGGCTGCGTGCCCGCAATTAGCTATAAAGTCTGGAGGAAGTGTAACGACCGTAGTGATAGTTAGTATAATTGCCACAAAACAAGAGGAACAATATCTTCGCAACTGCTGCGACCGGAATCGGGTAGACACCAGACAAAGTATCTAAGCTTGAGCTCTAGGACGTTAACACCGTAGCTGCACGTGAGGCCATGGTCAGCAGAGAAAGCAGTTGGTACATTGCCACCGTTTTAAGTCTGTGCAGCTTCAAAAGAAGAGGACGGATCAAGGGCTCATTTTAATATTGGACGCGAGCTAATGAATCAAACAGCCACAGAAGATGAGGAAGGCATAGAGGGCATTATTTGCGCATTTCTTAATGCAGCGTAGTATTTACCACATTTATGAAATTAATGTAAATGTATTTGGGTGGGCGAAAAACAATTTGTCGCTTATGGCGGCATGTTAACTGATGTACAAACAATCTATTTCCAAGATAATAAGCGATTCCGGCCGCGGCAGCCGCATTTAGATGGAGACTAAATGCTGCGGGCCCGTGTACTGTATCGCCTGCATGTTAAACACTCCAAGGTGGTCGAAATTTCCGGAGCACTCCACTACAGCGTCTCTCATTATCATATTACGGCTCTGTGACGTAAAAGTCCAGAAACTATCATGACAATAAGCGCAATCGTTTTCATGATTTTGTCGGGCTTTTAAGAAAGTGTGAGACGTTTTAAAAACAGTACCACGGTACTAGCGCTTGCGCGCAGCGCCATTAGCGCCCTCTGACGTGCTAAGGACGAGCGATGATGGATGCAGACCCCAGCCATGGACGAGCCGAATAGGCGAAAGGTGTGGCCACCACTTGTCATCTTTTCTCGTGACCTGTTCACTACGGTCTGTCTGCGTCTATCATCGATGGTTCGTTCATAGCACGTTTGAATGCGCCAAGTCACTGCGCGCAAGCGCCTAGTTACGTGGTTCCGACACGGAATCACGTGACTAGTCACGTGGTTCCCAAAATAATTAAGACCATTGCACTGATTAGCACGGATATATTCCATAGCAGGTACGGGTCCTACACGTTCGTGGTTTCGAGTCCCATAGAAATAGAATATTTAACTCATCTACAATCTCTAATCAGTCATTAATTAACTCTGGTTATCATTAATCATCTCTTACACAACACACCCCGGCGTGCTTTGGTTTGCTTCTGACTTTCCCTGGGTCACGTGATATCCTTTGTACCACCGTTGGTACGGTACCGTTCGTGCCGATGCTGAGGTCTTCCCTGGACGCCTTCCAGTGACGTTGAGACACATAGGGCTTTCGTCTTCAAATAAGCGGTAATCTCATGAGTCATCTCGGAGTCGTCTCTTTTCCTCAACGGTCTGCTCAGCCCAACGGACGGGACCGTTGACCCTACGCTGGAGGCGAGCAAAAAGGTGCCGAAGGGTCGTCGGCCTCACGCATCATTCCGCCTGCCCAGACATACAAATGAGCTGGCCCAATACGTCAAGCGTGCTCGCTTGTCATGCAGGCCGCCGCCTCAATCTGTTCTCGATGCCGGGCCGATGCTCGTGTGGGCGCTCACGTGCTAGCATCTTACACTCCATTGCTCATGTTCTTGCCGGTCTCTCTTGCTCAACAAGGTTCCAACAAGAGCAAGTTCACGAAGACACTACGGGTTCTTCAAACGCACTTACATTCTCGCGAAATGAGATGACTGGAAATCATCTTTCTTTTCGTAATTTTTAGTGAAGGTGGGAAATAAGGGGTGCCCTCAACTGCACCTGACGGTGACGATTACTGGGTAAATGGAAGCACGGGCAAAACAGTAATATAGTTTCGGGTTTCCAAGAGCTGCCGTAATAGTTTTGTTAAAGAAACACGGCTTTGTGATGTGATTATAGCCCTAGCAGTCCCCACACGGTGCATAAAGCCAGCGTATTAATCGTGGCTTCCAAGACATGGCTTCCACTGCCGACAGTCAACCGTCGGTAGGGCGCAGATTTGAACAGCAGCCGCAGGAAATAAAAAAGCAACCGTCTCTATGAGGGAGTTCATATAGGCTTCGCGGATACGTAACGCGTCGTCGCGTGCGCTGTCGGCGTCAATTAGGGGAGCCGCTCACAGGCGCGAGGAGGCGCCCCCTGAGTTTGTTGAGCGGAGATAACCGGTCGCACGGGGCGAAAAAGAAGAGGGGGTGATTAAGTGCCGGTCGTCATCATGTTAACGGGCAAAGGCGACCGCCGCCCCGTGTATGTCTGGCTCTGTGGCAAGTGATGCACGGCATAGCCGATTACGTGATGTTGGCTCGGTTGTGTGAGAAAGCTGTAAACGGGGCTGGCTGAAGTGAACGCAGAAGGTGTCCATGATCGCCCGCTGTCATCCTTCCGTGCCTTTCAAGCGAAGATTGTCCTGACTCACACACTGGCGTCGCAGTTTACGCGAAAACAATCATCTTCGTGAAAGCAGCGCGCGAACACATGTTTCTTCTCCTGCGCTTCGAGTATTCTGAGTAGATCTTAGCCATGGGAATCCCTGTGATTTCCTACTGAAGAAAGAAAGAAAGGAAGAAAGAAAGAAAGAAAGAAAGAAAGAAAGAAAGAAAGAGAGAAAGAAAGAAAGAAAGAAAGAAAGAAAGAAAGAAAGAAAGAAAGAAAGAAAGAAAGAAAGAAAGAAAGAAAGAAAGAAAGAAAGAAAGAAAGCGCACACGACAAACTTGGTTTGTCCCTCTTTTCGCGAGAGTGGAAAGCCTCCTCAATTTCATTCAGTCCCTTATTAAAGTTCTATAAGCAAAAGTAGAAGACTAACGACCCGAGTACTCGCATCGGCACACCGCCAGGAACACCGCCAGAACTTCTGTGAGGTCTAATGCGTCGCCTTGTGGGATTCAAACAAATTGTGATCTGCATGGAGCGCTGCTGGATGGATACATTCGCAAGTGGCGAGCCTTTGTGAAATGTATGTCGGCTTATGCGCGCATATATTCATTGACATCGGCCGTCACGTTAACATTCAATCATCTGCGGAGCGTACCCGCATTCCCCAGGCGGGTATGGGCCACATCTGATCGTGTTATTGTTAACAGTGACGTGTATGACAAGACTATCATAGTACCGACGTCAAGATCAATCGTTCATGTTCGTTGTGCAGTCGTGCTCTACAGTGCCAGTTTTGATGTATGCCAAGTGAACGAGACGACCAGGAGAGCACCGAGACGCAAGCGGATAGATAGATAGATAGATAGATAGATAGATAGATAGATAGATAGATAGATAGATAGATAGATAGATAGATAGATAGATAGATAGATAGATAGATAGATTTGACATTACGGATGTCAAAGCATTTCCCTCCTATTTTGGCCACATTGGCTCACTGAAATTTTATGAAACTTGCTAATGAAACTTGCTACGTTAAATCTCTGTCCCCCTCCCCCTACCACATAATGAGCTTTATATTTAGTGGAATATAATTTTGTACGCCATAGCAGGAGCCTTCAAAATCTATGACGTCACAGCGAGTTGGTGCGGGAATGTAAATTGGGCGTCGCCACCTGTATTTATTTTCTTTTTCTGCGTTCTCTCATAAACTGATGATTGATTTGTGGGGTTTAACGTCCCAAAACCAGTTCTGATTATGAGAGACGCCGTAGCGAAGGTCTCCGGAAATTTCGACCACCTGGGGTTCTTTAACGTGCACTGACATCGCACAGCACACGGGCCTCAACATTTCGCCTCCATCGAAATGCAGCCGCCGCGGCCGGGATTTGATCCCGCGACCTTCGGATCTGCAGCCGAGTGCCATAACCACTAGACCACCGTGGCGGGTCTCTCATAAACTAAGCGCTTTCTCGTGGCAACGGTGGTGCTGTCGGCGTTGTGAAAGGGTAATTTAGTAATCCGCGAAAAATCGTCTTGCTCTCTAGTCTCTTCAAGCCATTCGTACCATGCCACGACAACGTCGGTATATGCCAAGCAAATTTATTTATTTATTTATTTATTTATTTATTTATTTATTTATTTATTTATTTATTTATTTATTTATTTATTTATTGAATATACCTCAAGGACCCTGTACACAGGGTTTTACATGAGGGGTTGGATAAACAAACAAGTTAGTTCATATTTACAAAGTGTGACTCGACGGAATTCTTGAAATGAGTATGATTGACGTGAAGGACGATGTCCGAGGGAATATTGTTCCAGTCGATGGCGGTCTTGACAAAAAATGATTGCAGATGCGTGGCGGTGCGGGCACGGGGAGGGTACACCGCTTTAACATGGCTGATGCGTTGAGAGATGCGATGAGCTGGGTTGATGGGAGAACAGTTACGCAAAACATGGAAAAACTTATGATAGAGTGAAAGCCTTGCGATTTTGCGGCGCATCTGAAGACTGGGCAGGCCTGCTTTTTTCTTTAGGTAAGTTACACTAGTAGTGTAAGAATAATCAGAATAAATAAATCTAACGGCGCGGTTTTGTATTGATTCTATTAGTTCGGTTAGAAAGCGTTCAGGGGGATCCCAGATGGAACAAGCATACTCTAATTTTGGTCGGATTAGTGTTTTATAAGCTAGTAATTTCACCAGAGGAGATGCATGCCTTAGATTTCGCTTAAGATAGCCTAAAGTTCGGTCAGCGGCATTAGTAATATTGGTTATGTCCAAGTGAGGTCGTCACAGAGAGGTCATCACCTAGGTACTTAGCATTAGGTTCAGAGGAGACGAGGCTGCCGTTAAGGGAACGCCGGGTAGTCGTGCCGTCTATTAAATGAAACCAAGGATGTTTTGCTAGTATTCACCAGCATTAACCAATCACTGCACCATTTATCTAATTTTAGTAAGTCGCTTTGGAGCGCTAGGTTATCGGTGACGTTATTGATCGGGCGATAAATGACGCAGTCGTCAGCGAACAGGCGTATTTTTGATGAAATATTACTGGGCAGGTCGTTGGTATAAATGAGGAAAAGGAGTGGACCCAATACAGTGCCTTGTGGCACTCCAGATAAGACAGGAGATGAAGTCGATGATGAATGATTGGCATGCACAAATTGCTGTCGGTTAGTGAGGAAGTCCTTAATCCAATCGCAAACAAGGGGATGTAGTTTAAGTCGCGAAAGTTTTAATAGCAAGCGTTTATGTGGCACTTTGTCGAAAGCTTTTTCGAAATCGATGAAAAGGGCGTCTGCGGGTATGGTTTGATCAAGGCTAACATGAATATCGTGGAGAAATAGTGCAAGTTGGGTTTCGCACGAAAAAAGCTTTTGAAAGCCATGTTGACATGGATTTAAAAAGTTCACAGAATTGAGGAAATTGACGGTATGAGAATAAATGACATGTTCCATGATTTTCGAGCAGACACTGGTTAGAGAGATCGGGCGGCAGCTAGAGGGGCCTTTCTTAGGGACTGGAACAATCTTACCCAACTTCCATTCATGAGGCAGGGTGCTGCATGACAATGACTGTCGAAAAATATGAGACAAAATAACACTGGTTATGCACTTGGTATTTTTTAACACTTTGGAGTTGATACCATCGGGTCCAGCAGATGAAGTTATCTTTAGTGAGTCAATTATTTTGACAATACCTTCAGGTGAAAATGTGATCTCGGGCATAATGGGGTGATTCAGGAATGGAAATTGAGGAAGGTGATTATGAACTTCTTTGGTAAAAACGGAGCAAAACATAGAATTTAGAGTGTCCGCGACCGCGATATTGGGAACAGCATTACCAGTGTCGTCTTCGAGATACACAGATGACTTAAGCTGTTTCGGATTGATAATTTTCCAAAATTGTTTTGGGTTAGTAAGCAAGAATTGAGGCAGCGTGAAATTGAAAAACGAGCGTTTGGTCTGGGTTAGGGTAGCGTCGTATAGCTTAGCTGTAGAGCGATATTTTGCCCACGCGCGCGAGTCGTCAGAAGTTTTTGCTTGCTTGAAATGCCTAATTTTTTTATTCTTTAGCCTCTTTAGCTTGCGGTTAAACCAGGGTGACGTTGCACGCTCTTTAACGGAAATTGTGGGAATGTACTTTTTGATAAGCCTGTGCATTTCTGTTTTAAAAAGGGACCAATTCGTTTCAACGGAACGTGACGAGAAGTCAACTGATAAAGATTGCCAGAATTCATTTAGTTCCCTGTTCATACTTTGATAATCACCTTTTTCATAAAGAGTTAGCATTTTTTTAGCCTTTGGGGGTCGATTTAGTTTGCACTGGAATGATCCGTGTATGACTGCATGGTCACTTATTCCATCAAGGTAAGTTAGAGGAGGTATATTTTCAGGATGTGATGTAAGTATCAGATCAAGAATGTTCGACGAATGAGCGCTCTGTCGAGTGATGGAAGTAACAACTTGAGATAAGCTAAATGTTAGCACGTGTTTAAAAAATCACTCTCATTGTTCTGTTTTATTGTCGTCAACGAGAGATCGGACCAAGTAATTGCAGGGAAGTTAAAATCACCAAAAACTAAAATGCTAGCGTGACTGTAAGCAGACGTCACATGATCAAGATAGTCATGGAAGCGTTCAACAAATGACACATCTGAGTCGGGCGGACGATAGCATGGCACATATTACGATAGGCGGATAGACGGCCTTGCAGAAGACAGAAATTATTTCAAGGGTTGAGGGAACTGAAATAGGAATGCAATTTAGGTCACGGTGAGCGGCGATGAGAACGCCTCCCCCTCGTTTATTTTCACGATCTCGCCTATATATGTCGAAGTGAGGGGGAGAAGGCAGAACTTCACAACCGTCGATGAACGGGTGAAGCCATGTTTCAGAACGGGTGAAGCCATGTCTCAGACGACCTCTGTCGATTTTGGGCACCCTTCGTGAAGACGCCGATGCCGGTTACGTCTCGCGTTGGATGAGGCGCGCAATGCTGTGCCCCAGAAACCCAAGAGTTGCATAATCTCCTCCGGAAGCACCTCTGCTCTGGCATCTCTGCGCAGATTTTGTGCGCTAGCTTTTGGTGAAATATATACGTTCTCGGACCTGCTCGAAAACGCGCGCAAGGTCATCGCACAAAAGAGCCGCGCCACCACGCTGGCGCGGCTGATTTATTAGTCCCCAATAATGGCAGGGGAAGCGTCGTTTTCGTTTCCTTCCAAACGGCGTCTCCTCGTATAATTTATTGTTACAGTAGTAGTCGTTCGTACAGGTCGACATCTTCCATGGCCGCCTCGGAGAGTCGCGCGTGCCTGTAGGCACCACTCAACGTGATGAGCAGCATGTGTTGCCCAAGGTTTATGAGCGAAGCTCGTTAGCGCGAATTAAAAAAGCGTTTCGGCGGGTGATAACGGCAGTTGCGGACATCGTTATGCGGAAGTAGGGCTGCTACGGCTCTTGTTACCTAAGCAAGTAGGCGCGCCTGAGTAGGTTACCGAATATTTCAGCCACTGTGTAAAATATGGACAGATCGAAACAGTCATAATCGTATGACCTTAGGACGAATCAGTTTGCCTTCGTGATGACCGAATGCTCTATTTTTCTTCACATATCGATTGCTATGCATGCGTTGCAGACGCTAATTACTCCTACGTATGCACCTGCCGAGATGCACGCTCTGTCAGTATACTACTGAATGGGCAAATACATGCAGGCAACGACAGAACACGTTTTTGTGCCCGTGAAGATCTTAGCTCAGTGAACGTAGTGATGCTCTGAAGATGAATGTCTGTTTATTAATTAATGAGCAGATCGCTAAAGACGATGCAGAACAGGGAATGTCGCCGGAGCCAACGTTTCGACAAGTGGACTTGTCTGTGTCAGGACGGCAACCTGACGAAGAGAAGTCCAATTGTCGAAACGTTGGCTCCGGCGACATTCCCTGTTCTCCATCGCTTTTAGCGGTCGGTTCATCGATTCAAGCCTCCATCTTCCCGTGAGTTTGTCTTCTAGTCTGTTTATTAATTAGAAATACTTAGGTAAATTATCAAAATTTCGAATCCGGGAACTGGTTGGTGGTTGATCGGGAGCGTAATGGGCCAGTGGTGCTGATCGAGGAGCGGCAGGCAATTGCTACTCACCGAGACTCGATTGTCGTCCGGTACAGTGGTCTAGAGGTGATTGTGCTCGGCTGCAAAAGCAAAGGACGCGAGTTTTACAGCGACCAGGGCGGAGAAATGTCGAGGCCTGTCCTGTGCGATGTCAGTGCACATTGAAGAACACGAGGTGGTAGAAATTTCCGGAGTCCTCCACTACGGTGTCTTTCATAACCATATAGTGGTTTTGGGACGTAAAACCCCTGCGTATTATCAAAGCCTCCACGGAGATTGCGCTGTGCTTCTTCAAATTTATGCATGCGTACGACGGACGTCAGGATATAGACTACAAAATACCTAAGCTACTAAACGCTGTTGAACGAAAGAATCTATAAACTATTTTCTCTTTCATTCTCATATCATTTATTAACAATATTCCATTGCACTAACACCTTGTTACGCGCTGTTGCGTCTGTTTTAATTTCCGTTGAAATGCGAAAGCACACACAAATAAATTTTCTACCAAATGTTGTATAATCATGAAGTGATTGAGTAATGTATCCTCGTGTTTCATTTGTACATTCCGCATCTTGCTCTCTTATTTTTGTTCTGTACTTGCGTTTCATCTGTGCATTGTACATCGTGTAGTGCCGATCGAAGCTTATAGTAGCAGGAACCTTTGTAAGACTACAAGGCATTTAACCGTTGCTCCTCTTCGTGTACCAAAGAAAAAAAAAAAGATAACCTTCAAATAAAGAAAAAGACGCACAAATCTGCTGAAGCCTCTTTTTTTTTCTCTCTCTCTCTCTTCTTGTCGTTTCTGTTATGTCGACCGCAAAGAACGTACAGCGTCAGGAAATCATTTCACATCATCTTGTGTAGCTTTACCAACTCATCCAGTGTACCGCCGTGCACCAAAAGGAAGCACAAGCGCGCCATCATTTCACGGGCTGCGCATTGGGAAAATATTGTTCCGACCTTCACGTACAGTGTACAGCATAATCACTTTGTCCGGAAGTGATTTGGGATGACAAAGTATACGTCCGCACTAGGTCAAAGAAACTTCCGTTTAAGGATTCGTTTAGCAGACGTACGCCAAGAAGACGGGCAGACGAGCCAAGAGCATCCTGGAGCTCGTAGTTATAGAACTCTGTCTCGTCTATTACTCGTTCTTCTTGGATGCGCCAGACAAGCCGCCTTTATTTAAAAATAAAAAAAAAAAGTGCTGGGCAAACAAACTGAAACTGTCACGATGGTCGAAGTGAAAGCGCCGAGATATTCAGGTTGAAGCAAAATGAAGCCAGAGAATATGGGCGATGAGACAGGCTCCACTGGGTCTTTCCAATATGGTGCTTTCAGTGCGAGCCATTTCTGCGGTTGTTTGACCGCGTCAGCGCTGGATGCGACGATCACCTTAGTACGCCTCATTTAAATTTGGCGCTCGAGTAGGGGAAAAGTTCGCCCAGTCAATAGAACGAAAACAGGAAGGCGGCGTCACTCTATCTGCAAGCCTGTCGTCTGGGACGTGGAAGTAACAATAATATAATAGCGCACGGTCTCGAGACGTCTGGGCCACGTTCCGTGATTGTACTGCCTGGAGAGAAACGAAACACCCAACATCCTGACAGAGAATACTTCGCACAGCGGCGGGTTATGAAGTGGGGTTGTAACCGACAAAAAGGATGACGTTGGATGATTTCTTTATTTTTTTTAATACTGTCTGTTCTTTAGGTCTTCCTCTTCCGAGCATGTTAAATTGCGTTCGCAGACGCGCCTGCCTTACTCCTTTCTTTGCAGCATATGACACACTTTCTATACGTTACCATTTCTCTTATTTTTTTGCTTCTCTTATCGGGTAGAAGTTAATAGGGTAAGAGGAAGGAAAAAGGGGGGGGTGCAGTACTTGGTTGATGTTCTGCCTGAAGAAATGTAGATTTAGATAAAAGTGAGGAGGAGAAAATACCTTTATATTAGCGCTGGTAGCTGATTATGTGCCTAGTTCCCCCCCCCTCCCCCCAAAAAGAAAAAAAAGAAAAAAGCTGTCTCGGGGATCAATGGCTTGCATTTGAACATCGCGAGCGGGCTGGCCAGCGTAACGCAACGAGAAATTGGCACGGTCAGCCGAGGCAGACGCATCTCCATTCTTGGGTAACCGAGATTTATGCGTGCGTACACGCTCGCTCGCTTCACATCACGACGAAACCGCGCACTATGCGACTGGCCAAAGTTTCCCGCGTGTAGAGAACGCATGCAGACGCGGATATAGACGCGCAGGCTGCTCGAGACGTTGCTGTCCTGTTCCTTTCAGTCACCCAAACACGGTCACGGCCGGGTAAGGCGGCGCATTTTGTCACGCAGATTTGACACTGTCTCGTACGCGTCTCCTCTTTCATGCTCCGTAGACGAGACGCCTCGGACGAGGAATTGGCCGAAATCGCCCCCCCCCCCCCCCCTCTTCTTTTTTAAAGATCGCCACTGAGCGGAGTGGCCGGCGGCGGCGGCGGCGGCGGTGATGGCAGAGATTTATGTTTCGCGCCGCGTTTCGAAAGCCCAGGCGAGACGAGACGTCCTTCGAGCATAGCGTATGAGGACATTTACACAAGATCGAAGGTGGTGGTCTCCTGGACGTCGAAGGATGGGAGAGTCGACGGAGGGGCGGGGGACGGACGGTGGCTTCAGCAACGGAGGCCGAGCTATCGGAAATACAAATCTCTGAATTGCGAGATATAGTGTTAAAAAGAGAGCACCGCCAACAGAAGACAGACAGACAGACAGACAGACAGACAGACAGACAGACAGACAGACAGACAGACAGACAGACAGACAGACAGATAGATAGATAGATAGATAGATAGATAGATAGATAGATAGATAGATAGATAGATAGATAGATAGATAGATAGATAGATAGATAGATAGTGCGAAACTAAAGGAAGGGTGTCGTCTCGAACGAAGTTAGAGATGAGACGCCAACAAGTACTCGGGGTGAAATTGAAAGCAACTAACAGCTCTCACGTGCACCCCCAGAGTCCGCACCAAAGCTCCCGAGTCTTCTTGGCCCATTATGTACGCAACTTTCCTGCAGCCTCTGTCAATGGCCTGTGCTTAGATTTTTCTTTTTCTCTCAAGGAGGTGGCGGCGGCAATGCGTAATTATTACGGCGCTTGTTGAGTGCTGCGTTAAATCGCTCGCGACGTGGTCTCTCCTTGCCGAATGGAGCCGACCGCCGATAAGTTGTGCTTGCTCCCCCACGAATGATGCGCTTGGCCGTTCCTTCGCACCGAACGTTCTCATTTTCATGTTCCTCCATTCGTTCATTTGTCCTTGTCGAGCGTCCTCCTTTCGGGGTAAGTTGTGCATCGTAAAATGAAAGCGAGTTGTATGTATATGATGCGACTCGCATTACAGACACACGCGAGACGTCTTTGTTGCTGGAACCCATACAATTCATTAGAGCTAGCTTGCTTTTCGAAGTATTGCACAAGGAGTCCCCAAAGGAAGGAAAACAGAGCCGGGGGACAGAGAGGTAGGGCGGTGACTCTCGACAACACTGCATGCAATGATATGCCGCGGAAGGCGTGGGGTGACTACGTAGTAGCGGCACATAGAGCGGGGCATTCACTGTGCTCAGTCATTTGATTTTCTTTCGCGTTGCCAGTAATAAGTAGTTTCTTTGACAAACCGTACCGGTGCTCGTGCGATCAACGGCGAGACAGGCGTTTCAATTCCCAGAAGCGCAGAGTTTTCTCAGGCCAAATCAGTGAGGATAAGATAATCTAACACTTAATCGTTAACGTCGCTGGGCGAATATAGCGGCATCGTCCTGGCTGATGCACGCATTCCATTACAACACCCTACACGGATGTCACAGTATGGCAGCGTATACAGGTCACGAAGTGCAGGTCGCCGCGCAGTGCGATTTGGAGAAAGGGATGAAGTAAGTTTAGGAAGTTTGTCTACACGCTCTCCCTCATCACTGCGTTTGTGTGATGAGTCGTTGCGCCGTAGACGAGATGCATAGTAACTTTATGGCATTGGGGTCGATGACCGGAATTGGACAAGTCTATTTAAGCTTGCACAAGCTCTCGCTGGAAGGCCGTGATCACTTCCTGGTAATTATGATGAGCAGCTCTATAAAAATTTCCGGCAAGCTATTCGGGAATGTGGGCCGATATCCCCGCCTAGGCGTCGGCCGCGAGCCACGATCCCGATAAACAAACAAACAAGCAAACAAAAAAGAAAGAAAAAAGAAAGGTCGACAAGTTGGGAGACGATGTGTTTGGTTTTCATCATCAGCCAAGTTTCGGTCAAATGCTGCTGAAACGCCGAGCGATTTTGTCTTTTCGTTTTGCCGGTGTGCTGCATGCCTTTGTAGGGAATGGTATCTGTAACTTTGTCATGGCCTGCGCCTGGATGAGGTATGGTACTACAAGCTCAAAGATTGATGCAGGTCTGCAGTTTTAATGCGATTCCGGTTTTGGTATAATAGGGCTACTTTTTTTTTTTTTTTTTTTTTTTACTAGGAGCGTAGCCAGTGCTCATGCCGATTGGCTACCACTTGCTAGGAAAGGATATTAAAATGCTATTTCAGTGTGCCCTGAGTTTAGAGAAGCGCACTGCGGATGTTTTGGTGCTAAACATCTATCGGGAGAACCCCGCCATATATTCTTCAAAACGCAATCCCAGCAGCAATTTTAATTAATCGTAGGCGGTTATGGCTGTAAGCAAATTGCGCACTTTTTTGTTGTTGTTAGTAAGTTTCTTTGTTTGAAGCGTAGGATATGGTGCGCCAGCTAGCATCTACGTCCGGATTCCACTTTTTGAAATATCGTCGGAAGTTCAAAAGTGTAAAGTCGAAGTCGTTAATCGCGAGCAGTTGCGCTTTCAAGGCCACCGCTGCTGGATCAATGTCTGCGGCATGGCGTGGCGAAAGGATGCGGTAAGAAAAACTGGGACGTTTTCTTTCTTTTATTTTTTTTTCGCAGGAACCGGGAATAATACGTAGGCGCTGTAAACGACAAAAGAACAAGAAAAAGAGAACCTTCCGTGTACATGCAGCCTGAAAAGCTTCAAGCGCAGCGGCCTCCTCGTTTGGTACCCCTGTTACGCAGTAACTCTTCTTCGCTACAAGATTATCATTTTATGTCAAGGAGTTGCACCTCACAGTAGCACCTGCCACTAGTTTGTATTCCAGTGCAATTAGGAGGGCGCTCCTGCATTGACGCAAGTAGACCGACACTTGCTTCCTTTCGGGCTTTTTTTCCTGCCGGACATTGCAACCCACTGATGCTACTGGATCTTTTCATAAAGAGTTGAAAGATGGGCGAGTTGGTATGAATTCGTATTGGATGCCTTCCTCAGCGCACACAATAGAAACAAGGACGTTAACGAAGAGTACAAACAAGCGCTGGCTCACAACTAAGTTTATTGAAGAAAAAGGAAACACACATTTATGTACACCGAGACTTGCTCAACAGCGCATGCTTGTGAGCGGAACAATGACACATACGATATCACCAAAATGCAGAGAAAAATATCTGGTAAACATCTTAAAAATGCAAAGAAAAATGAAATATCATTGAGAAGGGCGAATACCCATGTCAGTCACTACAATCAACGGGTCACCCACGCAGTTATCTGGACGTCTTCTTATAACCCTGCAGTCTCTTCTGTGTGCGCTGAATAAATCATCTAATATATTAACGGATGCTAGGCGCTGCTGTCTGGACGCATACTTCACATTCATGACAGCACCATACAGCGACTCGGCTTACGCGTGGCCCCACATCTACTATAATCACGTAGACGTGTCTGTGGCCAGCTCCGTACTCCACGGTATTCGGCACTAGACGGTGTGTGTGATGTATCAGTGCAACAAATGTGTCACTTCAAGTGCGTCATTTCCCTCCTCTAATAAAGCGATTGGCTTTCTATTCCTTGCCCTACGGAGGTCGAGAGTACCCGTTTGGTTGTATTCTTTTTCTTTCTTGATTAAATTTGAAAAAAAAACAAAGTTGGAGGTCTGGTGTGATATAGCACTGGATACCACGGGACCAGTGGTACGCGAAAACACACACACACACACACACACACACACACACACACACACACACACACACACACACACACACACACACACACACACACACACACACACACACACACACACACAAAATACATTATGGGGATAACAGGTCGTACAAAGCACAGTGTGAAAAATGTAGCAATGCGGTGAAGTACCAACAGAGTAAGTCCTTAGCTCACGAAGAGAAAGGAACTTCTTACACTAACAAGAATAACTCGATCACGTCCAGATAATTTTATAGTAATCGTTTTTTTTTTTTTTTGCCGGCTACAATGGGAGAGGGGATAGTGAACTGGACCGAGCATGCAGACAAGCACCACGTTCAAACATTGGGTCAAGATTCGCGGCTCAACCGTGTTCACGTTGACGCATGGTCACTTTGGTCACCTCGCTCCGCGATTTGCTGCCTTTTTGCGAGGAAGGCTGGTAATCGTCATTCTTCAAGGCATACTGAACAGGATAGGCACTTTGGTAACATCGGCTTACCCGAATTGCGGTAGCTTTTGCTTGGGGAGAGTTATTGACAAGGCTTTATTACATTGCACAGCACTCAATATCGCATGCGGTACTTCCTGTATATTAGCTTTATGAACGTTCTTTTCTTGTTCTTTTTTTTCCCCTACACATATTCTGTAGCAACAAAGCAATGTTCTTTCCGATGAATAACGTCACGGCTTGCAGTACTGGGTGGCTTTCAAAGAGAAAGGCAGGTGAAGAAAAGAGGAAACAAGCGCTAGCGCTATCCGCCTGTGAGCCACTTCGAAGTGTGGCGTTTTCTAAAAGCCCGTGTTCATAATATGACAACATTCAGTAGGTGTTAGCCTGGCTGACGGAGTGGCTTGGTGCTCCACATGGACGCCAACTCTGTATAGACCTCCACATTCATTCATTCATTCATTCATTCATTCATTCATTCATTCATTCATTCATTCATTCATTCATTCATTCATTCATTCACGTTGTAATCTGCGGAGGTCTTTTCACAAATCCGTCCACAGCATATAAATTACGATGCCAGTCGTACTCAGTCAGCCACCCTCATAGAGTAGGGCGCGAGCAGTCGAATTCCTCACGTAGCGGCATAACTCGCCAAACAATTCAAGTACTGCGAGCGGACGGTACGAGTCATTCGCAAGCAGTAAACATCTACATGCATCTTATTTTCTTCACGTCCCACGGCGTCTGGCCTCGTTCTGGTCTATTTTCCATCTTCTCATTCGGTTATGTTTTCTACGAGTCGCACGAAGATATGTGAGCGCGCGTGTGTGTCTCGCCGGCACCCCGAGCTTTGTTTCGTCGATATTTGGACGCCGAGGAAAGCGTCCCGTCTCGACCGGTCCAGGAAGCTCCCACGCTGATTCGCCTACCAAATATAGCGCGAGAGTTCACGGACGATTAACTGTCCTCAACGAATCCCGGCTGCGACGTCGGCCTTTGTCGTAAAGTATCGCTACTACTCACACTCTTGGCCTTGGCGCACTGCCACGCTACGATGATTATGCGAAGGGCAAGAAAGAAAGAAAGAAAGAAAGAAAGAAAGAAAGAAAGAAAGAAAGAAAGAAAGAAAGAAAGAAAGAAAGAAAGAAAGAAAGAAAGAAAGAAAGAAAGAAAGAAAGAAAGAGGCGTCGTCTTCCGTCTTCTGTTTCGGGTCACAGACAAGAGAACCTTTGATCCTCAACACGCACCTTTACACTTAGCCCACTGCTACACCTTCGAAGACATAATTACAATAAAAGAAAAAAAAACACAGGACAGGAGCTGACAAGCGAAACCGCGTTTACACATTGAGGAAGGCCCAGAGAATAAAGTCGCCTTTGTCGTGGTCGACACTGGTCATATACGAATGCCTACTCGTTCATGATGAACAGTCCGACATGCGGTTATTGCGACAGTGAAGAGAGAATCGCCCGTACGATTTGCCAATCTGTATCTTGCGCAACTCAACTGAGCAAGCTAGAAGCTAAGCTTCGCCGCCTCGATGGATGGCTGCTTGCTGTGTACAAGATCTTGGGCCCTTGGCCTAGCCCTCCTCCGTGCTAAAGGCTGCTAAGGCGCTACTGTGCTTACTCGACCCGATGGGACTTCGACAGCGATTGTGAACTATTCACCCGCGCTAGTGCTTCAGTGCTCTCTAACTATCCCTTTGTTTATTCTTTTCCTGCTCTTCTTTTATATATCTGGTCTATTATTCCCTTCTGCCCTTCCCAAGATGTAGGGTAGCCAACCGAGCACGTGCTTGGTTAAACTCCCTGCTCTTACTCTTCATTTCTCTCTCCTTCTTTCTCATTAGGCGCGGTTCTTTCTAGCAGTGTATTACGTGTTCAGAATAGTATGCAGCGGGTGGTTGAGGACGCGCACGCTGACTGAATGAGGACCGGATTCGATGAACCCGTATACCCTCCTCATCTGAGTTCATTCCCGCCTTACACGACAGGCTTCTGTGTACGGTTTGAGGTAGCCCCCAACAGGGATAGCATTATGGATAACATTATTTGCGCAACCGCAGTATGATACACGTGGGCTTCGTTCATACTCGCTTCTCTCGTTGTCTTCCACTTTTCTCTTGTTTCATGTGCTTCTTATGTCTGGCGTACAAATCGTAAAAGGAGCAAAAGGAAGCCTACAACGTCCTTTGAGATTGTTTCCAATCTCTCTCTCTCTCTGTTTTTCAGAAACAGAGGCACGTCATATGCTGTAGATGGAAAGTAAAATAGGTTAAGTGCCCTGGATGTTACGGCCAGGACGTTGGGATGCTAGGGCGTCTGGGAAGGTCAATCACCATACAACCCCCTTTCAAGACTTCTTTCTAACTTCGTCATGAACCTCATTGCGAATCATTCTCCTCCTCCTCGTCTGCATGATCTTCATCGTTAGCAATTTACCTCCAAGCAGTCCCCAATTGCAGCCTGTAACGAGCTTTGTACGTGAGACAGCTGAGGGAATAGTACACGCTTAGAATACGACCGAGACCTTCGCGAATATTTTAGAGCCACAAAGGCAGCGCTGGCATGTTAGCATGTGTTGACAGAGTTACGGCTCAGTAATTAACTTAACGCTGAGATTGTTCAAATACTGAAGTACTGCACACAAACACACACATAAAGAAAGGTGGGTTATGGGGACAATGCCAATTTCAAAGATGTCATCCAATCATTTGCACTAGAATGATGAAGGCAACATTTCTAACAATACAAAAAAAGAAATCAAATGAGGCCACATGGGCATTCAGAAGGATGCTAGAATTCAGCGGCCGAGACAGCAAACAGAGAGGGAAGGGAAGCACCGTGCTCTGTACGTGCTAGTCGCAGTAAACGTCCGCAGTCGTGAAAATAACTGAAGCAACAACAACAACACAAACAAAATGTCGGAAGCGTTGAGAAATGTCAAGCGACTACGCTTGCATCATCCTCCCATTACGACTATGCCCGCGCTCACCGAGGAGCTTCGTTTAGCTATCTGGACCCGTATTCATACCAAAAAAAAAAAAAAAAAAGGAAATCTTAGGCTACGAAAGTTAATGGGAAAAATCTTTCAGTCAGTCCTGACTTACCATTAGCTAACGCATCTGACCAGTCGCAAAGCACGCTTACGAAAGAGAATCTTTTCCATTCGACCACTGTGCTCTATACAGTGCAAACGGAGCACGGACGCTGCTCTTGCAGCTCCTCCAATGATATCGACGCTGACCCCGCTTTTAGACGAGTAGATCGCACGTTCTGGAAAGACAACCGCTTCGTCGATTACGAGACGATGTGCGCCACCAGAGGCATGTCTGTCGTTCGTAATAACACACATGTGATGCGCATTGGCGCGAAACACATAGCGTCTGTATACACTTTGCGTACGCACTACTTACACGCTCAATTACGAGCGCTTCTTGTGTCCGGGGACGCTCCGGTGGTTCAACGGTGACGCAACGTTCAGGCGACGGCTTCCTTTTGTGCGACTACCAAGGTCGTCCCAGTCGTCGTCTCAGAAGCACCTCGTTCTCACGCGCACTGGTTTCAACATTCGTTCGCTTCTTTTTGATCGCCTCCGTTTCCTTTTTCTACCTTTATTGCTGTTGTTTTTTTCGTCGATTTCTTTTTCTACTCGAAAACGAACTTTCAACCCCGCTTACTGTGTAATGGAGGGACGACAGGGAGAGATTTGTCTCCGGACTGGCTCCTGGTACGCCGCATAGCACGTAGCGGTCCTTCTTTGTTTCTTTCTTTCTTTCTTTCTTTCTTTCTTTCTTTCTTTCTTTCTTTCTTTCTTTCTTTCTTTCTTTCTTTCTTTCTTTCTTTCTTTCTTTCTTTCTCTCTTTCTTTCTTTCTTTCTTTCTTTCTTTAAACTTCGAGGAAGACAACCGGCCCGGCGCCTCCATTATTTAACGCCATTGCCGTGAAGAGGCTCGCTTTCGGGGTCAGCGTTGCGAGCGAGCAGCGTAGCTGCGGCCTAATCTGAGTGGCTGAAGCAAGGGCGAACTGTGGCGAACGTCAGGAATAACGCTAAAAAAATTCGGTGAACGCGGGGTTCGTATCGCTTTCATTTCGAACCTTTTGGTGTGACGCGAGCTAGTAATAATAATTGCTGGGGCTTCACGTGCCAAAACCACGAGATGATTACGAGGCACACCGTGTAGGAGAGGGATCAGGAAATGTCGACCACTGTTGAGTCCCTTTACCGTACGCAGATTACGTGCAGTACACGGACCTTACGGGGTTCGGATCCACCGAGAATTCGACCAGCGCTGCCGGGACCGAACCAGAGGCCGTATTGTGAGATCTGTCGCCAAAGGCGATGGTATCGCTTTGGTGACGTAAGCTGTGTCTTCCATCTCTTGGTATCCATTCTGTACTTCGTGCTCTCTATTGCTTTTCTGTGTCTAGCATTACATGTGCTGGCCAGGTCAGCTTTCTTTTTCCTTAATCGGCGTAAGAATATCAGTTACTTCTGTCTGCCCCCTAATTCATTCCGATAGCTTTCTATCTTATAACCGTCTTCGTCTTGATGAGTAAGCTACACCTAGCATTTTTTGTTCCAAAGCACGTTGTATGGTCCTCGATTTCAGCTCGAGTGATAGCTACTACATTTCTGATTCCAAAACTACGCCTAGTGCCCTTTTGCCTACGTTTGTGTCCTTACAAAAACAATAAACGCAAATGCGACACATCAGCGAAGCGTACAAAATTTACTTTCCACAGCACAATAATGCAGATGATAATGATGGTTGCCGAAGGCAGTAAAGCGAAATGCAAATATTTTCGAATGATTACTTTTCATGACAGCATCTTTTTTTTTTTTCTCACACCAGCTGACGAGAACTCTCCGCAGCTTAGAACAAATAAGAATCTGCCTGTGTTTCCTGGCAGAGCGCTGCCACGCTAAATTGTTCCAAGCGGTGACGTCACAGAAATGATGCGCAAGTTGCCCAGCGAACATGTCGCCCTGTCCATACACGGGGCTGAACGTGCGCTTCCAGCGGTCTCGCGTTACGAGGCCTTCGACCCCTCCAAAGTGCGAGAAGCCTCGCAAAGTATTCGGCACAATGTGTAAGCGCTTGCAACGCTAATAAAAAATGCCTTTAACGACTGCGCCGCGCCCCCATGCGCGAAGAAAACGAGTGCGCGTCGCTTCTTTCTTCCTGACGTCAGCGCACGGGCAACTTGAAATAAATCTTGGGCATTGCAGGCACCGTTGCAACATGTGCACCGAGGGACGGATTTCTCTGGAAAGAATGACTTATATAGCGCAGCGCGAAACAAGGACACGGTGCTCGGCTGCTGAACCGAAAGGTGCGGGTTCGAATCCGTGCCGCGGTGGCAGCATTTAGATAGATGCAAAATGCTGGTCAGTGCATGTCGAAGAACCCTGGGTGATCAAAATTATACGTCGGAGCATTAGACTGCGGCTCGCCTCACGATCATATATCGCCGTTTTGGCACATAAAGCTCCGGCAATTATTATCATAAAAAAGAAAGGAGGAAGACACAACAAGAAGCGGTAAACGGGGCACGTCCTCCTCAGTTCCATGCCTCTCCACGCTTCAATTCATTCTGCGAAAACCAACACGCCCGTGCTGGTACACGCTCGTCGATTCTCGGGACAGCAGTGACGCGTGATGTGGTAAAACAGATGTCCCTGCAATGTATTGCGCCACTGTGGTGTTCCGCTTAAGGGCTGTAGCTGATGCCACCTTCATGGAAACACATCACGTCGTTTTGCCCCGTGAACAGCAGTTGTCGTCCTCGTGGTTATTTGAGTAGACGTACGTTTACCGCAATGTTGTGGATTAGTCATCTTCATCGTGAATAATAATAATAATAATAATAATAATAATAATAATAATAATAATAATAATAATAATAATAATAATAATAATAATATAATAATAAAGCCCCCCCCCCCCCCCCCCAGATTGATTGATTTTTGGGATTTTCTGTCCCAAAACCAGCTATGATTATGAGAGACGCCGAAGTGGAGAGCTCCGGAAATTTCGACCACCTGGGGTTCTTTAATGTGCCGCGACAGGGCAACTGATTCCCCTGACGTTCGGGTTAGCACTCGAGTGCCGTTTAGCCACTGGACCACCGCAGCGGGTTCTTCGTCTTGAAAGCAATACCAAAGTACGTACAGCGCTCCTGACGTGAAAATGTGCCAGCATTTCTAAACTGTTGCAACAGCCGCTGTTAGGTTGCGACCTACGAAACCAAGACATCATCAGGAGTCTTGGTTTCTCATTCAGAGTGTAATGCGATTGCATCACATGAGAAAAATAAATTTCAACTCAGTCTTGCGTAAAGGAGGCTCGAATATCGGAAACGTTACGACAAGCCTCGTATCACGTAACTGCACGATTACAGGGTGCTTCAGTAGACGTAGATAACGCGGCAACTCATTTTTCAGGCCAGCTTTTGTCATTTTAGATTGCATGAGCATCGTCCCACGTGATCGCAGACGCCAACGCTCATTGGCTAAATGTGGCGCTCCGAGAGGAGTGAGAGAGTTCCGGGACCCTGGTCCAGCTAAACAAAGCGAAAGTACATTTTATCCCGACAGGTATTTCCTATATGCGGTACCCCATAATCATCTATGTGTTCGTTGCGCTATTGAATGTCCAGTGATAATGCTAACTAAAGCAGCTCTGGGGCAATAAACATTTCTGCCAAATAAAACGCATGTAGTAAATACGCACGCGGCGTGTGTGTAGAACCATGTGGAGGAACCTTACGAGAATCTTCAACGTGAATGCGCATGCCATCAGTCTAGCCATTTTTGCCTTTTACGATACGAGCTCAAGTGTATAAGCGATTGCGTAAGTGGTAACGAGACCGTTATTCTTGAAGTTGTGGGAGACGCCCGGCTCTCCGTAGTCCCAGCGCGCTGTACCCAGGCCACGCTAGAGTGAACTAGAGCCACGCCAGCAGGCCAGTTCTAGAGTTACTGTATATGTTCCCCTTGGGGAACGTATACAGTAACTCTAGCCAGTTCAAGGCCGCAGCGCCAGTCGCGCCCATAGCCCGGGCTGCCACGAGCCACCAGTCCACGCCACGCTCCTCGCACCACACGCGCCCACTTCATCGTCGTCCATTGGGTCCTTCAGCAATCCTCACAAAGTATAATGCATTGTCCTATGAAGTATGTATTTCTTTCATATACCTTCTTTTGCCTCTCGCGGACTGTATATTATCCGGTGTGATATTCCTATACAATGCGCGGTGCACCGCTACTCGCTGGTTACTCACCGAGCCAAACAAAGCAATTTCAAGAAAGAGGATACAAATGCATCTCAGCGGCAAGCATGAACACGAAGTTGTCTGTAGACGCAAGCCGCCTATGCTTTTGCGTAACGTGCCGCAAAAAGCAAGACGAGAGGGGAAAGGGAAGCGAAGAAACGTCCCGAGACTCCCTATTATAGGGAAGAGGGAGGACAACGGGAAATAGAGGTCGGCGCCACTAAGCGCTTGGGCGCGCACGGCGCCGCTACTCAATCTGGGGCAGGGCGGCATTAATGACTGTCCTGACCTTCCCCCATTCTCCCTAACCCCTCCCCCCCCCTCCCTTCTTTTTTTCTCTGTACACGCGCTGGTACGGGTGTGAGATGCCGATGCCTCCCACCAGGGCAAGCTTATATACGGCCGGCGAGAAGCACGGCCAGCGATCGCGTGGTCAAGAAGCTTAATTAAGTTACGAGGTCCCGAAACAACTCGCGCGCTGAATGAAGCACGCCGTGTGGGTGGAATGTATAGTGTCCGGATCAAATTCTAGCATCTGAAGTTTGTTTTCGCTTCACCAAAGGCATACTGTCTCCCTATTCGCAACGAGTGTATACTTGCATCCCACCCGCACCTGACTGTGGTCACGTGGAATCGAACCCGTGGCCTTTTGCTCCGCTGCACAATGTCACATAGTCGCTGGCGTGAGTACGACGATTACGGTAATGATCATGCGACACACGAGCGCTTCCTATGCATTCTTGACCCATTAATAATGATTGTTAGAGTTTTAAGCGCCAAAAACTATGACATGATTATGAGGCATAAGGTAGTGGAGGAGGGCTCCTGAAATTGAGGCCTCCTTGTTTACATTGTACAGAGCACGGGCGTCTACCATATTGTCTCCATCGAAATGCGATCGCAGCGACCGTCATCGATCACTGAACCCGCCTTCTTGGGCCAGAAGCCGCACCCCGTAACCCCTGTATGCCACCGTGGCAGTTACTCTTAATGCAATGCAAGTTGTGAGACAGAAACAGCTTTCTTTCTTTCTTTCTTTCTTTCTTTCTTTCTTTCTTTCTTTCTTTCTTTCTTTCTTTCTTTCTTCTTTCTTTCTTTTTCTTTCTTTTCTTTCTTCTTTCTTCCTTTCTTTCTTTCTTTCTTTCTTTCTTTGCTTATCAGTTCATTCATTCATTCATTCATTCATTTAAGAAGACAAGCGCTTTCGGACTATCGCCCACAAAGGATTCGACGAGCTTGAACGACGGCTCACAGACGGCTCCGGCCTACAACCGCGGTTGGGCACAAAGATACGCATTTACGCGGTACGGGTTAGACTGAACGCGACGAAGGGGCAAAGAGTGAAGAATCTCGCGGCGTGGGCAGCGTCGACCAACACAGGCAGTGTCACTTCAAACCGCGCTGCCCGAGAGCGGAAGTGTCGCGGTTTCCTCACCAACCGGCAGAGCGCGAAAGATTTAGACTAAGCGGAAACCACAACGTAATCGTTCGAACTGCGACGAAAGAGGAGAAGCTAAAAGCCAGTAGAGAACAGGAAGTGAGGCCTGCTCGTGCGCTGGAGAGGCACAAATGTTGTCATCCCGTTTACGCAACTCGGTTTGGACAGTGTTGAAACCTTGTATCAAGGTAGCTTTCGTTCCGGGAAATCTGACAAGGTCTAGACGCGTACAGGATAGAAAAAGGAAACGCAGATCATGTAAAAAATTCCATTGTAAGATGTGTCGTTCTGCGCTGCTATATACGACGAAAGGCAGGGATGAGTCACACAGATACAGTCACAGGCCACTCTGACATAGATATAGTAACAAGCGTGGGACGCCTAATCGCTCAGCTCTGGTTCCTGGCTACACGGATAGATAACGGAAAGCAAAGGTCTTGGCGAACAACTATATAAAAAGCAAGATAACCAGATTACCGGGTCGCACACACAAGCATGTCGCGTACTTAGTACCTAAACGGCATCGATTCAGCAGATCCATAGATGTCGCTGAGATCATTAAGAATTTATAAGCCTCTAAGTCTTGCAGGATCAGTACCTGAAGATTTCTCTCTGTAAATATGGGAAATTCCGTTACGCAAAGGCTGAGAAATTATTTACGGCGAGTGAGATTAAGTGATCTATGCGGATAAACCACCATTAAGAAATTCTAGCCCCGATCAATTTTGTTTTCAAGATTGGAGCCTCGGTCGACGTTGTGAGTACTTCGCGGAGGAATCATTAGCCTAAATATTCGTGCTCCAGATAGCGGTGAACCCGTCCTTAGTAAAACAATATTTAATGCCGCTTTAACGTCCCGGTGAAGCTTTCTCCACGCGGAAGTGGGGGATAAGCATACACATTTACATACACGGAAAAGTTATCTTATATAGTGTACGTCGTAATGGCCTTTTCTTGTATATAGGCTTGACAGTATACCTGTTTCGCTAAGTAAGTCTAGTAGAGTTTATGAATTAATTTTTGTGCTTGCCATTTCAGATTATGCAGAGAGCGCTATTGACCAGAGAGTGAGGGGGCGTTGTTCTATCGAACTGCGATCATTTTAACAGGCTGAAATACATAGCCAGAGCGATTACATCGTTCCTTTCTTTCTAGCAATAATATATAGCTATTGAGGTAAAAGAAAAGCGCGATACTATATGTGAAACGCTTAACTGCTGTAACGAAAACCGAATGAACCGTTATAGACGTCGTCAGTCAGTTTTGTACTGTTCCTGAAGCTATCTTCAATGTCGAAGTCCAGAAATCAAGCCAGCTCGGTGTAACACGCTATGCGTAACTGACTTCTCGCACATTTTAAAGTAGCATCTCTTCCTGTGTAAGCTAGACCCTCGAAACGAAATGCGTGTGAAATGTCCCAAACCTGTGAACTAATCCCAGTTTTCTTCCAAGAAAGGGTGCAAAGGTGTGTTCCCAGCGGAGTCTATAATTCCTCCGGCATTCGACCCAGAGCCGTGCTCCCTTTCGCGGGCTGCAAAAATAGCGATTTTTCTCCAACTCACTCACTCACTCACTCACTCACTCACTCACTCACTCACTCACTCACTCACTCACTCACTCACTCACTCACTCACTCACTCACTCACTCACGTGCGTGGTCTATAAGCCAGAGACCCCAGGTCGCGACGCGACCGCCTCTTATGGTGCACCGAGACCCGTGGTATTAGGGCGGGATGGATCTTTCTTCACTAGAATGGTCTGTGGGAATTAAAGTAAAATAAAACTTGTTTTTGAAAAAGATTCCTTCGCCCGGTCATTACCTCAACGTCCTATGCACGGAAATGATCTATAGCTGCGCAATAGGACCTATGACTTTACGTGTGAAAACCACATGCAGCTGTCGTGATAGGATACTGAGCACTCTGTTGTTTTATAACACAAAATACAATTGGTTTCACGCGAAATTCACTGACGTCACTTCCGTCACGGAAGTGACACAGAGTTTACGTAGAAATTCAATACGCATACCGAAAAATGTACGTGTCCAGGAACCTTTTAACTTCACTTTATTGTATCGTTTCCCTTAGGGAATTCACCCAAGGTCTACATTGTTGCCTTTTTAGCGACCTGAACATTTCTTTGAAGCTTGCCTTCTCTTTCTTCATTCTCCACTCCCTCAGAACCCAGTCTACGATACCAAACTGGACGCTCGTATGGTATACCACCAATAACGCGGTCTGCAAAACTGCGTTCCAACGACGTCTAGCGGAGCAACTACTTTACGCACGTTTGTCTTGGAAGAACAGCTTTCCTTTGCTTGACCACAAAGCTGGTCGACAAGCCCGTTTTCGGCGGGACCTTTGCTTGTAAACGACATGTGGTGTCTCATGTTATGCCAGCGTTTCGTCTCCAGGCCGTTAGAGTGCGCCACAGTCGCGCAGTCACTCTGACGTCTTCCTTTCGCGACGACCGCGCACACGTCAGCCCAGACGACAGGCGCATCACAGAAGCACAGAGAAAGCGATCGAGGCCGTCTGCTTTACGCTCCGTTGACGCACTAGGACGCCTCCGCCTTCCGCATCTCTTTCTTTCTTCTTTCTTTCTTTCTTTCTTTCTTTCTTTCTTTCTTCTTTCTTTCTTTCTTTCTCTCTTTCTTCCTTCTTTCTTTCTTTCGTTTGGTTTTCTTCACCGGTGGTCGGCCAAGCTTCATTGCACACAAGACTGAGCGATCGGAGGATCATGCCGTCGGCCACAAGGAGGCGCCTCTACTTAGGTTGCACAGTTCTGTGCAGCAGCAACTGCATTATTAGGTGCCAACTGGCCGCCGCTATAGGCTTATTTTCTTAAGATCTGTGCCGTTGTTCAGAATGGCCTCCTTCTGTTCTTGCTTTCCCCCTCTTTTATCTTGTTATTTCTTGCTTTAGTTTATATATTTCCATTCCCATTATGCCCTTTTCGTGAGAAGCTTCTATCCAGTAATCACTATGTCCAGGTGTTGTAGTTATGCGTTTGTATCTTCCACTGACAACAGTCGGACAACAACGATGACTCTCGGGGTTTTACGCGTCAAAATCGAAATGTGAGCAGCGCCATAAACAGGTCCCCCTGTAGACTTCGACCACCTGCGGTTTCTCGACGTGCACTTCAATACATATACATGTGTGTTCTTGCACTTCGTCCCCATCGAAATGTGACCGCCGTGGCAGGAAATCGAACCCGCGTCCTCAAGTTTACCAGTGCGACATGTTGCCTGCTCAGCTATCGCGGCGGACTTTAACATCATTGGGATACGTTGTTTCGTTTCTTCCTACTGTGGCCCCGCCGTGGTGGTCTCGTAGTGGCTATGGCGCTCGGCTGCTGATCCAAAAGTCGCGGGATCGAATCCCGGCCGCCGCGGCTGCATTTCGATGAGAGCGAAACGCTGAGGCCTGTGTAAGGAGCGATGTCGGTGCACGTTAAAGAACTCCGGGTGGCCGAAATTTCCGGATCCTTCCACTATGGCGTCTTTCATAATCATGTCGTGGTCTTGGGACATTAAACCTGAAAAATTAATCATTCCTCGTATTCCTTGTAATGTGGATTTTCTTCATTTATGTCTCCGCAGTGAAATCACATGGTTATAACATAGGAAGGGCGAAAAAAAAAAAAGAAAAACAAGAACAGTGATCTGTCGAACGTGTCTATTGTGTTGTTCATTTTCTTGAATTTTTTTTTTTGTACGCCCTCTCGGCTGTCTTTTTATTAGTGGCACGAATACCAAATGACAGCCAATTGTTTTCGAAAAACACTTTGATTCGCTTCCAGGGACGATCAGGGACAAACTGAAATGAAATATAATTCAAAACAATACAAACAAAGACGGAATGTTATGCTTTGCATATCATGATATCGCTGCGTATTTTCATAACTAATGAAAATTAATTAACGCGCTTCCGGCTCAAATTAGCCAGGTGTGGTTCATTCCCGCTTTCGACACCTGGGTGTGAGCCGCGAGGGAGAAATAAATAAATAAATAAATAAATAATAAATAAATAAATAAGGAAAGAAGCCACTCATGACTCGTACTTGCATCGGGGCTACGAGTAAACCGCCGGATCACACCAGCGCCGCGATGTAAGTGCCACAGCTAGACATCAAAGTCAAGGATCAGGCCCGTGCACCACATCATTGATTACAACTTTTGCATTACATAAACGACTGGCTAATTTCCTTTAACACATGCCAACTGATCATGTCGGTGACACGCCGATTAGTGTAGCAATCACCGAGAGTGCGTCGCATGAATGGGCACAACGCGGGATAACACTGCACATCGACAAAAAGGGCGTCCCAGTCCCGCCGAACGTCGCAAAAGGGTTGAGGGTGAGAAACCGGGACAACCGCTTCTGATCAGTGTTGGTTTCGTTTTCTTGGCGGCGTTCGGACGGTTGGCATTTCCGCACTGCTTCGGTGCCACGCGAGAGAACCGTCTCCGGCTTTTGGGGCGTGTATGCAGGATGCAGGCGGAAGTTGGCCGCCCCCGATGTGCCCGAACGCGGAACTAGCGTCACACAAAGACGCTTTTGCCACGTGGTTCCTCGATGACCAGTATACTCCCTTTTACTGCTACTTTTTTTTTTTTTTTTTTTTTTGCTGATCACTCGATGACCGTCTCCTTACAGGGTAAGAAAAGGGTTAGCGTGGCTGACCCAGAAATCTGCTTCATCCCAAGTGCCAGCTTGGTGATGCGAACACTTTTGTGTCTTCGTTTTGTGTTCATCGATCAAGTTTGTCGATACTTGTGAGAGCCGACGTTTCATACGGCCCCACTGCCGTCACATCGCATCGGCTGTCGTACGTCCAGCACCACCCTCTTTACTCGCGTATTTTATTTTTTTAGGCATTGTCCCGTTTTTCTTTTTTTTCTTTTTCCTATTTATTCTGTTCTTATTTCATTCTGCTGTCGGTGCACATGGATTTGTCGTTACTTATCTGTCATGGCTGCACGAGTCTTGATCGCACGCGTCCCCGTGAGCTGAGGACGTAACAAACTTTGGTTATATAGGGTCAAAAGCGCGTAACTATTAAAAGTGGAGAGATTGTATGGCATACTTCTAGCTTCAGTGTCGGCATTAACAAATAAAAATTCCCGGCGGGAATTTTTCGCATAAGAAAAACAGCACAATTCTAATGCGCGCATAGCATTACCGACGGTGACAGCCCAATGGAAGGAAATCAAGACTACCTTATACCAGGCGTATAGTTTGCAGTATTACAACATCATTATTTTGGTGCTATGCTAGTGTTCTTAAGTTTCGTGCTTAATTTTACGCTGGCATTCTTGTGAAAGAGACAAGAAAAAACGAGGGGGCGGGGGGGGGGGGGTTGCTAACCTGGTTTGCTACACTGAAGAAGAAGGGAAAAGGACTGAGTCAAAAAGAGACAAACACCCATCGTGTGCACACTTGAAACCTCACATCAAGCATACAGGAGGCAGCCGAGACCTGCCGTTTCTAAGTGCTCTTGCGGGACATTTTGCAATGACTTCGAGCGTCTGTATCGATATTATTTTACCGAAAGTCATCGGAACTTAACTCTCGAATACCGCAACTTTCAATCAAAATCGTTCGTGTGATTTTGGCTCGACAGCGAAATCGTTTCTTCGTGTTAAAGTCGTTGGAATGAGGAAGTCAGGCTCGGCGTTGAGGTTGCTTGGTTTACGTCGACGGGTAGACATGATCACCGCGTTCACGCATCGAACCCGCATGCGCTACATAACACGCTCAGAGTTTTCAGTCCACATCGCAAACACAACCGGCAACAATATTACATTGGAACTAAAACTTGTTCACCCGCCGCATCGATGCAGAACCTTACCTTCAACGTAAGAGAGAGAGAGAGAGAGAGAAAGACTGCAACGCTCGTGCGTCCAGCACGTACTGCCATTCAGCTTGCATTCAAATTTCACATGGGGGATGCGCGGCGCCGTTAATATTCATCGCCACAGCGACTCGGTGCCCTTTCCCTCAGTTATTTCTCTTACTTTTCCGCAGAGCGTGTTGAAGTTCTCTGGGAAAGAAGCATTTTCTCTCGGCCGATTCAGCTACACTTGCTCTGACCCAATTTTCTGCATATTGAGCTCTCGGCTCCCGCGTGAAAGGAGCAGAGGCGAGTCAGTTAGAAGCACGTATACTACAGACTGTTTCAGGAGTTCCGTGCAGCGGAGCCAAGGCCACGAGGCCATCGTGCACCGAATTCATCCGAGGCGACACTGAATGTCATTTTTCGTACACGCACTCCTGCCACCCTGTGGCTCGACGAAAAGTTTCCGGCTGTCTACGGCAACGCAGGCCGAACCGCTGCCAGGCGCGAAATTCCGTTCGTCCCTTCAGATCCCGCCGCCAAGGCTCCCTTCGAACTAAAACACTATCAATGCGCGCTTTGCTCAGTGCATAAGTTCTGAGAATGCGGTTACGGCTCACACGTGTGGGCCTCGGCGTAAATGGCATTTTTTACGCAGAGCAGACGAGCAGCGGCAAATGTTACACTACGGAGGCTATAGTTGCACCCTGTTGTGAAGTCAAGATAACGTGTCGCCTCGCCACTGTGGTCTAGCTGTTATGGTACTCGGCTGGTGATCCGAAGGTCGCGGGATCGAATCCCGGCCGCGACGGCTGCATTTCGACGGAGGCGAAATGTTGTGGCCTGTGTGTTGTGCGATATCAGTGCACGTGAAAGTACCCCAGGTGGTCGAAATTTCCGGAGCCCCCCACTACGGAATTTTTCATAATCAGAGCTGGTTTTGGGACGTTAAACCCAGGAAATCAACCAATCGATCCACTGCAACATGATATTGTGTCCTCGCTCGGGAGCTTACGAAGCCGAATGTA
The DNA here is from genome assembly GCA_013339685.2 of Hyalomma asiaticum. Lineage (NCBI taxonomy): Eukaryota > Metazoa > Arthropoda > Arachnida > Ixodida > Ixodidae > Hyalomma > Hyalomma asiaticum. Next base: position 104,013,584 of record CM023482.1, read on the forward strand.
GACGAAGCTGAAAGGCAGATAACGCGCATCTACATTTCGAGCAAAGGCGAATGACAGCCTCGTGTTGACGAAATGCAAGCTCGTCTGATTTAGTGATAACTGCAAGAGTGGTTTCTGAAAAGCTTTTCGTTACCGTTCACTGCTTCCGATTACCTTGATAACTAGCCGTACTTAGCGTTAACCACCTTTAACAAACGTTCTAGCCAAAAACTGGTCAGGTTTAACAAAAAGTAAACAAAGATTAACCAACTTTCCAGGCATTATTCCAAATATGGCAGGCCATCTACCAACACACGGTCAGCCGGTAGGCTCCACAACAACTCGGACAATGGACTCGGATTCGTTCCCAAACGCTATAGCGCCTGGAAAATATTATTTTCCTGGAACTTTGCAAATGCTAGCGCATTGAAAATGCGGTGTGCATGCTTCCCGGTGTAACAATAAGGGCGGCGTCGCTTGCTGTTATGCGTGCTTCTTCCCGCGTTTACTATATATATATATATATATATATATATATATATATATATATATATATATATATATATATATATATATATATATATATATATATATATATATATATATATATATATATCTTCGATGCGCCATCTAAATGCGAATAGTGAAAGTGTCAAAGCCGCTCTAACTCGGAGGCGTATCGGCCGTTGTTAGTAACTAAAAACAACGCAAGCGCAAAAGAATTAATAAAGAAAGACACTGTGCAATAAGACTTACATAAATGTTGCCGTAGTCTCACATGTCAGAGTTTCGCTTTCGCTATCCATGTGTAAATGTGGTCAAAATAGAATACACAACGAAAAGATCGTTGTCTTACCATCGGTTGTCTATTAGCGAAGTAAGAATACTCGAAGTGAAAACCAGCAACACGATTTATTTTAAATCAGCTAGTCCCACAATGATGCAAGACGACACGACAGATGCGAAACGGGCAGCCGCCAATTGTAGGGACCCGCCATGTTCTTCGCGCTAAACAAACTTAGCGAGCGCTTTGCGTCTCCGCTAAATTCGGAAAATAGGTAGCGATCGCTAAACGCAAAGCTGGAATAGCGTGCGTACGCATGCGCAGTCTGACCCCGCTAAATGTTAACGTTTAGCGGGACGCAACTTAAAACTTAAGCTGCACTAAAACTATATATAATTTCAGCGCGAATAGACGAAGTAGGCACACGAAAGAAGTGACAGGCGCTGACCGTAAACGCACTATTGAAGGGAAATGGCATATACGAGCGCGCCGATCGTCGAAAACACAAACAATTGCGGCTGCCAGGCGAAAAAGGAAAAAAAAAAAAGGCTTAAGGAGGTACCAATGTTTTGTGAAAACGACCTTTCAAGGATACGTCAGAACGACTTATTAAGACTCCCGCCCTGACTGCTATAACTGGTGCTCTAAATAGCAAGTTACCAGGAGTTAACGATGCCAGAACTTGTTTGATATCAATCTTCCGCTAAGACGCTAAGCTATTCGCAAAAATCGTCTATCGGGGTAAACGGACAAGGAATGAGCTACGCGCTACGAGCATAACACACGATGAGTTTTGCTTCTCTCTTAATTACAAGGCCGCAGCACTTCCGTGGTATATAGGAAACCACATTCAACATATCACGATGTAGGTTGAACGCCGACCGACGAACACAGAATTTATTATCACTGCGATTCCGTTTGTGCGAGCAAGGTCGCTATGCATACTTTTCCCGTTTCTTACTTCACCCCCCCCTCCCGCCCTTCCCCCCAGCTATCACCCTCCTTTCGCCCTCGCTATCTCTATCTCCCTCAGACAGCCACTTTGCCGCGGCAGAGAACAGAAGGATAACGACACACACTGCTCAAGCTGCACGTGATGACGCGACAAACACGCCGTAAACTCCCGCGTCGCAGGCGAGACAATCAGGCATGCCTTTCTTGTATTCGAAATCAGCAAAAATGCTGCATTGCGGATATTTTGAAATTAATCGCGTCACAATTGACGAGAGTGCACAGCAGTAATCTGTTCTTAAACACCTCCGCGACCCGACAACCCAGACGACTCGGCCATGCTTTTGTAGTAGACCAAGGGATCCCGAGTTAGAATCCTTAAGCGTATAAGAAGTTTTTTTTTTCTCTTTTTTCTTTTTTTAGCACTTCTGCCTTTTACCTTTTGATCCTTTATGGTCTCTCTACGCTCCTGAGGTATCTTATTTGTACCGACTACTTCTCTTTAATAATCATACCCTGTCCTGATTAACCCACTCATTGCAACACTTCTGAAAGTCTCCTCCCCCCGGCGGAGCACTTGGACAAAAGATGCATATGGGCGCCCACCATCACCGTGCTTCATCTACTTAACTCACCTGAGCACCAGAACAGGAACTGGCCCCCCTGGTGCAACACCTCCCAAGTTACCGGACCAACCAAACCCTGGACCTACGACGACGACATCAACAGAGCTTCCAGCCACGGATGCGACCAAACGGGTATTGGAACAAAAGACTCAAAGAGCCTCTGGACTCGGACAGGCCGTCATTGGAAATTAAACGTAGCGACTCTTAACACGCGAACCCTTTCAAGCGAAGCCAGATTAGCTGAACTACTAGAAGAATTAAGGGGTATTAATTGGGATATCATTGGCCTTAGCGAGGTTCGGAAACCAGGAGAAGGGTACTTATCGCTTAATGAGGGACACGTTCTTTGCTACAGAGGACTACCAGAGAAGCGCGAATACGGCGTGGGGTTCCTTATACACAAAGACATAGCAGGCAACATCGAAGAATTCTATAGCATCAACGAAAGGGTAGCAGGGCTCGTGATAAAATTAAATAGGAGATACAAACTAAAGCTAGTACAAAGTTACGCACCAACGACCAACCACAGTGACGAGGCTGTAGAACAGTTCTACGAGGATGTAGAAACGGCAATGAACAAGGTACAGACCCAATATACGATTGTTATGGGGGACTTCAACGCGAAAATAGGAAAGAAACTAAAAGGAGAACGTGCCGTCGGTAATTACGGAGAAGGAGATAGGAATAGCAGAGGGGACATGCTAGTAGAATTCGCCGAAAGAAACCACCTCCGTGTAACGAATACTTTCTTCAAGAAACGTAAGAACAGGAAATGGACGTGGAAAAGCCCCAACGGAGAAACGAAGAACGAAACAGATTTCATAATGTGCACTGATCTAGGTATAGTACAAGACACAGAAGTGGTTAATAAGGTTAGAATTAGTGACCACAGATTAATAAGGGCGAAGATATCCCTCAATCTAAAGCGAACAAGGACAAAGTTAATCACACGGAAACAGGCCAACCCCGACAGCGTCAGGGCGAAAAGAGAAGAATTTAGAATTGCACTTAAGAACAAGTATGAGGCTCTAGGACAGGAAGATAATGAGGATATAGGGAAGATGAACGAAGACATTACTAATCTGATCACCGAAACAGCAATCGAAGTAGGGGGCAAAGCACCAAGACATGTTGTGAGTAAACTCTCGGAGTCTACTAAAAATCTAATCAAGCAACGCCAACATATGACAATAACTAACTCAAGAGACAAGATAGAATACGCCGAGTTATCTAAGCTCATCAGTAAAAGTAGAGTCAGGGACGTACGTAACCATAACGTGAAAGAAATAGAAGCAGACGGCAGAAAAGGAGTCAGCATCAAAACAACCAAAAGGAAGCTTTGTGCGGGAAAGAACATAATGCATGCAGTGAAAGATAAGCAGGGCAACATCGTCACTAACTTCAGTGGCATAACCAAAGTGGCTGAGGATTTCTATTCCGAACTATACAGCTCAAATAGGAGTCTCCCCACCATGAGTGTATTAAATGCCGAGCAGGACTACGAAATCCCATGCGTCACTGCGGACGAAGTTAGGAAAGCAATACAGGGCATGTCCCGCGGAAAAGCAGCTGGAGATGACGGCATAACCGCCGACTTGATCAAAGATGGCGGAGACTTCCTAACTGGAAAGCTCGCGACACTATACACTCAATGCCTCAAAACTTCAAATGTACCCGAAAGCTGGAAAAACGCAAATATTCTATTATTACATAAGAAGGGAGATGTTAAAGACTTGAGGAACTACAGGCCGATCAGTCTACTCTCAGCACTTTACAAAATATTCACAAAGGTTATCTCAAACAGAATAAGGGCCACACTTGAATTTAATCAACCCAGAGAGCAAGCAGGGTTCAGAAAAGGATACTCTACCATGGACCACCTGCATGCGGTCAATCAAGTAATCGAGAAATCCGCTGAATACAACAAACCCCTCTATATGGCTTTCATAGATTACGAAAAGGCTTTCGACTCGGTAGAGATGCCAGCAGTTCTGGAGGCACTACGTCGTCAAGGGATATGTGATAGCTATATAAACACAATAGCCAACATCTATAAAGATTCTACAGCCACCCTGCTCCTCCATAAGAAAGCAGAAAAATCCCAATACAGAAAGGTGTCAGACAGGGAGATACAATTTCTCCCATGCTATTTACTGCATGTTTGGAAGAAATCTTCAAAAGGTTAGACTGGGAAGAGACAGGGCTCAGGATTAACGGCGAATATCTGAGTAACCTGCGATTTGCAGATGACATAGTACTCTTTAGCAATGATGGTGACGAATTGCAAAAGATGATTGAAGACTTAAGCCGAGAAAGCGCTAAGGTAGGATTAAGGATGAACATGCAGAAAACAAAGATAATGGTAAGTGGCACGGCGAAAAAACGTCTATTCAAGGTCGAAACCCATACGTTAGAAGTCGTAGAAGAATATCTGTACCTAGGACAGCTACTTACTGGAGAACCCACCCATATAAAAGAAATCCACCGTAGAATAAACATGGGATGGCGCGCATACGGCAGACATTCACAACTCATGAACGGAAACCTACCACTATCACTCAAACGGAAACTATATAACTACTGCATCCTGCCAGTACTGACTTACGGATCAGAAACCTGGAGAATTACAAAGAAGCTAGAGAGGAAGTTAAGAACCGCGCAGCGGGCGATGGAACGGAAAATGATAGGCGTTACACTAAGGGATAGGAAGACAGCCGAGTGGGTCAGAGAACAAACGGGGGTCGCCGACATAATGAACGATATTAAGAAGAAAAAATGGACATGGGCAGGCCACGTGATGAGAAGGCTAGATAACCGATGGACAGTTAGAACGACGGAATGGATACCAAGAGAGGGTAAGCGCAGCCGTGGGCGGCAGAGAGTAAGATGGAGGGACGAAATCAAGAAATTCGCAGCCTTCAAATGGAATCAGCTCGCCCAGGACAGGCAAGGATGGCGAGGATTGGGAGAGGCCTTCGACCTGCAGTGGACATAAAATTGGCTGATGATGATATATATATATATATATATATATATATATAAACCTTAAATGTGGCACCAACGTCGCCTAGAGAAACGACTACACGCAAGGTTATGAGGTCATTGCGTTAATTCTTGGCGACGTCCGAACGGCGTATACAGCGGCCAACAGTTCACGACTAACAAAAAGAAAAACGTCGTTCACTCACGCGGCCCGTACCGTGCAAAAGAGGACGCCCACCTGAACATTAGAGATATCACGCGAAGCGTAGACAGCGGGCTGTATTTTCGCGGTGGTGCCCTGAAGGAGCAGTACATGTGTGGGCGAAATTCTGTTGTCACTGCTGCTTTTGAGATATACGTTTAAAAGGTCGCATTGATTTTCACTGTCGGTGCCCTCTTTGTGCTGATTCATATAGTCAAGGGCTATTGCAATCCTAATAAGGTAATATTGATGGTTCAAGCGCGGCCCGTATTGTGCACCGCGGCTCAATGAAAGAAACGACCGCGGCGCTTTCCTTGCACAGTGATGCTATATTTACGAGTTCTTTTGTAGAAATGGTATAGCAATGACTCTCTGGATACCCCACAGCGACAGGTATGACGTACGTGTTGGGGCATGTTTCTACTTCGGATATCCACGCCATTGAACTCGCAATATACTACTGCCGATTTTTGCTCTCGCCGCTCCAACAACATGTTGAAATAGCGCAGCTTCTTCTTCTTCTTTATGGTTTTCCTTACAGCGATAAATCACAGTGGTGACAGCGACTACACATTGGAGCTGTACTACGTTTTGTTTAAGTTACGTTTTTCTTTTTTTTAAACACAACTTCCAGCATTATTAGTGAAAGATTAGAACTGGAAGCAAAGTGCTATCGCTGAACTCTCAACGTAAATGTCATTCACTTCGGTCCTATGTCGCCAGGAATCAGCGAAGCGTCTCTTGTTGACACCACTTGATATGAGCAATGCGCGGGCACTGTTAGGGAGGCTTTGCACGTACTAAAATTAACCGGCAGCAACAAGACCGCACTGTCGGAAGGCGCGAGATGAAAGTGGCCGCGCGGAAGTGGCACTGCAACAGTGATACAAAGTGCAACACAGCCTGACAGCCGAATTCGACAGCTGCGGAGCTTCGGGCCGTGTCGTAAGTGAATTCGCCTACGCGCTACCAGGATTTGCATCGGGCCACGTGTTAGCGATGCTGTACCGAGCGAGCGCAATCGTGTAACGCTATGTATAGTTAGGGACGGTTACTCAGTGCCGGGTGTGTCTCGTTAATGTAAAAATACGCGCACAACTTCGTGCGTCAGTTAGTTGCGGCCCAACTTTCTCGTGGCTGACCTTCCTTTGTGAGTCCCTTGTATATAGCTGTCAGCCCACGCCTGTAGATGAGGTTTAGGAGCGCATTTCCCGACCTACGTGTCCTACTCGTATTGTGCTGTGCGCCTACGCCACGGACAGTCCTATAGCATACCTGCTCATCTTCTTTCTTTCTTACTTCTTCTTCTTCTTCATTTCTTCGTTCACTCACACATACGAGCAAATGTCGGGGGTCACGCAGAATGGCCACCTTCGCCAAGGTCAAGCGGTTAATCGGAGATCAAGGCTGGAATTACAAGGCAGGCAGTGCTGGTAGGGGGAACAATTTCGCATTAGCGTCTCGAACCCGATCTGACATTATTATTTCATACGACCACCAGGCACTAAAATTTAAAAAGAATCACTAAAAGACAGACAGACAGACAGACAGACAGACAACTCTATTGGGTCCTAAGGGACTACGTCGGGGCTGCCCCCGTCACGGGGGTTCGTTGGAATCATGGTGTGTATCACGGTATCAAGGTATCACGGTATCACGGTATCAAGGTGTGTCAGCGCAGGAACAGGGAGACCGTGTGTTTCTGCCCTTTCGCAGGCCCTCTGGACAGCCCTTTGTTGCTCAGAGAGATCTCTCTCAGTGTTCTTGTTCGTTAAAATCTGCGTCTTGTAACGAGTGGCATTGCCAGAGCATGTGGGGTATAGGGAGCAGCGTTCAATGACGCATTCTGGACAGTCAGGTGTTACGTTCGGGATGAAGTGGCCAAATCCACCCCGCGAAGGGAAGGACTTTGTTTGAAGCATTCTAAGAGCCGACGACTGCGGCCGGGACATTTTGTGATGAGTTAATGGGAAGGACCTGACGTGACATCTTTTCGCGACTGTCCGGGAAAGTACCAAGTGAAGAACTACCAAAACAGTCACGTTCGCCGTGCCCCGCCACGGTGGTCTAGTGGTTACGGTGCTCGGCTGCCACCCACAAACGCGGGTTCGATCTCGGTCGCAGCGGTCGCATTTTCGATGGAGGCGAAACTGTCAGAGAGGCCCGTGTTCTGTGCGATGTCAGTGCGCGTTAAAGAGCCCCAGGTGGTCTAAATTTCCCGAGCCCTCCACTACGGCTTTTCTCTCCGTTCTATCTCTTTCACTCCCTTTCGCCTACCCGTGCTCCCTACATGGGCTGCAGAAATTAGCGTCCTTTCCTTAACCGAAACACAATCATCATCCTTGGTCGTGGTTGCGTTTGGAAACACGTGAAGCGCGTCGTCGACGTTTCGGCCGGCCCAATTTTATTTATCTTGCTTTCTTCACCTATCGTCATCATCACCACCATTATCATCATCAGCAGCAGCCATCGAATATTTTTCATGGTGGGGGAAAAATATAGGAGGCAGCGTCACGTGATTCCGCTACCGTTGGCAAGGCAACCTCCTCTGACGCCATTTCGCGGTGCGCTGAGACGTGCTCCCGCAAGGGCGGCAAAATCTAGTGCCATTTTTCCTTTCCTTAGAACCACCTCTTTCTCTCTCGGGTACTATGGAGGGGGTAGGCCCTTTATAGTAGCCGGACCGCTCGAGATAGTCTTTTGGACGCGCTAAGTTTTAGTGGCGCTTGACCATGCATTATTCTACCACTTGCCTACCACGCGACCGGGAGCCATTTACCGTGATTCTATCGTTTAAATATTTTTATGACTAGGCTTCAAGATTGTCACGTCATGTCCTCTCCTAGTTTTTCTTCTTTCCTCCATGTTATTTTTCTTGATGCGTGCTGCAGAACTAGGGATCTTATGGTTTCTCCTGGGCAGGTTGATTAAATGATGAGTTGATCTTATGCCTTATTTTATCTCCATATTTTTCGTACCTCACAATTGTTTTTCACAACTAGGCTATTGTAACTGGCTGTAACATAGTACTTTTCTCCGCCTTTGTCAGTTGTACGCACTGCGTTTCGTTGAAGGCAAACTGTCTTGATGAGCGTTGTCCTTTTGCATTTTCCATGTTGGTTTATGGTAATATGCTTCTGCTTTAAATCTCTTTTTGCATGCTTGTTATTCTCTCTAGGCCGTGTTCATTATGCTCTTACTTCATGTGCGCATGTATAATTAAGTACTAATTAATTACTACTTGTTTATACATTGCCAACCACTGAAAGCTATATGTTGACACACATAGAACGGTGGATTGCTGGGCGAGTTGGGGTTGCATATTTCGCAGACGCCGTGTTAATGTGTTTCTTGTCTTTCTCTGCCTTACTCGCGCAGCCTTACTTTACAAACACAAGGTTATTGTGCTTCGTGAGTGAGTGAGCTAGTGAGTGAGTGAGTGAGTGAGTGAGTGAGTGAGTGAGTGAGTGAGTGAGTGAGTGAGTGAGTGAGTGAGTGAGTGAGTGAGTGAGTGAGTGAGTGAGTGAGTGAGTGAGTGAGTGAGTGAGTGAGTGGAGTGGAGTGTGTGCGTGCAACAACTTTATTTTGTCCACGATAGGCGCTTCATGAGAAAAAAGGAAATTAGCGTAAAATTCAATAAAAACGACTCTGATGAAGAACAAGATGTAAGCTAAACCTTCACACATCTTTCTATCGCAAGGTCAGGCGGCGTTTCTTATTCTACCTACTGTCTTTCCTTGCCCCGAAGCCAAGAAGCAATACGCATCATTTAAGGGAGACTCGTTTAAGGGTGCCCGCCCGAGAAAAATACGCAGTGCGATTTTCCGTACGATGTCGAAACAACGTACACGCCGACAGGGACAGCATTACTTTCTCTCGTCTTTCCGTCTGTACGTTGTTTCGGTAGTTCCATGTTTCGGTAGTTCCAAAAATATTTACAATTCATTTCCAGAAAAACTACATAGCTTACATAGAAGCCTGTGGAAACTACAGGCTTCTTGAACCACTCATGAGGATAGACACATCTTAAAGGGCAACTCCGGAGGTCTTTTTCACCATGTTCTAATATCGATGTTTTCCAATGCTGCTGATGGTCCTCTAGCGGTCAGGACGCTTCAGTCTGCTTAGAAACGCATCAGTAATTCTAAATAAACTACTGAAAGGCGTATTCAAACCGAAACCGAAAGGGGTAGACGCTTCGTGCCGCGTGTGCGATGACGCCACAGCCTTCCCGCCATCAGAAATATAGGGCTAGTGCCAGAAAAATGACAGGGGGTGAGGTCATCCGACGATCTGTCGACTTATGCCAGGTTTTCTGAACTTGACAGCGACGATTGAAACGCTGCAGTACGGCAGTTTTGCTTTTGACGGCCCGCTGGCTCGGGTAGGCAGCGTTGAAGGTGATGACGTAAAAAGCACAGGGTGGCCCGCGTGGGAATCCGCCAAAAATATTTACAATTAATTTCCAGGAAAACTACATAGCTTGCGACCGCCGGGCTTGGCATATTTTATTGGAGTGCCGAGAAGAATATACATTGAAAATTTCATTGAGATCCGTGGACACCGAAAAATCGCCGGAGTTGCCCTTTAAGCGTGCCCTTCCGCGACCTTTCGTTTGATATCGGCGATCGCGGCAGCGGGAGCGGCAGGAGCATCTCCGCAAACTGACACTACTTCTCGTTTCGCAAGAATCTGCTCTCGGTGATCGCGTTGCCTTTGCTCCGCTGCACGGAACTAACGATACAATGTATACATCTGCTAGCCTTGTCTCGGCGAACATTAAGAAACTTCACTTGCTTGCGACTAATACCGTTTATACCGCACAAAAGAAAACGTCAAAAATAATGACTAACGCCTGTTTCTAAAACTTAACCGCGTCGAAAGGCAGTGATACATTATCAGACAGTGACATATCATCAAAAAAGAAATAGAAATACAAGAATCGGATATAAACGTAAAGGGACATTGCAAAAGGATCCCGTGACAATGGTAAGAACAACCGATACTTTTCGCCCTCTCGTGACTATATTTTCTTCGCTCATGGCGCAAGATACATAATGCATATATCACCGGCTAACGTGGCGTAAAGGATGAGCTTGCATTCATCATCTCTAGCGAGTGCTCATATTTCAAGTGCAGTGTATGAGCCGTTGCCGAAATCAGTTTTCCACCATACAAACTGTAAGAACAGTGTTTCACAGTTCTAGTTTTCATTCACGCAAGCAAAAGAGTAGACGCTGCTTGGATGGCTACGCAGCGTCCAGTGTATGTCGAAGAAAGCGACTTTACGGCGCCGTTGCGGGTTCCAGAATGGCGCATTTGAATATATTTTTCAATACACAGGGCGCATTTCAACACACCATTGCGGTGCGGCTCATTCAAGGTGAAATACATGGACGTGTGAGCCAACAAAGGCGTGTAAAACCGATAGCTTCTGTTGATCGTTTTCCTACGACTAGACTAGCTACTATTGATACTAACGCTTTAAAAGAAAGTCCAGGGGTCCCTTTGTGGTTGTCTAGGCAAGACGTAGATAAGCGAAAACACTTAAGCAATTCTGCTTCCGTAGTTGCGATCATGCGTGGAGCACACCCAGATATAGGAGGTTCTTTGCCGATATTAATAAATAATGCATAAAAATTATTAATTATCACCATAATTATCCTGACAATTAACAATTACGCCTTGTAGATGTCAAGCCTAGCTACGGCGCCTTTATGGGCTTCGTATAGTACCTTGGGGTTCGAGTAAGAATTTTAGAACTTTTTACGACCCCGATTTTCCTTTATTTTACATTTATCATCCTCAACATTTTCAAGGTCACCTTCCAATCACCCTTCAGTGTCACTTGTAAAAGAATTTTCACTGGCAGGCGCAGGTGATCGTACGGTCCAGTCGCCTTTTAGCACCGTTAGAGAGTTATTTAGAGAATTCTGACAACTTGGCTTATTTTTGCAAGCAAGTCTACGTCAGGTTATAATTGTGTTTTGCTGTACTGTGCTAATAAACTGCGCAGGGATTGCGAAGCCTTGTCGAGCCCAGTAGAGCTTTTTTCTGGTGATACTGTCCACTTCTTCGTTCTTGAAGCGATAATTATGTAGCGAAACGTCGGGGCCGTGAATGTTAGACGCATCGGAAGGTCAGGAAGACGAAGAGGCGTGGGAGCCACTCCGCGCAGGCAAGGGATGAGGAGTCGACACGGTGAATTGGGAAAGCACTCATTGGGGGGTTTATTTAGCTAAGACATCTTGAAGTTGTAAAACACACAGGGCAAAAATTATAAAACACAGAAAATGGTATCATACCCCGTCGGCCTGCCGGACTGCTCCCTGGTGATGCCGAGCGTCATGGTCCCCGAGTTCGCTCCCCCAAAAAAGGCCAGTGTCGCCGCTTAAATAGCACTTTTTCAGCATCCACGGCGACGCGGACGGCTCGAACCACCACCGCCTCCCACCAATAGGAAACCGGCTTACACGGACAAGTCAGGCAAGTCGACGGTAACGATCGATGCTCTACAAGCTTTTATGATCACGTGCATCCGGCTTTGCTACAAAACTAGTACAAACAACACATTCCAGAAACTGGCCGCGACGCACACGCGTGGTCGTCATTTTCAGTGCCCCGTCCCTGGAAGACTCCCTGCGGCGAGCGGGCTCGTTTACTCGAGCACCCGCCTACAAAAGCAGTCGGCAAAGAAAAAAGAACAAGAAAACATTCTACGCGACGCGTTCTTCGCGACACCTCCCCCCTACGAAAAAGAGTGACCCACTCGTTTTATTTGCAACCCAGGAAAAAAGAAGTACGAAAAAAAAAAACAATTTTACGTACTATTATGTGAGGTACTGGTTTCAGAAAAGTTATACATCTAAAAGGTGGAAAACTTAGAACACTAAATGGAAAATCGCGGGACTGAAAAATCACCAGGGTTATACATCTGTCTAAAAGGTGGAAAGCTTAAACAACAAATGGAAATCCGCGAGACACAAAAATCACTAAAGTTCACTCGCTGGCACTGTAATACAAGTCAGTATCAGTGTCGTAAGCGGCGACATTTCGTTGTCCGTTGTTGCCGTTTGACAACGTCTTCCAGTCGCTGTAAAGTTCAGTTTCAGAGTCAGAGCTCTCGCGCTGCTGCACTACATCACTGGTCCCTGACTCACGCACACCATGATGCAAACGAAGTTCTCGGTCCGCTCGCGAACCACACTCGCGCACATCACCATTGACGTCGCACTCGCGCACAACACTGGGGTGTAATTCGTGGACATCACTCCCGGCACTGCGCTCGCGCACTTCACTTTGACGGAACTCGCGGTCATCACTGCACTCGCGCACATCACCACTTGGATCTCGCACCTCGTGATCGGCACCGGACTCATCGTCCGCGTCGTCGGCATCGTAGCTGCGCTTGTTCTTTTCTTGCTGGCGCCTTTCCCGTTCATTGACTAATTTTCGAGCCTGCCGCTGCCGGCGAGCCACTTTCATCGCATCCAGGGTGTAGTCGCATCCACGTTGTGCGCCCGACCCGATATTTACCGGTAGCGACTGCTGAAACGGTCGACCTACAGCCGGGATTGGTTGGAGGGAACCGGCCGGCTTCCCCGGCGGTTGCTTTTGCGTCTGGCAGTCAGGGCAGGAGAGAACGTACTTGCTGACGTATGCGAACATCTTCGGCCAGAAATATCGGTAACGCAACTTCTCCCATGTACGCTTGACACCCAAGTGGCCTGCCGTACAGTCGTCATGGCAGTGCCTTAATATCTCAGACCTCAAGCACTTGGGGACAACGAGAGCCGCGCGATCTTTCTCAAAGCCTTTCGCCCTCCGATACAGTACACCGTCGATTAACCGAAAACTCCGTGCCGTTCTTTTGGTATTCCTGACAACGGGCGCACTCGGTTCTTCGAGGTGCTGTACAACAGCTCTAATCCATGGGTCTGCCCTCTGCTTCTTTCCAACATCCGCCTGACCCAAAACCAGCAACGGTAAAAGGGTTTCTTCGCTTACTGGTACGCGGTCGTGAGGAAGGCGGAAAAGCGTGTCGGCATTTCCATTCTTAAGGTCAGGGCGGTGTCGCAACGTTATTGTACCATTGGCTCGTGTGGGGACTGCGTGAAGCTGGCTTTCCGACAATGTGCCGATGGGACGGCCGGGCTGGCCCCTTAGGCCCGGCCGTTCTCGTTTCCCGAAGGGTTACGCTGACTATCGTGATTGCCAAGAGACTCCGCATGATCATTTCTGTCGTCCCGGAAGCGCTGCCAGCACTGTCGTGCTTCGTGGCCGATGCGGCTGCAAATCTGGCATCGGGGACGCCCGTCGTTGGCACGGGATGTTCTCGGTGGCCAAGGCACTGGGGGGCGACGCATCTCGTCTTCAATGTTTCTTAGCCGGTCCGATAACAAGGCGATGGAGTCTGCAATCGCCTTTAAGTCTCCCTCGCGGTCGGCAGCCTGCCGCGGGCAACGCAGTTCTGCTGCGGCGCAGGTGGCGACACACGTAGGAGTAGGCTGTACTGCCGCGGCGGCGGATGCCATCCCTACCGGAGGCGCGATGTTTTTCATCCACGACTGCAATCCATTAGGACAGTGGGTGTCGATCGGCCGTGACCAAGAAGCAGGGCTCATCAAAGCTGCGTAATTTATGCGCTGTAAAATTTGGAGGAATGCGGCGCAGGTTTCCGGGTTTGCGATGATCATTTTTTCCTGCACATCCGGACGCAAACCGCGCATAAGGTGCCGCAACCGATCATCTTCTGCCATAGATGGGTTGACCCTTGCGCAAAGCTGCACGACGTCATAGTAGTACTGCTCCGGGCTTTCGGACGGCAGCTGAGTTCTGTTTTGTAGTCGCAAATGGGCGATCTCGACTGAGTGACGGCTAGTAAATGACGTTTTCAATAAGGTCGCCCATTGTTCCCATGAATTAGGGGCACCCGTAAGAATCTGAGTAGTGTGCCACTTCTTTGCATCGCCGTCTAAAGCCAAATATAAAAATTTAACTTTCGTGGCTTGGTCCCAGTTGTTGAGCGACGCGACATGTTCGTAGCAAAGAAGCCACTCGGAAACGGATTCCTCTGGCGCGCCTTTAAAGACTGGCGGTCCGACGAAAGGTTTTGCTTGGGGGGTAGCCATAGCAGAGAGAAAGGAAGGGGGTTCCGTCATAGTGGAGCAGTCCGAAGTAGTTTCCTGATGCTTATTGACTCGGGGCATAATTTCAGAGCGGGAATATCGCTACCGAGCAACCTCCACCACTTTGTAGCGAAACGTCGGGGCCGTGAATGTTAGACGCATCGGAAGGTCAGGAAGACGAAGAGGCGTGGGAGCCACTCCGCGCAGGCAAGGGATGAGGAGTCGACACGGTGAATTGGGAAAGCACTCATTGGGGGGTTTATTTAGCTAAGACATCTTGAAGTTGTAAAACACACAGGGCAAAAATTATAAAACACAGAAAATGGTATCATACCCCGTCGGCCTGCCGGACTGCTCCCTGGTGATGCCGAGCGTCATGGTCCCCGAGTTCGCTCCCCCAAAAAAGGCCAGTGTCGCCGCTTAAATAGCACTTTTTCAGCATCCACGGCGACGCGGACGGCTCGAACCACCACCACCTCCCACCAATAGGAAACCGGCTTACACGGACAAGTCAGGCAAGTCGACGGTAACGATCGATGCTCTACAAGCTTTTATGATCACGTGCATCCGGCTTTGCTACAAAACTAGTACAAACAACACATTCCAGAAACTGGCCGCGACGCACACGCGTGGTCGTCATTTTCAGTGCCCCGTCCCTGGAAGACTCCCTGCGGCGAGCGGGCTCGTTTACTCGAGCACCCGCCTACAAAAGCAGTCGGCAAAGAAAAAAGAACAAGAAAACATTCTACGCGACGCGTTCTTCGCGACAATTAATTAGTTAAAAATTGACCAGCCGATCACCCGGTCTGCTTGTCCTCCTCCTGTGTCTGTGTGCGTCCATCTGCGCTACCAAAATGACTGCAAGATCCGGCAACCAAACTAGTCCGTATTACCGTCTTAACGACCGACCGACCGCGACAGACAGACAGACAGACAGACAGACAGACAGACAGACAGACAGACAGACAGACAGACAGACAGACAGACAACAATCTTTGTCGAGGTCCTGAGGAACTACTAAGCCGCAGTTGCGGGGGCCGCACCCACGTTGGGGCCGTGAGACCACGCTCCTCCGCCCGTTCGCGTGCCCTTCGGACGACCTTTAGTTGGTCCTGATGACCACTGTTCCAAAAGGTTTCCTCCAGTCCTTTATTTTATTAAAAGATGTACGAGCCAGTTTTCGTAGAACAACTTTTCACGAGTCAGGAATGCCCTCCGACCAAGAAGGAGTTCGGTTGACCTTTCTCAAAACAATGAGCGACGCATTCTGGTGGGTGTGCGGTGCTGCTCACTGAGATATATACATATGTACGCGAAAGACAGGGTTTCACAAAACATTTTGCTCAGTGTATCGCCACGTACGTAAACACGCGCTTACAGCTGTGCTCACGTCGATGCATCGAAAGCGTCATTACAATTTTCTTTTCTCCACATCCTTGCCCTATTAGCCCTCTGCTACACGATAGTGACAGTGATAATGATAGTTCTGCATGGCATTAATAGTGAGCTGGTGCGAAGGCACCAGCTCCGCTGTTAGCTCAGACTTCGCAGGCTTATAACTCGCTTTATTCTATTACTATTTTTTTTATGAGAGCCTCCTTGAATAGGGGTCGGCTATGACGTTCAGTGCCCGCGTATCATGCGCTATATCTGGCACGAACGACACGATCGCAAATTAAAACCACCGTCACGAATAAGCGCTCTTTCGAAATTTCGTGTATTTTTGTACATGTCCTCGTCTGTCTGCGTCGCCTACTATAGCCCACGACATTTAAGCGCCAAGTTGCCTAACTACTGTCCTTGTTACTTATGTTTGTTAGGTTACTTATGCCTATAACCGAGACAGATTTCTTTACGTCATCTGCGCTCTAGACTGGTTATTTTGAAATGATTGCTCCGTGCCTTTGTTCGATAAGGCAGCCATACACACGATTATATTCACTCAGCTCTGTACAATGTTAACGCAAATTATTCCCCCGCCTTCGCGACCGCGAAACAAGAGCTCCAGCTTCATTTTTTTTTTTTTGTTAGCTTCAGGCAGTGTAATATATATGCGGCCTTTGACCATCGGGCCGCTTACACATTAGCTACGCCCGTGGAAGAGGAAAAGTTACGATCGCTTTCAACATCCACAAATACCTCCATTTCAACGTACTACATTGCGACAAGAATACATATTTATTTATTTGTTAAACGTTCACATAAACGAGTAACACGAAAGATGTTCCCGCCGCAATTGCTTGCTGAAACCGTGTTGCGCAGCATTGGCGGTCGTAAATAGAAAAGAATTAAACACATACGAAAGAAACACGGCCCGCGAGAAAACACAGAAGTACATACGTTCGAATGCAGGGCAGCCCAACCCGTATTGCGTGTTTATTTCCACCATATAACTCACTCATACAGCACGTCGCATGCAGTTATACGTAGAGCGGTGCTGTGACGCCATCGCAAGCGTGGCGCAGTCATAAGCTGTCAACGCGGGACATGTACTAACTCCTCCGCGTCTGAAGGACTTTGCCGAGTGACTTGGTCAACTGTTGGGTGCACGTTGCGAGAACGAAGGGACAGAAAGACGGGAACGGGACCCAAAAACCTCTCCTTCTTGTCTTATACACCCTCCTTCGTCGCTCCGAAGCCCCCTTAAAGAGGGTGACGCCGTTAAATAGAAAAAAAAAAAATCTTTCTTTCCGAATGATATGACGACTCCCCCCAATAAAACGGTCGCCGCGTCAGAGTGCCCCAAGCCTTGTCCGATCTCCTCTTGGGGCGCGGCGCATTTACTTAATGCCCGCTGCGCGCGCGTCTCGTCTGGTCTGCGAGACCAGACAAGGAATATAGAAGCGTACGCCGACAAGCTTTCTTTCTTCCTGCAATCCTCTTCTCTCGCTCCTTGTTTGTTTGTTTGTTTGTTTAGTGCTCTCGTGCTACGTTCGTTCCTTCTCTCCGTTTTGAGTCACCATCGCCACTTCTCGTTCTCTGTCGCCACTGCAGAAATGACGTCTCTTCCTCACCTCAACATCATCTCTCTCTCCCGCCAACACCGCCGGCGATGAAGACATTGCGCGCTAGCGCACATATTTCTTTGCAGCCTCCGAGAATGGTTTCGAGGAGCAAGGGGCCCGTAGGAAGGCGTCCGATCGCGTCGTGTCGGACGTGCCTCCTCCTCTCCCCGTGACGGGCGAGGCGACGGTCAAGCCGGCGTACTTTTTACGACTAGGAGCGCGCGTCCTTCGATCTGGCCTGCTTGTCTCGACTGCAGTATTGCTGGACGTCCGTCGGGCCGTAGCAGCATCACAGCAGCCAGACTCGAATGCGCGGAAGGCAGCGGGACAAATGGCGTCGGCGAAAGCGTGACTCTTTGCCGACTGGCGGGTCTTCCTTCAAGGTCCTTCCGCTTATTAGAGCAGCCTGCCGCAACCAGTGCATGGCGTGGGGAGGAGGCGCGTCGGCCACAGAGTGGATGAAATGAGCGAGAAAAAAAAGGAAAGAGGTGGCAAAGATGAAAAGATGGCGTGCGGCTAGAGAGCAAAGATCAACGGCATAGTGAAGAAGCGGTCTCCGCTGCCTTTGATTCAATTTCACGTTCGCGACGAGAGTGTAAATAGGGATGTATGAGCTCCGGCGCTCTCGGCTTCAACTACACAGTGATGCGAAGGCCGGCATCGTGTCTAGGATCGTTTGGGTGACGTCGTGTACCGGCCCTCACTTGGCACTTAATCCTGTAAAGCATCTTCGACGATTGTGTTCGCTTTATTTCGGCTCAGCCCTCCTTGGTTACCGAGTAGTGCGCTCTACTATTCATTTTTTGTTTTTTTTTTTACTCTTCCGAACCGTACCTTTGCTATACCAGTATCGCTTCCTTTATCAGCTTTACTCCGTCTCTGTATCTGAAGAACAATAAAGTGCAATCTGCTGCTTGAGCTATTTGATGCATCGCTTCGAATTTTCTAACAAATGGCCGGCATTCCCGTAATAGAGAGTAGATACATGCATTAAATTGCTACCCTCTTATCGAGCACCACCGTCCCCCTGGCATGCTATAGGCGGCTGTTCCAGCTCACCTGTCATCTAGCGACCCAGCACAACGCGAGCTCTTCAGCTCGCCTTGCACCTCGAAACGCTGAAACCCCGCCGTGTGTGCCAGTGAGGGTTTAAAATTCCCTGGCGCCTGCCGATCCTCAAGCCAACCATGCTTCGAAAACCTGCTTTCTGCGAGCTGCTGGGCGTTGAAAGATGACAAGTGTAGGGTGACCTGCACGTGCCTTTGGAACGTCAGTATTGGAAATGATAAATAAATTTTAGCGCACTATTATAGGTTACTGCTTCAGGGATATTGTTAAAGGACATTCGGAAGAGCCTGAAAGTAGTATCTTTGGAATTTGTTTGACCAGTAAATGGTGTACGCAACGTGGTTCTGAACAGGAGGTTCCCAGCCACAAGGCAGCATACTTTGAACATTTGTCTGTTTCCCGGATGTTCTCGTGTGAGAGCTCATATGATCTCACATAGTTCCCGGACGTCCTCGTTTGGTTAACATTTGGGTACCTGGGTGATCTCGTTTGAACACCCTCGCTTGGGTTACCGGATAATGGCGGCTGTGACCTCTGGCTTAGGGTAACCTGAGCCTTAGGGTAACCGCCGACAACGGGAGCTAAGAAAACACTTAATGCTTGACAATAAACGTGCGATATCTAGGCAGTTACGCCTGGTGGGAATGCGCTTTTGAGGACGCGGACAAAGAAGACGAATGCTTCCTCAAGAGCGCATTCTCACCAGGTGTAATGCAAAACCAACTAGCCCAACTGAGTGCCTAACTGAGTGATCTAGACAGTTCTTTGCCGGCAACACTGTTGACTTCGTTGAAGAGCCACCGGCTAGCCACACGTATGAGGTCGACTGCTCTCGGTCACGCACGCTACGTGCTAACGCTAAACCTCGGTGTGAAGAAAGCTATCGTACCGGCAATCTCCTGATGCGCGGATCGCGTCAACCCTGTCGCATGCTTCCTACTTCCTGTCTCCTATTCCGATAATTCACAGCTCGTGCTAAACTATGCGAGTGGGCCCTTCGACTGTAGTGATGAGCCTTCCTGCGGTTTTTTTAACACGAAAGTGTTTTATGTCGGGGTCTACCAAGAAATCTGCGACGTACTTCTGTAACGGAACTAGATTCCTGAAAAAATAAACACATATTTGGGATTGAAACCGTCCCACAGGGTGGGATTCCAACCCACAACCAGCCAGGGTGCAGCGGTAGGAGCTGTGAGCGCTGCCGACCACGCCACCGACTGTCTTACAATACGGAGAAAAAGGCGGGCTTTATATATTTACTAGACCGATTTTTTTCATCTTTAAATCTGGTCGCCAAACGTCGCCTGTCTCTTTCGTGCTACCGCAGGTACCGCTCAATACTGCCGAGTGAAGTGTCGTATGGTGAGATGTCACGCACATTCCGCCTCATATTCCGAGAGTGTTTGTCGCTCAGATATCCATCACTAAACGGCAAACAAATGACCCAAGAATCCTCTGGCCCATCCTAGGCTGACGGTGTTTTAGCCCTACTACGAAGTAGTATTTATCTATTCGTTTATTTATTCATACCTCAAAGATTCCGGTGGGACGTTACATATGAGGGGCGGGCACAGAAAGACGGGGATGATGGTGACGGCATTATGTTGATGAGTCATGGCACTCGATGGCGGATTTAAAGCATGATGCGTCGCACGTAGTAAGACCGCAAGAACGCAGTAGCGAGGGCTTGGGGTGGAATTAGCGGGTTGAGATGTCGTGTTCAGTGTGTACGATAAGCCAGCTCAATCAGCAGGTTGTCACGTGATATGGAATGAAGAAAAACAAAAACAAAAGCACGTGTGATATGGGCAGAGGCGAGAGGTACGACGACGAGAGGCAAGAGGTAATAGTTCAAGTTCAGATTTTAATTAAGCGACGCTGCTAAGATACGAATAGTCCGAAATAATAAATCTCGCAGCGCTTTTCTAAACAGATTCGAGGGCTTTAGTGAGGTTACGTTGGTAAGGATCAAAGATCGCACATACATATTCAGTCTCGGTTGCGCGGGCGTTTTATTGGCTACTATAGCTTGACGGGTGGCTGTGCCATGGAAAGATTACGGCGAAGGTAACCAAGAGTTTTGTTGGCCGAACTGATAATCTAGGTCACATGATTTGTCTAAGATAGGTCATTAGAGAGGTGGATGCCTAAGTGCTTCACGGAATTGCTCGTAGATATATAGTATAATTATTAATAACTTTATTGGCAGGTGGAATGTAATTAGGTCGCCAATTGTGTGGGGTGAAGAGAAAGAAAAAGTTCAAAGAAAATAGTTGATGACGTAAGAACAAGTGTCAATTGCCTCTGGTGTACTTTCCAATATGATTACCATGGTGATGACTATGTGTCCATGATGCTCTAGTGCTTACTGTGACAACAATATTAAGCTTTCAGGAAGGTCAATGTAAGGTTATCTGGGAATTAGTTTAACTTTCCTCAGCATATATGTATTATAAAATAAATGACGGAGTTGTACGTGCCAAAACCACGACATGACTGCGAGGTACGGCATAGTGGAGAGCTACGGGAATTTTCGACCACTTGGGGTTCTTTAACGTGCGGTGATAGCACACAGCACAAATGCCTTTGAAATTTTCGCCTCGATCGATAATGTGACTGCCGCGGCCGGAATGGAACGCGCGTCTTTGAGGTCAGCAGCCAAGACACCATAACCACTATATTACCTCAACGGACAATAAGTATTACACCGGGCTCCTTTTTCATATATAACGCAAATTAACGTGACGCGGGGAGTGTCAATTCAATCAATGCTATAACTGTACAGAGTCCTTTTTATTTGAGCCCCGCCACGGTGGTCTAGTGGCTATGGTACTCGGCTGCTGATCCGAGGGTCGCGGGATCGAATCCCGGCCGCGGCGGCTGCATTTCGATGGAGGCGAAATGTTGAGGCCCGTGTGCTGTGCGATGTCAGCGCAAGTTAAAGAACCCCAGGTGGTCGAAATTTCCGGAGACCTCCACTACGGCGTCTCTCATAATCAGAACTGGTTTTGGGACGTTAAACCCCACAAATCAAATCAAATCAATTTTATTTGGATACCCCTGCAGGAACACCCCTTCTCCCACCACCCGCACGTTTATCATGACCGTGCCTCTGGCTAGCCTGGAATCGCCATAGGCATAACATTTAGGGCACGAAATTCAAAATGCGTAGCCCCTTACGTACCCTCGCTATTCTCTGCCCACAATGAAAAGGGGGAAATCCATGCGTCTTGCCAAGGGGCCACCATCCTCTCCCGTACCGTCACTCACCATAAGGGAGGCGTTGCAATTACCATAGCCCCATACGAACTTACTTGCTATCCCCCGTAATCTTGTACAACTGTTTTGAGCTAACGTTAATCCAACGTCAAAATGGCCGCACTGCGATGACGCGGGAGCTTTACCCCGTGAAAACGGGGTACACACTATATCCACGTTAATAGCCTCCCACCGGTCCGCGGCACGACTGGGGACAACCCTCTTCACACCGGATACAACTTGCCAGAAATGGGTCGCGTACAAGCAAGCCGGAGCACTACATCGGCCGACGGAAGCCCCAGACCAGAGGGGGGCCCCGATTATCGGTGGCCCCTTCAATAAGAATCGCGGCAAAAATAAAGCGTTTCTCTCAATCACTCGACCCCATTTGTTCCCAAACTTCTGCACTGGAAAAAGAAAAGCGAATGGAGTCTGCGAAGCACTAATCTACCCCGATCCAATGTGAAAGAGCATTTCTCCTTACTGTCCTCTAAGCTTTGTGATTCGAGTACTTCCGCTCGTTTACGTGACGTGCCATGGCAGGCGTGTACACGGCGGGAGAGCCGCAGACGGTTGTCCATCGTTGCCTGCCGCAGCTTGTTTTCATCAAAACTGGTTATCCTCCAGTCTGGGGAGAACCCATACAAGCGGTCCTTGCTACTAAACTTTGGTCCCAGACGTAGCGAGTAGAGAAATAAAATTACCCCGTCTGCGGGGCGTCTGCAAAACTCTTTTCAGTGCACTGCAAGTCGTGGGAAAGCAGTTCTCTTCTTCTTTTTATTTTTTTTTTCTGTAAGGCGGGACATCGTTAACGTCCTTGGTTCACTTTCGTTCCGCGTTTACATACAGGAAAAGCTAGACGCCGTACGAGGATGCCTGCGTGAAAAATAAAATTAACGAGAAGAGAAGGAAAAAGGAAAAAAAAATAGAATAAGATGCGATGTGTGAGCTAGACCGGAAGGAGAAAATAGGCGGATGTTCTTCGACCGCACAGGCATGATCTAAGACGGGCATCTTGCGAGTCCAAGCAGTCGACATTAATTTCTGTTTTCTGTTGTTTATTTCCTACTTTACCGTTCGCGTTGTCGCCGCTTATAAAAGCATTGCCATTTCACTTCGCGATCATCCGAGATCTTCAGATTTGGGTACTGTAGATGTACCGCCTTCCTTCGCAGCTCATGCCTTATACACTACTGAGAAGGAAAAAAAAAATTATAATAAACTCCCCCAGACATGCAGTATTGTGCTCTTGGGACGTGACAAGAAGGAAAAGAAAGAATGAAAATAAGGAATACGGCATATCGCTATAGAAGGAGGGATTGAAGTTGGAAAAAGGAAGGGCCCGTCTCCTCAGACGCAGCATCCGTCTTGCGCGAAGTTTTTCTCGCACGTCTTGCGCGTGTACGCGTAGTACGCAGTGGCGTTGTAGTGTGTTGTACCCTGCGAGGGCGCTCCTCATAGCGGTCTCATTTTGGCCTCAGGAATACGAAAGAAGAAAGAAATAAAACAACTCTCCGTATTTGGCTTCTTTTGATGCGGCGAGTTTGCTTGCGCGGACAAAGATTTAGTAGTACAGCAAGCCGCGCTGGAAGGAAATAAGGAGAACGATGAGAAAAAAAAAAAAAAAACTATATGTACACAGGAGAGGACGGGTTTAAGAGAGTATGTACGTAGACGACTGGCGTGGTCGCGCAAGACTTTTATATCGTTGACGCATGGCTGCTCGCAAACGATTACTGCCCCTCCGAGAGTGCTGAGGTTTTTACGGAGAGGGCATCTCTCAGAGTCGCGGATGGTGTGCACGCACAGCGCTGCTGGATGCTTATGAATCAACAGCGCTCGTATATAGACTACACATAGGAAAGAGACGTTGATTCCGTTTGCGCGCCGGTGATGGCGGTGCCTGAGGACTCTTACTCACTCGAATGTGATGTGATATGGCGGCGGTGTATATAGCGCGGGCTCACCTTTATTCTCGTGACAGGGAAAGGTTGTTCGTGACGAACGAGACGGAGACAACGGAGTTTTGAGTTTTTGGTCTTGAAGCCTGGTGCGTAAAGTGACGCGCATCACGTTGGCAGCCAGGCTTGAAGCAGGCTGCGCAATCAGGTCTGGCCTGTACAGTCTATATACTTAAAGGCGTACCAGGAAGAACGAACGGATAAAAACGGATAAATTAAACGGAAGCTCCCTGATTGGGGAATTATCCCTGATGTGCGTAGCGTTATGTTCATTCGGCCTGCTTCTGCTGCCCTTGTGGGAAGTCTGAAGCTCGCGTAAGCGCAAGGTATTTGATTTTTGCACAGTGCTTGCCCCTTTATTGGGAAGGAGAACGTTACCGGGAATGGCTGATATTATACTTTGGAAAGCGTGCTTCACAAACGCGATGTGGCACTATCTCCGTGAGTGGCCACGAATGGACGAAAGGAAGGATTTTTTTAACAGCGAAGTTTTTCGTAATTTGTCATGTCACGAAACATGACCTTGAAATGACCTTTCCTAGCAGCCAAGCGACGCTACATATACCAACATAACCTTGTATGGCCTCCACATCATGCTAAATCACGTAGCACGACGTCACAGCGACACGTGACCAGAAGAAGAAGATGATGATGATGTGACGGAAAAAAATAGATGATACGCTCACTCAGTTAACCCCGTTGTTCAGCCTCATGGTTCTCATATACCACCTCTCTTCAACCACCACCAGCATTCACTAGAACAGGCAGTCGAATATGCCACAACCGTAGTGCCGCAAAAAAAAAAAAAAAAAGGGCAGATGAAGATGAGTCCCAAGTTAGGTGCACGACCTCTTGCGCGCCGGTATGGGAGAAGCAGCGGGCACAAAGAAAAACCAACGAAAGCATTGATGGAGGTAGATCGCAGCGCGTATAGATGATGTGTTCTGTGAGTCACTCAGCGCTGCAGATTGGATAGCACACGGGTGCTCGAAGAAACGACGATTTCGTCACCTCTTCTCGATCATTCAAAGCGTATTGCGCGTGCACACCTACGTACGTCCACCCAGCAGATGCTGAGACGGACCAATGGATGGATGCGGCCAGTGTCCTATGTACAGCAGGGCGGTGACCTCTGAAGCACCAAGCATTCAGTCTTTAATTCAGCCGATTGCCCATCACGATTAAGTCCTTCTTCAAAAAAATCATTTCACAGCTTAGCCTCCTGCGTGGTATACGGTACAGTAATATTTCCTTTTTTATATACTATTTCGTCTTATTTTTTCTCCGTGCTTTTCCGATACAAATATCGCAACCCTCTTTTAGTGGTCTTTATTGCGAGCACGTTTACCTATCGCGCGCTGATGCCAAATCCCGAGGGCCCCACCACGGTGGTCTAGTGGTTATGGCACTCGGCTGCTGATCCGAAGGTCGCGGGATCGAATCCCGGCCGCGGCGGCTGCGTTTCGATGGAGGCAAAATGTTGAGGCCCGTGTGCTGTGCGATGTCAGTGCATGTTAAAGAACCCCAGGTGGTTGAAATTTCTGGAGACTTCCACTACGGCGTCTCTCATAATCAGAGCAGGTTTTGGGGAGTTAAACCCCACAAACCAATCAATCAGCCAAATCCCGAGGCTCCACGTATAGGCTAGTGCGCGACCATAAGACGGGACGGGTATCTCTGCACTTACTGAATCACGCTGTATAACTGCGTGTTGTAGGGGAAGGGAATAAGGCCCGTTTGTTAATGTTAGACACAACCTCATGAAGTTAACAGTTAGCTTCATGAGGGCGTGTTGTAGGGGCAAGACGATGCCACGTGCCTGAGGTTAAAAGCAGTCCCTGACAAATACGCCCACAATGTCGCCGGCACAAATGGAACCCCGGCCAAAAAAAAAAAAAAATTAAAGGAGGGATAAACAATGGCGAGTTTCTCTCTACGCCCACGTCTTGTCGGTAATATTTATTTATTTAGTTTGACAACGTTCTCTACTGGCATCGGAACAGTCAGCAGCACTGAACGGGCAATGCGTCTTCATCGCGTCTGCACGGACATATTTCATTTCTCCTCGTTTCTCTTCATACTTAATGCCCGTTTCCTACCCTTTTCATATGCACAACGACTAACTGGCCGAGATATTCTGTTTAAGTTGTCTACGTTTGATTTCGTATACCCCTCCTCCTCCCCTCACTGTCTGCTTTTATTATAGCCTTCGTTGAGAAGCCAACCGTCCGTATCGTTGCAGGCGTAGCACACCGCTGATTCACAGTGGTCTAGGTGGGCGTTTGTACGACCGGCCTAGCCTCCCGTCCAACGCACTCCGGCCGCTACGCCGTTGGCATTCTGGGCATTCGTGGCAAAATGTATTTGTTATTGATGTCGACTACAGAATTACAAATTCGACGTCAAACGGTGAAGGGCGCTCGCGAATAGACCTGGTGAGGCTACATTTCTCGCTTGCTTAACTTAAGGAGAAAAAAACTTCGATGCAATCTACGAAAACTAAGTATGCGGGGAGACAAGAAAAGCAAGTGCGGTGTTTCGTGAGAGTCATATTGCCAAACGCAGACAAGACCTTGAGATCGCCGCAACAAACTGCCCTTTTTTCAAAACGAAGATTCCTCGGAGGCCCATATATATTTGGCTGCGGCTACGTCTCGAGTGAGAAATACGGAGACTTGAAAGCAGAGCCCGACCTGTGGTATATAGGACTGCGGTATGTTGGTGATGTATCAGAAGACGCGTACGCTCTCGTTCACTGGATACGGGTGCGTTCGAGGGGAGGGGAAGAGACCTGAATCCGATCGGCGGATAGTTTTTCGAGATCTTAAGGTGTACGCGTGTACTACTCTGTATATTGGGAAAACGAAAGCAATGGTGAAAGACACGCGTAGCATCAAGACGGGCGTAATAGCAAAGAAAGCAGCATTCGGACGGGAGAACAACAAAAGTTAATGAAAAGAGGGAAAAAGAAATAGATGCGCTGCATATCGCGGAGTCCGGGACGAGATACAGACCCGACAGAATGCGGCCAAAAACGAG
This sequence comes from Hyalomma asiaticum, assembly GCA_013339685.2. Lineage (NCBI taxonomy): Eukaryota > Metazoa > Arthropoda > Arachnida > Ixodida > Ixodidae > Hyalomma > Hyalomma asiaticum. The sequence continues at coordinate 104,040,567 of CM023482.1, forward strand.
AACAAAGGCGAGGGGGTCCTTGCGAGTCAGACAAATGGACACCACATCTCGGTCCCCGTTTCTCTCTCTCTCTCTCTCTCGAGCTTCTTCTTTTTATCTTTGCGCCGCGAAAATGTTTAGTCCATTAGGAGATTGAATGCTCCGGCTGGTGCGGCAGTCCTAGTCTTTTCTCGTATTTATCGCGACATTTTAGCCGTTCGAGACGGTACCCGATCTTGGCGCTGTTTTGAGGCCACATAACGAGACGATCGTCGTTGAATGCAAAGCGGCGGCGTTGCCGCGGAAGAAGAGGGAAACAGTGTAGGGGAGCCCGGACAGCAGGCCCACTTTGGTCCAGAGCACGCTCGGCTGAGCCGTGGTCGTTCTTGAGGCCGAAGACAGCGTGTATCTATGTTCAGGTGGAAGGAAAACTTGCAGTCGATGAATCGAGATATACGCGACTTGGGAGCTAAGACGTCTCGGTTTATGTTTCTTTTTTTTTTTTGTCGTCTGATGACGCTCAGACAGCAGCCATATCGATTTTATAAAAACGCAAACGCATCGAAAGGAGACGGTCTTTAAGGTGATTAAACGCGTGCCCTGCGTCCGTGCCCTACCGTAGCTACTGGGAGTGTACGCTGCGCGTGGCTTGCGTAGTCGGCGACACTGTATTATGATCGTGACACTGCTACGTTGCTATAGCCATCACACACAGAGGTGAAGACACTTCGTGTTGTGTCACATCGCCCTTTCGCTCCTTTTGGGCAGTGTGGCGCTGATCTGGTCGGTGGCAGGGTCCCACGGTGTTCGAGGTGACGCAGTACGGCTTAACTCTTCGATGTCAGCATTTGTGCTATACATTCCAGTGCATACACTAGACAGCTTTCACGTCGCGCAAAGCGATGTTTTTTTTTTTTCTTCTGGAATCGCTGAAGTTCGCTAACCGGGCAACAGTAGATCTCCGATTGGGTGTGTCGTGCATGGTCAGCATGCAATGCTGATCAGAGCATGTCAAGAGCGTTACCGAAACTATGTTAGGTCTTGATCAGTGCGCGAGGGATAGAAGGGAGGAAGGGACGGGGGAGAAAACTGGTGGTAATAAATTAGAGCGTCATTGTATTCGGAGCGGTGAAATGAAAACACAAGAGAGACGAGAACGACAGCAGTTCCAGGCGTTCGCGCAGAAAAAAAAAAAAGATCGTTGTGGAACACGCCGAGTTTGAAACACACACGTCTGTATCGACTGGACCCACCCTTCGACTTCGAGCTCCATCTGGACTCTCTCGACCACAGTTCTTTGCCGGCTGTGGCTTGGTATCGCTTTTACAAAATCTTTTATTTTCAGAATCGACATGGACGATAGCGCTGCTTGCAGCGAGTACACGGCGAAGAACATGCTCTATAGTCTCCTGGCGACGAAACTATAGAACACGTTCTTTGCCATTGTATTCGATACAGAGCACAAACACTGTCACTAGCGGCCGCGTTGGCCCGTCTTGACGACAGGGCGCTGTCGGAACATGCTGTACTGGAATGCCGATCAAAAGTGACGTCGTGGAGGAAGACCGTCAGCGCTTTGTTGACGTTTCTCCGTGGCATTGACCTGTTAGAAAGACTGTAATGAGCCTTTACTCCCCCACCCCATTTTTTTTTTTTTGGTCTCCGCTGTTCTATCTCTCTTTATTTCCCCCTTCCCGTATACCCCAGTGCAGGGTAGCCAACCGGAAGGCTATTTCTGGTTAACCTCCCAGCCTTCATTTCTCCTTTCTCTATCTCTCTTCGAAGAGCACTGAAAGTGCTTTCATTGCTTGGAGCTCGCCTCAGTACATGCCTTTGGCTTACCGCTGCACTCATGCCCACGTGTTTTTGTCTACCTGTCTTGTTACTGGCGGTCGCGTGAGTTCTGAAATTGCGCATACGCATCAATGACATTTAAAGTAGTCCATTAATAGCAGTAACAACAACAATTTCTGGGTTTTCACGTCCTAAAACCAGGATATGAGAGACGCCGTAGCGGAGAGCTCCGGAAATTTCGACCACCCGGGTTACTTTAACGTGCGCTGACATCGACAACGTTGACCTCAAGACTTCGCCTCCGTCGAAATGAAGCCGCCGCAGCCGGCATTCGATCCTGCGGCCTTCGTATTAGCAGCCGAGTGCCGTACCCACTAGATCACAGTGGCGGCGCCCACTGTAACTGGAAGTGAGCGCGTCTTTGTGTCTCTGTTATTCGTATTCGATCTATACGTGGGCTGTGGTCCTTCAAGAAAATACTTAGCGACTAATGCGTTGTCACTCACTGTTGAAAGCAGTAGCCCTTTACCTGTCGTATCCTCCGCTGTGTGCAGGGCTGACGGTGAACGGTCACGTGCTGCTGGACTTCCACCAGAATCCCGACCGGCCGACTCACCGACTACGCGTGGTGTCGGCATCTCTGTGGCTGTACGTACGCAGCCGCGGCTCCTCATCTCCGTCAGCCCAAAACAGGACGGCCACCCTGTACGTGTTCCGTGTGGCAGAGTCCAACAGCAGCAGCGCCCCGCTCAGCGGGGGCATGGACTTGCTGGCCGCGGTCGAGGTGGACGCGAGTTCCGCCTCCCACGGCTGGAGACGAGTGGATCTTCGCGCGGCCGTCCAGCACTGGTTCGCCCCAGCGGCGGGCCACCACGGGCACAACGCGCGCAAGAAACTCACGCTGCTCGTCGATTGCGTGGGCTGCGGGCCAGCTGGCATACAGGTGAGTAGACTATGGATCCTACCTACGTCTTCAAACGAGCCTCTTCTGACTGTTATCGCAGGTTTTACCCAGCTCAGCCGCAGCTCGACTGAAGCTGTTTGATAGGTTTAAATGTTGACGTCCCTCGACTACGACGGCAACGAAGAGTTGCTGAAGAATAAAGTCTGGTGCAAACGTTCATAGAGGGACGAGGAAGCGCGTGCTTGAACGCTGCGAAGTGCAGTTTTCGGAAAAAATAAAACTTAGTTCAGAGTGTGCGCTTATCCGCGTCTTGTGTTCCTCGTATACTCTATAAACATCTGCGCCAAACTTTCTTCCTCAGCAGTGTACTAATTCAGCCCACAAGCAGACGCTGCTAAAATGAAGAATTGCTTGAGGAACGCCTATCTACCGCACGTGTTTTCGGCGTCACGAAATGTATCGCCTTACGTTAGCGATCGCCAAGTGGCCTAACGTGCGACGACTCGGACGGCCGAGGGACGGCGTTTTCCTTCACACAGTGTAGACACTAGAATGAAGATTGTGTTTCATACCGGTGGGACGGCCCGCAACGGGAAATTTTTCGCATACGTTGTCGAATCCTGCTGCCATATTTCAGATTGGTTGATAGTGAAAACGCTTTGGCGTAGTGGTGCGGAGCGCAGCGCGGCCGGGCATTTTGTCCGCTGGCTCCTCCAGTAAATGCGCCCTAAATGAATCATCCCGAATGTTATCAAGGAACAACGGTAAGGCTGGTGTAACGGACCTATAGTGTATGACACGGGGGCGGCGTTCTGTAACGATTCGGTTTCCGAATAACTCGCTTTGGCAATACGCAATCGGTCCCTGCGCAGCGGCGACGGCGTCACACAAGAAGAGAGCAGCCTGTGTTGACGAAGGTAACCCTTCGGAAACCTATTTGTTCCTAATCGTTACGGAATACAGCCCAAGGGCATCGCGAGTGTACGCCAATATTTCGGGTGGAGGGCGGCCACGTGCACAGACCCTTGAAACGTGCGCGACTCTGATCGCAGGTGGCGCAGTTCGAGCGGCGGCAACGGAGGCGACCTTTCCTGGCCGTGGCCACCGAGGCATTGGTGTCGCGGCGGCGCGGCCGGCGTTTCACCATCACGTGCGGCGAAGGGGTGACGCAGTGCTGCAAGCAGTCGCTGTACGTGAGTTTCGAGGACCTGGGCTGGGACGACTGGATCATCGCGCCCAAGGGCTACTTCGCCAACTACTGCATGGGCGAGTGCGCGGGCCGGCCCCGGACGCCCGACATGTTCCGCTACTTCCACGCGCACGTACTCGAGGAGTACCGGCTGCGCAACCCGTACGCCTCCGTGTCGCCCTGCTGCGCGCCCACCAAGCTGTCGCCCATGTCGCTCATCTACTTCGACCGAGACCACAACATCATCAAGTCGGACCTGCCCAAGATGATCGTCGAGGAGTGCGGCTGCACGTAGCGCTCGCCTGCGTAGGACTCCAAGAAATTCTTTCACGTCTCCCTCCCTGTAACTCCACCGCGGCGAGCCCCCACGCTCAACCATCGTGTGGACGCTCCAACCCCCTCCCCCTTTCCCCACTCCCCTTGACCCCCCTTTGTGTCCCGGATTCTGTGATACGCTGCGGATGTCTCCTCTTCCTCGTCGCCCTCCTACCTCAGCAGGAGATGGTGGAGAGGTGCGCCCGCTACGGTGCGTTCTTCTAGTCAGTCGCCGCCGCCGCCGCCAGGCGGCGCTCTCTCCCCACCCACTTCAAGAGTGCCGCCGGACGACGAACACGCCGTGTGTTGTCATCGGTGCAGTGCTTGCATACCTGGCGCTCTCAACGTGGATTGACTACCGTCGTGCCCAGACGGACGATGTATCCGCCGTCTCCCGCTGAGCGCCGATGAATCGGCGGCGGTGAGCAACAGTTGGTCGCGGTGTTTGTTGTCCGTTTTGTGAGTGAGTGTTGTGAGGCACGCAGACTATTTTTTTCGCCGTGCAGCTCGCTGTGTGTGTTCGGGGCCTCCCTCCTGGCCCCCCAAAGGTTGTGCTCCCGACAAGGTCCCAACGGGGCCGCATCACGTGACCCCGCGCGCGCCGTGTGCGCGGATTGCCCAAAACGTGTTTTAGACGACCGTTACGTCTGTTCGCGTTCTTCCCTCTTTTCCCCTCTCCTTTTTGCTCTCTCTATATATATCGTCTCGTTATTTTTGTCGTGAACAATCGCTAGCAAAAGAGGTAACGCGAAGGACCAATATCAAAACGGGTTTTATGTCGTTTTCCGCGTCAGTCCCTCATTAGTTTTCGTCGTCGTACGGCTAAGGCACCACTTTTACTCCCTGGGCTAGCACTTCGAGATCTATAGCCTTTCTTCTCAGAGCTGGCTGTTTAGCAGCGTACAGAGTTTAAGTTATTTAAGCTTTGAACAATATTTAGTTGGCGTGTCAGAGCTTATTTCACCATTCCAACTTTGTCGGAAACCTAGCGGGATATATTCGGCACACAATGACCTTCCTGATAGCATTATGTCACAGGTCCTATAGCATTATGCCGGTCAGAGTCCGCACCCGAAGTAAATGCCTCCTGAACCGAGTCCAACTGATATCATTCCACTGTTTTGTTTTGTTTTTAACAACACGTATTGGTTTGGTCCTGAGTGAGCCCAAAAGATGGCATCTGCAATTGTCAAGGAATCTCGCCGTGCTGTGGTGTCGCTCCCATGTTGATATTCGCAAGTCCATTAACTGCAGCTTGAGTCTCTTTTCTCAGCGCGAATCAGCAGCGCATTGGTCGCGATGCAGCATAATCTGTGTATAAGCACCCATGGAGATACTGCTTCTTCGACTTCTGCGCACTGTATGTCTTCTCTGCCTGTACATAACATGTTTCTATCATACGCTTGCAGAGTAAGCGGCGTTTTCACCTCCATCACCGATCTGCGAGGGGTGGCTTTGACAGTGAAAGGAGAGCTGATAACGCTATCTCTCGACTGCCTGGTTACAAAACCTCTTTATCTCGGAAACAGTTTTGATTGCTGAGTGTAATAGCGTAAGGCTGTTGGCATGAGACCCCAAGCTGTTCTGGCAGCGCAGGCGCAAACGCGAGCGCGGGAATATGCACCATACGTGCTATGCGTAGTGGTTTCATCTTGTATTCGCCTTTCAAGTGAAATTGTCGTAGATATGCAACTGTAAGCATTTTGCTTCATTCCCCCATTCATGTCGCGTCTTCAATTCTTTTTCTTGCTCTTGTTGTACGCTTTGTCGTGAAATACCAGCAAACAGACGCAATTCTCGAAGTCGCAACACGATAGGAATGGGTCGGTACCTAAATGGGCAGAATTGGCATGGTGATAAACGAATGAACCCGGAAACTTCCGCTTCACCGACCGACATCTTTAGAGAAGACTTGAGAAGGCACCAAGTGGTTAGGTTGCGTTGGCTTAGGTTAGGTAGGTTTAGTTGGGTTAGGTCGGGATGGGTTGTGCGCCACTGGGTTAGAGTAGGGTGGGTTGCGCGGACAAGCCGTATACTACACCATGAGTTCTGCATTGCTGGTAGGTCCTTCCCATTTGTCCTTGAAGGAGCTGTCGGTTCATCCAAGCGACGTCCCAGTCACTTCTCAGGATCTCGAAAAGCTTGCGTGGCCTATGCGTAGTGTTAGGCTACGTTAGACTAACCAGCACAAAACACCTTTCGCGACGCGCCTTTAACTTGCAGAGCCTCTACCCTCGCAGTCGTCACTTCGTTCTTTGCCTGAGTGTCTCGCCTCTCGCTGGTATTGTACTACGTGTATTTCACGAAAGCAGGGTTACCCTCCACGTACTGAACGTGTAACAGATGTTCTCGTTGAACGGTTAATTTGTACCGGTGAAAGAGTGTCGTTTAAGTGTTCAAAGTAACGGGATTGTCGAGATGAGAGCTGGCGCGCTGTTGGCTCTGGTGCGCAACTTGTAAATTTTGACCTTCTCTGCCGTGTGCCTGAAGTTTATATTGAAGGTGAGAACAAGTGCCATATCGTAGTTCGTGAGTCGAGTGACGGACGCGGGAAATGCTGTAAGAAGAAGGTGACAGTCTGTCTGATCGCTGTGTGAATACTAGCTGCCATTTTGTTCGCCGTAGGGTGCGATTGAAACCTGCAGCACACTTCTCACTTAAATAGTAGCTAGGAAAGACGCCCTTAAGACAGAAAATCACTAAATGTGATTGTTAATTTTCCTAAGTAACACCTAAATGCGAGGAACGGGACAGCTCTACGGAGGGAGGATTAACACCGTGAAAAAAAAAAAAACAGTGGTCAGCTGTCGATAAGTCAAGCGTGGGCTTAACATCCAACAACCAAGTGATCTCGGCCGTATTTGCTCGCTATTCGCGGCTAGAAGGAAAGATCTTCAGCTCTCGTGGCAACGCGCACAATAGTAATTGGTGCCGAGGTGTGTGATTACAATGTGCTAAGGCGATTGCAATAGAGACGCGCACGGAACTCGTGCAAAAACTTGACTTAATTGACGCACTTGTGTAAGGCAGCGTTTGCGCAGCGTCAACCTGTCGTTTGGGGGGCACCTCTTATCTACAGTGAGGGATTCGTGTTGTTCATTGTCTTCACGAGCATTCCGTTCGACAAGCTCCCAAGTAGCGATGTAGAATTTGCACGATAAGGAAATGAGAACCAAGAAAAACGGATATTATTATGGTCTACTTCTTTTAATGTGTGCCAAGCATAATTTCACGCTCCTGATGATCACGACGTAAACAGGTACCTGCATGAGGTACTGCGAGCCATTAGAATAACGGTCACAAGTTCATAAAGATAGAGCATTGCTTCAATAGGTGGCGAGTGGAAGACCGTACAGAAGTCTTGGTTAACATATAGGCTGTGTTGAATCGGTCATCGTTTGTTCCGTTTCACATCACCAACACTCATTATTTGCCTTAAAACAAAGTTTCCTTTTTGTTTCCATTTCTCCCTCTCCCTCGCTTACACGAACCAAGACTGAGTTGCAGCTCCACAATTGTGCAGTTTTTAAATGTTTGAGTCACTCAATTAGTCATTCATAACTTCAGTCACGCGTACCTGATATTGCGAAGCATTATGTTCTTTTTTTCTTCTTCTTCACTTCTTGTGCCATGCTGAATGTCACTGTTTCATAATTCACCCATAGTTTCAGCAGTCCACTACCCGTGAATTTAAGATTCTATGAACCGATCACCTCGTACAAGCGGAGGCAGAAAAGTGATCCAAACCGCGGTCATGCCAAACGGACGAGCATCCGATTTGCCTCTCGAGGGGCAAAGGGATTAAAAGAGATGGCAAGAAAAGCAAAAACGAGAGAACAAGTGAAGGTGGCTGCGCTGTGCACAGGCGCTCATGAATATTACAGTTCTTTCATGGGGATCTTCGTATAACTTTCAGATAATCTCCAGATAACAGACTAATCAGAGACTGTAGCCTTCAGATCCCAGCGCACTTCAGGAGCTACAGCCCCCCCCCCCCCCCCCTTGTTCGAAATTCCTTTTATTTATTTATTCTTTCAAACTTGGCATATTCGCTCTCGCTACGGGGAAGCAACGCAACCAGAAGATATTTGAAGTACGTGCGGGCATGTTGCCTCGTTCATCACAATTACTATATTGCCGCGTTCGTCACACGTTGAAGCGTGGGTGAATTCGTAAGCTCATAGTGTAATGGGACTTGATAGATCTGTTTCGAAGCTGGCTTGTAAAAAAGAAAGCGAATGTAGTGAGATATTGACAGTATACGAGGGGCGAGTCTTCTTGCATTCTACTGGCTCATAGAGCTTCTTGCGGCTATTTTTTTTTAACCCTCAGCAATGATGACGGTGATACCTGCTGTTTTGTTGGTCACAGAATGCGACTTGGGATAAAAGTTATATAGAGCACTTTCCATCTAGCGCGACCCTTAGCGTTCGTATCTCTGCAAGAACTCGGTGCGTTGAAGCATAGAGAGATTTTTAAAAAAGAAAAAAAAAATAGGGTGATAAAAAAAGCACGCTAGCTCGCTGCCCGCTTTTGAGATGCATACCTCGCATTCTCTTCTTGGCAGCGAGGCGACTGACCGCCGTGGACGAGGACGCGTTCTTCCTTTTTGTCAAACTCATTCGAGTCGACGGCTTCTGAAGAGAGAAGGAGAAGGTTTGTTTTGGCGGAACCCGGGACTTTCGAGTAGTCTCTGTTTAGGAGGTAAGAAAAAAAGATATAAATATCGCTCGGAGCGGAAGAGAGAGAGAGAGAAAAAAAAAGAAGTAACGTTGGGGCCCTGACGGCTAAGGTTGTCATCCAGTCGCTCATCTCTGAAACAGAGGCAGCCGAATTTCGTTGTTGCGTCTTCGGTACCCGAATTACCACATTCAAGCATTCACTCTTCCTCATGCGTCTCCTCGCATGACCACGAGATTCATGTGCCCTCCTTCCACTTCACAATGACTCTTCTTTTTCATTTATATATTTTTTTTTCTTTGCTCTTCCCTCATTCACTCTTCACCTCCTCTAACTCGCATTCAGAGCTGTCGGCAAGCTTCTTCCTTTTTCTCTCCTTTTACGCCTCCTAAACCCCATTATTTCCTCGCTTTATCATTTCTTTTTCGCCTCCTCTTCGCAACCCGTCTTCTTTTCCATCTCTCAGGGCGCCGCCAGCCTGTGACGACAATGTCGAGGAAGGAAAAATGAAAAAAAAAAAGGGGGTGGGGGGGGGGAGGGGTTGTCGCGGGCGGAGCGTGGCATGCTCGCTCGCCGTCGCACGCACGCGCACGTTTACACTATAAGCGCAAGTTTACGTTGTATGCTCAACGCGTAGGCTCTGTCATCACTCGCCGAAATGAAACAGAAAGAGTACGTGAGCACGTGAATCCCGAACTAAGTACGAGCGATGAGTGTAGGAAAGCTTCTAATGTTTACGAGCGTAAACGTACTTCGCTTCTTGCGATCTGGTTTCATTCGTTGCATCTTGTGTGTGTGTGTGTGTGTGTGTGTGTGTATGCGTGTGTGTTTCTTGTTCTGCACCAGCTGGTGCACTGCTTTACTTCTTTTACATTTCCTTTTGCTGTTTTCATTTGCAAGATCTTCAAAAAGAAGAATTATCTCTCGTCGTCGTCGCTGCCCTTGTAGCGCTAGTGAATCCAAGTGAGGAAACCATTTTTCTTCTGGAGCATTCTTGCGTTTGTACGCGGGCCACCGAGCGAACGGGATATGAATAATGCACTCTGCTTGACGGTGAACGTTTACAAAAGGAAGAAAAGGTTTTAAAAATAAATAACAATCCCGAGAACGTTGCTAGCACGATACGCTTGAGTTGCACCGCTATCGTCGTAGCTCTGAGACATCGAGTTGCAGCGACCGTGGCCCCTTGTGCAGACAAAAAAAACAAGAAAAAAGAAAAATTGCGGTCGACTATTCTCGTTTCAAGCGCATCGTCTTTAATCGCTCCTTCGAACCCATTCTCTCTCTTTTTTCTTTTAGTCAAACGGAATTCCAGCTATTCTTCTCCAAGTTTACAATGTAGCCAGTTTGTGTACACTTCCACAAACGTGCACGTGCTTTCAAAAGGCGAAAGGCACTTTTCTCTACAGCTTGTCGCCGCGTTGAGGCGCCAAGTTAGACCGTCGGGTGTTCCTGCTACAATCGAGCCGGAGTTATGGAAGCGCTACGGAGCAGACGTCAGCTAGCAGACGATACGCGAAAAAAAAAAACCCGGAAGCGGGGCTCCCCAGCACGACATAGCCGAAGAACTTTCCGCGGAACTGAAGGAACTTGCGTACCGCAAATCTGACGACACGCGACCGTTTTCTGGTAGAGTGTTCAACGCGCGACGTCTCGACTTGAATCCCGCGCTTTTCGTGCAAGCTTTGCCGCATGCGAATGGTTGACCGAATACTGCTGCGCGGGCGTCAGCGCGCTTTAGCAGACACTGGTGGAAACGTTGAAATGGCGCCAAGACGCCCTTGCACTAATACTGGGCCCGTCACTCGCACATGAGTACGCAAGGATCGTGTACACACAAACACGCGTGCGCTGGGACAGCCTTTGTTCTCCCCCTCTTTCTCCCCCCCATCGAAGCTTACTTTCGGTATAAATTCAGATAACTTCACTGCGCCCAGCATGCTCGTGTCACAGTGTAAGGTGTCGTTCGTCGGTATGGGAGTGCACTTCCAAGGCTTATCGTACGCGTAAACTCTTATTGAACTAGCTGGAATTTCAGGCCTTGGTGATTGGCTATTGTCAGCTGCAGCAAAACAAGAAACAGCTTTTTGTGCTCTGGTGACTTCCCAAGTTCTCCCGCTATTGAGTGGCGAAAAGAATCTGGCGCTCCACATTGCCCCGCGCTTTTGGCAGGACAGAGATTAAAAAACCGCAGACTGTCGCACATTGTGGAGTAGATTCGCTTAATTAGACTAATTCCTACAAACTTGGCCCCTCGGCAAGTTTTCATTCCAGAGGAGCAAAGAGAGGGGCTGAACCAGTCTTCGGCGCTGCGCGCGAAGCTGTACAGTGTCGATACCATTATGAATAGAAGAGAAAAAAAAATAAGCGAGGCAGTATTAAAAGGAAGACAATTTTCGGTCGATTCTCCTGCAGAGCGGAACAAAATGTGCGGATAAAAATAGTCAAGCACGTGCGTCCACAAAGCCCAGGGTATAAAATACGTCGGTATCACCGGCAGCGCTCCTAGTGCCTGCCATTTAGGCACGAAGAGAAAGAAGGCATAAGCAGCGCAGACATGTTCGTCTGCGCTCTAGGGATCAAATGATAGCTCGATTTTTCGCGCAATGCGGCTTCGTCAGTGTAGCGTCGGCGCGGAAATAAACCTGTTACAAGCTCCTGGTTGTGAAGTAAACATTACAGCACTGCAATTTGGTTTTATTGAGACAGAAACTATACGGACGCTCACACTCCAAATGAAAACGTAAAGTCGACGTTGGTGTGATGGTGCATACAAAGTCTATAGCCGCGATAAGGTTCTGGGGTTCCGTGGGCACGGCGTGCTTCTGGGTCAAGAAAAGAGCACGAGACGGTATGCCGCATGCACGCAGCAGCAAGGGACTGAAGCGCACAGCTTGGGTTAATTGCTGTAGACGTTTATGGTGTTCGGTAAGGTGAGGGGAGAAATAAGCAACCAAGATGCAAAAGAACGGGGAAAAGAGGCATTGCAGGAACGCCAAGAGTCCCCCTCCCTTGAGACAGTCGCGCTTCGCGCAGCAACGTTGTTACATACCGAAAGGCGCGCCTTACTTTACAAGTTGCAGGTCCGAAGGTCGCGGGATCGAATCCCGACCGCGACGGCTGCATTTCGATGAAGGCAAAATGTTGAGGCCCGTGTGCTGTGCGATGTCAGTGCACGTTAAAGAACTCCAGGTGGTCGAAATTTCCGGAGACCTCCACTACGGCGTATCGTAATCATAGTGTAATTTTGGGACGTAAAAACCCCTGCAACGAATCATCGGATACTTTACGAATTGTATACTGCGTTTCAAAAGGCCGAGGGAGCGCAAATGCCGGGTGATGTCATTTACACTGTGTCCGCAGTCATCCCTGTACATCTGCCCACCTAACAGGTCCCGGCTCGCCTTTTATTTCAAAGAAGCAGACAAGCAACGCGATGCGCTTGCTCCCGTCATCACACTTATGTTGTTAGTACCAGCGCTCGCGATTTGGATGCACTCGTTTTTTACTTCGGAGAGATTTAGGTCATGCTCGTCAAATTTTATTAATAAGCAAAAGAATATTAACTGCAATAGATGACACCGAAACAGCTATGAAACTTATTCTGTATAGATGCTGTTGCTGTTGTCGTCAGTTCTTTAACTCTTAAGATCGCTGTTGTCGTCAGTTCTTTAACTCGCGGGCGATACAGTGACTATTTTTTTTAAATATTTCTCTTGTCCGCCGATACCTGTGAAGGGTCATCTTCTGCGCTCACACCTTCACTTTCCCGCGTAGCAATGAATCTTCGTAGACGAAATTCTAAAATTCTACGTCGTGTCAATAATCTCAGCCAGTGCCTCTCCGATCGAAAGAGCAGATGGGGCCCCATGTACGCGCTTTCCCAACCGGGCGAAGGCGACGAATTTCTCGCAGGCAGGCACCGACCAGCGTCGCAAAAAGATGTTTAGTCTGGACGCCGGCCGAGGGTGGGAGACATGCACAAAGGAAGAAGGATTGTTTCCGGAGCAGGAGGCCGGGCCGGTCGGGGGCGCCTTCAGCTTTGGCAGTTCACTTTCAGCATCGATGTTCCTCCCTATCTTCAGCCGCTCGTTCCTCCACTAAAGCCGTGTGTGTGTGTCTGTCTCTGAACACGTGTTTCGCACTTACTATCACTCACTCTTCCCGTCGTTTCGTCACGCCCCGTCCGACGCCCTCTTCCTAACACGTTCTTCTGCGTTAGGCAACAAGACAAATAAAGACGTTAACAAAAAAAAGAAAAAGAACGTGATCCCAAACGTCCTGTAAGAATAAAATGAAATAAAAACAAAGGCCGCGCAAAAAAAAAAAAATAATCTTGGCAAAGAGCTGCAAGAAGTATGGTACAGATCAGTCGCCTAGCGCACTCGTATAGCCTTCCTGGACAAGGTCGATCAACGGCAAAAGGGAGAGGACGAAAAAAAAAAAAATGTCGCTGTGGCAATAGAGCGAGGGGCACGCTGTAAAAAAAAATAGACTCTAGGCGCGACGAAGGATAACTTTAGTCACAGCGGCCTTGTTTGTCAAGTCGTTAAGCCGATGAGGCCTTCGGAGAGCTCGTCCGAGCTTTCCGAGACTCCTCCAGCGTGGTCATAACCGACCAGCGATCTCTTTTCGGCACGAGCACACGAAACCGTAGAGTAAAGGAAATCGGAAGGGAACGAACGGACAAAGCCAGACGGACTGGCTTCGCGAATCTCGTGAAGTCTCGTATGATGCAACACGTGACTTTCTGCTTTATTGGCTTGACTTTCGAAGTCTGTTTTTTTTTTTTTGCTTGCTCCGTTACCTCTCAACGTCGTGCGTCATTGACAACGACCTCTGAACTATATGACCGTCCAGTAAGTGCACAACGCCCTCATCATTTCTACGTCTTCACTTCCTAAGGCCATCTTCCACACACGGCGCGTTTTCGTCGCAAACATTCTCATACTCCCCCACTTATTTTTCCTGTGCGGTGTGAATAACCCCTGCGCGGAGTGTCTTAACAGTTACGCACGAAGGGAAAAGTAGGCATCGTTTGCGTACTGGGCGGACACCAGAAAGAAACAGAGAACCACTGAAAAAACGAGAAAGAACAAGCAACAGTATATCAGCAACAAGCGACCTTGTATTATGTCCGCAGTATTGAATAAAGAAGAAGAAGAAGAAGAAACACGAACAAGTAGGGTTACATTTACGTAAGAAGATTAAGCCGTCACAAATCTACTTGCTCTGTTGGCATCGTAAGCATAGAGAGCGGCCGACAAAACAGAAAAAAGAGGAACTACAAAAATATAGAAAGAAAGAAGGACCGCTTGTCGGGCAACACCAATCAAGAACTTCGTGAAAAGCGCTCGCACACGCCTAGGCCTCGTCGCTTTTCCCGCGAAGTGATGCGGCCGCCCGTCGTGTAGTAATAAAACGCCGAGAACGTCGCTTCGCTATCCCTCCCTCCCTCTTCGTTCACGATGCCTCTCTCCGAGGCGGCCGCTCCGTCGAATCGCTGCCGCGGCGCCGGCGCCGTGACAAACGGCTCGCGACGTTGCCTGCCGATCGCGAGACGGTCCCGCTCGGTTGGGTCCCCTGGAGTCGCCCCGCGGAGATATGGCCTTCTGGCGTGCCGGCAACCCGAAAGGGTTGTCAACCGCTGTAGACTGAGCAGAGGCGGCGTGTGTACAACGTCTCTCGGCGGCCCTGCGAAGGGCTTCTCGCGTTGCGTCGCAAGAGCGTTAAGGTGTGCTGAGATTAATGGACGTGGCTAGCGGAGCGCGCGAGTGTGCGAGAACGGGACGGCGCGCTGAGAACTGGCTTTCCTTGGCATAAGAAGCGTGAAGAGGAAAGCAGAAAGGAGCAAGACAGATTGAAAGAGATGTATCGGTGGGAGGGGGGGGGGGATGCAGAGGAGTGACGCAACAGCGTTGTTTCCCTCCATCATTGTTGCAGCCAAGGTGTACTTGCGCATTTAAGGTGTTGGTTATATATTTTATTTCGTTCAGCGCTCGCGGCAAAGTGGGGTGTGAAAACAATGCAAATGTTATGAGGAGATTATGACAGTGATTGCAAACCAAAAGGGGAAGTTCTGACTGCCGCGCTGTTTTGCGTCGAGTTGTCGTTATGAGAAGCCAGAGCACTAGTACGTAGGCGTTATCGAAACTGGAGCAAATTCAGGATAAACAGCGCTTTGTCGACGGCGTAATAAAATGATGGCTACGTTTGAAAGGATATTCCAAAGAGCGGAACAAAAAGAGACCCTGTTCTTCTTCCTATACGCAAATGTTATGTTTGCCTATTGCTCTTGTCACTCATGCAATATCATAGCCATCATTTAATAACATGTATAAGTTAAGCAGCTACGTAAACAATCACCACCCTTCTCCTCCCCCGTTTATAAACACCCGCTGAAGCTTCTCTGAAATAGCACATGTGGTCACCTGCTTTTTCCAGCAACTGTGGCTTCACCACATAGTGTCTCACGTTGCCGTGAAGTACCCTTGCAGTAAAGGTTGAGAACGGATTGTGCGCAAGCGTGATAACACTCAAGAAGTGCTCTTAACCACACAGCAACGACCATGTGGCCACGAAATTGCAAACAGATATGTGAGGTAGAAGGTTCGACTGCCGGCCATGGCTGCCAAATTATATTACGAACAAATAACAAAAACGCCCATGAAAACTTCTTCGCAAAGTACGCGCTGAGGACGCTCTGCGTGGTAAAAGTAGTTCCGTGCCCGCACTATGGCGTCTTTAATATTTATCACGTTTCATTGAATCATTAGATTGTGTCAGCTTACTCCAGACGCTGATTTAACCTAGATGTATTAAGGAAGAATTCATGGATCAATGTAATAACATCCCTCGAAAGCAGTGCGGTGGCCCGATTTTCCTGCGGGCGAATGCCTGTAGAATTTTTGAAAACGCCATTATGGCAATTTTCCCAAAGGCAAGTACTCTAAGTGTACCTGTTGCGAAATTAAATTTTGAGACTTTGCGTGCCATAACCTCGATGTGATTGTGAAGCACGCCGAAGTGGAGGACTCCGCTATAATTGTGACCACCAGAAGTTTTTCTTTTTTTTTTTCAACGTGACCTTAAATCTCAGTGCATGGGTGTTTTTGCATTTCGACCCGACATAAACGCGGCTTCCTTAGCAGGGAATCGAATCTGCGTCCTAAAGTTCAGCACTGAAACGCGTTAGCCTTGAAGCTACTACGGCGGGTCGGGAACTGTGGCACTTTGCATGCCGCGTATGTTTGACGCCGTCGCAGCGGTTGCAGCGAAGAAAATACGATACAACTGAGTTGTTCAGTGCGAAGAGGACAGATCCTGTCAGACCGTCTACTTTTGAAAAGTTTGGGTCGTAACTTTTTGTATATCTGCAAGCGCAATATCCTTCTATAGGCTTCGGTCTATGACTATTAGATAACATAATAACCTTACTTGATTTTTATTTGCATGTACCTCGCGTAAAATAATGTTTATTTTTTAACGTATGTTATGTCTCGTTATTTGGCTTTGGGTCTCCGTAAACATGCGTCTTTACCGCGTTCAAACGCTAGCTGATGCCAGGACGGTCGTACGCAAATAAAACAAGGAACAATTTTGATAACGTTCTTACGTTGTTTGTTTGTTCTATAATGTCCACAAGGACTAATCAAATTAATACGTTAGGTGAAAGGGCTTTGTGTGCTTATGTGTAAGGTTAACGAACGCTTGTTCAAAAAATAAAAAGAACACTTGCAGTCAACGACCTGCCCGATTGTAATACATATATGGAAGAATCGCTGTAAGCATCGCGTCATGCGCTAATAAAATTGTCCAAAGCGCGTACAAATGCGATAGCGAATGTTGTCAGCTGTTGAAACGGGAGTGTCCTAAACCGCGACAAGCAAATTAGATGATTATTTGCGTATGCTTACCAAGCCTTGAGCTCGTGCTATGCTAAAACCCACGCGCTCTCACGCTGATCCAGACTAATGGAGCAAACTTCTGAAACTGTATGTTAACCTTACCTACCGCCGAGTCGCAGCCGATACCTTATGATGGCATCAATAATATATCGTTACGCGCTCGCGGAGGCGCTGTTGTAATTGCCTCGTAAATTTACATTGTTTACAGAATCATTTATGTACCTTTATGTCTGTACTGGCCATAGGCCAAAACGTGTCGTCGAGGCTTCCTCAACGGACCCCACCCTCCAATGTACTGACAGCAGCCTTAGCCTAAAGGGCGGCTACTTCACCGCATCTACGTGATGTTACTTTTTCATATACTCAAAGTCACGTTAACAAACCACCAGCGTTGACATTTTGACCATTTCATAAACGAACTTTTCGTATTGCCAACAGAAATGTCCATTTCTTCGCTCGTCCATGTCGCTCCTTTTTTTTCTTTTTTTGCTTAGCTACCCTGCTTTTATTTAAGATTTAGGAAAAATATTTTATTTCACGGTATTCGTTTCGAAATAACATGACAGTTTGTTTTCTTTCTTTTGTTTGCCTTCTTTTTCCCTCTTATCGTGTAGCTACTAAATAAAGTGCAACCCCCAGTGCAGCTAGCTCCGCGCCTCGTAGGTCACGTGAAGCATGGTGTACCACGAGCAAGGTCGCGATACGGTGTTTTCACAATGCTAGCAGAAGAAACATCGGGAGAAGTCAATGACCAGAATTCGTAATCGTAGCGCTGGGGGAGCAGCACACACCAATACATGCAGGACCATTCACGTATGCGAAACATATATTTTTTTTCCCCTACGCGAAAATTACGCCTCTCGCTCGGTACAGCCACAGGGAGTCCACGGTGACGAAACGTAAGGCGAAGCAGTAATTATACAGCTATACGGAAAGCGTAGAACGAGTGAAAGTCTGCGTGCACGCGTTCACTCGCTTCTTTCTTGTTGTTGTTGTTGCTGCTGTTGCTGCTCTTGTTGTTGTTGTAACAGCAACGGTTGTTGTTGTTGCTGCTGCTGTTACCGCAAATACATTTCTCAGACGGGCCTACACTAATGGGCGGCAAGTGTTCCTCGCAGTAGAAGCCTGCAAGCGCTGCTGAGCTGACGTTACGTCGCATTCGGGTCACATTCGATCGCGACGAACTGCGTTCCGCAGAGAACGAAAGAACAAAAAAAAGTACAACCCTCCTTGGAGCAAGCTGTGTTTCTTGGGCGGTCAATACGAGCAGGCTTTTCCCGGGCGCGGTTATTCTTTGGGAGCTGCTTTATCCTTGACCAGAATTGCTTCTTGCGCGCTAGCTCGCCCCTTATTTTGTTTTTTGCTTGATTTCCTTCCCGTCTGTTGTGGTCGTGTCCCCGTCTTCTTTTAAGAAACGCGCGTACACGTCGAAAATTTGGGCATCGTTTTATTGTTCCTGTTTACACCGCAGGGTCAACACCATGTTTACACCACAGTTGCAACAACAGTTGCAGCGCGGAATTTGCTGCCGAACAATATATCTATAGTTAACGTAACTATAACCGCCCATTTTCCATAGCGAAGACTGCGTCTTTACGAGTATTCATGTGTCACAATGAAAGCGGGTAATGTCCCGAAATGAGTTTTGCCAAATCTGGAGCTTCGCCTTGTAGTGAGAGATAGCGCGGTTGGTGGCGCGAGCAATGCTCGGCGCGCTGTGTTGCCGCAGTATTTATACGTTACCGGTAGTGACGCGAACGCAGGTATCGTGAATTTAGTGGAGAAGAGAGCTGATAAAAAAAGTGAGATAAGTCATAATTAATAAAAGTGTTACCGGATATGAAAAAAGAAAGTAACATAGGCATGTTTTATGATAGCTTAATGTCGCTATTTCACAATCCGTAAAAGTAGACACCCCTGTTCCTTCTAATTGAGTATGTATTATTATTATTCAGCCAGATATGCAACAGAGAATCCCAGTAGCAGTAGACATTTAACAATCTGTTTCTGGCGATGTTTGCTGGTTCATGTGTCGCTGTCTGATTTCTGGTAAATGGTTGTCATGTAGCAAGTAATTTGCGCAGTCACGAATTCGTCTTTTCGATGTTAAAATGGGCAACTTTAACCGCTATTCAGTGCAAATACAGTGTTCTACTTAAATATTGACTCCGCCTGTACAATTCTCAGCTATTGAAACGCAGTACTCAGAGTGCACGGATTCCGAACCTTTCTGCGTCAGCGCTTCGCGCTGGGGACTCCGAGTTGACTCCTCGTGGTACTCAATGAAAGCGAGAGGCCTTTTGAAGCATTGTTATTCAGTTTCGTCGCCCTGTGGTCACACAGCGCATTCCGGTAGCACGAAACGCAGTGACCATCAAGCGGTGAGAGTATGCCCCTCAACTATTTCATTCGCATTACCTCAAAAGGTCGACCGAAGGTCATTGAGTAAGGGAGTAACAGTTAACACATAACATAACCATGTAAGAATAAAAAAAAAAGTTCGGCTCTATGTAACATTAAAAAGCGAAAGCCCGGTGCAAATGTAGTACTGCACCGAGATACGCACTAAGTTATACGTTAGCTCGTACATGAGAAAATCCAGCAAGCTTTCCCTCCACGTGAAGTCACGTGTGACACGTGCCAGCATATCCCTGACTGGAGTACGCGGGTGCGCGCCCGCCGTGATCTCAAGGTCGCCGCTCCATTCGGAAATGTGCCACGCATGGTCCGGATAGGCATTTCCACAAGGTCACATGTTTTCCTGTTTCAGTTCCTGTACCGCTCGCGTCGACGCCAAGGTCGTTCAAGGACACCTTCTGATGACGGGTACGAAGATTTGAGCTTAATAATAAAGAAAGATGGCAATACAAGTGTCACAAATAGTAAAGTGCAACGTAGTTACACAAGAATGTTTTAAAAAAAACGTATGTAAGGCTTTATGAAATGTTTCGCGGTTATACGAGGGTGCAGTGAGGTTCGGAAGACTCAGTGTGCAATACCTCGAGGCCGCTGTGGCTGGCTAAATGACCGCCTGTGACCGTGTGTATGCGCACAAATCTGAGCCAGTTGGGAATGGGAAGTGCTGATGAGAAGAACGATAAACTACCAGTCATCCTCGAAGAGAGCCGCGAGAAGATATGTCGTTCATTAAGAGACCAGTAAAAGATGAGCCAGATACTGGAGCCGCAACAAGAACAAGGTGGTATAGTAGTAGTGGGTAGTGATGTTGCGGCTACAGGCGGTGTTAACCTGGCAGACCTGGCCGGAAATTGCTCCGCCCGAGCGTCTCTGCCCACGTCGCATGCGTCGCCACGTGTCATTCCACCAAATCTCTTGGAGAAAACAACAAGAACAAGAATAAGTGAAACACCGAGCTGTGACAAATAGCAGCGAACACGAGAAAATCTCGAGAACAGTACACAGACGAGTATTTTTAGCAAAATGTCAACCTAGTTTTCTGTACTAAGAGTGAGCTTTACTTTACATTCCGTATTTATTTACCGTACACTTAATCTACCCCTCGCGCCCTCCCCTCACCCCCCCCCCTCTTTTTTTTTGTGTATGTGTGTTACCCGCTAGAGCGAGAGCATGTCCTTGATAAGCATGAAAGCTGGGTCCCACACGCGAACCCGATATGGCTGTGTTGTCGCCAAACAAGGGTCCTTCTACTAGGAGAGGTTTATGGAAGTGGAAAGCTTGGGACGCTACTTGCTGGGGGGCCACAGTTAGGCAGAGGTTTCGTGCGTCGCGGTCCCTGTCTTAAGCTACGATATCGATTGTTCCCTAACCAGCTCGACGTTATGAAATGAAAAAAAAAAAGAATGTTGGGGAAAAATAAGGCAGCTAGTCACTTAAGTCACCAACAATGTCAGGTCACCAACAGGCACGTCAATACAGAGAGTGAGAGAGTGGTCACGCCTGGCCACTACAGGGACTGATAGAGTGCTCACGAGGAGAGCTAGGCTCACACCTGGTAGGATGTAAGCTTAGCTCTCTTCGTGACCACTCTATCACTCTCTGTAGCGACGTGTCTGATGGTGAATACCAACTTTTCTTAAAAAATGATAACCTAACTTATTCTAGGAACTCCATTCCTAAGTCTTACTTGTCAACACGGTGACATGTGTATGAGACGCGCCGTAGTAGGGAGCCCCCAATTTGGGAAACTGGGCTTTTCCAAGGAGCAGGTAAATTCATCTACAGTGAAATCTCGTTGATACGATCCCACTTAACACGTTTCCCGGATAATACGTCTTTTTATTCCCGGCAGCACACCATAGGTACAACGTAGTTTCCTACGGCTAATACAATTATCAGACCATACGTTTTGTTTATCCGCTCCCGCGAAGGTCGCAACAACGAAGTGACATTGCAAACTTTCTTTTAAATTTTGACCCCATTTAAATGTGCCAATTATGGACGGAAACCTAACGAAGGTCTTCAAGATTAGCAGCGTGACACCTCAACACTTAACCTGCCACAGCGGGTTTTCATTGTTGTGCAGCGTCACTGCACCGAAAGACGACAATAATTCCTCGTTGGTGTTTAAGGCACAACTTTCTTGTACATGAGCTTTGATGCCACCCTTGCTTTTCTCTCGTATAACGATCGTAGAAACGATGCCATTTTTATTTTCTGATTTCTGCTGATCACGGTCTTCACCTTTCTTAGGCGCTGTTACTGAACAGTGAAATTAACATTCCGTCTTTTTAAATTGCGTTGTGTATTTGTTTACATGGCTGTTGCGTTCCCGCGGGCTGGTCTGGGTCACTTTACGGAAATGCAAATTTAGTGTCGCCTATCCCTTCGTCTGTTTCATCGTAGTGGACTGCTGAACTGAAGGTGCTGACGTAAGGCGTCATTATTTTGGTGTTCATTTAGTTTACCGCAGAACTGTAAATTACGAATGTAGTAAAAGAGAAACATGGCTGCATGGTAATTTTATGTCCTGCTTATTCTGTTTGAGACACTAGAAGTCCGATTAGCATACGGCTCATAATCGTTTGGAAACGGCAGCGTGAACTCTAATTTGACAATAACTCCCATTGTTCTTTTTTTTTTCTTTGTATCATGACTACCGTATACATCCGCGTAAGGGCTGCAGCAGTTTAACGGTCATCACACCAAGAACTTGGCTGCTGAAGATGTGAGGGGAGAATTCAATGACGAAAAAATATCGGGCAACAGATTCTAACCGAAGCGCCCCAATCAACGGTGCGTATTCGAACCCACGATTTTCGAGAAAATGATAGGAGCATTGGAGTAACAGGGGGACTCAAACGCCATAGGTGGCGTGAAAAAAAAATGACTCAATCTAAGAATACGCTGATAAACCGAAATATAGCTGCAGTGACAACGACAGCAAGGACGAGCAGTCATTTGCGATGTCAGCATCAATGAATAAATAAATAAATTGCGTAAGGTACAGCGTTCGCTTTTGTGTTGGAGCGCTATCAAGGAGAAGGAATACGACACACTACGACGCATTTCATAGTCGCGGTATGAAAATAATGTTCTACGAAATGGCCCAATCACGTGTAAGGGTCGTAGCTAGTCAATATCGCGGAAAAGTAAGCGTGTTCTTTACACGAATGCGTACGGTAATACATGACACCATGGTTGTCTAAATACGCTGGAACAATCGCGAGACATTCGTCTCGGTTACGGGAGCCAGAGGTCTTTCCTCATTAACAGACATCGCCCTTTCATAGCTGAACGGCACAGTTTCTCGAAGGCAACGATCACTGATACGGGAACGATGTCGGCACTTGTGGAATCGCGGTAGTTTTTCCTACATAGTCACGAGGCCCGGCCGACTGAAGGCGTACCCTTGAAAGGAACAGTGTGCGGCGGACTGTTCTTCGCGCGAAGACTTCTATTCAGCGTGGCTTCGCGTCCTTGTGGCGCAACGTTGTTCTCCCGCCGTTCGTGAGTAGCGCGATTGCGCGTGCTAGTTGTCGTTGTCGCCTTGTCATCTCCGAGGCTCGATCTTTTACTCGCACGAACCATGTCGCACAGATCTTCTACTGCTAACACGCCTAAACACTTCTCTCGCACGTTGCCCGTCTCTTTCCATATACCAAGCACACGTTCCCAACTTCACGCGTGTGCGCCGTTCCGATAAGAAAAAAAAAAAAAAAAGGTGTCGCGGTGTTTCTTAAAAGCGTAATAATCACGCTTCTGTTCGGCGTCTCGTATGGTCATGCTTCGCTAGTTTGCTCGTGCTCGCACTACGCGAGCGAGGCTGACCATAGCCTCGTCTTTTTCTGTCTATACTCGTTGTGTCTTTCGGTGTGTGCGTGTATGTGTCTTGCCTCACGTTGGGGGCTGCGGTTTGCCTTTAGCCGCTCTGAGATGCTCTCTGGCTATCTGTGCGTATATCTGCGTATGTGTGTGTGTGTGTGTGTGCGATTGAGCAGAGTGAAAAACAACGTGTCTGCAGCGGGGGGGAAGTGCCGGAATCGTGACACATCCGAAGCGAAGGTTCGGCCCCGTATCGCCTGCTGCTCTACTGTGTCGTAACGACTCGTCCGTGCGTGCTGCGTACCGAGTTCGACGCTGAAAGGAGACGCCGAGGGATGGTGAACGCGGTTGACAGTCGGTGTGTGTTTTGTCGTTGGCTTCTGTGCGGTTACGTGCGTGCTCTGAAAGTGACGTGCGCGCGGGACTAGCCTGCACGACTGAGACGGTGTGTGACGGCGTCGTGTAATGGTGATGTGTTTTTCTTTTTTTCGGGCGTTACACTTGGGTGACGGTGGTGGGCGATCGGAGTGGTGAGTGTACAGTGCGAAGGTCCTCGTGCATGGCGACCCACATACAACTGTGATTAGCGGTGACCTGTTGACCCTCCTTCCCCCGAGCAGTCGACATAGCTGTGATGAAAACGAGAATGACTCTTCCCTTTCCTCTCTCCAACCTCCGCTTGCTTCTCGGTGCGCTACGAGAACGTGAGGCATGGTGCCTCGCACGTCACCGCGTCGTGGAGGAGAAGCGACGTCCCTGCGCCACGAACCCAGGTGATGAAAGGCAAAGAGGCGTAAGCAGCGCCGAGAAAAAGAAAGGAAAAGAGAAACAGGGGTGAACACGACGAACAAATGGAGAAGAGAGAGAGAGATGAAGAAACAAAAAAAAAATGCTGAGAAGAATCTCAAAAAAAAGACAATAAGTCAAGTTACCGCGTGGCATAGCTGTGATTCAATGGACCTCAATAACGATCGTCAGTGCGCGTGAGTGGCAATGTGTATGTGTGTGCATGTGTTCGCGCGTGTGTATTTCGCATGTGTGTCGTCATGTTGGTCTGGCAAAAGAAGAAGTCTGCAGTGGTGTGTTCAAAGAAACAGAAAATAAGAAAACAAGAACAAAGTATGTAATAGTCCCAGGGGTTGAGGATACGGGGGATTGATTCGTGAGTTAAGCTGTTCTTTCTGTCTGGCTCCAAAAAGAATCATGACCAATTTCGAAGTGGCGCCAGCACTGCGTACACGGTCTTTCCCATGCTCACGGTCGTGAAAACAAGCCAAGTCGTGACGAAGAGTGAGCAAAGGGTAGCGCTCAATTTGTTTAGTTGAAGGCCACTCCTCCTCAGCACGTGATCACGGCGTCGCGCTTCAAGACAGGAATAATTTCTACGATGAGGGCGTCAAAAGCATGATGTTCGCATAAAAGAAAATGGATTAAGAAAGGTCACTAATATATGCATAAAATAAACTGCATTTGTCGAATACGCCGAAGCGTGATGGCCCGTTTAAGAAAAAAAAAAAAAGGTGAACGCTGGTTCTTCTAAATAAATAAAGTGCAGGCGCGCAAGATTCTGCCGCAAGTTTGACAGTTATTCGCTATCCCTACACTTTCCCGCTTCAGTGCTTGAAAGTGTCTCTATCTCTTAGCCATATCTTCGCTGTCTATAAGATTATGAGTGCCGCCGCTCCGGCTCCGATAGACACACATTTAAGACGGAATGCGAGCGCATGTCATAGTAAGGCGCACAACGGTGTCTTGGAGAATGGGCAGCCGATAAGTTTTCAGTGAAATTTTCGCCCTCCCGCGTGTGTGATAAGGCAGATAGTTAACCGTTATCTCGCGTTGTCTGCCTGCGTAAAAGTAAGATGAATATGGCAAATGAGTTCTGCAGAAACCCGCGAGGTGGAGTAAAATTCCCTTTCATAAAGGCAAGGTGACCAAGGTGACCGCGTAATTCGCGTGCTTGTCAGGTTACAACCAATATGTACGGCATTACAATTCACCCCGACCGTTTTTGCGCCCCCGTAATGATACAGAATTGAGAACTGCAGTTACACTTATTCCTGCGCCGATCACGCGAGGCTGCCACAAACGACTGCCAGAAGAACAGTATTATTAATTAATTAACGATAACTAAGACACTGCCGAAGTTTCCTACACGTGAGTGTTGGGTAAGGTTGTAAGACATTCAGGACCAAAAGTAAGCCTAGCGAACTAAGTTTTCTGTGAGGTAAGTTGGCTTTTTGGACAACTACAGAGAGTCACTTTATCTGTGGAGAACTTATAAGTGAACGTACTTGAGCGCACTGTTCTTAGTTCTGTTCACACGAAAGATTGTGTATGGTGGGGAGGGTGCAGGCTCAAAAAGTGACGTCACATCTTACGTCTGCGATGACGTCACACGTCTTTTTTTTTTTTTTTTGCTCTTTAAACGTTAGGAAGGTTTAAGATATACTGCTTCACGAAATGATCGTTCTCGTAGACACACAATACAGTTATGTGTGCTAGGCTAATACTGCCACTTTTTGCTGAAAGCTGCTGTATTTCTCCTTCCACGCTCATCGCTTTTCGATGAAAATACAGCGACCTCCGTGTTCATCTAAACAACTTCTTTTTAATCCGATCCGCGTTCACCTCCATTTTGCTGGCGCCCGATTTCGGCACCGAGGCATCCATTTGTCGTAGCAAGCACAGTCCAGTCAAACTTATCCACAGGTTACTTATCTAGTGTGATAGGTAGAGGTCAAGAAAGAAACAAAAAAACGCAATCGCAGGCGAATTTCGCCATCGGCAGAGCGTAACCTTACCATTGTACCAGGCCAGCCAGGCAACAGCAGCGCCAGCTTGCGGCTGGGCCTTGCACTAGCGCAAGAATGTGCTGCTGTAGAAACGTGCATTGATCCCGCATTGGTTGATTGACAAAACAATGGAAGGCGATAGCAGTCTAATTCTTTCCCGAATGTATCTGTTACATTTATTTTTTCCTTGCAAGTTATCCAAGCTAAAGACGGTTGTGGACCTTGTCCCCTCGCCCCCCCCCCCCCTTTTTTTTTTTCTTTATCGCAGTTACACGAGCCAAGAGTTGCTTCAAACGCACTCTACGACATGCAAGCCTGGTCCGATACGTAGGCGTCAGGGCACGTTCTCAAAGTTGTTTAGATGACTACGCAGGTCAGCTTCGTAATAGGTTGTCATTTCACTTGACCTGAGGATCAGAATGACCGTGGAAGTACAAAGGGACACATAATAAACACACACAAAAAAATTAAGACAGCCAACGGACTCGCAAAGTGAACGGGAAAGGAGAGAAAGAGAGTTGGTGCTATATATATGAACGTTTGAGAGAATGACGAACGCTGTTTTGAGACCATTGTGCGAAGGAGGTTATTTAAGATATGTTTCAGTGCCATATGCTGTTTTGTGCGAACGGCGAAATAAAAACGTGAAAAAAATACACCGAAAAACCAAGAAGGCGTCTGTATCTTTCCTTCTCTGGTAAGTTGCTGTGCCCACTTGGGCATCGCGAAGGAGAAATAAAGAACGGAATAATAAGAAGAAAAGCGGCGCTTCGATCGTGTGTGTACCGTAGAGAACTATATCGCCATATTCTAGTGGTCGCCTCAGAGAGCCCTGCATAAAGGTCGTGCAAAGGAGCAACTAAACGATATTTTTTGCTGAAGTGATTCCCCCTGATGATAAGTTATCAGGGTTATCGCTTTCATATCCTAGATACAACCCAAGTGCATTTCAAAGCCACCATCGCCACCATTTTTTTTTCACCGCCATCGAGACGCAGTGGAAGTGTGCCAAACTGCTAATCAAATGTGCCACAATAATGGGAATAATATAAGGACCACGCCCTTTTTAAGCCACATACACATTTCTCACATACCCGAATATCAGAAACGCTGTGCTGAATAATCAAGTAACAACTTCGTGTTCTCTTATTTTACCATTAATAAAAAGAAGCTAGAGAACGAATGTCGGCCGGCTACTCCTTATGACGTGAATAACACTATGCAAACGGCGCAACACGTTTCAACAAACCTTAGAAATGCAGACGCACACAAGGAACACTAATCCGTATTACATGTCATAATTACCATAATTACATGCATAATACCAGGTATAATGTATGCTCCTCTACGTAACAGCGTACGAGCTCCACATAATATATGTATACGACGTTACCAAGAAACTGTCGTTGAAATGGCACGAACAGAAACGGCAATGCCGGAGCACAATGAAAGTGAACACAAATAAATTATAATATGTACAATATTTATTTATTTAAATAAACGAACACTTAGTAATACATAAGCCAAATACGACGCCTATTCATTTAAGGAAGCGCGTTACAATTTCGAAGCGGAAACCGGGCAGTGTCCCAAGTAAGTACCCCGAGTCTCCCGATGTGCCGCTCTGCCACCTGGCAACCAGAAATAGGGCCTTTCAAAGTGTATTGCATTGTTTTACATACGACAGAATATTCTATAGTGCTCCTGTCCATCCTGCTTCAGCGATATGTAGTAATCGACACTAATACTGACTAGCGCTGTGGCTAAATTATGACTTATTTTGCTTAAATTATTGCTAATGGTGGTCCACTATTCGCAAATATCGGCAACAATGTTTTACCATATGCAGGGTAATGAATGGCTAATGTCGGCTATGTGTGGTTAAATTATAGCCAATGTTGGCTCACTTCTGCCAAACGGTCGGCTCGCGTTGACCTATCTATGTTGGCGAAATGGTGGTTCATGTTCGGTAATGTTGTCGGCTACGCTGTAGTTACCTCAACACGATTCTCATTCAAAACCAATTCAATGACTATCTCGCGACAACGACATCTGTCTGTTTTGACAAAATTTCTCAGAACGAAATGGCAGTATCTAGTGAAACATCTGCAGCAGAGTGTATCGACGGCCACGTGCGCTGGCAGGTAAGTTTTCGAACTCGTCGCGCCTGCCTTGCGTCAGGAAGAAAAGAGTTGGCCAGGACGGTTGTCCGGGACCAAGCAGAGATAGGTACCCTGCACTGAGAGGGGTACAAATCAAAAGAATAGACTGAAAGAGGCAAAACAGGCCGGGCGATAAACCCAACTGCAAACCCAGCGATAAAATCATTGGTAAACTCAGCAATAAAGTTCCATTCACGTTGAAAGCTGTAGGAAGTGCGGGGCAGTGATTCTTCCCATGTTCCCCTTGTGTTGCGCAGTGTGATGTTATTCTCTTTTGATACTAAGATGCGGATCGGTAATATTATGTTAATGATCTGTTGCTATTGTCTTGTAAGTGTCGTTACCGGGATTAATCTTGTATTTATCTGCTCTTGTCTGGTGTTTATTTGTTCTTTTGTTGTTATCTGTTCTAAAATGCAGCCGTGGGCTGAGGGCGAGGGTGTGTGTGGACGGTCGAGGGAAACAGCGGATCCGGTTTTCTTTCTTTTTCTTTCTTTCTTTCTTTCTTTCTTTCTTTCTTTCCCTTCGCATAATCACTCTAGTGTAGCCGAAGGCAGAGGCCAAGAGTGTGAGTAGAAGTGGGTCGGCGTTTCCCTCTTGAGACTGAATGGCAGACTGTACTCCGACATCCCGGGCACCTAAAGTGCTCCCAGGTTAACGATCCTAGAGCTGATGGGCACTGAAGTCGCCAACGTAATGAAAGCGGTGTGTCACATGCAGTCGTTCTGTTCACTTCCCTTCGGTGATAGCGCAAATACCCTTGTCGCCTTCGTGCAGAATACAATGTATGTGATGACAGCATAATAACTGGCGATGCCGTAACAGAGAGAAACACACACACACACACACACACACACACACACACACACACACACACACACACACACACACACACACACACACACACACACACACACACACAAACAAACAGACAAACACACCATTCATATATGAGCATCAGTGCTTTCAGCCTAATCGTATTCGACGTCCTTGGTCAGTGTCAGCAGAATGAGAGGAACATTGCGCGTTAGAGGAGCAAGCCACTTCGGACGGGATTTCAAGCAGGTCGAAGCGGGCACTTGAGGTAGCGATTTATCCACGGTTTGCGTCACACGACCGCGATCGGGGAATACAGCTCTGTAGTGGGTTCGAACAAGAAAGGTGGCAGATTGAGATTGATCAAAGTAGCAGTGGTAACTCGAGATGAAAGCACAGATAAACATACTAAGCACCTTTCTATATAATAAAAGATTGATAGCGCAAAGAAAAAAGAAAGACGAATACATGGACACTGTAGTTTTCTTTCTCCTTTATATTTTGCTCACCGATTGAGATTAATCGAGGCGAACGGGAGTAACTCAAAGCAACAGAACGACAGAGCGAAAAAAAATAAGAAGGTGGGAATGCGCACGCTGCCGTTTTCTTCGTAGTTCACATTTTGCCCGCGCTGCTGTCAGGTCACCTAGATGCCGTTTTATAACAGCCCGTATATTTTTTGCAATGCGCGCATCTCCTGTTACCCTAGAGCAGGGAAAAATGGTGAAAATGGCAGCGAGTCTGTTTCTGGGTCGCTGTAACGTAATGAAGGAAGAGTGATGATCCTGTACCTCGAGCAATTTGGGTCCGCAGCCGTGGAACTGCACAATCATCTTCGTAGCTTACCTCTGGAAGTAGGGATAGCGGGTTGAAGAGCACCGCTGTAAGTAGGGATAGCACAGAGGCAAAGTCGGTGATATATCAAGTATAAGAACTCGAGTAATTAAATGATATTTACGATTCCGCGAACAAGTTAATATGGAGCACAAGGAGAACAACTACAAACATGAAGTTCCAAGTTTCGATGCTTGCCCGTTGAGTACGTGGGAAAACAGAAAAAGCATAGAAGGATGTTGACCATAGGTCATGTTCGCTAGACAATTCAGCGGAAGCTGTCACAAAAGACGCATACCCGATCTCGTGATGTAAAATTAGAGCGAGAAACAGCATATGAAGGAGTAGTTCGCACAAATTTTCCGCTACAAAGCGCATACCAGCACTATGTTCAGGACAACTGCGCAGCTCTATAGCTAAAGATTGCTCTGAGCGTGTGCCGAGGCACAGGGCCAGTGTTCTGAGAATTTTTTTGAGAAAAGTCTGTTTTACTTTAAAATTACAGCGCAAACAATGAAAAAAAGTGTAGCATAGCCATGACGTGCGCCTAGCAGCGTCGGACCAGCACTGCATCAAAGTAGTCAGCAGAATGAAAAAGCCGTTTATTCAAAAGTGTCGAACGTATTTATAGGCGGCCAGCAGAGGCGATAACAGGTACGCGCGCACACACACACACACCGAACTGCGAAGACACAACATTCCTTCCCCCTTAGAATCCAAAGCGTTGTACTGTCTTGCGTTCTCTTGTTGAACGCCTGAGGGCTTGTTGGGCGACGCCGGTATTCATCGGGACCGCCGTGGTCTTCGGTGATGCACGTTGTGCCGAACCAGCATCATTAGGGATGAGCCGAGAAGGCATGCCTTCATCCGAGCTTACCGCTTCCGGAGGCGATCGTTCTGTTGCTTCGTCTGGCTCGCTGGGACTTGTGGCAGTTGTTAATGCTGTCTGCTCACTTGGCGAGTCCTGCCGCGGGCGAAGTTGATCTACATGCCGCTGGACGACCCCGTCCGAAGTGGCTACGGTAACCATCCTCGCTCCAGACGTCGCCTTCACATTGCCAGGCGTCCATTTGCTCCCCGCACCATAATTGCGGGCGTATACGTCACTTCCTGGTAGCGGCAGCCAATCCTCTTGGTCTTTATTTGATCCTGTAAGGGCTGGAGGAAAACATGTGTCCAGACGTGAGCGTATTTGGTAACCTAAGAGTAACTCTGCTGGGGATTTACCGCACTTTTGCGGCGTCCTCCGATAGTTAAACAGCAAGCGTATCAGATTCTCCTCTAGCTTTCCTTTCTTCATTTTTCGAAGGCCATCTTTTATAGTTCGCACTGCCCTTTCCGCTGCCCCATTAGACTGGGGGTGGTAGGGCGCACATCGGAGGTGCACTATGTTGTTGTTTGCCACGAATTCCTCAAAATCATGGCTGGAAAACTGAGTCCCGTTGTCGGAAACGATTGTGCGTGGTATCCCAAACCTGCTGAAAATGCTGCGCAAACAGTTAATGGTGGTTTCCGTTGAAGCATGTGACATAGGCACGGCTTCGAGCCATTTCGTGTGGGCGTCAACTATGACGAGTATCATTTTTCCGCTGATCGGCCCCGCGTAGTCAATGTGAATGCGGGACCACTTTTCGCCGGTTTCCGGCCACTTGACAACGGGCGCCGCGGTTGGCATCGGCAAATTTTGAACACAGTTCTGGCACCGAGTAGACACCTCTTCAATATTTCTGTCTAGGCCTGGCCACCAAAACAAAGAGCGCGCGACAGATTTCATTGCCGGCGAACCCTGGTGGGTCTCGTGCAAAAGCTGCAGTACTTGCACTCTTGCTTCGGCTGGTATTATGACCCTATTTCCCCAGTAAACAAGGTCATGTGCAACGGATAGCTCTAGCTTACGGTCAAAAAATGGCAGTATGTCCCTTGCCAGCCCGTTTGCGTGTCTGGGCCACCCATGTAGTATGCACCGTTTGACTTCTGCCAGGACAGGATCTGAAGCGGTGAAAGCCTTCAGCTCATGCGTTGTCACGACACCGTTGTTCAGCTGGTTTAGCGAGAGTACATATTCGGGTGGCTCACCGTCTTCGTCAGTTTCCGTAGTTTGCAGCGGCAGTCGGCTTAGGGCATCCGCATTCAGCATCTGTCTTCCTGGTGCGTACTGCAGCTGGTACCGGTAGGCCCCCAGCTGAAGCGCCCAACGTTGTATCCGGGCAGCGGCCATTGTGGGCGTCTGCCTGTCTGACCTCAACAGGCCCAGCAATGGTTGGTGGTCAGTTACCAAGGTAAATTCCCGACCTAGAAGGTAGTCGCGGAATTTAGTTACGCCAAATACCAGTGCCAGCGCCTCTCGCTCGAGCTGTGAATAGTTGCGCTCCGCCTGTGTTAACGTACGCGAGCGAAAACCGATCGGCCTGTGAACATTACCGATCGTGTGAAACAAGACCGTGCCCACTCCGTATGGAGACGCGTCGCACTCAAGTTTTAGTTCCTTGGAAGGGTCGAAATGGACGAGAACCTTGGCTGCTTTGAGGCTTTGCTTAGCAACCTTAAACGCAAGCTCTTGAGCCTGTTCCCATCGCCAGCACGCGTTCTTTTCCAGCAGCTGATACAAAGGAAAAAGTGTGGTAGACATGTTCGGCAGAAACCTCGCGTAGAACGTAATCATTCCCAAAAAAGAACGCAGTTCGCTGACATTACGGGGCCTCTGCGCCTTCATGATAGCGTCGAGGTTTTTCTCTATCGGATGAAGCCCATCGCGATCGATCCGATGCCCGAGATAGGTAACTGCTGGGCTGCGCAGCTTGCACTTATCGGGTCTCAACTTTACGCCTCTCTCTCGAAACCGCTCCAAAACGTTTTTCAGCCTTTCACCGCTGTCGCTTGATTTTTCAGAAATGAGCACGTCGTCAAGATAAGCTTGTGCACCCACAAGACCAGCTAGAACCTCATCCATTTTTCTTTGGAATATCGCGGGTGCAGAGGCTATTCCGAAAGGCAGTCGGTTGTAGCAAAAAAGCCCTTTTGGTGTGTTAATGACGCAAATTTTCTTTGCTGAATCATCCATTGCCACTTGATTGTATGCGTCCCGTAAATCCAGTGTGCTGAAACAATCCCCATCGTGTAGTTGCGCAAACATATCTTCAATGATGGGCAAGGGATATTGTTCTGTGGCGCATGCGGGATTTACTGTGGCTTTGAAATCACCGCAGATTCTCACTGCGCCGTCTTTCTTAAGAACTACGACTATAGGTGACGCCCATTCCGAGTGTGTCACCGGTGATAACACGCCCAAGGAAACTAACCGATCAAGTTCAAGTGACACGCGGTCGCGTAGCGCATATGGAATGGGTCTGGACTTACAGAACTTAGGTATGGCGCCTTCTTTGAGGTGCAGACTGACCGGAGGGCCTGTGATGAGCCCCAGTTCCTCGGAAAACACGTCGTGGAAGTCGCTGAATATGCTATTCACACTGGCCTTGCCCGTTTGTTTTGCTGGCTCTGAGTCTCCTGCAACGCGAACCACCGGAGCACCAGAGACTTCCAGCAGCTGGATTAAATCTCGACCGCAGAGGCTTGGTCCAGCACAGTCTAACACAGTCAGCGCACACTCCACCGTCGCTCCCTTATAGAAAACACTGAGCGCAAGTTCCCCAAGCACTGGCAGTCGTCCTGTGTAGCAGGATAATTTCACACTGGCTGGTTTCAGTTTCGGCCATTGGTCGCGGTGCTTCTCGTACAGTTGACGTGGAATAACACAAACGGGCGACCCAGTATCGACTTCCATGGTAAGCTGCACACCACACCAAGAGAACGTTCGGCGAATTGGTGGCACCAGACAACTCTTCCGTTCCGAGGCCAAGGTCCAGATGTGTGCTGCTTCGTGTTCGTCGTCTGTCGAACCTTCCGTCTCCGTGAGCATGTTGGCTTGCGCCCTCCTTGCTGTTCCTTGCTCGTGAGCACCGCTGCTTCGGCATTTTCTTGCAAGATGACCGCGTCCTCTACAGCGATAACAGCGAGCGTTGGACCAGGTGCAACCGCTCTCATTGTGCTTTGCACTACCACACCTTGAGCATTCTTGACGTGTAGCCCTCCGTCTCTCGTCTTGCGGTGTTTTGTGCTGATACACTCCTACTTTCAACACTGGTGTCAATGCCGATTCGTTCATGTTTTTCACGCCACTATCTGCAGCTTCAGCTGAAAGGACCATCGCTTCAGCGTCTTCTAATGTTAATTCCCTCTTCGCAAGTAGCTGCTTCTGTAGTGCACTTGACCGGACACCACACACAATGCGGTCTCGTAGCATGCGATTTAAAGCACTGCCAAAATTGCAATTATCCGCTATTCGGCGAACGTCGACCAGAAACTCATTAATGGGCTCACCCTCCGCTTGACACCGACTGAAAAACTTGTAACTTTCTGTGATTTCGTGCCGCTTGGGATCGTAGTGCTCACTCAACACTGCCACGACTTCTTCATAAGTCAGCGCATTCGGCTTGCGTGGAGCCACCTTCCCTGCCAGCACTTGTATGGTGTGCGTGCTTAAGGCAGCAACCAGCAATGCTCTTTTCTTAGTCGAGTCTTCAATGGCATTCGCTTCAAAGTATGCTTCGACTTTAATAAGGTATGGCGTCCACTTATCTTTGCCTTCTTCGAAGTCCGGAAGCTGGTACTGAGCCATGATCACCTTAGTTGCTCGGTTTTTCGTAGTGTCAGGTTCAGGGTCGTCTTCCACTACATGGGTGGTGTACATCCTCGTCGCCAGTGTAGCATAGCCATGACGTGCGCCTAGCAGCGTCGGACCAGCACTGCATCAAAGTAGTCAGCAGAATGAAAAAGCCGTTTATTCAAAAGTGTCGAACGTATTTATAGGCGGCCAGCAGAGGCGATAACAGGTGCGCGCGCACACACACACACACCGAACTGCGAAGACACAACAAAAAGAAATGAAGTTTTTTCCACTAAATAAAGTTTTTTTCCACTCCACTCCACAGTGAAAAAAAAGATGACGTGCAGAGCGCGGCAGAATAGACACAAGCCAACAGAAGCTGTCTGACAGCTGGCTCACAATACTGGCTTAAAACCTGGATGACAGGCTGCTAGCTCACGGTGTCATGCTGGGCCTTCCACCTTGCAAAACGGCGCCTTGAAACGGTTTCTATAGATGGCCGTGATAGCCGCGTTCCGATGGGAGCGGCATGAGACAGTACTCGTGTCTACTCCGCTTTCTCACGTTTCTTCTGGGGTGCCGCAGGGCAGTGTGCTCGGTCCCCTTCTCTTTCTGATTTATATTAACGAATTACCGAATAACATATCTTCACGAGTGCGTATTTTTGCTGACGACTGTATACTTTACCGAGCTATTACTAATACTAACGACCACGTAATACTTCAAAACGACCTTGACCTTGCAGAAGAGCGGATAATCGGGCCAGTTGGTAAGCATTCATGGTGATAAGTGCGCAAACTCAGCACAAGGACACAGCAGGGAGAAACAAACGAGCGCAGACTGAAACTGACGTTTATTGAAAACTGAATAAGTACACATAGATGAGGGAAAGGAAACAAGCGATACGTATACAAGATAAACAAACATGAATAGAGTATGTGCCATCAATGTATGATAGTTCACATTCTAAGAGTGATATTGACGGAGGACTGACGCATATTGCACTGTTTTTCTTAATAAAGAATGCCTCAGCAATTTCTCTTGTTCTTCGGTCATGGTGACAATACAGAACCGAGGTTCGCGGAAATTCTGGAACACATGCGCAGACAGGTGCAACCCTCATCTATGTGTACTTATTCAGTTTTCAATAAACGTCAGTTTCAGTCTGCGCTCGTTTGTTTCTCCCTGCTGTGTCCTTGTGCTGAGTTTGCGCACTTATCACCATGAATGGACCTTGACCTTATTGGCAATTGGTGCGACTGTTGGCTAATGTTTCTTAATACAAATAGATGTAAAGTAATGTCCTTCTCGCGCAAACGCAACCACTCAGACTTTTCTTATCACATTAACGGAAAACTTGTATCTAGCGTTAACTCTTTCAAATATTTAGGAGTAACATCCAACCTTTCCTGGACTGTCTATATAACTAACGTCTGTAGCAACGCCTCACGGTCATTAGGCTACTTACGCAGGAATCCACATAAGACTCATGTACGTGCCTACACAACATTTGTTCAGCTCGAATTTGCTTCTTCAGTCCCCTCATTACACTTACTTAATCAACATGCTAGAATCAATCCAGAACAGAGTCGCTAGATTCATTTCCCATAATTACGATCATAGCATAACGCACATTAAAAAGGATTTATCACGTTTTCCCCTGAGTAACCGTCGTGACATAGCCCCCCTGTCTTTGTTTCATAAATACGCGCACGGAGCTAGGTCATTACCATCAACACTGGAACTTTCAGCACACACGTCAACAAGACTACATAATCATTTTTCCTTCACACGCATCTATGGTAAAACTGACATCTTCAACTCATCTGCCCTCCTACGCGTCATCCGCATGTGGAACAACCTCCCAGACGAGATAGTGGCTGAAACCGATAAAGATAAATTTCGACACCACCTGTACACGTATTTTTCTAATGAAGTGTTCAATTTATTCATGTCCAGTTCCGTATCTCGGCGCTTAATTATTCGTACTTTCCTGTTTCATTTTTTTTTCATTTTTTGTGGATTTCATTACATTTGAGTACTAATATGCACTTCATCATTTATGCGTAAATTAGAGCAATGTTTTTGATTTTGTGACTTATATCTCTATGCCTTTCCGCAATTTGTTTTATTTTGATGTAGCTTGTGGATGTATAGTCAATATCTCCCACGTTGTGTATTTAGTTCCCGTTGTATTTTTTATCGTTATAGCTGTTTTCCATTGTATAGTCGTGGTAAATTTTTATTTTATTATTGTTCGTATTTATTTCTTGTATAGCTTTGCATATAACCTTTGATGTCCCCCTTACACAATGCCCAGAATTGGGCCTGTAAGGTATTTTGAATAGATAAATAAATAAATAAATAAATAAATAAATAAATAAATAAATATGTTCGGGCGCCGCTGGCGTCATTGAAATCAGTTCGGAGCGAATCGCTATGACGCCTCTAAGAAAGACTTTGGACGTTAAGCCCCGCAATCCTTCTTGCAACTTATCGCCTGGTATTGTCTGCCGATATTCTTTGTGTCAGTGCCAACGTCGCAATCCACAGCGACGTCAAATGTAACAGAGTGGGGACGGCGTGCCGCCTGCCAATTTCGGCACCACCCTATCCTGGGCTACGCCAACGGACACAATACACCGCCGCTTCAAGCCCCGCAGCGCTGCAAATAGGCATCACATTGCGTAACGCATAGACACAATACTATGTTTATGCAAGCTGCGTTGGCTTGAATTGAAACGAACGTATATTATTGAACTCGATAGATGCAGAGGTATACGACGGCTAAAGGCCTATGCGCCTGACAATTGTTAACCCCCAATTCCAGCTACACTACGTAAGTGACGTTGGACGTGGTCTGCCTTTTCTGTCTCCGATCATCTGTGTGTGCAGATTTTTGGCGACATCAAGAAAGCAACTCGTTGGCATGAGTAGCCGGCAAACTATGACCAATTCAAGACGAAGATCCCGGGATCACTGCACGTTACGGCTGGTACTGCCTAAACTGCCTCCGCTTATAAAGTTTCAGTATATATAGCGTAACCAAAAATCTCGAAAACACGTTTGCTGGCTCAGTGCTGGCTCGACCGTATGCCACGAAGGAAGGTGGCCGCATCTTCTAGGTGCGTATGCGGGCAGGGCAGCCTGTTAAGGCGTCCTTGCAGTGAGCCTGTCTTTCTGCAGTGTCTGCACCGTTCACTCGCAATATATTTAACAACAGTTTATCGAAATTTGTGGCAGAGATGAAGCCTATCGTTCTTTATTGCGTGTATGCTTGAGCACGGGCATACACGCAACCATGGATACAAATATAGGCCACGCGTGAATCTGCGAGCCTTTCACAGAACGCGACGTCGATGACACGCAAGCTGCTCTCGTTGGCTGCCCTCCCGTAAACCAAGCGCAGCAGAATACGCCATAGTTTGCTTCTGCAAAGTGTTGGTAAGTCACCTTAATAAGGCGGTCAAGTGGCCTCAACATCACTACAAAAAGTGGCAGACTGCTATTTCCTCGGTGGTATAAAAAGGGGCTTCGGCAATGCGTCGAAGCCACGACACCTCACGTATGTGCGGCAAAACATGCCTGTCATACCACCCCATATATACTCCATGTGGAGGAGAGATTAGTTCTCATGAAGTAAATAAGGCTCCACAAGCAAGCACCACGGAATAGGTTCGGAGGCGCATCGGCTCGCACTCGGCATTTTTGTGCCTTAAATGCGACCTGATATTAGCTTCACGTGAAATCACGCTGTCTGTGGAAGATCCCGCCGCAAGTTTTCTAAAGTACTTGATGAGCAGCGTCGTACACTCACATCTCCAAAATAGGTACTGATCTTAATTGGGACTTCCTATGCTACGACTATACGCATGCTCTTTAGCAAAGTGTGCGCTCTGACAGCCTGAAGTCCTTCGCAGGTACTCCCAGTCCGGTGCTTTCATTTCCACGGTTCTTATCACGGCTAGCCCACTGCCCTCTATTTTCACCGAAGTCAGAAAAGCCGCCATCTTAATTCCTGTCGAATCCCAGTAGCAGAGAGAGAGATCCCTGCGACCAATTGTAATCCTTCTCTCCCCTTTCCCCTCTTTGGCTCTTTCCCTATTCGTTTGCCGTTGTCCTTCCTCCATTGTCTTACCCTTACCCTTGCTCATTCCCTTACTGTTATCGTTTCCTCTTCCATTACCGCTATTTCTTCCTGTTCCTTCACCACTTACCCCCGCGTAGGGTAGACAACCTGAACACACACACACACACACACACACACACACACACACACACACACACACACACACACACACACACACGCATACTCTCTCTCACTCTCTCTCTCTCGCTTCTTAAAAATTTCTAGTTCACTGAGCATTCGATGTTTACTCTTTCGCTGTCGAGCTGCGATATACTCACAGCGAGAAAGTATTCGTTCGGAAATGTCGCGCTTTTAACAGCAGAGCTGTTACAAAGTCGAAGCTGTGCCGTGCATCGGATGACC
Source organism: Hyalomma asiaticum (assembly GCA_013339685.2). NCBI lineage: Eukaryota > Metazoa > Arthropoda > Arachnida > Ixodida > Ixodidae > Hyalomma > Hyalomma asiaticum. The sequence continues at coordinate 104,079,340 of CM023482.1, forward strand.
CCGTTATCACGCAGGAGGGGAAAAGCGGACCAGTTCTTGCCCTCAGTCCAATGCTACATTGTATCGCTTATGCGAAGGCCAATGAGCGACGAAGTGTAGAAAAAAATTTAGCTCGAAGTTGTGGGTTCGATCCCCGCACCCGCGGCTGCATTCATTTCCACAGAACGAAACGCAAAGAAAGAAGGAAAAAAAGAAAGCATGATGGTGTATGATGAAGGATTAAGTGCGGTCTGCAGATAATGATGAGTGTTATGAATAACACAACTCATACGTCATGACATCAGCAATTTGACACAACTGCCGGTTACGCCACGATTAACGATTAAAGAACAGCTTCGCTCTTTTGACGGTTTTCTCTGCGAAAAATCGGCTCGATTTTTTTTCTGCAATCACCTTATTCTGTAATCAAATCGTGCCTTGACAAGTTCTTTCGCTGTCCCAAATCATCACTGTTTCTTCTGAAGTTCCACAAATTTCACGAGAACAGGCGCGGCTTGTGGATTTTCAGCAATAGAACAGAGGTATACGTTTACTTTTAGTGAGTTATATATATATATATATATATATATATATATATATATATATATATATATATATATATATATATATATATATATATATATATATATATATATATCCAGAATTTCGATTTTGGGCGGTGTTACCCATGGTGCCGCCGCTTGTTCGCCAAGCCATCGGTACATAACTGCTGTCTACAACTACAAGACGAAAAAGAAATGCATACACGCTATGACGCCCTACAATGAGGGAAGGTTCGTCAACGAAATAGAGCAATCAGAGAACGCAAAAAAAAAAGAAAAGGAGAGAGAGAGAGAGAAAGCCGAGAACGCTGCGAAATCGAAACCTTGGAACGTACGGACATGTAGAAATGCAACGACGCCTACACCCGGACATCTTTCCTAAAATAACACTCCAGCGGTCTTCATAACTGAGCCGCTCGAGAAACGACGAGCAGTGACCCACCCCCCAAATGGGCCTTCGACAGAAAGACTCAAAAAACGTAAAGTTAAAGGGAAAAGAAGGCGCCATTCGTGGGCGGAAGTTTAATAGATTAAATGGAAAATCAGGAAATGGCCTCTGCTGCCAAGATTACTCGGTACTTCTATTTAAAGCGTGCAGCCAGCACAGACACGAAGCGGGCTGATTGCGGCTTTAGGGTCAAGCCGTAGACTCCGGTTGTTGAGCACGACTTGCACGCACGTACGGATCGTTGCATATGGAGCGTGCGGCATTTACGTTCCGAGTGGCTGAACCAAGAGTTTATCCAGAATTTCGATTTTGGGCGGTGTTACCCATGGTGCCGCCAGAACGAAAGGGGGTGTAATATACAGACTACAGAGTTATTGGTTACGTTAGCTAGAAAACTTTCTGGGGGTGGAGGATGTTAGGGGTGTGTTGCATAAAGCTCTGGGCTGAATATGGGACGCAAGTTTTCAAAGGAACATGCGTAGACGCGCTATAGGTATATAGGTATACTGTTCCAGTTATAGTTCCAGGTGTCTGTCGATAGATAGATAGATAGATAGATAGATAGATAGATAGATAGATAGATAGATAGATAGATAGATAGATAGATAGATAGATAGATAGATAGATAGATAGATAGATAGATAGATAGATAGATAGATAGATGTAAACTCCGCTGGCAAACAAATGTCTCATCTTTCATTCCTTTGTTTTCGAATTCTTATAACTACACATCGTTTAGAGAGATAGATAATAAACTTTAATGACTCAAAGTAGCAGGTGGATTACAGCCGGCGGACCCCTCTTCCAGGGCACCGCTAGCCACAGCAGCTCGCCTGGCCTGACCAAAGTTTGCCATCTGGTTTTCCAAGATCGGATGAGCAAGTCGTGCCTTTCACGACCGCGTATGTATTTGTTGTGGATGCCCAGAGTCGAGCGGGACTGGTCTCCTCGGGTCTCCTAGCGCACACTTCAGTGCGCGCGAAAATCCTAGAGCTCACCCACGTTTCGAGCAATGAGCCGACCGATGCAAACCTAAGACGTCCAATAGCGCATCGCGGTGCTCACGCAGGCACAAGTTCAAGCAGGGCTCAGTTTGCACAACGCATACCTTCTGACAGAACAAATGCATAGAGCAGACCACACTGTGTCTAAAACTGAAATAGCAGCTCACACGACATTGGCCTCACTTTTTCTTTTCCCGAAGCCTCGGCCTTCGTTCTTCCTTTTTTTTTTTAATTGTACGGTATATAAGAGAATAACTACTACAAATTATTACTATAATCAAAAACACACGTTATATTTTGCGCACCTTTTCTATGACATGCGAGAACGCGCAAGATTAGGAAACAATCCGCAATTTTGCCCTCTTCTTGGCAAGCTGTAAGTGAAGCACCACCTTTTCATTGTTTCTAGGCATAAACGTGACATGCACCACAACTATGGCTAGCATACTCGTCATTACTGCAACAGGCGCAAATGGGCTTTCAAACTAAAGGCGCGAAGTCTTAGGCATGAATTCAGTCAATATAAGTAAAAGCTGGCTTATCTCTGGAGCTCCCTCGACGATAGTCATCTGGTTGCAGGCACTTGGACTGGTGTTTCTGGTTGGGACTTCAGATGTTGTTGTTCAAGACGTCGTAGCTCACGGAGTCGTTACGATTCCTGCCGCTCTTCGCAGTTCTAGCTCTTTCCCCGGCATTGGGGCAACCAAATCGCAAGACTGACTCGACTGACCACTTTTCGAAATCAGCGACAACAGCTCTCTCAAGGCACAAAGGTCACTTTTTGATTTCCACCAATCCAGTCCCTCTAGGGCGATTACCCAATCGTTGGATATAGTGCCGTCTCCAGTAAGTACGCGTCAGTCCAATCAGCCATACTACTGTTGTTTCTAAGGCGCGCCTCCACAGTATGTAGTAAGGCAAAGCCCTCACCCCAACTAACCTAAACAAAGTATAACAATATATAATTCGAATTCTGGAGAGGGTCCCCGGTGAGTTGACCGGCGGCGCCTAAAACGCAGGTCATACGGGCGCATTTTAGGTGGACAAAAGGACACGTTGAAACAAGCCATCTCGCTGCCTCCTTTGGGAGCGTTCCATGAACAGCCACCTGCTTTGTCCGGCCAGCAGCAAGCTGACCTGCCGTACCCTGCGACCGAGTGCGCCAGTTTGAAGCAAACAACAATCGTGTTCTAACTTTCCACTTAATCCGAGTCGCCTTTACGTCCACCTCACTCACTTCCTTCCTCCTGTTTTACCTCCGCCCCCACCCACGGACTCAAGCCGGCCATAAAGGCATCACAGAAAGGTGCGGGGAAGGGGGGGGGGGGGAGGAATCATTTTCTAACTGGCGCCGCTCGGCCTGGGAAAAGGGGGCAAATAGGAGTCGCGCCGTTCTGAGTGCAGAACAGTATAATGTGCCTTGATTGACGTTTGCCGAAGACGGTCGCCGGTCGAACAAATCATTTTCTGTGCTCGTGTCTAAAGATCTCCTGTCATACGCGCTGGCGTCTCTCGGAACGTCACACAAGCACCGCCATCCTTTTCTGGTTTCGAAAGAAGGATAGCCGCTCTTGTGAAAACCACAAGCGGTGTGAAACCTTTCGCAAGTGCCGTTCGAATGCGGAGGCCGCGATTACGCATGCATCCATCGCATTAAACGGACGGGAAAAGCGGAGTGTGATCTGCGTAATGACCAAGACCGCACGCGTGTAGCAGCCGCATGATTAGGGAAGTGAAGTACAAAGGCGCGCACATTTTATTTAGGACGGTCTCTATGATGACGTGATGTGCGCGCTTGTGAGTGGGCTGCGCGAAGGAACACTGTATTTGTTGCTTGTTACTTTCCTGTTCCCGTCTCCCGTTTACGTTTCTATTTGCAAATATAAAAGAAGTCCGCATTGCAGCATGGCGACAGAGTGCAAGCGCTACGCCTGGTCTAAAAAATGACGAGAAAGAGCGTTTGAGCATTTTTTGGCTGGGACAGCCATAATTCCTCATTTCTATAGATGGGGGGAGCCGTCGCTCCCCCGACACCCCAGCTCCGACGCCCCTGGGTAAAGGCCATCAGGATACTACCACGGTTGTATAAGTTTCCGTCTTATCAGAGACCATTGAAAACATATACAGTAGTCAACCAGAGTGCCACGCATGCCACTCATGCAGCTTATCCAAATGCTTTTCGTGGCTCTGTGGTACATGTAGATCTTGACGATCAGTGCTTAGTTGGCTTGTTCAGGATACAGTACTCAACCTTTAATGATGGTGGTGGTGGTGACGATGATTATTATTATTCTTATAATGATTATGATCATCATTGCTACGATGCTTCAGGCAGTATCTGCCTATGGCAGACCATGCCCACAATAGTTCCGCCTAGTCACTTCGCGTTCCTCGTCAGATATATTACACTGACCTTCTCAGCGCGGTATCCGTGGAAATGTCAGAACATCCTTTACCCATATAAGAAGACTAACTGTTCCACGCAGCCATGAAGAAAGTCTCTTTCAGACACTGTCCAGAGTGGGGTTGTGTAAATAAAAATTTTTTAGCGGGAAGTGAATTCGGATATTAACGTCTCAGATGCGAATAGAAAATAACATTTCTCGAATGCCATTCGAATACTTGCAAAGTTAACTGCGAAAAAAAAATGCACTCCAGCACATGGCAAAAAGGCAAGCTTACTGCGCGGCTAGTGTACTCCCACAAAGTTGTTTCTAGGAAAAACGTCAATTCAGTCGAAAAGAGGTGTCCAAGATAGAACCGTACAGTAAGCGAGATTTGGTGATGCACAGGAGCTCATGCTTCGCACGGGTTCTCACGTGGCTTGCAGCTTACCGCATTCACACGATTATAGGTCATACTATCTTCAGTGGTGGTACACATTTCTGCTCACAACTGAAGCAGAAACGTGTACCACCAGTGAAGGGGAGACAATGGAGAAATGAGATAAGGTACGACGTGTTTACAGCTTTACGTTTGTCACAAACGGTATCTTCATAAAGTAGAGCGTCTTATGTAAAAAATTGGCCGCGTATCTCCGCGCTTCGCTGCAAATGTCGTCGAAAGACGATAGTCTTCTACCGGCCGTACTACATGAGTCCCGGTTCATCTGCGGTTCGGCACGAGCTTCGGGCGTCTGTTCAGCCGCTAGGTACGCTCGCTTAGCCTCTCGGTCAGTGACAATTCGCGCATCGCGCACCTCGTCTGTTTCCTGTTGCCTCCGGGCGCGCCTCGATTCACGATCTTTCGCTAGCCGCTGGGCTCGTTGCTCTGACGTTTCCTGGGCACGCTTGAGACGACGGGCATCGGCACGCCGGCGCTTCTCGGCTGCAATCTGCTCGTCGGTCTTTTCCCTGCGTTGTCTGGGCGTGTCTTGTAGAGTGTGTTCTATATCATCAAACGGCCATTTATGTTTTGCCTTGCCTCAGACAGCGCCCCGCCTATGTTGAATAGGCCACATGTGGCTGGCATTGGTGAAATGGAGGCAGCGCTGCGTGAGATATGGACCCCATCTGGCCATGATATCGGGAAACGCAAGAATCTTGCGTAGTACGCAGAGCTACTGGTAGGTGGCAGCACCGTGTCGTTTTACCGAAGCGTAGAAAACGTCCGCTTTTCGTTCAGCGTTCTTGTAGCTGCGTTCATACTTGTGAACACAGTCGACCAAAAAGCAAATATTACGCATATCTGAGCCCTAGCATCAATACGTAAGCATTAGATTGTGTGTTCCTTTAGTAGAAAATACATAGATGCGTAATTCTAAAGACCCTAGTGCTTATTAGGATGCGCTAAAAATGCGACGCTATGAACGAAAAAGCGGACGTTTCGTACGCTTCGGTAAAACGACACGGTGCCGCCACCTACCAGTAGCTCTGCGTACTACGCAAGCTTCTTGCGTTTCCCGATATCATGGCCAGATGGCGTCCATATCTCACGTAGCGCTGCCTCCATTTCATCAATGCTACCCACATGCGGCCGATTCAACATAGACGGGGCGCTGTCTGAGGCAAGGCAAAACATAAATGGCCGTTTGATGATATAGAACACACTCTACAAGACATGCCCAGACGACGCAGGGAAAAGACCGACGAGCAGGTTGCAGCGGAGAAGCGCCGGCGGGCCGATGCCCATCATCTCAAGCGTGCCCAGGAAACGTCAGAGCAACGAGCCCAGCGGCTAGCGAAAGATCGTGAATCGAGGCGCGCCCGGAGGCGACAGGAAACAGACGAGGTGCGCGATGCGCGAATTGTCGCTGACCGAGAGGCTAAGCGAGCGTACCCGGCGGCTGAACAGACGTCCGAAGCTCGTGCCGAACCGCAGATGAACCGGGACTCATGTAGTACGGCCGGCAGAAGACTATCGTCTTTCGACGACATTTGCAGCGAAGCACGGAGATACGCGGCCAGTTTTTTAAAGTTCACTTCTCCACAATGCATTTTGCCATGCATTGTGGCATGGCAAATGCATTGTGGAGAATGCATTGTGCCTCCATAATGCATTTTGCCATGCAGTGCATTTTGCCATAATAACTGTGAGAAGGAGCCACCCGCTGCCACGGCCAGCATCACATTTAATGCACTCACACGCCGCATAATCAATAGCATCGTGTGATTATTTACTTTTGGTTTCGCTGGCCACGGTGCCGTAGTGGAAGAAGCGGACAAGAAGGAAGAAGATGACGAAGCGGGCGGCCATCGCCGTTTTCGAATTTTATTTGCCTTCATCATTTGCAATGTATTATTATTAATACATCTAAACTTTGATTACAGAGGATGCTAATGATAGTGATTCTCTGTCTATGGCGCTAAATTCCTTTTAGAGCTCTGACCTCTTTCTTCTTTTTCTTGTCCATTAATATATATCTTTTATATCCCAAAGCTCCTTTCCGTTCATGGCCGATATTCCTGGGTGAGTTGCTCTAAAGTTTCCGGGGCCAACGAACCAACGAATCTGGCGCTTGGGCTTTGAACGCCATGTGCTAGGCGTCGCTCACGCAGTCGTCACCAGGCCCGCATGGACGACGCAATGGTTCCAGACTGCGACCTACACCTTGCGAGAAGATCCTGACACGAGCACCGATGACAGGCGGTCTTGGAAGACCCGAAGGACCAATTCACCATGACGCCTGGCACCAGTGTTCATCGCAGCGGACTAGTGAGTGGACTGCGGCTTCGGAAGCACGTCAAGTTGCGTTTCGGGCGATTAGGGACGATGTGCCCGCCAGCAAGCGTGGCAAGGCCAACTCAACGGGCTACCCGGCGTATATGTTCATCGCAACGGCACGGGTGTGTCCTCGTTGGCTGCAGAAGCGCTACGTGTTGCATCCAGGTTGCGGTGCCGCGAGAGCATTCGTGCGATTACGGACGCCGCAGTTTGATGTGCTGGGGCAGAGTCTTTTGCTAGTGAACTGTAGTGCTTGTCAGTCGTCTCTCTCCGCGTGTACCCGTGCCACATCCATTATCATGTTATACATAAAACTGTCTTCCATGATTACCGCCTCTTCGCCTCTCCTTTGAGTGCCTGAGCCCACGAACTTTCACAATCGGCATCTTTGTCAACGTCGAGAAGAAGAAGAAGAGGAGGAGGAGAGTAAGTCTCTGGCCTGCTACTCCTCACAGGGGTAAAGGCAAAAGGGGCCGTGTCGTTTTACCGAAGCGTAGAAAACGTCCGCTTTTTCGTTCATAGCGTCGCATTTTTAGCGCATCCTAACAAGCACTAGGGTCTTTAGAATTACGCATCTATGTATTTTCTACTAAAGGAACACACAATCTAATACTTACGTATTGATGTTGCGCCTCAGATATGCGTAATATTTGCTTTTTGGTCGACTGTGTTCACAAGTATGAACGCAGCTACCAGTTCAAGATGGGTGGTCGTTGAGGAAGGGGTTAAACTTTCGCCATTACAGACAGAAAAGCAGGACAGACAAACACACACACAGACAGACCAAAATTTCTGCGTTGAAGTATCCCAAGAAAGACTATTGTCTTTAAAATAAGTCTTATTTCGCAGTACCATTCAGGCTAGGCATTTCAGTCCCAGCGTGGGTGCCCTAAACGCATTCACGCGCTTCCTGCAGGACAATTCCCATTCGCCCTGCGAAACGTTTTTAAAGACGATAGTTGCAGACGTAACAGCAGTTACGTCTGCAACTATGTTACAGCCAGCACAAGCCGTTACCGATGCCACAACAGACCGCACAGCTGTGACAGACGAACCTTTCACATTCATGGAATTGATTGGTGCTCTGGCGTCGGTAAACAAACCTTCATCCCCTGGACCCGACTCTATCAGCTATGCCGACCTGTCCCATCTGGGTGAAAAGGCGAAGACGCAACTCCTCGACATCTGCAATACCAGCTGGAGGAAGGACCGACTCGAACCAAGCTGGAAACAGGCCAGAATCATTCCTGTCCTAAAACGTGGAAAGCCTCCTACAGATATCAACTCTTATCGCCCTATAGTTCTTCTTAGCTGTGTGGGAAAGCTCATGGAAAAGATGGTGCTGATGCGACTGGACTGGTTGCTGGTGAGCGCTAATGCTTATCCCCCACAGATGTCGGGTTTCAGAAAGGGTCGAGGCAGCATAGACAATGTCATCAGCCTTGCCAATTGCGTCAAAATTAACAAGCTTGCGCACAATATCACTGTTGCCGTATTCGTGGACATTAAGGGCGCATTCGACAACGTCCTACACGAGCCGATCTTAGAGGCCCTAAGGTCTGTAGGAGTCAGTGGCCGCATGTACCACTGGATAATGGACTACCTCACTGACCGCTCGGTGTACATGTCTACAAAAGATGGTGACACAACTCTTCACACAGTAGTTCGAGGAGTTCCGCAGGGCGAAGTATTGAGCCCGACCTTATTCAAAATCGCTCTCATCGGCATGGAGAAGTGTATTCCGGCAATGGTTGAAATTTCCTTGTACGCAGACGACATCTGCATATGGTGCTGTGGTCGAAATCGACGTGTTTTGCGTGCAAGATTACAGAAGGCAATTATCTCTATTCAAACGTTTTTACGCAAACGCGGACTAATCATGTCACCTGAGAAGTGACCCGCCATAGCGTTCACTAAACGAGATATGTCGCGCTATAAGTTAAAGGTGGCAGGATCTCACATCCCATACGTACCAAGCCACAAGTTTCTGGGAGTGACATTCGATAGATCCATGACGTGGTCGCGTCATACAAGAGCACTGAAGGCAAAATTGGAATCATACGCAAACATTTTTCGTATGATGTCCAGCAATGCTGGTGGCTGCTCTGTGGCTGCTCTACTGCGAATGTACACTGCTCTCTGCGAAGGTCTCTTGCGGTACAGCTTCCTGCGCTACAGAGACTTTCCAAGTCGAGTATCCAGGCGCTCACAAGTATGTAAGCTAAAGCGCTGAGGGTATGCCTGGGCCTACCTAAAAAGACTTCGACAATAGGAACCCTAACAGAAATACGGCGACTTTCGGTTCCTCTGCTACTGAAGCAATAGTTTCTTCGAGCGTGTGTGCGTTTTGCTGCTAGGGTTCACAACCACCCGCTTGCATCAGCCACCATATCTGAAGTACAGACCCTGCTCCCGCTGAAGTACGAAAAGCCATCAATTCCGACAAGGCCACCATGGAAACTACCCCCTTGGACCATAGTCACGGCTGTACCGGGTATCAAGAGTAAAAGTAACACGCCAGCTCCAGCACTGAAATATTTCGCCCTGGAGCATATTAACGCCAACTACAGATCCTGCCGCCACATTTACACTGATGGCTCTGTTACGGCCACATCATCGGCAATAGGTCTGTGGATCCCGTCGGTAAACATGTCAATTTCTGCCACCTTGGGTCACAGCACATCTGCCACAGCTACTGAGCTGGCTGCGTTGCGGAGAGCGCTTGTTTACATCGTAGCTCAGACACCTGATTCTTGGGTAATATTCTCTGATTCACGAGCGGCGCTGCAGTCCCTGAAGTCACCACGCGCCCAAGAACAACTGGTTTTGGACATCAAGCGGCTAGGCAATAATGCTCATGAACTTAATCACCGCGTTGTATTCCAGTGGTTACCAGCCCACTGCGGAATACAAGGAAACGTTCGGGCCGACAGTGCTGCCAGAACAGCACATGGTACTAAAGCACCATTAACAGCCATACCTTTTTCAAAAAAAGATGCGGCGACTATGGTATCGACATTTTCCTGGAATCAGCAGCGGTACTTCTGGTGTGATTCAAGAAATCAGTACGGACCACTACACGCTATTGACCCAGCCTGCAGCTTCCACGTACCACGAGGTTTAGCCAGGCGAGATGAGGTGGTCCTTTACCGAATAAGGCTTAATGCAGCCTACACAAGACATTACAAGCACAAGATACAACAATCTGATTCTGCATTGTGCTCTACATGCAACACACGAGAGGACCTTGAACACGTCCTGTGCAATTGCCAGCGCTACGAGTCGGAGAGAAAGGCCCTGATAGCAGTGCTTCGTTTGCAACACGATTCGACCTTGGAGCTGCGGCATCTCCTAGGCCCGTGGCAAGACAGCACCTGCGCACTACGCAGCACTAAAGCGTTGATAGTGTTTCTATGGGCAACATGCCTCAACGAAACGCTGTAAACTGCGTTATAGTGTATATATGTATATATGAGTGTGTAAGTGTGACTGCATGTACGTGTTGTGTGACACGTGATCATTGTAAATATCATAATCACCGCTAAACACCTGGAGTAGCAAGCCAGGCCATTAACCACGCTAACATATCCGGATTCATCAATAAAATATTCTCTCTTTCTCTTTAAAATGTGCAAAAGTTCGAATATTCCATCCCTCTAGTCCAAGGGCCCCCTACATTATGCCCAATAGAAAGGCGGCACGGCTGACCTTGAAGATATGCGCAGGATTTGGTGGCTTCTGGTCGGATCTATTTTTTTTTTAGAACACACGTCTGATGCCACGGTTTTCAAAACCCACGAAAATACAACAAATTGTCTATTTCTTGAATTGACGATCCGCCGGAGATCTCAGTGTCGGCTGCCTTGGAAGTACCTCGTCGAATCTCCATATGAACACGGCCGAACTGGGCACAGCAGGCTCTAAGGAGAACTGCATGTGGGACGCCTTCTTTCGGCGGCTGCACTGTCTCGCCGTAAAGACCACCTAGTCTCCTCAAATGTTGCTAAATGTGCCCCTGTTGACGTTACTGTTCGCAAGTCGAAGGACAAACTCGGGCCAGAAAGCCGTCCCATTCCCTCAAAGTAGAAGTCGAGAACTCTGCAACTGCGCATCTCGTGCATTCTTCACAACAAGTTGGGTCGTAAGTATCGGACTTGAAAGAAGTTGCAGCAAACGCGATGAATGTAGCGTTCCAGTGAATACCTTCGCATGTCGAACGCCATCCATTAGCGATGATAAGTCAATCAAAACTTCGGACAGTCACTACGAAGACGTGCTACTTTAGGGCGAGCTGGTGTAAGAACTTCAAGTAAGTGTCGCCATCTGTTTATTGTTTTTTTGTCTTTTTTTCTGCTTATCACGCTCCCTCTAATGGTAAGCGTGACCTTACTATTGTGTGCTTGTAGTTTTCCTTCCTTTCGCTCTTCAAGATCTATCCTACCAATTTTACTACAATAACTATTCCGCACTTGTCAAGCACGTCGTGCTGAGCCAATAACGCCCAGCACTCTCAGTTTCCTCATAACCATCGCAGTCAAGACGCCATATATCATGTCTTTCACCACTTACGGACCAAATGCTTTCATATATACATCTCCGTAAAGGCTATAGTTCTGCGAGCATGGAGCCGCGGTTTCGACACGGGTTCTCATTTACGACGGCGGCAAACACCGTGACAAGCGCTTGAGCAAGCGCTCTGCGTCTGACGCGTTGAGTTTTCTCTGCGTTTGACGCGTCGGTGGTGCTGCGGCGACCGAATGAGGTTATTGCCACGTATGTTGACGTCGCGGAACGCGGACGTTGCCGACACCCGCGGAAGAGGAGCAACTGTGTGTTTGTGTCGGATGGTTTAGCGAAGCCAACCGAGCAAGTGGTACTCGTCCAATAACGTACGCTAGGTCGGAGCACCGACCCCCACTGACGACCACCACGTTACAACAAAACAGTTACGAATCACTCTGCGCAGGAAGCCCGTGAGCGATCCCGCGCGTATAGTACACAGAGCGGCACAGTTTGACCTCGAGTAAAATGCCGGGCACATATTTACGAAAAATTCAGCAGCTCTTTTCTTGTCGAGAAAAATGGGGGAAAGCGAAGCTTGGCGTGCGCGTGCATGACGTGTTACTTTCTTTCTCTCCCAGGGCTACTTTCTTGGGCTACGCAGTGGTGCTTCCTGTCCTCGCCTCGACTGTTTGTACGGCGCGGAGCTAATTTGCGTGTGCTGTGTCGTGATCAGTCTCTGAGTGAGTGAGTGAGTGAGTGAGTGAGTGAGTGAGTGAGTGAGTGAGTGAGTGAGTGAGTGAGTGAGTGAGTGAGTGAGTGAGTGAGTGAGTGAGTGAGTGAGTGAGTGAGTGAGTGAGTGAGTGAGTGAGTGAAATAACTATCGTGTCCACAACGGACGCAGCGAACTGCGATACGCGTCGCCTGCCCCGCCCGTCTCTGTCCTCTCACCTGTGTCTCTTTTAAACATTTAAGCCGTTCAGGATGCAGATTGATCCGTAGTAGTGTCCGTCGTCGCTCGCAGCTTCAATCATAAAGTAGCGAATAAAACAAAAGGAATTTTCTTGGCGAGGCGGGATTCGAACGCACGCAACCACGGTCCGAAGGCGAACGTCATAAACATTAGGCTATACAGCGGCCCCTGAAGAACATGCATTTATGGGAATCATGAGTGCATTGTAGCGATGCTGGTAACATAACTTTCTGTGGGCAAGAGAAAGAGAAATGAGAGCAAGGGAGGGAGAGAGAGAAACATTGGCCTCGGGTAGCACAGAAGGGACCTGCGTCTGCCCTCGACCCACCACCAGAAAGCAAGAACAGTCTTGGGATGCGCAGAAGAGAAAATCAAAACCGCGCTTGCCCTGCAACATCATGAGTTTGATGGTAGCACACGACAAACACGGACAACAGGAAGGCACATCTGTGGTGTGTCAGATACGCCTTCCTGTTGTCCGTGTTTGTTGTGCGCTACCATCAAACACAAGATACTCTACCAACAAGTCCACATTGCCACCATCATCGACTGCAACATCATTTCAGCATCATTTCCCTCAGCCTTCTGGTATACGTTATAGTGTTATCACGAGCCATGTCATGGGTGGTGGTCATCGTACAGCTAGAGTACAAAGAAGGAAGGAACGTGAAAGCTGCACCGAGAAACCATGCACCGAAATGCACGCCGTGCGGTGTATTGGCAACGCACTCCACTCCGCTAGTTAGGTGGCCGATAAGCAAAGTTAAAACATATTCCAGAGACCAATAAACGAGGCGATCGCTTGCAATCTATGACTCTCTCGAGTCATGAACAGTTATACTGATGTAGTAACTGAGTACGCGTTTGTGTCTGTGTGCTTATTCGTTCACTTATGCGAATGCTCACATCTCGCTAGCGTGTGTGTGTGGTCTAGTGGGCGCCTTTGAAAAATGAAACAATAAAAAAAAAAGGGGGGGTGGGTGTTAAATCCCGCACCAGTAATAATTTTTTATCCGCTGCAATGCATAAATTTTCTTCCGCCACTTCATAGAGACGTCAGGGGTTCCACTTTTCTAGGGGCACCTGATTTCGGTGTTCGGAAATACTGGTGCGTAATGGAAATAAGAGGACGCACACTTTCATAACGATGATAGATTTGGCATGACGCCGACACAGGCTAAGCAGTACAAACCAGTCCTCGGGCTGGACATGTCATTACAGAGGCCAGCTGGTAAATGGCAAAAAACACTTACGAAAGCAAACTTTTGTGGATTGGGTCCCCGATATTCAAAAACGGGGGAACACAGACACGCGAACAGCGTTGTTCTCACCTGTTGCGACGCTATCAAACTACTATTGCGTATGCTCACTATCGAGCGGAATAATCTGAAGGCAAGGGAAAGGATAGTAAACAACTCCAGGTACCACACTTAGCACGCCCCCCCCCCCCCCCCCTTACTTTTATATAATAAAGCACATATGCACAAGCAACTTTCGCAGCACACATACACAAGCACCTTTCGTCAAGCAACTTATGTCAGAATAGGGCGCGCCGCGTACACTAAAGGTGACGTACGAATCAGGACACTCGCCTAAATGTTTTAGCCGCCGTTCTGAGTTCGTTTCTATACAACCCTACTTTAGCATTGCCACACCGATATAGTACAATTGGGTGCCGCCCTAATACAGTCGACAGGGCATACAAAGAAATTTTGTCAGCATTAGTGCATGTACTTCTGCGCCTGCATCGGCCTTGCGTGTGGACACGCACGATGCAGATGAGATCGGTCTGCCGTTGTAACCGCTAAACGAAATCCAGACTCCGAATTACTAACAACTAAGACGTCGCTTGGATCGCCTCGCCGCCGTATTCTTCTATCTATACATCTTCTCAGAATTTTCCCCCTTCACCTCTTGAGTTCGGAGAAAGGAGTTTAAAAATGACGGCCTTGTTTTACGGAGCAAAGAGCCCATGAACGTTCGACGTCTCTCTTTCTCTCTATACGACGACCTCGTGCACAGGGCCAGTCAGTCAGCCAGCCAGACCGGCGATAAAACTGTCACACTGGGTCCCAACTGCGAGTTGGTCAACTTTAGCAATTTCATAAACGGCCACTAGTTTAGTGCCACACCACAACGCGGCACCCTCGAGTTAAGGGAAGAAAAATAAAATAAAAAAAGACACGCAGGCGCCCAGAAGAACATCACGTTCATCCCCGACGCCGATCCTGAGACTCGAACAACAGGCAGCCTGTCTGAAGCTGTCGGCGAGTCGCCCACAAGGTCAGACGATGTGTCGCAAATCGGCGGCGGCGGCGTACGGGGCCAATGCTACCGTGAACTTCTCTCTACACAGTCGGCGCAGTATTAATGCGTGCGCTTGTTTGAGGTCTAGCGTAAGCCGGCCGTTTCTGGATGCGGCCATGGATGCGCTTGATAGACGACTCAACGTAAAAGAAAAAGAAGAAGAAGAGGCACGTTTCGCCGGGACTCGCCCGTATACTGCGTATGCCTGCCGCGACTGGGACAGCGCGAGTGGTTCAGTTGCGTCAGTTTGGCGAGAGGAAACTGCCACACGCGCGCCGGCTAACTGTCGATCGGCACGAAAACAGTGACAGACGCCGGCGACGGCGGCCCGTCCATTTCGCAAGTATAGCGAATGGAAAGTACGCCCGGGTGTAGAGAAAAAACAAAAAAAAACAACAAAAAGCAGAATGGAACTAGAAGGAAGGGACGTTGACTGACGCGGTCAGCCAGACTTGTCCGCCTGCAGAGCCGGAGTCGTCTGGGATTGCAGTCCGCCCGGACGCACGCGTCAGTGTGTGTTTCGACCACGGATAATACTCTCTCTCTCTCCCCGTGGTTTCGACGTAGGTTTTTCCCCGTATTCAATGGGCCGCTTGTGGGTGGAGAGAGAGGGACTTCCCAAAACTATAAATCGGACATCTAAAAGAGAGCGGGTGGGGGATGAAGGGAGACGGAGTTTGGAAAGACAAATATCGTTCAAAACTGGCGAGTATAGTGTCCGGTGACGCTTGTTTTAACCATGAGAAACGCATTCACTTTTTAATTTGTTCTTGCCGCACTCTTTGCCACTCTCTTTTATATTGGCGCATGCGTCTCTCTGCATCTCCCATAAAATTGAATATAAGGGTAAGAAAAGAAAAAGAAATTTGTGCGTCCATACACATAATTCGCGTGCCTATTTCTAGAGGCGTTGCTGCTTGCTCGTGCACACAGTGATGTGCCTGCACTGCACGGAAGGATTGGAAGAAGAGAATAAAAAAAATAATGAAAGGGAGCAAAGGGAGCGCAAGGGTGAAGACTACGAGACTGGAAATAACTCGATCTGTAAAATTGTCTGCGTCGAATGAACCCGACATGACCTGCTCCGTGCAGTGCTTGTTTTCGTGCAGGGAGTCGTCCGCAGTGCAAGCTTGACCGCTCCTTGTATGCGAAGTCGCGGTCGAGCCGCTGTGTATGTTCCAAACAAGGACGACACTCGAGGCATATTGCTTACCAAAGGTTTTCTAAACAGAGCAGCTTTTGAGCTTACAGAATGAGAATGTTCGTACTGTGCACTGATGGCGACACTACGGGTGATCAGCTCACTGTGCATAACGCAGCTGATGCTAATTTTCAACACGCTCATTACTTTTATTGCCTGTTTTATAAAGCAAACTTCCACTGATTTTCTGTTCTAGTATGCGTATTATTTAAGGGTCATATCAGTGGCCATGGTAGCTACAGTGGCTACGGTGTTGGACCATCAGACAAGCTCTATATTTTAGAGGCAATCAACAACAGCAGTGTGAGCAACATGAATCCTTGTGTGTGTGTGCGTGCGTGCGTGCGTGTGTGTGTGTGTGTGTGTGTGTGTGTTTTCAATCAATTTCCCTTTCTTATTAACGTTAACAATTCGTGGCCGTCTTACACGTGCCATAAGCCACGATATTATCACGCACGCACCATAGTGGAGAGCTTCGGAGTAATTTTGATACAAGCTCTATATTTTAGAGGCAATCAACAACAGCAGTGTGAGCAACATGAATCCTTGTGTGTGTGTGTGTGTGTGTGTGTGTGTGTGTGTGTTTTCAATCAATTTCCCTTTCTTATTAACGTTAACAATTCGTGGCCGTCTTACACGTGCCATAAGCCACGATATTATCACGCACGCACCATAGTGGAGAGCTTCGGAGTAATTTTGATACAAGCTCTATATTTTAGAGGCAATCAACAACAGCAGTGTGAGCAACATGAATCCTTGTGTGTGTGTGTGTGTGTGTGTGTGTGTGTGTGTGTGTGTGTGTGTGTGTGTGTGGTGCGTGCGTGTGTGTGTGTGTGTGTGTGTGTGTGTGTGTGTGCGTGCGTGCGTGCGTGCGTGCGCGCGCGCTTTTCAATCAATTTCCCTTTCTTATCAACGTTAACAATTCGCGGCCGTCTTACACGTGCCATAGCCACGATATTATCACGCACGCACCATAGTGGAGAGCTTCGGAGTAATTTTGATCCCATAGGGTTCTGTATCGTGCACATAACTAAGTACACAGGTTTTTTTTTTCTGCATTTTGTCGCCATTGAAATGCAGCCGCTGCAGCCGGGATTCGATCCCACGACATTCGTCGAGCTTAGCAATACAACACGCTACCGCTGAGGTACCAAGGCGTGCTCCGCTCTCATAGTTCAAGACTCCTAAGGGCTTCCCGGATAATCACCTGTATAGCGTGTACAAGCGATTATTGGAGATGCAGGTGCATTGCGACTCCGTTTCCAAAAGGTTGGCGGTGTCGCAATACATTTCTAGAGCCGGGAAATCGAGCAGCATCGCTCTCTTAGGCGCGTAGTTCATTGCCATCTTTGGTGAAAGTCAAGGAAGTTCGAATTGCTTTCTCTATGTAGTAGTCGTCGTTGTGGGTTTATTAGTGGCACACGTATTGAGTTAGGAACAACTTAATGAGCTCATTAAGTTGTTTCTAACAAATAAAGAACGAGCTCTTGACCCCTTTCGTTACACGTATTGAGTGCCACTCTTGCTCCTTGTGCACCTCCGCCTGAAAAACTGGTCACGATATTAAAACATTATACATCGAACGCGGCAGCGGGTATAGTGGTTCCAGGACAAGAACGATTCCGCTCCTCCATCCTGCGTGACAACCAACGAGATCCGATGCACAGCGCAGCGTCGAATTTTAACAGCTCCTCTGTTAAAAAAATACTATATATTTATAGAATGTGTTGTGTAAGGATACTTCACCGCAATGTTGGTAATAGTGAGAAAAAGCCTGCTTTCGGTTGGCAAGGAACGCGACTAGGTTGTCAAGGAAGCCGACGACATAGGAGTCGTTTAGGAGGGAAAAAATCGTTTCTGAAAACCGAACGTTCTCGCAAAGGTTTATCCAGAATTTCTATTTTGAGGGAGCGGGGCGGATACAATTGGGGGGAGCTGTTAGGGGTATGTTGGAGGGGGAGGGGGTGTATAAATTCCTGTGTTCTTGGCCGACTCAATTCTTCACACTAGATTAATTACAGTAAAATGTCGTCTATGCGATTCTGCGCAATTATTTTTTCGGAAAAATGAGCTATCGTATTTTTCCCCCTTTCCCGGCAATCTTCCCACTGGAGGAATGTGTTTTTTTTTTTCCTTTTTTTATGGTTCATGAGATCATGTTCACATCTGAAATTGAATAATACGCCAGATGTACACTTTCACTGGCATTTCTAAAATGCAATTCCTCGTGATCCGCAGACAAGTTGCACCAATCAGCACTTTTCAAAGTCTCACTGCGAATTCTCAGTTGTGCGGGGAAAAAGAAAAACGAAGTGCCGTTCTACTCAACGTGTAAGCTGTAAGCTATTTCCCTTGTGTTTATGTTGTGTGTATCTGCTCTTTCCTTACCAATAACGAGCGAGAGAGATACTGTGCTATCACGGACAAGGTCGACAGCAAGCTCGGGTCCACTTTTCCCTTCTGCGCGACCTGAGCCTCTTTCTTTCTTTCTCTTTCTTTCTTTCTTTCTTTCTCTTTCCATGACCGCTGTCATGTAGCCGTGTAGGTAGTGGGTCACGAGCAAAAGCTTTTCCTTCTGTACAACCCAAGACCATTGATTTATTTACTGATTTCCTCCCTTCTCTCTTCCTTTCTATACTGTCCTTCGCATAATCATTACTATGTATCAATGTGGGCAGCGGGTAAAGGGCAAGCGTTTTTCCCTTCTGCGTGACGCCCACTGACACGAGTCGACAACGTGATCTGCACCAAAAAAAAAAAAAAAAATACGAAACAAAGGGCAAGTTCCTAAATACAAGAGACATTCTGGAACTTTATTTCGTGCATCGATAAGAAGTAATTCCAGCGCCAGCTAAACGATATATTTCAAAGCCGTCGAAAAAAAGAGTACGCCGCCTGCGGTTCATGTGACGTTGGGTGACGCTGTTTCACATAATGTGTTTGTCTTGAATAAAACAATCTTTGGATGATTCGTTTTATGTATTCCTTGCTCCTGGGAACATTGTATCAACGACATTCCACTCAATGTAAAAGTGTCATTTTTCTATCACGATAGCACAGATGCCGTGGCTGTACTAGCTTTGAAGAAACGCGCGACGAATGATGTTACGAGCACTGTAACTTGCACGCCAATTAGTCAATTAGCTACTTAAGCGGCCTCAACGTCGCGAAATCCTGCCCATAAAAAACGCTGTAAGCATCCACTTAGGGCAATTTGTCACGGCGCGATACGTTCCTTATACGTTGCGCGTCCAGATATGCATATTGCGATAACCCTATTCCTTTGTAGTTGTGACGTTTCGCGGTCATATGCGATGTTTCGCACTCAGTAACAGGCAGCGTTTCGAATTCACGTGCGAACTCCGCAGATTTCAGGTGCACCTTCAAGAACTCCCGAGTGTCAAAACTGATTCAGGGCCATCCCAGGCTACGTATATACGTTACCAAATTAGAATCCATTTCCATTGGACAGCCGCTATGATAGCCACTGTAACTATAATTTTAAATGCCCTGCGCAACGGACCGTCATAAGTACCGAAAAGAAAAGGGAGAGAGAGAGAGAAAGATACTACAGGACTGCGCTCTTTTCTGTCGTGTCTCTCTTTTTATTTCCTCACCTTACGGTGCTCATTTGCGCATCGCACCTAAAGCTTCAGAATGAACAAACCAGCCTACAAAAAAAAAAAAAAAGTCTGTACAGAAAAGTCACCCCCTAAGTATGCGTTCCACTTGCAAAAGTCGCGTTGCCCTCTTCGAGTAATACTGCCTCGTGTAGTACAGTTTGGTGAGTACAGAAGCGATAAAATGCAGCAGCGATAGCCTCCGGATAGCGATGATGAAAAGTAAACGAAGTGTTGGCAGGTTCGGCGCATGTCACGTTCCTGTTGCCAACCGGCTCAAGTGACACCGCCGAGTTCCACAGTGACATGCATGTCCGCCAAGCGGAACGAGAGCAAAAACAAGCGCGTTTTAATTAAGCCACGAGAGCGGTCCCAAGTAAAGATCTTGCTCCGAGCTGTGTACCAAGCTTACGCTAGAACACGTCTCGTAGTTACATTGTTTCGCAGAACGCCAAGTCCGAAGACCGTTCTAATAAAGAAAATGCATGCTTTAAGAGAAAACGAGGGAAAAAACGAGAAACAAACAAGCGAAGAGCCCTCGTCTACCAGAGGGTTAGTTGTTCCAGCGCTCGCTCTTTCAAGGACACCCCGGTTTTCCTCGTGTATGCGGTCTGCCGCCAAACACCGAGAGGAGACACAGAAACGCGCTTTTGTCCAGTACGTTTCGCGCGTCTGCGAGGAATACACGTGCACGGGAGAATAAATATGCCGGCATCAAAGCTGACGCCCCTACGGCCTCTCCACCCGCCGGGGTCGTAGCCAGAGAAAAGAAAAAAGAAAGGGGGGGGGGGGGGAGGGGGGTGTGTAAACGTTATAGCACGTGCGCACATATATGGCAATGGCGTGCGAGTACTCGAACGTTCGAATAAGTATTTTTCTAATGGTGGTTGCCATTTGATTCGAAGCCAACTCTGTTTATTCGAAGCACTCGAAGTTCTGTGAAATTAAGTAAAACGGGTTCATCTGCTAAAAATCAAGGCTTCGCGCTTGTCGCACACATTTTCCTTCGTCGTTTCGCAGGGGCGCAGCGACATCATTGATATCTCCGAACAACTGCCAGTAAATTTCTTCGGCGTAGGCCCGTTCGCGCGTTTGTAGTAGAGGGACAAAACAGCTAGACTACGTCCCGTGACAGCTCGTGCGCCCCGCCGCGCCCCCTTTAGTGCGCTTCATAGCATAAAAACAATATGTTGCAGCGAACATGACTTTAAAAAAATAAAAAAAATCCAGGCCTCCGCAGAGCCCACGGCAGTCACAGTTTAAGCTGGGATTTATTGCGTATCTATAGCACGTCTTTCTCAGCTTTCTTTTCCTTTTCTCCTCTCTCTCTCTTCTTCCTCATCTCCTCCTACTTCTTCTAGCTTCTTTCCTCTTCCTCCCATTCCTCTTCTCTTGCCTTTTATTCACCCTTCTATCTTTACTCAGCAGGCAGGCAGGCACAGA
Organism: Hyalomma asiaticum; assembly: GCA_013339685.2. NCBI lineage: Eukaryota > Metazoa > Arthropoda > Arachnida > Ixodida > Ixodidae > Hyalomma > Hyalomma asiaticum. Next base: position 104,100,541 of record CM023482.1, read on the forward strand.
ACTTTATTTTTGTCCTGAGAAACTGCAGTTGGACGTCCCCTTTTAGGGGGATCCTGTAGCAGTTGCGGGCCGCTTCCACGCAGGGACAGGAAGACCGTGGCCCTCCGCCCTCTCGCAGGCTCTCTGGACAGCCCGAAGTTGAACCGAAAGGTTGCCGCTTCTCAGGGCTTCTTCCCAGTCCTCTTCTTTGCTGAACTCTGTGTCACGTAACGCAGGACATTGCCAGAGCATGTGAGCTAGTGAGCAGTAAGCCTCTCCGCAGTTCGGACAATGCGGTTCAACATTGGGCGAGAAGTTACTAAACCTGCCTCGCGAAGGGAAAGACCCCGTTTGGAGCATCCTGAAGGCCGAAGACTGCGGACGAGTGAGTTTAGGGTGAGGAAGTGGAAAGACCCTCCGAGAGAGATGATAATGAGTCACGATCTCGTGAAAAGTGAGGAGCGGGTCCCTGTACCTGCCGGCATTCCCGCCCGCGAATTCGCCGGGACCGCCGCGGTGAGTGAAACCTCGCGCACGGTCATGGGCAAACTCATTGGCGTTGGGGACATCGGGGTGTACGTTGGCCCCCATGTGGGCCGGGAACCATGTTATGGTGTGAAACCCGGCAGCGCCCTCGCTGCCGAGGATAGCTGCTGCCTCCCGCGAGATCGAGCCCGAGGCGAAAGCTCTGGCAGCGGACCGCGAGTCCGTGAAGACATTTGGACGCGATACGTCCTTCATTGCTACAGCAATGGCAATTTGCTCAGCAATCGTTGCCGAAACGTTTCTAACCGACGCAGCACATAGGAGCTTGCCACTATGGTCGACTGAGACCACTGCAAAGCGATCAGAACGCCCGTACTGTGCTGCATCGACAAACGTAGCGAGGTCCGGGCTGTCTGCAACTGACTTCAATAAGGAACGGGCCCGAGCTATGCGGCGTCCTACATTGTACTGCGGGTGGACATTCCTGGGAAGTGGAGCTACGGCAAATGTACCTCTGATAGAAGACGGTAGAGTCACTTTACGTTCGCGAATCTGTGTAAGACCGCAGCCAATGGACTCCAGGATACGTCTACCGGCCTGCGAGGACGACAGGCGCACTACCTGAGCCATTTTCTGCGCCTCGATCACCTCCGAGAGGGAGTTGTGCATGCCCAGTTGTATGAGCTTTTCGGTGCTCGTGCTGAGAGGCAACCCTAGAACTCGCTTTATACTCGTGCGCATTAGTGCGTCGATTTTTGCCTCTTCCCTTTTGGACCAGTGCAGCGCCGAACCTTACTCATCTGTTTCCCCTTCTGTTGCTTTTTCCTTTTTTTTTTTTAAATTCCTTATGCCGGGGTCCGCCACGACCCCACCACTTCATATCCGCAACGGAAGTGACGCAGTAAAACATGCGTCTAAGAACAACAAAGAAAAACATGTAGAAAAATTTTCTTTGGTGCGCTGGGAATCGAACTCACAACCCGCCGCTGTAGGACGAGCAGTAGCCGCTTCACTACCACAGCGCTGTCGGCGCACGCGCTCGAAACTGTACGAACGCGGCTTGTAGTCTTAACTCGCTTTTCATTTCCCTTCAGGAAAGGCGAAGTTACAGTCAAGGAGGATAAAAAAAAAATCCTGGAGTGGAGATTTTTTCCTAAATGTGAAGCCGGAGGCCGCCATCTTACCAGAGGCATCGATTAACAGCATCCAGATAGCACAAAAGAAAAAGTGCTTTCCTCACGCTTCTTAGCACCTCTAAAGTGGTCATCTTTGCTAGACAGACAATGCTTGATGTGCCTGTTTGTGCAACGCGTTTTTGGGTGAAACTTGAACGTCGCAAAGATTTGTGTGCCACATCGTGGCCTTGATGCTCGGTCAATGGTAGTTTATTAATCGAAAACAACACGCTTTTATATTACAAGTACTCTACAAAATACATCAGCACATCAAGAACGCTCGAACTGATACTGGTTTCTGGAGACTTTGGCAAGCTTTTAGGGCTGGACCAGAGGCAAACGCCGGCTTCACCCACTGCGGTAAGGTTCAGCAGGCGTTGCCACTCCAGCATTTTTTTTAATCCTCCTTGGTTACAGTGCACTAGAATATTCTAGTACACTGTAGCGAACTGAAGCACTGCAGCTTCACTTTGCCTCTCATGGATGCCGGCACCGTTCCAGGCCAGTTCCAAAGTGTGCTTCTGTACGCGTGCGCGGAGCCGCACGAGCGCATCGACAAAGAAATTGACGGGTCAGAGTGGCGTAAGTAAAAAACATGACTGAGACCTAAATTTGATTATCATATTCGTACTACAATTTTTTTTTTGTATTTTATTAGGAGTTCTCTCCCACACAAATTTCTTTTCCGGTTCATGGCCGATCCCCCAGAGTGGGTTGCGCCAAGATACCCAAGGACCAACCAACCAACCAACCTTTGTCGTGCGGCATTTACTATCTACTAGCCGCGGCCAGTTATTACATAAACTACTTCAGTTACCACAAAGCGTTGGTCATGGATGTTGTGGAGACGATGCGTAAATGTGTTCATCCACGTCAAACAGTGGCGTACGAGCGAAGCACCGATAGAAATGGGCACGTCCACCTCGATGTACAGTGAACATTCAACTGCTTATGTGAAGACACACTCCACCTTCGTGTTATACAGACTCCTCTCGCAGACGTGTCAGCCACATATCTTTCTTCTCCCTCTCGCTCTTCTTCCTCCGTTTTGCACCTAAATAGGTTGACTGCATCAGTGGCCTAGTGGTTAGAGCGTCCGCCTTCGGCTCGCGAGGTACTGGATTCGATTCCCACTGCCGCCGGGCACCCACCGGCTTTGCTAATGGGAGAGAGGTACGCCGACCTGGCTCTCGGCGCTGTCGGTAATCTCCAGTCTCGTGACCTCTCCTTTCCACTCTTCTTTCACTCCCCTTCCCCTGTGAGCGCTGATTCGGTTGAGAGACAGATACTATGCACTCCAAACTTAATTTCCTTTCCGAAGTCTCTCTCCCAAGTAGGTTGAGCAGAAAAAGAGTATTTTCAGACATCTTTTTTTTTTTCCTAAATAATGGCCATGTTTCAGCCGCAGATATTCTTACCTGCTTTCATAACATCTACTAAAAGTAGTTTTAAAATACGTATATAAAATTCCTCGAGATACGCTCTCGGAAAGTTGAAGTGACCTTTTATATATATATATATATATATATATATATATATATATATATATATATATATATATATAGAGAGAGAGAGAGAGAGAGAGAGAGAGAGGCTTGGCAAAGTAGGCTGCTTCGGCTGCCGCATCAATATTAGACGTAGCACTTCAGTGATATTCCATTTATTGGTCGATGTTTCAGTCAGGGCCTGACGTTTATCAAGACAATATTTCTTTTTCACCTGTTCGTTTATATAGGCAAAAAAAAAGGGGGCGAAGCTGTTTTCTAAGCAGTTGGGGAAAGTGAGTGGGGAAAGATTAGAGGAAGCAGGGGGACGCCAACATGTTTCGTTCGAATGCGTGTAATTAAGGGTGCAATTTTGAGCTGCTCCCCCAAGCTTGCCGCCGTATGCGTATTCGAACAAAACGTGTTGGCGCTCCTCTGCTTCCTCCCACCTTTCCCCGTAATTATAGTCGTACATGGCTCCCATAGTGAACCATGTACACAGAGTAACGGCGTCACGATAGTCACTCTCTACTTCGGGAGTGCAAGAAAGCTACGGCATTAAATGGGCTCTATTAAATGAACTGGATATTGCGCCGAACACCTTCAGAATCGACATGTCCTATTCTTATTCAAGCGACAAAAATTTACAAACGGGCTGCTCCACACTCTTTTCATGACCCCCTTAAATATGCGCAATTAAGCTTTGCCCATAAAACACGACAGCGTAAAGAAGCTCGCGTCGAAGGAAATATGGCGTCGACGCCCTTGACTGAAAACATTAGGGGTAATTCAGTTTTATACAATAGTGAAAAAAACTGAATTTCTCTAAAGCAATATCCGTGAGAAATATTGTAAACTACGGTTTAACTACAACCTACGCATGAAAGCTGGAATTGTTATTTGAATGTACGAAAGAAGATATTTCTGTTACAAGAAAACAAACACAAACCCCCTTTCCAATATTTCTACCTTAGTGCGGCGCTACTTGCGGGCTGAAGATCCCCCTGGTGGCTCTCCTGCTATCGCGTCCGACTGTTAAAGGTGAAGCTTAAGTGTGCTCCAATTTTTTTTTAATGGTGACTCACAGAAAATGCGACTCTGACATCTGATTTCGCAGTAACCACCTTCATTGTGTGCAACGTGCAGTACTTCGCACAGCGCTGTCAGCCCACAGTGGAAGATATCGAAATTTGTTCCATATTGTAAAAAAGCATGTGAGGAACACCGACACTTACACTCGACATTGCGTATAGCATTATTTGTGGTGGAGTAAATGTTGCAGTAACGATTGACATGATATATTATGCAGCACTCTTGGCATTCACAGCTGTAAGATTTTTTCAGCGCATTCAAATCGAACTCGCATTCCCCGCAAATTTCTCAAACAAGCTTCAGCATTGTGCCATATGATGGCAGCAGGGAACGAGACATTGATTCACTGTGGTAGCACGGACTGACCCAGCTGGTGCAATCTCAGAGAACAAGGGGAAAGGGAGGCGCAGGCACGGTGCTAGCACAGCATGTTCACGATGGAATAAAGCACGAGAATGAGCCCAACTGTAGCATGCATTTCATACACAACCCACCACAACAGCTGTGCAATGTCACTGCTGCACCGTATTGTCTATTGTCGTGTTTGTGCGTATGACATTGGAAATTTCGTCATAACGGTGATTGTTATATCGTGGTTTGACACAATAAATTATCAGTGTGGTTCTCAAGCAGTGGCATGGCTCTTTGTCCAAAGACATTTATATGACAAAGCTTTTGGAGGGCACTTTTTAAGCTATCTGCAGTGCTGTATTTCAAACATTCAAAAAATGAATAGTACAGATAATATCAAATGAGCCGAGTCAGATAAGTGTGCAAGAACAGGGTATGGTTGGCTACATTGAACCTTGAATGCGAATTGCATTAAAATTTACAGTCATCCTGATATGAGTTCCGCTCTTATACTTTGGTTGTTCACAATTAGAGGCACGAATTACTACCGGTTCTCAGGTTTAACAAAGCTGCATCAGTAGGCGTGACTTTCGTACAACATCTGCACGATATAACATCGTATGAGCAATGCATATAGTTAACTAGGTATATGCATTGCTCGTACAATGTTCTACAACTGATTGGCACTCTCTGCATGCCAAGCCAAAAGAAGAAAACTAGTTAGACTGCTTGCTGCTAAACAAGCCCAATTTGGAAGGCCGTGGATACTGTGACTTTCTGACAGATGCAAAACAAGTCCAATCATCACATACTATATTGCACCACTGAAAAAGACCCATGCTAGAACAGGCTGCAGCATTCACTGCAACAGCAGCTTTTTACGCTGTTGTACACTTTTCTTTCTTGCTTGGTTCATTTCAGATGACCCACATTATATTAACTTTCTGGATTTTGGAAACAGCTGGATAAGACCAACAGAAAAATTCCATTTTGTCATCTAGATGTCTTTAGACTATAATCACTGCATTGATAACCATACTGACAGTATACTATACATACACAGACAAACCACAATACAGTAGAACCCCGCTGTTACATTCCCAGCTGCTGCGTTTTCCTGGCTGTTACGTTGTTTTGGGCCAGTCCCGGCATAGCTCCCATAGGATTCAATGCATTAGGGACCCCACTGTTACGTCGCAGTGTGGGCACATTCCCGTATGTTACGTTGCAAATCGACACTCCAAGCGGCCACTGCCGACGGCAATATTGACTTTTCACGTAGCTTGACTTGGCTTGACTGTATTAGCTGCACTATGGGTGAACCCCTTTACGTTTCCGGCTTCCGCCAGCAAAATTATGGCACAGCTGTGCAAACTGTTTGTGAAGGAATCGCGTACAGTGATTACGTTTCCATCGATGATGCCGTTGTCACCTTCGAGGTTTTCTCTGTCGACGAAATCATAGCAGAGTGTACCGATGCGTGCACTGAAAGCGCTAGCACTGAAATAAAATTGTGTGCCGATCACCACTTCTCTCATTTTTCCATTCTTACCGTTTCTCGGCTCTTACGTTTCCCGGCTCTTACGTTTATTTTCTACGGTCCCGTGAAAAACGTATCAGCAGGGTTCTACTGTATAACAACACTTGATATGATGAAGTTCGCAATTTTGCAAACTTTTTTATTATTGTCTTTACTCAAATTGATGTATTGTTCAACCCTCAATTTGACCAAACAGTTTCATGCAACACTTTCAATACAACAGTTTTGGTGGGCATAGAACAAAAATTTGGACAAATCTTCCGAATACATATAAAAAAAAGAAAATCATGTACACATAAAAGCCCAGACACAATCTCGTTTTCAAGCTTAAAAGCTAGTTCTTTGTTGACAGCGCCAAAAAACTGCTGCATTGCACCGGTACAATGCAGTAATTATAACAGACATGTTGAGAGGAGTGTCAGTGATACATCTGTCCTTGAGAAGTGAAGTTTACCGTGATCAGTTTTAACTAAAACGTATGCTTGAATGTGTTGGTTGAAGCCTGAAAACAAAACGGCACAAGAACACTGCACATATCTGTGCGTCCTCTTTCTTGCACAGTGCACTGTTTTCTTTTGAGGATTAATTTTTAGGTTTATTGATCGTAAAGAGCGCTCCAGACAATATGAATCCCATCGCAGAGCAACCCAGTAGCAATTGCACACAGCAGGTCACAGTCTACTTTTATGCGGCATTTTTCTCCATAGCTAGCCTCATTAGTCGGTGAAAAGCTCACGACAGTTAATATTGTGACGCGCCATGGTCGGGGGTGAAGCGAAGAGGAGGAGGACGACGGATCTTTTCTGGTGTGGAGCGCAGAACGACTAGGACTCGCCTGTCTTCCCAGACTCGCACCTATCATTTGCCAATAAGCTCGCCTCGTCCGTAACATTTTTGTGGTGGAAGTGCTGGGTACTCGACTTAGCAAGACGGTCCCTCAACCGCCAGAACTACGACGAAGCCGCCGCCTTGCTGGACTGCCTCCGTTACCATCGGTGGTCGAGATGTCTCGCGGTAAAGACGGAACCCGCAATGTACCAGCTCCTGCAGCTGCAGATCCTGCACCAGTTACAGTGGCCCGTTCGGTCCTGACTTCAAGCGCGACCGGTCCATGGCGCGTCACAATATGATCACTTGATGTGCTTAATGGATAGCGCTACTAGCTTTTCATTTGATATTCGGAAAAAGCGTTCAATTCACGGCGGTCACTGCAGCATTGTATGAAGCTTGCGATGTTGTTGCTGTATCAATGTGCGCGATTTGGTCAGAAAACCACAAATAATATGCACGCAGAGCGCGAATATTAGCCGAATCACAAGAATTCAGCAATACGAAATGCCATTTCAGCAGCGGAAACACCAAAACTGCAGTGTGAAAAAGTATGCGATATAATGAAGTTTTTGTAACATAAGCTACTTCGTCATATCGGGGTTTGCAATGCACAGCCCTTTCGTGCAATTCCACACAAAAGTAACACGGACACAAACATTTATTTATTCCCATCACATGATTCATTTGCAACATGGAAGTAAACGTTCAACACTGCCGGACAATTAAATTGACTATCTCTCTGAGCATGTGTTTACAAGCATATCCTCAGTGTGTTGAGGGTCCCTCAGTACACCAAGATGTTTGATGCTAGGTGCACATAAACCACTGACAAGGCTACTTGTAAGCCATAATACACCGTGCGAAAAAATAGCTGGCTTCACATAAGCTAGTGACACTAGTAACTCTCAGGTATTCGCCTTGAACAAAATTTGTACAGTTCAATTCAACTCGCTGTCCCTTAATCATAGCAAGAATATTTTACCCTATGTTTTCGTTAGTTTCACACTTGCTATCATGCAATAACAATAGCAGATCGCTCGTTCTCTCTTGTTCACAGTATACACAAAGTTTATAAGGTCGTTAGCAATGTGAACACAGCTACTCAAGCACCATCAATGTCTTTCCTATGTTTTCTGATACATGAGTGTGCTAGTGCCAATAACTACTGCTAGCCAGGCATGCCCTTGCTTATGTACTACGCTAGTCAACAATACTAAACCACAATGTGTATACATATGCGTTATAGAGGCATCCGCACAAATATGGCCATATCAAAATATTTGCACTCCATTGAGTACAAACATACGTCAGTGATTGTCACGGCTTGTAGATACATTCGATGAGTTCATTTCGTTTCAAACATGCGCAGCAGCTAGGAATTGCCAATGTCAAAAGCAATGCACTAGCATATCATAACAGTAACAGATGTGAATGAGCAAAAGGTCAACGTCTTGGTGCAAATAGTGCACCGGTTCAACTCTAGTGCACCAGTGCCAGTTTACTGAACAATACACCCCCTGCAAAAAGCAAAGCACACCGCTTTGTGTCTGCCAGCAACAAGCAACCAAGAATGTTCTTTGCATGACAGACGTGAACAACCACAGGAGCAGGCTATGATTTTACATGAAATGGAAACTACGCATGCGCATGCTCGCTTTTCCTGGGTATTGACAAAGATTAGGAGCCACGGGCACTTCCTCTGAGAACCTATAGACTACTGTGCGCACTTGTGTCAACATTATCATTTGGCCAAGGCTCAAGGTACTGCGACCAAATTGCATGGTTTAATTAAAGCTCTTTGCATGAAGCTAGTGCAGATCACTCTTGAGTACTACGCAAACTATTGTGCTTGTTGCTGTGCTGACAGACAGGAAACAGTATGCACCACTACTGCGACTCACCTCTAGTACTAGTATGAAGTATTTCGAGAGGTACACCAACATTCTACACTGAACAATGCCTAACATTTATGCAGAAATACACATAGGGGCACTCCCACTCTGCGGCATCAGCTAACATAGAGGTGCACAGATTTCCTACGAATAACGCGTGGCTATAAAAGAAGCAATTGCAGAGGTGTAACGGGAAACCAGCTTACAAAGTGCTACCTGCAAATGAATGTGAATAAGCGAGCACATGCCAACATGTCATAATCATAAAAATGTCCAAGTATGTCCATGCATACTAGATGTAGTTAAAGGACAAGGCTTCTTGAGACAGGATCCCTTAGTGCAACAATGTTAAAAGCTTGTAGCAATGCTAAGCCTGAGTGCAGGTAAGAAAAATAATGTGCAGAGCCACAAGCTGTCAATGATGGTAGTGAAATACTGGGCAGGCAAAATGCAACAAATAAAAATGAATACTATAAGAAAAACTAGAAAGACCCATTCGTTTAACTTATTGCGCGTTTATGACTGGCTTGTGCGTGCTATCACACACCATGGTGAGCAGTAAAGGGTAGTAGTGAGATAGGTGTTCAGGCACATATAGAAAGCCAGCAAGATACGTGTCCAGTGCTGCAAATGCCAATGTTGACAGTTTCTAAGAAAAAAAAGAAAACAGGTAGCACTGTATGTTATGCACCTACCAACTACCTGTGCCACCCCAGCCTTTTGCTAATGCAGAAAAACGCACCGGGTAAACTGGTATTTTTCAGTATCGGGTCACTGATGCAACAGCTGGTTTCGGTACACCACTCTTTGATCATTGCACATGAGCAGAAGTGCAGCCTGAGAAAAACAGTCTTTGGTTGCACTTGTTAGAGGAGAGTAAATTACAAGTTGATTGTCTCAGTATGGTGTTGTACATATACAAGGCAAGAGGACTGTTTCCAGCAAAGCACACACGCCTCTCCCCATTGTTTTAAATCCAAGCAATGGTACTGGAAGGCATTCACACTGGGAAAAGTATTGCACTATAATATCATATATATATGTATTGCTGCAAGCACCACTCAAGTGACGCAAACTCATGTGCACAACAAGTCTGTAAATTCAAGGCAAGAAATATAGTGCACAGAGCCATCTTCGGCTTGTCAATCGCTTGGATTAAGCCATGTGCACTTCCCGGTAAAATAGATACACACACACTATATATAACATTGTTAACAATGACACTTTTTAAAACTGTGTACACAAAGACAACATGCAGACAGTGTGCTTCAACAGCAGGCCGCACAGCCTTTAAAAAAGCTGCAGAGATCAAGTACTGAAATAATTAAGTTGCCTGCAGCAACAATGAGAGTCTGGTGACATTGCTAGTGCTGACAGTTCACAAATCATTGCAGTCTGAAAATGACACTGTTATGAGCTTACAACTGGCCAATGCCACAGATAAACTGAACGTTCCCAGTTATGCGGCAGCCCCATGAAAGATAAACATTGTCACAAGACGTAACAACTTTCCAACAACGTTAAGTTATTAAAACAAAAAACACGAACACAGACAATGAACACAAGTGGCTATACATCTGTGCCTAAACGCACAAATACATGAAACAACCTTTCTAGTGATATCGTTGTCATTTATGATTGTCATTCAAGCAAACAACCGTGCTGGAAGCATATGTTTAGATTTCTTTTGTTCACATAAGAATTAAAGATTGTGGGCTCAGGGCCATGTCTTGAAAGCCTTAGGCCAGCTATAGGCCCCCCGACATGACAGCTGCATGTGCCCATGCCACGTGCCACCAGTCAGGAGCGTGCGGTGCGGTGTCAAGAATGCAGTCAGTTAGCTTAGGGCTTGGGCTAGCAAAGGTTGTTCGTTGGATGGCTCTTATGCCCACTGTCATCTCCGGGCCTCAGCTGGCCTGAGGTTCTCAAACCATGACCCTGTGGTCACAAGAGTGAGCTCGGAGCATGAATGCCACGAATGGTTCCTGTCATTAGCCATTTTACAGATGATTGTGCCAAGTGACAGAGTGTGGTAGGTTCATCACGCAGCATGTTAACAAATACTGCAACAATGAGCATGTAACCTTTTTGTTTTGGTGTACTTTTTTTGTAAACCACCAGTAAACATTCAAGGCCCTATAAGACATTCCAGCACTGAAGCATGATTACACCCAGAACTGCAATAATTGCAGCAAATCATTAGCAGATTCATAGATAAACAGAAAGATCATTTCAACAGTACATATTACTTGAAGTTGACAGAATTACTGTTTAAAAGCGTAACAATTACCACACACAGATCCACCATATGAGAGTGCATCTTCGAGCAAGTCATCACGAACAACTCAAGACACTTTAGCAATGATGAGAGGAAAGTGGCAAGTGTCTAGTTTTTAAGAAAGGAAACATAGGCAAGCCAGGTGACGATTACTGTTGTGGAACAAAGATAGACCCTCCAGAGGGTGGAAACTGCACACAGAGTGTATGCTGGAACTCAGACAAGAATAAAGTTTTGTTTATGCCACTGCATTTACAGCAACGTATTTGCTGCTACAAGTTAACTAAAGGAGAGCAAGGACACAGTTTCAATCGTTCATTTTTGCTAAACTACACAGACTAGAAATGAAACTATTGTGCCTGATCTATATGTAGCAGAGCAGTGAAAAGAAATCATCCGCCCCCTTGTCCCAACCAGCCTTGTTTTAATCATGCTTTGCTTTAACTGTGGTAATTAGAATAAAATGCATAAGATGCCACTACATAGGTAGGGCTCAGAAATAAGTTCAATGCTAACAGCTTCACAAGACACACTTCTTATTTGCATACAGATGACTAAATAAGTAACTTACATTATGTGGCAAAACCGCAAAAGAAAGTTTATGCCCTTTCATACTTTCTGCTCTTCACCCCATCAATCTCCTTCCCTTTATTCTTACCCAGCCACACGCACACTTGCACCCACTACAATCAAGATACAAATGCTATTAATGCAAATACCACCAGTAAAAATTGCTACCACCTGCCACATGAGTGCATGCACTCTATTACAGAACACCGAACGTCAACAAAAGTACTCGACAAGGTACAATAAAAAAAACAGTGCAATACACTTCAGCTGGGGCCCACACATGAACCTCGTTATAATAAATGAAGCAAAAACTTGCAACATGATTCGTTGTAGCAGAGCACAGATCCAACATTATACTATTTGGATCACTGCTGAACTATTGCAGAAATGCCGGCAACAACAGCTGAGATGAAGCTTACATGCTCAAATTTTCGAGATTTGAGTGTGCCCATAGCACTTTTCAGAATACTATGCACTGTGCATTAACTTCACTCATCTGCTCTAACCACAAGACACTTTGAGGGAGCTTGCCAGGTTTCACCAACTCCCACTCATACTCAATCGACCCTTACCTGAAATCTTGCCTGCCACCAGGACTCTCCCATTGTGAAACAACCTTAAAATGCGTTGCATGTAGTTCGTCATATCACTAGCAAATGCTTATTGGCTCCTCATTGCAATGGTTGACAGTACTGCATGCAATTTTCGTTGGTGCGATCAGAAAATAAAACATTTTCTGCACCAGTGCCTGTCCTCAGATGCTTAGTGTGCTCTGCAAGCTAGTGAGTGCCTGTGCTGCTAGCTAGTCGGCGCACGTGTTGTGTCCTTTATTCTTACTTTCATCCTCTTTTTTTCGCGCTGTTTGAAATTCTAATATCCACAAGCTAGACTCTGTCATTTGGACGACAAGCATTCTTAAAAGTAAAGGTCCTGTGATTGTGGTTTAAGCCCACTTCCATGCATACAACTGCAAAAGACCCTATTATTGCACTCAGTGGAGGTGCTTGTCAGTGAGAATTTCTCTGCAATTTTGCTCACACTGTATCTTTCTATTCTTAATTTCCATGCCATCTCGCTAACTGTAGCACAGCCAGCCAGTATAGCACTGGTAACCCCTCCCCCTCTTCACTTCATCACTTCTCTTTTGTCATACAAGAATATGCTAGAAAATAACTGAACACTAGTGCGACTTTTTCACATACCCAAAGTCTCCCTGCTGCGTTAGATGCTGAACCATGTGTGTTGCTGCAAATCCTGGTTTCTGAAACCAGCAGCAGATCAAAAGTAGAGCTCCAAAGAGGTAGCAGCAATATCGCAAGATATTGCTGCCATTAATAGCTGTTACACGAAAATAACGGAGATGGCTTCTTCAGATAAAGCATAAAGAGAGATCAAAGAGCGAGGAGGAGCTTCTCTTCACATGCACACACATACACACACTGTCTGAAGCATGACTCTTAAATCGTGGGAAGGTAAAAGAAAGTAAGCTTTCCATCTGAAAGAAACAAAGGAAATAAAAAGAATTACACAGAAGACTGCTCACGATTGCTTAGCTGCACAGATATTGTTTGCCAGTCGTCGTGGAAAACATCTCAGTAAGACTCATTTGACCAAGGGGACCTTCCTAATCAGATCAGCACGGTGAACATTCTTATTGAGTAGCTGCTAATCATCACTGCTAAAGGTGCTCAACTCATCTTATTCAGAAACCGTTTCACAAAGCAATGGCCTCTAAGCCCAATAATGCTCTAAAGCCATGCCTCCAACATTCCTATTAGCATAATTAGCACAACTGCACTATAGCACTGGCTTTGCAGCAAAAAAAAGTGGCATCTGCCATATTGATTTCTATGAACAAAAAGTGAAACTTTAAAGCAAAGCAGCAAGCAGAATGACAAGAGAAAAAAAAAAAAAGCAGTCAATCTCGACATGAACCAACTAGTGCTGCAACACTTTAGTCCTCTCCACATCTGCTCTCTAGTAGTCATGTTTTCTCAAAACTGCTACAACAGGTTGTCACAGTTTAAACATGTGACTTTCTCAGATTACTTCCTCTGCTTCATCAAACAATTCAAACAACTTTAAGCAGAAACCACGCAGAGGACTAGCCAATCAAGTCTTCGTGTTGTTACTTTTTATCGTCACTGGACAAAGAGTGGCAAGAGCCAACAAAAAAGAAATAAATACGAAAAAAAAAAGTGTTGCAAGCACTACACAAGCAAATTTGATCACCATTAATGAGGTAATACCCCTTACACTCAGCTTGGATTGTTATTCAGCAGAGTGACATAAATAAAGGTCCAAGAAATGCACATTATCGAAGGAATGAAAACAAATTAACTGAAATCAAGGGTACTACGAAAGCCGTGGCCAGGTTGGAAAGCAGGTTGACCGAGTGATTGTCAAGGATGTTGGCACCGCAGATGTGTTTGACATTGTGTCCAGGATGTTCAACTATCCGGCCTGTCTTGGCATGCACACCTGCAAAAACATGTCAATACATAGCGTGAACAAGTTGCTTGATCCAGAAGACATGCAACAAGCCATCTGAAACAAAGTGATGTACAAAGGGGAATCTGCACAAGTCATAATTATGGATGTCTTCTTTCAAAGCGGACATTTGCATTGTACAGTTGGACCCCACCTTCAGCATGAGGATGATGATAGTTTGGTGTTACTGGCACAAGGGCCACGTGCAACCGAACAGTGCCAAACACAGTATAAGTGAACACGCCAAGAGAAGTGACAAATGTAAAGGCATATATGCGACATGGCTGTAATGGTGCTTAAATATCGTCGCTGCAAAAGTGCGCAGAATATATACAGTTAAACTCGGATATAGCAAAATAGACAAACGCTAAAAACATCATTATAAAGAGTTTTTCATTATATGCAGTGCCAGCATGAAAACTCAAACATGCAAATGAAACAAAAGATGACTTGGAGGTGGACATCACACAGAACGCATTTATTATGTAGCAAAAAATGTGGAGAAAAAAGCACGCACTGGCCTCCGAAGGTCCATCAACATCACCGTGACATCGGACACTTTCCAACAGTGCCTCATACGGCATCTTTTCCATAGTGACAGCCCAGTTGCCAACACACAAAAAAATTGATTGCGAGGCTGCACATGGCCTAGGAATGCTCTCTTCATGTGCAGTGAAACTCAAGCATAGGTGAGATAGGGCAGGCCATTTCTCAGGGGAGGCATGTGAAGTAACTGTAGGCGTGGGTGCAACAGCTTCTCATGCTAAAATGCGAAATTTGGGGCAAGATCACTGGTTGGCAGCGAAATGTTTTTGTATTAAGGGTGTCCCCCACTGCCAAGCCATGGCCCTTGGTTGAAAGGGTAGGAAGGCATGTGCTGTACCAAATGTACCACTCTAACTGCAACCTCTCAGGAGAGCTCACAGCACAATTCCTTTTGGCAGATAATGTGCAATGCGTTGAGATCATAGAAAATACATAAAAGTGATTTTGCATCACATAAAGGTTCACCTACAAAAGCACTGCTGGTTGACTGTAGAATATGTGCCGATGAGAAGTGGGCTTCAGTAAAACATGGATGGTCAGTGACTAGTCACATTTGATACTCTACAGGTAAATAGGTAAGAATATTTATGATCTATCCTAATTCAGCAGAGAATTACTTCAGTTCGCCTTAGTTTTAAGCAGTCATATTCCACAAATATGGCTTGACTAAATGGACCTTAAGGGACACTTTGGCATCCTGTGTTCAATGCTCATAGCTCCTCAGCTATTTGTAAAAATAGATTGATGTCCTAAGCAGAAACAGGTACCAAGGAACTTCCAGCTTTCATTATTATAGACATGGCCATTTTATCCGCAAGTGTGCTTGCAAAAGACCCTTCGGTGCATAGGCACCAGGCATATTATTAGTATCTGCTGGTCGGATGTACAGGCTATGCACCCCAGGAGCAGATAAAATCAATAAATAAAAGGTCCTTCAACTTCACAGAGTCAATAATGATTTGGAAACACTTAGAAAGTGTGTAAGTATTACAGTCGAACACGGATATATCGAACTCGAAGGGGATCGCGAATTAGTTCGATATATGAAAAATTCGATATAAAAAAATACAGGCCCCGAGAGCTTACCTGTAGGGGACCATCACCTACAATAGGCGCATTCAAGAATGACAACTAATTCCGCACACACGCCGCAACAGAATGTTTTATATACGTGAAAAAAAATCGCTTAGGTATCTTGGCCTGCTTCTTCGTTTTCGAAATGAAGTTGAAGACGCTAGTCTCGATCTTATCAAGGCTGTCCAGGTGCGACAGCCCGGTTCCCTCCATGTCGCCGCAACAGTGACGAATGCAACAGCAAAGAGGGCAACAGCAAAAGGCGCGAGCTGTGGTTGGCTGATCAAACTCGCAAAACAGCAACAAAAAATAAAAGAAAAGGCGAAAGGAGGAGGACGTCAGCTCCTTCGTTCCTGCTCTCCGAGCCGACGGTTACGTGGAGAAAGCATGATAGAGAGAGAAACGAAAAAAAAGAAGAAAAAAAAAAAAGCCGTTCCGCAAGTTGGAGACCGTGCAGTCCGAGCCCTCTCGCCCTTACGCTTTTTCGAGCGTTTCGGGTGTCGGCGGAGGCGTGGTGCCGCGCGGAGGTCGCCGGGCGCTGCGAGTGCGCGGAGCCGCGGAGGTCGCGGAGCGCGGCGAGTGCCGAAGCGCACCTTCCAGCTCGCGCGGCGTTCGATATATCTGAAGGCAGGTAAAATACCGTTCGATATAAACGTGTGAATTTCTATACTTTTACAAAGGATTTTCAAGGGGATAACTTATGAGTTCGATATACCCGAAAATTCGATATATGTGGGTTCGATATATCCGTGTTCGACTGTATTGCCATTGCAACTTCAATTTCTGAATTCATTTCGCAATGAAAATAATGCTTGCACAACCATCATGAAGGAACTTGTTTGTAGTGGAAGGACATTGGATTTTGTAAATGACGGACCAACAACTGCATATGAAATGCCAGTATGAGACCTGGATGGATATGTGCAAGATTCTCGGCAAGAGTATTTAGCTTGGATTCCTAAAAAGCACGTCCAAATGTGCAACTCAGAAGCATACCTGTCGACCTTAACAAATGACATGCCACATTTAACAGGTTTCACGTGCCACAGTGCTGACAGCTTGGCTGAAGGCATTAGCTCATATTTGTTGAGTGGAATGCCTGCTTCACTAAGTTTTCTTAGGGCAGTAAGACCAGATGATACACTTACGGTCAGTTGTGGAAAGGTACATCTGTGCTATATTGTTTTACTGAATACGAAGGATGCTCACAATTTCAGTGCCCTCTAAAAAAATTACACGAAGCTACAGTATGTCCTTGGGAGATGCAGAGCCCAGTAAATGGACTCCATGTACGGACTGGGTATTGGGCTGGTCCTGGACGACACCAACTGCCAGGTGGATGCCAGGTTGGTAGACGAGATACAGCATCTTTAGAGCACTTGGTTTGACAGACTGTTATACAGTGAAGCCATAACCTAAACAAGGTCGTGTCAAGCCCCTATACTGGATAATCAAGCCAAGCACTTTCAGTTATTTCCTCAGTCCGGGTGCGAAAGTATGTTAAGTGTTTTCGAGCACTTCACCAAAGGAGTACTGACACAATTTTGAAGTGGTGCAAAAGGGCCACTTTTTGTGTTCATGGCGTGCACTGTTAACGCTCTCCATACAAACACGTATAAGATATTTTTATTTCATTTTAATGTTTCCGTCTTCCAACATCTGCAACCCAGCCCATTGCAATGGACAATACGATAACGTGTGAATGAAGTTGCCTAATGATTGCAGTAATTGCTGTCAGAATCGGTGGATGACAATGAAATGATTCTTTGCATACATCACAGGCAACTGACAGCAGCCGACAGATCTGCTGCGACTCCGTGCCAAGTTGCTGGCACCACGTGACCTAGACCTACTTCTGACTGTATTGCCACGTCACTATGATACCACCCCTTCAAAATCGAAAGCGTGTTTTTAACATAGGCATATTAAAGATATATTGACTACATTCTAATGTATGACAATACAGTCAAACCTCGTTAATACGTACCCGCTTAATGTGTAACTCCGGTTTAAACGTAGTCGCGAAGATTCCCCCACCCAGTCCCCATTGAACCCCATGTATTGGCTGACCGCTTAAGCCGTAGTCGCTTGTTGCATTACATACGGTTAGTACGTACCATTTTCTTGTTTTTATATGTTCACAGGCAGAAAATCGGCAAAATTTAACTTGCGCAGACGTTTGATTCACGAGCGGCGACGACCGGACTAAAATTGCCAGTGATAGTGACGTCAAAACATGGCCACATTGACGTATTTTCTGTTCGTACGGCTGTTGCCGATTGAAGCGCGCAAAAGTATGGCCTTTGAGATTGGTAAACTGCAGCGACAGTGACGTCAAAACATGGCCACGTTGACGTATTTTCTGTTCGTACGGCTGTTGCCGATCGAAGCGCGCAAAAGTATGGCCTTCGAGATTGGTAAACTGCAGCGATAGTGACGTCAAAACATGGCCACGTTGAGAAATTTTCTGTTCGTACGGCTGTTGCCGATCGAAGCGCGCAAAAGTATGGCCTTTGAGATTGGTAAACTGCAGCGATAGTGACGTCAGAACATGGCCACGTTGACGTATTCTTACGGCTGTTGCTTATCAAAGCGCGCAAAAGCATGGCCTTCGAGATCACCACGTCGACGTATTTTTTGTTTGTATGGCCTACGAGATTGGTTTTTGTTAGTCCACAGCGGCTGACGGTAGGGGAATTCGCTGTCACTTTGTAATCCGCCACGTTTGCTTTTTTTTTTCTTTCATTATCCCGTGTCTGCCAGTGGTGTTTTGCGCAGTGGTGTGTTCTTTAGCAACGGTCTTTTGCACGGCGAATTTTTTTTATTGTTTGGTGCGCGTGTTGTGCGATTTAATTCGCACGTGAGGACTGCTATGCCGAAGTATCGCGTTTTGAGTGTTAAGGAAAAAACTGGAAATCATTCGCACCATTGAAAATGGAGCGAATAAATGTGCGGTAGCCCGTGAAAAGGACTTGCCTCTGACGACTGTGTGCGGGATATGGAACGCTCGCAAAAAGTTGAGGGGTGGCACAGGCAGCAATCTGAAGAGGTGCCGCATCAGAGAGACTGCGTTTCCCGAAGTGGAAAAGGCCCTGCTTCTTTGGTTAAAGAAGGCGCGGAGCATGAACCTGCCTGTCACTTGACCGCTTCTTACTGAGAAAGCGCTAACTTTCGCAGCTCAACTGAATTGTACAGGTTTTGATGCCGTCGCAAAACCTGTGCAATTCAGTTGAGATGCCGTCGTCGCAGCGAGGCCACCACGGTGGCTAGTGAAAATAACAGATTCTTTTGCTGCCTGCCCTTGAATAAAGCTTGCGTGCCTGTGTGTGCGTGAGTGTGTTTATGGGGTTCGTGACGTTCATTTTTGGCTGGTTAGTAGCCGCTAAACCGGCACTGACGGTTAATTCGTACATCGCTTAGTGCGTACCCAAACGTCATTCCTGGCCAACTACGTATTAACGAGGTTTGACTGTACTCTTTTTAGGGTTCTCAACATTGGTCTTTTATTTAGAATATTAAAATGTCTAAAATGTGTCAATGCTCATTTAAGGTATTTTTGTGTGTAGCATCAAGAAGAAGAAGAAGAAGGAATAGTGCTGAGGAAAGGCAGGGTGGTTAACTAGCAACATACAAGCGGTTTGCTACCTTACATGTGGGAAGGGGATGGGGGAGATTGAAAGATGGAGAGGAAAAAAGAGTGAAGAGCACATAACACACACACACACACACACACACACACACACACACACACACACACACACACACACACACAGTCAAATGGTCACAGTCAGTCACTCTTGTGTGGTATGCAACATAGCTGTCACAGACACTTGTCCAAGTCTGTTTCTTTTAGAAATCTACGTAGTGCCTCCGTCGCCTCCAGCTGCAATGTCTTCTTTTGATAACATCTAAGAAAGGCTCCAACATACAATGGTCTAACAATGGTCTAATTATCAAGGTGCACTAGAGCGGACCCCAAGGATTGTCTCTGAACGTACCCAGCACAGTCATACAGAATGTGTTGCAGCGTCTCCTTGCTATGACAGGCATCAAAGAGAGTGCTGTCTGCCATTCCAATCCGAAATGCATAAGACTTTGTGAATGCTACCTCTAGCCATAAGTGATAAAGCAGAGTGGCCTCTCTGGAGCGGAGTCCAGTTGGCGTACAGAGGTACATCAAAGAGGAGAGGTGGTGTTGAGGATTGTTTTGATTGGTCTGGCTGCTTGGTGTGTACCATAAGGAGAGCGCGATCTCCTGTGAGAGCATGTAAAGTCTGCTGGCAGCATTGGACCTTGAAAGTGATATGGTCGTTTCCTGTGTTCCTTCAAAAGAAAGCCGACCAGCATTATCGGCATGCTCGTTCTCTGTGACACCGCAGTGACTTGGCAGCTACATTGTGCCCTTGCTCATGTGATGTTTGGAGGAGACATATCATCTTGAGTACGAGCTGTCCGTATGGTCCGCGACGCCGAGGTAATACAGTAGAACCCCGCTGTTACGTTCCCCGCTGCTGCGTTTTCCCGGCTGTTGCATCGCTTTTGGCCTGTCCCGGCATAGCTCACATAGGATTCAATGCATTAGGAACCCCGCTGTTACGTCGCAATGTGGGAACGTTCCCGCATGTTACGTCGCGAATCGGCGTTCCAAGAGGCCAATGCCGACGGAAATATTGACTTTTCACGTAGCTTGACTTGGCTTGACTGTAGGATTAGCTGCACAATGGGCGACGCCAATTACGTTTCCAGCTTCCGCCATCTAAATTATGGCACAGCGATGCAAACTGTTGGTTACGGAATCATGTACAATGATTACGTTTCCATCAATGTCACCATTGTCACCTCCGAGGTTTTCTCTGTCGACGAAATCGTAGCCAAGCGTGCCGATGCGTGCATTGAAAGCGCTAGCACTGAAATAAAATTGTGTGCCGATCACCACTTCTCTCATTTTTCCATTTTTTCCATTTCTTGGCCATTACGTTTCCCTGCTCTTACGTTGATATTTTACGGTCCCGTGAAAAACGTATCAGCGGGGTTCTACTGTAGTACAGATTTCAGGGCTGCTTTTGAGCAGGCGAAGGTAGACCATTGCCGAGGTGGTTCCCAAATGACTAAACAAAAGTGCAGTGCGCAGAGCAGTATGAAGGTGTCTTGTATAGAGTGTAATGCCTACATACGTTCATCAGAACTCATACTCATGGGCGACATCACTTGAAAGCGCTCGAGTAATACAAATGAAAATGGCTTGTCCTCATTATTCTGCATGAACCTGACCTCCATCGTGACCTACTTCACTCTCGAGCTATCCAGTGAACAAAATGGCAACAAGCATATGCTGGCTCTTCTTTTGCCACTGTGAGCCCCTTTTTGCTGCTGGTTTTACACCCTCTATACCAGTGGTTCTCAAGTGGGGATCCGTGGACCTCAGGCCTACACAACACACATGGTGACATGCCAGGGTGAGCGAGAAGGAACTGTGATAGCACGAGGGAATACAGCATTGTGAGTAAATGATGTTACCACTGCTTGCACGTGGCTACGCCTGGCTATGCCTGGTAATGTGCCTGGTTTGTGCAGCCACTAGTGAAAGATGAGTGAAAAGGCAATACTGCACTATGTATTTTAGTCACGCAAGAGCAATGCAAACATTGTGGACAGAATACAACTGAAGTAATATGGCTAAAAGAAAAAAAGAGAAAGGGAGAAAAACATGCCGAGGAAGTCAGGCTGTGAGGCTGGGTGATGCCACTCTCCCACTGATTACGCTTTTTTCATGTGTAACAGGAATGTTCTACGTGCTTCGTGCACTACTATGACATTTTAGAACATCTGTATTAACAGCTGACTACAATCAACATTTTTATTTGACTAACAATAGGCTAACACCTATCACAGCAGAGCTCCACTGAGTACATTGATGCGTGCCACTGTCTGCTAATCCACACTAATGTTGTGACGGTGCTGCCACCTACAGATCTCAAAGTGCATGCTATTGTGCACCCATGCACCAGCCAATGCTCAGGTGGATTAACTCAAGTGTTGCCTAAGTAGTAAATCCTGCAAAGAGAGCCCGCACATGCAGCTCAGTACACTGCTAACTTGCTAGGCCAGCATTTGAGAAGGTCAGACCCTCCATAACGATTGCATCATCTTTTGACAATTATGGTGATGATGCTCACCAGCCCTGCTACAATGTCTCTGCAAATGCTGTTCTGGTTTCGTATCAGAGTGCACTGATGAAAATCTTTCAATTTTCTTGAACATAAAACTACACATTATAGTCAGATAAATACTGTAACAATGCCATGTAAGCTACCGTATTTACACGATTGTAGGTCGACCCTTTTTTTCAAATTTGATAATCCAATGTTGGGGGGTCGACTTAGAATCGAAGTCGAACCATGTGCCGCTAGTAACGGCAAGAGAAACGAGAAATTAGGGGTGCTGCTAGGTGGTGACAGCTTTGCGCCCTCGTTTCCATGGTCACGGCCGAAGCGTTGCATATTAATTTACCATTGCCTACATTCTGGCGCAAGTAAAGGTGATGCTGACTTTGAAAGTTGGCGTTCCCGATCTGTGGCCTTTGGCCACCATACTTAGAGCAACTAACCTCCCACCGTCATGTTCGGAAGTGTATTAAAGTGAATGCAGGGCGCTACGTTAGCGCCGTGCATTGAATCAAAGGACTCGCTAGTACTCATTTTGTTTATTTGAGACGAACAACACGCTTCTTGAATGCGAGTAACGTACTCACGAATAAATGGAAATCGCGAGCGGCCACTTCCATCTGCCGCCATGTTTGTTTTGGTATCGCGCGGCAGCCGCTGCCGGAGTCATCTCGCAGCGAATGTGTTCTCATAATTGCGAATAAAGCTTCCCGCTCAACCTACAGCGCATGGTTATTGCGCTTTGTTTTTATACAAAAGCTGTTCTTTTTTAAAATCTACCAAGCACACACGGCTCTTGTGGGAGCATCAACCATTGATGGAAGAGCCAACGTATAGGGGGTACTGGTAGTTGACGGAAGAGCTTCGCTTTGTGTGGTACAATTTTCAAAGCGGCCGTGTCGCCGCATGCGTCTGTGTTGTGCTGAATCGTGCCGTCTGTCATGAGTGCCCTGGGCCCCAAGAACTATCGGCGCTCGTTCACAGCAGCGTTAAAACGGGCTGCTATTCTCCATGCCGAGGAGACTAACAACTGCGCAGCAGGACGCAAGTTTCAGATCAGTGAGCGTGTGGTACGGCAGTGGCGGGTTCAGCGTGAGGAAATCTCATGCGACTCCAAGCGCCATGGCTTTCGCGGGCCAAAGTCTGGATGCTTTCCGGAGCTGGAGAAGAAGCTTGCAGCATACGTGACTGATTTACGCGATCGATCGCTGTTGGTCACCTGTGATATGATCACGCAACAAAACAAGGCTGTGTCTATGCTTTTGAGGCAGGGATAGCAAAGGCTCAGTTCAAAGCTAGCAGGGCTTGGGCATTGAAATTTATGAAGAGGGCAGGCTTTTCTCTGCGTCGACGCACCAGCGTGTGCCAAAAGTTGCCGGCCGCATACGAGGAAAAGGTCCTCGCCTTCCATAAGCACTTCCTTTAACTACGTGACACCCGGCAGTATTTGCTTGGCCAGATCGGCAGTGCCGACCAAACACCCGTATACTTCGACATGACCAGCAATACGACAGTGACCGTGAAGGGTGCACGCGATGTGAACTGTGCTTAAGTTTTCTTTTTTCTTTTTTTTTTTTTTTTGTGGGATGCAATTTTAGGGGGGTCTCGACCTACATTCGAGTCGACTTACAATCGTGTAAATACGGTACCATTTGTGCATTAAAATACATATTCATTGGGCAGGTCGAAAATAGGTCATTTTCAATGGAACACAACGTGTTCTTGATGCACGCACTGTAATCAAGGCACTGCAAAGTAGAGCATTGCCGCTATACACCTTTCGCTGTTTACGAACTAACGCGCCCGACCTGCCTCGCCCTCACTTGCAGCTACCGAGGGACTTCCAGCGACGGACTTTCTGCAACCTCACTCAGTGCAATTGGATGGCGCGGGCAGCATGGACACCTGCAGAACCTGTGTTTGCCTCTGTTGTGTGCCATGATGATATGGTTGTTGCATCTTTTTTTTTGCATATGAAACATCACACCCGCTTTGATGAGGTGCCACCAGCATTTCCTCGTAGAGAAAAGGAGGGGGGCCGTTCACATGAAAGCCCACCAAGACGTAAAACTTTTCACTAGTGCCATTCGAATGCAAAGGGCACAATTATGCATACACGTAACGCTTCCAGTGAGAAGAGCGGAACATGGTCTGCTTAATGACCAAGACCCCTGCATGGAGCACCTGCTTAACCAAGGAAGGGCAGTGCAAAAGAGCATACATCTTAGGATGTCTCTGTTGTTCGTGTGGAGTGCGCTTATGCGTGCGTTGTATGAAAGGGACTCTAAAGGCTGATCTGTTGACTCTTCATTTGTTACTTGTTGCTTTAATGTCGCTGCCACCCATCTCCGTTTCTCTTTGCAACAAAACAAGTCTGCTTTGCGGCATCCGGCGCTGCAGTGCAAGAGCCTCAGCCTGCATGGCCTTGAAAATGACGAAAGTGGGCGTTTCTGTTCAACGCTAAGCAAACAGAAACAGGTGCCGCTTTATGACTGCTTGCAGGTACCACATGTCTGCAAAAAACTAAGTGTAACATTCTTTTAACAGGCTAATATGGACATTATGATAGAGCACCCACATGGTCCAATCGCACTAGCAGTCATGCGTCTAAGCACACACCGGAACACGCTAAGGCACAAGCGGGCAGGATGATAACCATTCAGATGGTTGTCACCTTGAATGAAGTGTGCAGTACAAACATACATAAACTTTTCGAGGCAGTCATTTATTCTGCTGAACAACTCCCTGTCCACAGGGAAGTTGAAATCGCGCAGTTCAGACAGCAGGTTGGTTGCAGGCCACAAGCTGCAGCATGGTGCACAACAGCATGGTCCCCCATCATGACGGTGAAATAAGACAGTTTGCCGGTTGAAAAAAAATGTTGCAACGATCAGGACTGTACTGACACCTGCACGACACTACAACACAGTGGCCAAGAAGACCCTCCCCGTAAAGTGAGCACGAAAAGCCGGGCTCGCTTTGCAGGGAGGGCCCAAGGACTGGAAATATCTTGGTGTCCAGCACACCTGCGCCCTGGCAACTGTGGCGGCTGGGCGCCAGCAAAAAGATGTATATTGTAAATGTTTAGTGCAGCCATTATTGGTGTCGGGTGCACATAAGACGATCAGCCAAGTTACATTTGGCAAAAGGTTATTTCCGGACTGAAGTGATGGAACATTGGTACCATAAAAATGCACCAGGTGCAAGGTGGTTTATAAACCTGTGATTGAATCTCGTTAACCAAAGTCAAATTGGTAGCAATCCACTGATATTCTCTATTTCATTTTTTTTTTTAATGCTACAGGGCCCTGATATCGGAGCAACAACTCATACATGGTTTCCCATTCCTTTAATTCACAGCAAGACTTCTAAAATATGGGCATTAACATTTTCCTGGAATCCAAATATGAATATCTAAAACATTTATGTTTGAGCATTAGCACCACGCTCACGTATTATTAAATTTCTATTACAGCCAATCGAGCACAGATGAGTGCCATGCTTATTTGACTCTTTTGCTTTTGCACTAAAACACAGTGTGCCTTTCTAGAGGCTTATCCCTTCAAACGTCAGTTTTTTGCATGCCATTAGAACCATTTAGGCACAGCATGATGGACGGATGTGTCCATTTGATTTCGTTCCTTTTGCAGCCTTATACACTGTGCATCTCTAGAGACCTTTCAAGACTCCACATCTGATCCATGCACGGAACTTAATCTCTCATTCGCAAGACAGTGGAGGTGTACACTAGCTCTGCTGTCACAAGTTGTCCATGACCATCTTCAGTTGCCTGCATTGTACTAAAGATACAAACTTGCTTAGCACCCTGTAAGGGCTAATTTTTCCTTACTCCTTCCACACACTCACTGCATCAAATTGAAATAGAGCAGCCAAGGAAAGACTCTTGCATTCAAAATCAAGTAACTGCTACTTGTACAAAAGGTCACAGCCGAAAATGTCTGCACAACAGGTCTGTCATGTGGCGTCGTTCTATTTCCCCAAGAGTCAAGGTATGCTTTCCCACCTGAGAACTGCAGAGTGGCTCCAAGAAAAGAGTCTAGCAGGGACCCGAGAAAGCCCGCCGTGGTGCCTACCAGGATGACTAGCCACTGGGCTGACGCTGCCTGCAGGCTGCTTGGACCCACAAACAGGGCCATGGCAAGGTAGTAAACCATGCCTATGAAAGCCCCGCCTAGGCCACTGAATAACAGGCCTTCCAGGGAAACACCACCATTAGTTCCTGCATGGCCAAGATTATACTCAATAGGGTTCAAATGGACACTGTAGAAAAACAAGACTTAACTTGCACTAGTGAATAACCCTTTTGCAATGTGAAAAATGACACTCTCGCCTTGTGGAGGCACTTGTTCAGCTGCAAAGTACAAAATAAGAAAACACACATGGCAACATTGCCCTGAGGGTTCTGCCCCAACTTACCTCGACATCACAGTTTTTGACAGCCTCATATGCTAGGCACCTAAATAATTATTCATCACTAAAAATGATTTACACTGTGTTCCAAGTGAGTCAAAGAACTAAAGTAGTTAGTTTCATGAGATTCCACCAAGCTAATGTGTACAAAACACACACAGAAAAAGGCAGTGAAATCCACGACTGGCATTTTGCTGAGGTTTTGGAACGAGATGCAAAATTAGAGGGTTGACCTTCATTTTCTATAAAAATAATGAACATTTGACTGCAAGATTTATAGAGCCCTAAAAAAAATCATTTATTAGTCTACGCCATGGACGCAACAAAATATGTCCTGACATTTTATCTGAGGCTGTTAATTGCAGCTTTCTCAGTGGACCATTGCTCTTTACATTTCCAATCAGCTTACTTAAGTGGATGGGCAAGAGTGTTGAACTCTCATTGTGAGAACAAGCTGAAAGTGAGTAGTGCTGATGACACGGAACCCCCCCCCCCCCCCCCCTTCCCCGACTTAAATCTAGTGATCTTCTCTACATAGTACTTTAACAAAGCAAACGTGCCTCTACATGTTTCCCATACCCTGCTGGGTACAGCAAACACCCCTGCCGCAATTACATGACAGCTGGCTTGTGTTGCATGTTGACGCTGACACACTCAGCTAATAAGACACAAACACCATTTTACAGTTCACGTACCACACTGCAAGGACAGCTAGTGCAAGGAACAGAATGTGCCATGAGAAAAACATGGGGAAAAATATTTTACTGTTTTCTCAAAGTGGGCATTGAACTCACTCTGCATCAGGCTAACACAGTGATTGTTGTCCCTTTCTTAAAGGGTCCTTGAAACAGTTTTATGGTGATGTGTTACTGATTAGGCTACGGTGTCGTCAAATCATTTGTACCATAAATTAAGCGAAGCATGTTGCTCCAAGGCAGCTATGGGTGTGTTTGTGTTGCCTTCCTCCTTACCACTGCTGTTCCTCCTCAACTCATTTGGCTGTGGGGAGCATGCTAGCAACGGCTTCTGTGACACGGATGATACAGTTCACTGTAAATAGCTGGAGCGAATGGCTTAAAGCCAAGGGATTGTTTGAGCCAATGCAATGCTCAATCTTTCCATCACTGAGGTAATCTCAGTTCACGTCCTAAGTAGTTGTCTGTCCCTTTACATGCATAAGTTGCAAAATAAACTTCAGCGAAGAGAAACTGCCAAATTCCAAGATGTATAAAAAGGAAATATTGATTTATGGTGGTAAAGGAAATTTTAAATGTGCCAAATAAGCAAAGAAAACTGAGAAACAAGAGGTTCCAGCTGCCTAATTATGCATCCCAAGAAAACATACCACAGTTCTGTTCACTGTCTCCTTGATCAACTAAGCTAAACAGTGAGCACAGATATATTGTATTGTTGGTTGAATGGTTCTTACTACTTGGTGAAATGACCGTATCATTCTATGTAAAGTATGCACCAGCTTTTAAAGTTCCAAGTAGATTCAGTTTACACACTGGCATCACTTTCACATATGCCAAGTGAAATAATTATTAAAGTGGCTAGGTCACATTTTACTATCTTGCATATTTAATGCAATTTTTTTAGAAGTGAATATAATGGCCTAAAAAAGAATGGACTGCTCCCTTTCAAGGAATATGTTTGAACTCAGCGATCTACAGTCCACTTGAGCACGAAAGCTTGTCCAACAAAAACATCCTCTCTAATCAGTTAAAGAAATTTAATTATTCTTTCCCTTGAACTTCATTAAACATTGTGAAAAATTAGTCTGTTCAATATTTATGTGTTAGCTAGGAATTCCTGACAATGTTTCTTCTTAAAAACATGGAGGCATAATTTATGACCATTGTTCTTTAAGTGAATTTCCTTGAAACTTAAAAGGACACAGAGATGTGGAGGCACTCATGCCAATTACACAGGAAAAAAAAGAAAGAAAAGAAAACAGAATTGAGAGAAAGCCTGTAGGTATGAATTTGCTCGGCAGGTATAGTTCTCAACATTTGCCAAATTTTAAATGTTTACCTTTTCAAAAAAATGTTCTGAGTATGGCAAAAGCTATAAGGATAAGTGCCAATATTTCAATGAGTGCCATTATAAAACATTTGATGGGTACAAAAATTTTTAATAATATTTTACAGGTGTCATTACATTTCCTGCATAGTGCATGTTCAACTACAAGCATGGCGCTTGTGTTGGCACGTTACCTGAAATAATATTAATTTGGGCATGGCAACTGTGTACACGAACATGAACAATATTATATGGGCTCAATTATCATAGATATGTGCAGTACCTTTAGAACATATAGTGAGTAAAAAAACATTGTTTATTGCTGCAACTGTAAACAAGCAAAGGAGCAAGGAAGGAAAGACCTGTGCTACTTGACATTCCCTGTATCATAAGTGGATGTCTCACTTTTCCCCGTTCCACAATCAATAGGTTGCATGCACGCCGTTCTCCTTAGCAAAACAAAGCTTGTTAGCGTTATGAATTATGATATGTTTTTGGTAGCTTCCTAATACGCAAGCTGTCCCAAATTTGTTTATTTACTTACAGTAAAATGCGCAACTTCAAATGATGTCTAAAATGACAGCAAATCACTGCCTTCTCACTGCAAACAGCCAGTTGATGTTTTCGATATGAAAACCTCAACCTTCAAGACTGACACTGTGAAGAGCAGAGAAGTTTCTAAAAATAGCAGCAACCGTCTGGACAGACTGAAGAGCACATGCAAACAACCATAAATATGCAAGTTCTATGAACTTGGCCTAGACGGCGGCAAGCCAAGTCGAGTACAGCAGCCGCCTTATCTAAGCCGTCCATTATTTGCACTCCACTTGCACTTGATTGATGAGAGGCTATCTTTGGCTACGGTTATCTTGTGTAGCCACCAACAAAGCCACAGATACAAATCAGTCATTTACCTGAGAACAATATTCCCACCATCCCAGCAGAGAGGTCTAATCTGAGCAACATGGACATATCCTGTGCTATGTGACTACTTATAACAAAATGAGTGTAGCACCAATGTGGTACACAATGGCAGCACTTTGAAGGTGCCAATTTTACGTCAATATTTTAAGAAATAACATTTCTCTGCTTTTTGTTTTTTTGTCGATTACATCCTCAGGGCATTGCCGTTACAAAGAGAAGTGAAAATGAAAAAAAGAAAAAGAGATAAGGAAATGAAAAAAGAATGCCTAGAAAAGTTTTGGGAGCTATCCTTAGCATTTTACATACAACAAATTGCATAATATAAAAGAATGAGAACGCATGTTATACATGCATTAAACACAATGATCAAGTCGGATTTGTAAAAAAAAAAAAGCAGAAGTAAAAAAAATAGGGGTGTAAAGGAAAATTAAATTAGTATGGAAGGTGGAACCGCAGCACTTACAGCAACAGAGGTGGGAGTGCAATTCAAGTTTTCAGATGTCTGTGGAATGAGAGAACACAGAAAAGTGGAGGTCTTGCCTCTTTTTTTTATTATGATTCAATTTCAAATGTACCTGTTCGTTACACATTATTTAGCGTAACAAGCTACCCAGGAGCCATTATTTCTGGAGCTGTTCTGTAAAATTATCGCTCCTTCCCCAATACCAACATGCATGAAAACATTCGCTAAATCAAACTGTGGCTAATTTAAGTTTGAACATAATAAGACGCATGTCCCTTATGCTTTCAATGAGCCGAAAACAAATGTGAGGTCATGTTTGTCAAAACAACCACTTGAACTGCTTTAGGTACCCAGCAGGTGATGCGTATAAGACAAATCCCAGAATAGGAACTGCCTGGATAATGATGTGGACTTATTGGCAACTTGCCCTGGTTTTTCAGAAATGAAGCATGACCTTTAAAGGGTCCCTGAAACATTTTTTTGACATTGCGTCACTGATTAGGCAACACAATTGTGAAACCATTCACACCATAAATAAAGCGAAGCACCATGCGCTAAGGCAGCTATGGGCTTATTTCTGTCGCCTTCCTCCTTACCACTGCTGTTCCTCCTCAACTCTATCTGTTGCGGAGTGCGCGCTAGCGACGACAGCGCCTCCCGCATCAGCCGCTCTGCCGAGCCTTCCATAGCGACATAGCGCCCCGATATCACTGAGGTCGCCCGCCTCGGCAGTGCTAGCGCCGGCGACTCGTGTGTACGCCGCCAGATGCCGTGACGATACCGTTGGCTGAAACGAAGGAGTGCGTTGTAGAAGCACGTTGTTCGCAGCTAGGTTTTGGAAGTGTGACTGGTTCGGGGCCAATCAGCGACCTCCCATTCGTAGTTCGATTGGCGGGGGCGTTTGAAAACGAATTTTGGCGAGCCGCTGCGACCTTTTGCGATACGCGTGTTCAAAACCTTATTATAAATTACACGCTTTACGCACAGCACTGAAATCTGTCCTGTAATGGTCCTAATGTCCCGCTCTACCGGATCACCATGTTTGCACAAAATCGTCAAAACTGTTTCAGGGTCCCTTTAATATGAAAAACATTCAGCAAAGTACTACAAACGGGCTTGCTACCAGTAGAAATAGCATATGCACTTATGTGGCTTTTTCATCCTTGCATAACTTTAATGCTTATACTTGCTTTTGAGATAGTCCTGCAGCTAGCTACAGGATAAATCAGATTTGTAATACAAATGTGGGAGGCTGTAGTGCGATGGCATGTAAAAACAACGAAAAGCATGAGACAAATGAGGAAAAAACAAAGGCGGCATCGGTCTCTTAGAGCAATTTGCAAAAGGTGGATATATTAGCAAGAATGTAGCCAAGGATAAAGAGTGCAATTTCAAATGCCTTTTGCTTTCTTTGCTAGGCAAATTTTAGACCACAATAGCAAGAAAGCTAGTTGAGTGAATATTTGGGAAAGAAGTAGCAGTGCCTTTTCCAATTTAAAGAGACTTCAGCATTCTGCTCAATCAATCAAATATGAAGCAACCAGCACATGTATTAATTCAGATCTCTGTTTGCGTCTCACCTCTGGGCACTCTCTTGAACGATGTTATGAGGAAAGGATCTCCTCTGGAGAGCACGCTGCCGAATTCAGAGGCCCATGTGTCTCCACAGCTCTCGGCCAGTGCACTGAGCACAGCCAGTGAGAGGATAGTGCATTGCCAGGCATTGCCTGGATCGACCAGCCTCTCGCCCATCCCACATTCCAGCACATACAGCAGTGCAAACTCTGTCGCGATGCCACCATTGCACAGCACCTGCACCCAGTTGCGCTGCCCTCCTGTAAAACAAAATGTGCAATAAACTACAGTTGCACACACACAAAGAGAGTGCACACAGCTAAACAAATGTGACTTCCCTTTGAAATTATTGTGATGAGACTGATACGAAGCTGCCCTGTATAAGGTGCTCAGGTTTCACCTCAAGCTACTACTTGCAGGATTCATTGCTTGGTCATTCTCGCAACCCACTTGCAAATTAATTCAATTCAATTTGCAAGCTGGCAGAAGCGAGATCTATTATGGATGTTGCCAGAGGAGAAGTGTGACAAGGTTCAAGTCTGCGATATATTATTGTAACAAGAACATTGAAACA
Source organism: Hyalomma asiaticum (assembly GCA_013339685.2). Taxonomy (NCBI): domain Eukaryota; kingdom Metazoa; phylum Arthropoda; class Arachnida; order Ixodida; family Ixodidae; genus Hyalomma; species Hyalomma asiaticum. Next base: position 104,132,482 of record CM023482.1, read on the forward strand.
ATTTTTGTGCTGACAGCCTCACACCTAACTATTAATTTTATTGCAGAACACTGGCATAGGCTGCGCCCTAAAGTTATTGTACAATACCAAGGCATTTTATATAACATTTCTTTTTTTAAGTGCACTTAACAGACAGCTCACAGAAAATATGAACAGCAAGAATATTAATAAAACTTCGGAAAATGAGTCACAGCAAACAAAGGGAAAAAGACGTTTGCCTTGGCAGTGTGAATTCAGCCCATATTAATAGAGTGCAGTAGTTCCTGCGCTGCAGTTTGAGACATCACTCACCTTCCTTATGGTCTGGTTCGAACTTTTTTTTCAGCTCCGATCTAAACTTTGTTGCTCGAGAGGATGAAATAAAGAAAGCGAAGAGGCTCGCTAAAAACAGGTAGCTGCTTAAAGTCAAAATGAAGCCGACCACAAGACCTGAAAGTGAAGGGGGGAAATAAGCCGATTTTCATGACAACAATGCTATGCGAACACATCCAAATTCTAAGCGGCAAATCTTTGACACCACAGCAGTACTAACCACACAGAGCTCCTGAAAGGTCAAGGCTTTTCCTCTTGTATCCCCAAGCCGATATTAAAATGGGAATGAACGCGGAAAAGAAGAATCGGAGAGGCGTGGGAGGCGCTACACCTGAAACCACAAGATGCACAAAACGAGTTTACGTCCCAATGCAACGTAAACAGGCTTCAAAAGGGTGGTTAATAAATGCACAGGTCCCTCATTACGCGCGCACTGTTTTTATACGAGCGAACAACGTTACTTACTTTCCGTGTACCAAGACGAAACCACTGACAAGGACCAAATGGCCAGCGATAGAGGCAGTGTCACAGCGAGGAGGATTACTAAAAGCATGTTATGGTGGAAACAAAGAAAATAAAAAGGCTCAGATGCTATATGACTCTTCGTAAAAGCGTCGTTAATTTCATCGCAGCTGCTCCAAGCACGACTGCTGGCGTTGACAGCCGCGAAACCAACCACAGCCGCTACTCGGTGCCACAGATCTCGCCGTGCGCTCGCAGATACACAACCGACGCGGCATGCGAAATAAAATAAAAAGAAAAACTGAACCGGAACCGGAACCAGCGGGAGAACTGCTCGACTTCTACGCGCCACGGCGCCACCTGTTCACTTCAGACAATATGGACGCTCTCACTGATTCATGGTTTGTGCGTCGATGACCCGAAACTTGTCAAACTAATGTAAATGGTGAGGTCTAAGTAAAATCCTTGACCCTGCGCCGTTGCGCTCGTCAGAATAGTTCAGGTTTGAACGAGTGATTGTGCTTGAGTAGCCTGCTCGGCACGTCCCGCGCCTCCAAGCCAAGATGAACGAAATCGCCAAGCTTGAGTATCTGTCTCTCGTGTCGAAAATCTGTACAGAATTGGACAACCACTTGGGAATCAACGATAAGGACATGGGTAAGTGATTGCGGCACACCTGCCGAATTCGTATGCATATTCTGTTTGCTTGCGATTGCTTTTTTTTTTTTCAATATGTGTCCTGAGGGATCCTGAAACCAAGTTCCGTTTCTTTTCCTGTAGCCGAGTTCATCATTGACCTGGCCGACAAGAATAACACGTTCGAATCGTTCAAGAAGGCTCTGCAGGAAAATGAAGCGGAGTTTTCAGTGAGTGCTTACTTCCCAAGTGCAGTTTACACCGTTTTTCGGGTACACCACCTGCCTCGTGAAGCGTTGTGCTAAGTAGTATATTACCGGAATGAATCTATCGAGATTGATGCATCGCAAATATCCACTTCACGCTAAACATTGACTGAGTGATCTAGCCATCGCGACTTCGTTTTTCTCATGAAGTGGTGCGCAATGGACTTTGTAAAGGAGCCATTGTGAGATGTTATGTCTGCGAGGTAAGAGCAAATCGTGTAGGCATTACGACAGCATGTTGATTCGACTGCTTCAGTTGGCTTTGCAATTGTGCGACTGAGGGGAACAGTATATTTTTGCAATTTATTGTGCGTACGTTGATAGTAATGTGCAGTAAGCTTGTTTCTCAATAGTGAACATGATTACATAAGTGGAAACGTACTTTCCCTGTAAACTGTTAATTAAAAACTGCTTGCTTTCCCCAAGTGCACAGTGCAATTTACTTTATGAGCTCTAAAGGAGCGTCCTTTATGGAACGTTGCTCTACCATTCTTGCTGCTTGCTTTAACAGCATGAACTCATTGAGCTGTATTCTAAAAACTATCCTGAAAAAGCAAAAGTACACCAGTTAGTTCAGTGTATTGGTGTGGGGCTTCACACAGGATGACAGACAAAATTTCTACAATTGTAAGTAACTCACAGTTCAAATTACATGACATTGGCCAAATTGCACACCACGGCCAACTTGAAACTTGGCATTATCAGTCTTTGGAAATATGCTTTTATTATGATCTGTTTGTGTGTGGTCACTATTGCAATGGTGGCTCTCACAACACTTTAGACCTTGTTGGGGAGCCTTATCCTTGGTTGACCAATGTCACCGGTACTGTCATGTCACGCGCGACTAGCATAGCCAGCCAGTGTGCTACAAGTGACATGCTTTGAAGTGTTCCCTCAGGGATATTATCTTGCGAGTTTGATGTCACCAGGTACCTTGTAGTGAGAGTCGCTGTTGTTGAGTTGCAACAGGGCCTAAAACCAGGGTGGCTGAAGCTGGGAAGAAAGTGACAGAGCATGTTTGCTCTGAAATGTTTTCTCCAATAATTGTTTCTTAACTGTCATATTTCTTATGTGTTTCATTGACATCCAGAGTGGCTATGGGCTATTATGTTACCTGAGGCTCTAAAAGCTCTTATAGATTTTATTAGTAACAATGTGCAAACATGCAATATACGGTGGGGGAATGGGAATGGCACATGCATAAAGGTCAATGTGTATGCATTTTTAGGGGTGCACAGTTTCATACAACCTTATGTATGTGCTACTAACAATGGATGTCATTTAGCACATCCCTGCATGGTAAGAATAATCAAGTCACCCAAGAAGTAATACTTTCATTGTCTGATAAGCCGTATAATGTCCATTAAGCCTTTGTAAAATGTGAAAGAGTAAGTACAATGTTTATTATTAAGATAATAAATGATGGCAGGGTATTAATGCTGTTATTTGCGTGATCTTTCATGTGGTATCTAGTCATCATAATACAGTAGCCAGTGCCACTGTCAACCCAGTGATCTCTGTGATTCTTTTTTCTTTCACAGGATTCATTCATAGCCAACCTTCTTCGCATCATTCAGCACATGAGGCCAAAGAAGGCGGCAACCACATCTAAAGAAGGTTTTGAGGACAAGCCGAAGACCTGAACTGGAAATGAAACGTGAACGATTTCCATTTTTAGCGCTCCCAAACGACCCCAATGTAAATGTAAGTTCAGCTCTTACTATCTTTCGCATAGCTGTCTTCCACAGTGTCCACAATGATGTGTAACACAGTCTACCTTGTCTCTTTCAGAAATTGCTTGAAGAAGATGTCAAGGTGGCATCAGATGCGTTTGCTCAGCTTGAGGCATTGGCTCCAGCTGCCAGGTAATATGACATAGACTAAATCTTGTTATGAGACAGCATGAAAGGATAACAATGAAGGTAGGACAAAACATGCAAGATGAGTGGCAACTTCTAAGTGAAATATTTGTTGGAAAAAACAGCATATATACATAGATTTGGTGTCACTTCATGACAAAAGGTTCTGTGTCTTGGCAACACATGTGATGTAACTAAAGGCATATATGTATCTGTTTCATGTTGCTCTGGGCACATGTTCAAGTATGTGCATGAGTAGTTTAAAAAATTTCTTTATGTAGACAGACAGACAATGAACTTTACTGAATCCTGAGGAGCTACTGTCTTTTCTAATAAAAGTTTCATTTGATAGTAGTGCTCGTCCTGTGTGTTTCCTCCTACATTTGTCCATGCCTTTCTTCTGTGCTGTTTCTTAACAACATGTGTGATCGCCCACTCACCCAGATGTGTATCCCTCTACAAGACGAGAACTTATTGCATTTTTTTCTGTGCTGTTAGAACCTTTTAATACTCTTCTTTTACTGGCCACAAGGCTTTAGCCATAGTGCAGTTGCATACTTCTGTTTATTTAATGGTAGTTCTCATTTGTGGTCTTCTGGTTGAGTCTTACTCTTTTACGAAAGCGTTGTCTTTCCTGCTCAACATTTCCTCTGTTTTTGAACGAGAAGAACGGCACTTGGCTGCCTGTCTAACATGAAGCCCTACTAACGTTATAAATTTTGTGTACAACACTTCATGCTACTTTGAGCAGTAAATTGCATCTATGATATGGCTATCAGCGGGAAGCATATAGGCCATTTGATATGCTGACTTATACAGCCCTGAACATATTGAGGGAACCTGACTGAGTTGTGTGGGAATGTGAGCGCATGTTGACTTCCCCAGCCTGGTGGCACCTGTTTTCTAAGTGACAATTTGCTGCTTAGCAACACTTTAAACCAACATCCAGTTTCTTTATGAGTATTAAAAAAATAAAAAAGGGTTGAAAGCTGCTAAAATTATTAATGGCAGCATTACTGCATTATTTTGTGTGCTGCATACTTTTCAGAAAAAAGGATGCTGACAATGAAAAACGTAGCAAAGATGCTGGAAGAAGCAGTGAAAAGTCGAGCAGGTACGTCACTTGAAGTGGATCCCGATTTCAAGTCAGATGTCTCTGTAACAAAATGATCTATATAACGAAGCATTTCTTACATCAGGTCTAATGTGCAAACGTTACGTCAAACCACTTTTACAGCGAGGCCACTTGTATATCAAGATACACTCGAGCCTCATTATAATGTAACAAGAAATAATGAAATAATGGATATAACAAAGTAAATATGATTACCCTTCAAGTCCCCATCGACATACATATGTTTGAAAACCTTTCAATGGATATAAAGAAATAAAATCGGCTCCAAAACTGAAAAACGGCACTGATTCGTGCCAACAAAATCACTTACGACGGTGTTCAGCACTGTTTAGCGAGGCAATTAAAAAATCCTGCGGCCCAATGAAGCTACCACAGATTGCTGCACTTAGTTGTGTGCAAGCAGCAGCACACACCAATACGTACTGCTGCCTTCCTCCGTCATATTGCAGTCCTCACTTGCCATCTCCACCTTTTTTTTTTTCCCACAACAGCTTGATGTCTAAGCATAGCCTCCAAACTTGCCTTGTGCCGATCTCGGAGCTCATGCTTACTGTGCTGTTAAGCGGCCGGCAGTAGAGATGCTAGGGAAAAGCACGATGGTGCACCGTTGCTAGCATGCAGTGGTGAGAAATGATTACTGCATCTGCTTCTCTTACTATGGCCGCCCACGAACACTTCTGAATGCTGATGCGGCTGGGTGTGGGCTTCGAGAGTGTAACGGCGTTGTGGTGACCTCGAGAACCTCAAGCCGACCAAGCCAAGCCCCCTCAGCGACAATCGTTGGCCATCACATTACATAACGTAATGGGCATCGCCCGTTGTGCGGGAAACCTAGTCAAGCCAAGTCAAGCTACATGGAAAGTTAATATGGCCGTTGGCACTGGTCGCTTGGAGTGCTGACATAACATGCGGGAACGTTCCCACACTTGCAACATAACAGCGGGGTTCCTTATGCATTGAATCCTATGAGATCTATGCCAGGACCGGCCAAAAACGACATAGCAGCCGGGAAAACGCTGCATCCAGGAACGTAACAGTGGGGTTCTACTGTATTATATACCGTATTTACCCACATAATTTGCACCCTAGCATAATTTGCGCACCCCTAATATTTAGCCAGCTTTGCAAAAAAAAAAAAAACCGCATATTTTGCGCTCCCTGTTCCCAGCTCGCCGGCGCACGCGCACGGACCAACAGCCGCGCGGCCGCGCCCCTCGCTGCGCAGGCGAGCGCAGTCATACGCAAAAGGGGCTGCATGTGCAATGCCCCTTTTTCCGATTCTTTTCTCCGGAAGCCCCCGAAGCCCAAAGTACAGTCGCTAGAATAAAAGCATGCGAGTGGGGGCGAAGAAAACGGCTGAAGCAGAGATCAAACGAGCCCGGCCTATCTCCGTCGCTCCGAGGGCCAATGTGATAACATCACCCCGATTGGGACACCTGCCGTCGATGCGGAGGAAAGGCCCCCGCCCGTCTTTAACGAGCATGAAAAGACGCGAAGCGGGGGGGGGGGGGTAGTGTCGCTCGGCTGTCGGCTGCCGAGATAGCGCTATCTTGGCAGCCATCAGCGGCACGTAAACACTTCTACATGCTGCGCCTTCCCTGGAGCAGCCGTACGTTTTACAGCGTTACGTTAGATCGTATCCAAAAGAGTTACCGTGCTAGTTGCATTATATTACACGTTATTTCAAACGTGTTTGCGAAATATCCGCGTAATTTGCGCGCCCCCTTTTCGGAGCTCTAAAATCGCGAAAAAAAGTGTGCAAATTACGCGAGTAAATACGGTATTCTGGCTCCTTTACAAGGTGTCCTGGTGTGCAGCTAACAGCATTGTATTGGATTCTTGTACATCAACTGTTGCCTTTTGCACTTGCTAGTCTTGAGTTAGATGGTTTGGCACGTCCCTTGGGTCTGGATTTCTGCAATGCTCATAATGTCACCGCTAACAGAACTGTCCCTGAACACAAGTTTCCTCAATTTTACTCAACCATTGTTTCGTAGATTGTAGTTTTGAACAGCTGCAGTGTCATGCAAGACCTAAATCATTAGTATCATTGTCTAATGGTCCTTTGGTAAACTGTCATGCAGGTCCCGAAGACACAAATCGCGATCTCGTTCTCGAAGTCCAGTCGCACGGTCATCAAGACACCGCTCACGTTCCCGCTCTAAGAGCCCCTATTCGAAACGATTTTCAAGGCACAGGTCACGCAGTCGCAGCCAAGATCGCAACCGGGATCGAAGGAGATCTCGGTCAAAGGAACGACATCGTGGGTCTAGCCGCAAGGAAAGGAGCACAGTACCTGTTTCTCCTGATCCTGTTGTGGGACAGGTTTGTAATGCTTGTTTTTCATTTTCGAAGAAAAGCATGAGGCATGAGACCACACATAGAAGTAGTGCATGACACTTGCACTGCACCATCCTTTGTTGCTGTCCTTTGATCTAATATTACATGTCATTCATAAAGTGTCCATTACCTTGTTGCTAGTTTGTTACTATAGTTAAACCTTAACATAACGACGTAAAAATCAGGAATTTACTTCATTAAATTGAAATTCACACATGTATGCGAAGTATGGATGCTGAATGATTCCTTTTCACATGGAAGTGCAGTAGGAATGTTTGAATAATAGAGTCATATGAAAAAATCTAGCTTCAGTGGCATTTACAAAATGTTTCATGTTGAACTGGAGATTCGGTGACCATACCTTGGTAAAGTGTCGGAGCACCATATCGTCACAGTGGCCATATTTCAGGCGTAAAGTTTAAAGAAGCACAGGCGCAGTACACGGTGGTAATAGATGATAAGCAAGGCTGTTGCGCCCATTCTGCCAGGGCTGCTTGTTGTCAGTACTTTGAGCGTTTTCTGTGTTGGAAGGGTGATGCTGATGTCATGGTCACTGAATCATTAACTGTCAACCAAGTCAGATGAACGTACAACATATGAAACTACAGACATGCTACAGAAACAAAGAAACAACTTCACTAAAAAAATTGCGTGAATGCAAGGCGCCAACTTGAATTACGGCTCCTCTGTTCACAGAGGCCACATTTTCTGTTTGGCGATATTGCGCTGCAGTCAACTGCAATCAAGTGCCAACATACGAAGAATTTACCAAGGCCATTTATAGCATCACGAATTTCGGTCGCCACTGTGTGTTGGTTCAAATAGGCATTGTAAGAGCCACCTTTATCCCATAAAACCTGCATAGTTTTATAGGGCTGTAGCTGTGCACCGAGTAACCACGAGAACCTTAAAAAAAAAAAGGGGGGGGTCGGCTACTTAGGGCCTTGTTGCAGCAGTCCACTCAGAAAAAAATACCTTATTCGCAGTAAAAGCACCCACTAGTCCTGATTGCTCTTGCTGGGAATGTACCCTGTTCCTTATAAACTCTAGAAAAGAAAAAAGAACTTTCTCTTTCAAGTTTCAGGTTAGTACCACTTCTACAGCTCCACGTGCTTGTCTCTTGACACTCAGCGATAACACCACCACCAAATCAGCTGCCGACACACAATTTGGGGGACACATAATAGGGAGCCCAGCCGCTTGCAGAGTGTGCAAGGTGCAAAATGCAATGCATGACACGGTAGACTGTTCGTGTGCATGCTGTCTCCACCGCTCCTCTGGTAAGGAGGCAAGCAGCTGGTTGCTTCGTGTTGGCGGGCACAATACACAGTTTGAAAAATTCGCTCGCTAAAGCCACATAAAGCTTGCCCATTTTATCGTTAGCACAGCAGAAGCTCAATATATTGCCATGGTCTCCATCCGCGGCAGCTGTGAAATTTTGTTATATATTGAAATCACGGATAAACTTGCTTTTTTATATAGAAATAAAGAATACATGGTGTTCTATGAACATCACATTGTAAAAGTGAAATATTTCATTATATCGAGGCTTTCACTATATTGATGTTCATTATATCGAGGTTTAACTGTATAGCCACAACATTACTGGTCACTGCTCTCTGATTCATTCTTACGTACGAAGAGACTGGGAAGAGTGAACACCACAAATCAGCTTTGAAGGGCGTTGTTTTCTTGTACAGGTGTTACAATAAATAAAGAGGCTTGGTGCAGGCACTTCTGGCTGACCCATTGTGCTTGACATGTTTCAATTTCATGCTGAAATGTTGCAGGGCTCTTTTTTCTTTAAATTGTGTTTCTTTATAGTACTTGTCCTTTCCACCGGGAGTGGTCCCATTAAGAGATCCCATTGTCTGTGGGGGAAGCGCTGACTGAAAATGTGAATTTCCACATTTTAGAACACAAGTGTCGCCTATTCTTGGGGAGGTATGAAAGCTGCTGTGTGCTTCCTGATCTTTGTGGTGTCATTTTATCATCATGAGGCAGGCGGTGTCATCAGCACGCTCACTGAGAAATTGTATTTCTTTGTATGTATTTCTTCTGTCTTTTTTCTGCGGGACCACCTAGGTATATAGTAGTTGTGTGAGTAATTCTCAATGCTACAGACAGGTCCTGGCCTACCTGGTATTGAACAGAATGCATCTGCCAGCCACTTCATTTAATTGAATTTGTCTCTTCACAATTCTGTTGTGCCATGACAGTGTTGTTAGAAACTTTAGTTATACAGGATTGGTTGCTGTACTGCTACTTGTTCAAATTGTTTCAGCAGTAAATGATATCACTGTGATGTTACACATTGTTGATGTTACACATTGTTACACCCCCTTTCACCCCCCCCCCCCCCTTGAACTCATTTACACAGGGGAGGGTGGTCTCTCACTCCAGACCACTTTACGTTGGCTGCCCAAAGGCTGTCCGCAAACCTCCAACATATGTACAGAACAGTGTACTGCATTCTATGCACATTTAGCAGCACAGCCACTCCCCCTGCTTTTTAAATCAGCTGGCTTGCACCTCCCTGGGCTAATGGATGCCTTTGAAAATTGGAACAGCATTTGTCAAAAGGAATAATGCTATCAAAAGTTCAAGCACTTTTGAATTAAGGCTGAATCACATCATGCCCATGCTGAATCACATCATGCCCATGAAACTGGCACCAGAAATATTTGTAGGGCAAGGACGCAATCTTACCATCTTGACCACTGCTTTCAAGCAGTGCAAGTGCTACAAAATGATGGCTGTGTGTCTCAAGGTTCCCTTGGCAAACACTGCATAATACTATTGGCATAGTGCTTACCTTATATTCCTACTGTAAGAAATAGCATTGTGTTGTGTTGCTGCATTGTGTTGCTGTTGTGTAACTTATGAAGAGGATTTCTTTCCATGTACCGCTTAAGTGTTTCTAACATCAAATGCCTCTGGACAATCATGTTCACATACATTCACAGTTTTGATTGTCACTTAGTACTTGTGACAGAGCTGCTGTTCCTTCTTTTTCAGATCTACAATGGCAAAGTCACCAACATCATGCAGTTTGGATGCTTTGTTCAGCTAGAAGGACTGCCTAAACGATGGGAAGGTCTTGTTCATATATCACAGGTATGCTATTCGTTATTTCAGCAATAGTGTAGTAGTGTGTCTATGTACAGTTGACTTCCATTATTTCGACCTCCACAGGGCTGAATAAATTGATCTAATTGTCTGACGGATTGAACTTAACAAAAGTAAAATGCTAAAAATGCACTGCTGATTTATTTGGCAGTAGTTTTTCTTGACTCGAACTTGTCTCTGTGTTGAATGTGTACTACTCATTTGTTGTGTGTTCAGGATAGAAAATTAATTTAAGAAATGTGGCTGATCCCTCTATCATCCGAATCAGTATAACACATAAGTGAAACCTGTCTTCCCACAGAAGCAGCAATCAGGCGAATCGAGGGGAGGGAGATGGGTTGGATACTCGGGTCATGTGAACCCCTTGCGTGTACACGTCAGAGGCACCTCGACACTGCTCAGGGGTCCTCGATAGTTGCGTGCAAGCGAAAGCTCTCAAACTAATCACATTTCTCCAGAGACACTGCATTGAACAAGCCGTCACCCTTGCACAAAACCAGGAGCGTTCACAAACAGTGAAACATTGCAAGCAAAACTGAACTGTTTGTCAGCAAATGATTATGTAAAGGCACAATTTGCGGTGCGAAAGGCGCATCATTTGCTTGTCGGCGGCCATCTTAGCGTTGCTGGAGTAGAGCGCAATGCAACTGGCTATCATGTACGTCACAAAAGGAAAATTATGTAGCAGCCATGGCTAAAGAAAAGTGCCGGCAGGACGCCGAATCCTGCGCGGCAATAGAGGCGTCGAGACTACTGAAGCGCTAACTGCCAGCACGCATATTAACACGACAATTTACGACTTCGCTCTATCATTCCTAGGCGGCAGTACCACCGCTGAGAACCAAAAGTGCAGTGAAATGGAGGTGATGTTAATTTAAGAACAGTTTTGCTTCCTAAATACCTTTGCTTTAATGGACGTCAATTATATGCAAATTATAAAGCAGTGTAGTAAAGACATAAGGCCTATTTATCTTCTGTACTGCAAGTCTGTCAGTGGCGTGGTGGTAGCGCTTGCAGCTCATACCATCGGAACCTAGCTGGTTGTGGGTTTAAACGCCAGCAAGTGGTACATTTTCTGTCTTAAATGCATGTTTATTTTTCAGACAACTACTTCTGTTACAGAAGTACATCACATATTTCTCGGTGGTCCCCGGCATAAAACACTTTCGTGTTAGAATGACGTTAAAGCCCATAAATAGAATCAAGATTCCATGTACACTCGTAGTTTTAGCAAGTGGAACATAGCATGCCTCTGATTTTGGAAGTGAGAAAAATTAACAGATTTACCTCTGTTAAAATTTTCTTAGTGTCCATCACACTCACTATAACACGCACCTTCTCACTGTTCATAGTAAAGAATAACTGTGCATCATTCTCTGTGTGGCCGATGGCATACGTATTTCATATTCTACATTTATCAATAGGCTTTGAAACAGTGGCTAGTGAGATGGTAGCTCACACTTAGAGTGACCGCTTTCTTGTTTATCTTTCAACAAATGCAGTTATCTCTAATGCCAGGGACATGTGATGGTGCTTGTAGCTGCTAGCTTAATAAAGGAATATATCGTTCAAATGTGCTATTGTAAGCAGGCAAGGTGGTATTTTATTTGTCATACAGCTCATTCTGTCTCATATACACATGACCTCTTCTCACAACGGCAGCGATGTTTGCCAAGCTGGCTTTTATGGTGGGCTATTGTGAATGTGTTTTTTATTTTATTTTATTTTCAAATGGCACTGTGTAGGCATTTATAAAGAACCTTTACTGAGAAAGGTTGTGTGTAAAAGTATGGTAATTACTGTAATAAATAGGCGCTTTTGACAGGAGATTACGTGTGTTGAACGTATTGACTGTACGCAGGGCATCATGAAGACAGGTACTGCCACTGGTGGTGTCACCACCGCAAATGCCATTGCTGCTCGGCACACGCAAGATGCCTAGCTAAGTTTGAATTATCCAATGAAGCTGGATTGCAGGATCTGAGTAACGAAGGTCTGGTCACAAAAATGTGTCATTGCTGGTCAAGGTCATCAGTTGTGGTAAAAGTAAATTAAAAAAAAAGCTACATCGAGTTAGATGCAGAAATTTACTCTGTGACTTCTGCTCTGTTACAATGAAATATATCTTGGTTTTCAGTGTGCCATCTGTTGAGGCGTTAATGCTGGTTGTGGAGTTATACATGCTAAGAGTGTGTCTCGTGTCCTTGTTTGTTTTTTTACAGCTGAGGAGAGAAGGTCGCATCACCAATGTCGGAGATGTGGTCACAAGAGGGCAGCGCGTTAAAGTCAAGGTGCTGTCTTTTACCGGCCAAAAAACCAGTCTCTCTATGAAGGTATGTCTTTGGTGAACCTCTGTTCTTTTCATTATTCTGTGATTGGTAGAACAGCGCACTAGTTCAGATGCATCAGTCAAGTAGTCACTATGCATGTGCCAGCAAAGTTATCACTTGTGTTGGATTGGTGCACAGTTTGTGTGTAGCCTGCCCGGCATTGTGTAGTGGACCTTTAAGTAAAATAATAGTGCACTTCTCCAGTAAAAACCAAGCTGTCTGGATGTGAAATGATATTGTTTGTTCCTTACACTTATTACAGTAAACTCTTTACAATGCAGTTTTGAATTTACTTCCAACTTTTCTTTTAAGTGCTACAATATTGTAGCAGAAGTCATCTCCTGTGGCCTCTGTGGCCATGTCAGGTAAACATGACCAATTGGGCTACATCAATGTTGACACTTCTTTTTATTTTTTAAATATTAAACAGGCCTATTTAGTTTGATTTTGCTCTAGTAGTATATCAGAATTTGCTATCTTATTCACTTCAGCTGCAGCTTCATTGCCTTAAAGGGTCCCTGAAACGTTTTTTTGACATTACGTCACTGATTAGGCAACACAATTGTGAAATCGTTCACACCATAAATAAGGCGAAACACCATGCGCTAAGGCAGCTATGGGCTTATTTCTGTCGCTTTCCTCCTTACCACTGCTGTTCCTCCTCAACTCGATCAGCTGCGGAGTGCGCGCTAGCGACGACTGCACCTCCTGCATCAGCCGCTCTGCCGAGTCCTCCGTAGTGACATAGTGCCCCGATATCTTTACTGAGGTCGCCTGCCTCGGCAGTGCTAGCCTCTGTAATAGGGCGCCGGCGACTCGTGTGTATGGCGCCAGATACCGCAACGATACCGTTGGCTGAAACGAAGGAGCACATTGTTCGCAGTTAGGTTGGGAAAATTACGTGCATGGTCACTGGTTAGGGGCCAATCAGCGGCCTCCCATCCATCGTTCGATGGCAGGGGCGTTTGAAAATGCCTTTTGGCAAGCCACTGCGATCTCTTGCAATGCCCGTGTTCAAAGCCTTGTAAATTACACACCTTTACGCAGAGCGCTGAAATCTGTCTTCTAATGATCCTAATGACTCGCTCTACCGGATCACCTTGTTTGCACAAAATGGTCAAAACCGTTTCAGGGTCCCTTTAAGGTCTCCCATCTTTACAGACATGGCATAAGCTTAGTTAACAAAGTAGTGTTCTTTTTGCATGTTCTTTCGTTTTCGTGTTTTTCCTTGCTTATTTTCAAGATCAGGAATAGAAACAGTCAGTCAGTCTTTCCAGTGTATGGAAGTGGTTGAGGAGAGAATGTGAAAACCTTGCTTAGTAAAGCATGGCGTCAAATGTAAATAACTGCATTTCTTCATGTGCAGGATGTGGACCAGGACACTGGAGAGGATCTCAATCCAGTGCGTCGAGCAGGCGACACAGATGGTACTGAGTCGGCCCGTAACCCAGATCGACCCTGCTCATTGCCACTTCTTACTCGCCCTGATGATGATGACGTTGATAACCGCCGGCGAGTCCAGAGGATCTCCTCACCAGAGAAGTGGGAGATAAAACAGGTCAGTTGGAAGATGGCCCCATTTTGTGCGCTTCCTAACTGCTAACCTAACTTCTCAAGGGGGGGGAAGCTGTCCTGGAGACTGAACTTTATTTTTTGAGATATCAACATAAAACTTTCAGGTTATGTAAATCACAAAACTTAAAGGAGCTGCAATGTTTCATTAAGCTGCATCAATTAATCCCAGAGTTATTGAGGTCTAATTAGGTGGTTAATGTGTATGCCAGAGGAAGAGACTGGAGAAGCTTCAGGAAATAGGAGGAACCTGAAATTCATTGTGACGATCCCTTGATAGATATCCTAGGGCACTAAAAAGCCATTTTTAAAGCTTTGCTGCCAGAAAACTGTAACAGCTTTGAATTTGATGTAGCCAGCAATAACCACATTCATCAAAAATTGAATAGGCATTAGAAATTACCTACACGAAAATTAAGAAAAAGATAGGCTTGTTATGTCTTCCAAGTCATTCAGAAACAGGAGGAGGAGGAATCAACGTTCATTTTCGAAACAGCACTGCGAGTGATGCACGGTGCCACCCAAAGGTGGGAGGACTCCTTAGTTAAGGAACCCTCCGGCTTCAACTGCTCTCGTGGCCCTAGCGATGAGTTGCCACTCGTCTTTCAGGTCCATGAGAGTGAGCTTGGCCTTGCATGTCATTCACAAACAGAATGAAAAAAAATATATATATATGTCACACTTATTGGAAGTGTGGTTCCTGAGACATTGCCTTCCTCAGCACCACTGCTAACAAAAAAATCCATTCTGAGAAAACCAGCCATGGAAGTTGCTTGTGCATTTTTGAGTCTAAAATGACCCTGCAGGTTAGCAAAATGCATTTATGTATACATCTACCCTTTGCAGCCTTTCTGACTTTGTTGTTTGCCTTTCTCTGTTTGGGTTGCCATAGGTGAGGTCGGTTTGGGATGCCGGGCACACTTCATTTACACATTCACCAACGATGCAAAGCTGCAAGTGCTGGCGGCATTGATGTGATCGTCTTATACTAATAGAAGCTGCTCCGCTGGGCAAAATGTCATTACAATTATATTATCATCATGATTATTGTTGGCAGCGTGCATCACCAGATTCAGCTTTGCCGTGGGGATAAACGCTTGAGCACGCATAACTATCAAATGTGTCCAGCATGTTGAACGGCACCAGCACCGCTGTTGCACCTGTCTACGAAACAGTCGAATAGGCACATGCACTTTTCAGCAGGAAGCACAGCTTGAGATCGTAATTGCAGTGAAGACTTCAGAAAGCTATGCCAGCGATAACGAAAGGCAAAGCGGCACACGAAAACCGATGGCATGACGGCAGGTCACAGAACAGGTACTAACCCGAATCGTAGCATACAGTGCATGGAGCAATCACTGGAGATGACCACTCTGCCATAGCGTGCAGCAGGCAATAGCGGCCATGCATTCCCCCATGCTCTCGACTTGTGTGTGAGGGGGCTCATCGGGGGGGACGTTCGAGTATTGCATCCAAACATGCAATACTCGAACGTCTCCACGAGCCCCTTCAATCATGCGCGAATGGTGTTTTGGCCGTGCCACCACTGCTCCTGCCAACAGTGGTGGAAAAATGCGCAGGAATTCGTGAACAAAACAAAATCAAGAGGACACTGGTCAGTTGCATGGTCCGTGCTTGGGTGGCACTGCAGCTGCCGCTGCTCGTTCTGTACTTGGTTTAAGTAGTTGTAGGACTGAATACATGCTCATAATCACAGAAGGATTAGTTTGTGGCATGTACAGCGCAAATATGCAGTTTTCCAAAAAGGGTGTCTTTCGCAATTTTCTGGCTTTCATAGGCCACGTCCCTCCTTAACTGCTAATGCGCTGTCCTAACTAGTCAGCAAAGTCCCTCACTTGACCCCATTAGAGAAAAGGTTTAAGCAGCAGAAATTCTAAAGCACTGTCCAGGAACATTGTGCTGAGCCAGACTACAAAGGTAGGTACTAAGGAGTGCTGCCATAGCATTTTTTACCTTTAATTTTTTCTTTGAAGTAAGCTTGTGGGCTTCAAAATTGAAGCAGAAATGCTGGCAAGCCTTAGAAGGTGTACGATAAAAGTTCTTACAAAATTATTTTGGCTTTGTTTCGTAAAATGTGTATGTGCCATGGTATCAAAATGCAGAAGTTTGTGGCATTATGGCATTTTGACACTTGTTAGAGTTTACGAGTTCTCTGATTCGTAACTATTTGTTGTATAGTGAGCTGCTATTTTCTTTACAGTGATAGAATTATATTTAGAGCTATGCAAATAGCAAAATTTTGAGTGCCAAAAGAATTCTAATATTTTTCGAATAATGTTCTAACATTGTTTGATAATACCATGTTAAATTACACAGATATGTACTACAAAAGAAAACGAATTTATTTTGAGATTAGTGTACTGTCACAATGTTGTCCCTACACAAAGAAAAAAAAAACATTTGTATCCTAAAGAACAGTCCAACAGACAACTGTGCATATGCATGTGCTAACTTCACTGGACTATTCAGCACACATTTGTTAGCTTTGCCACAGTACATAGGTATTAGCTTTGCCGCAATACACTAGTGTTATGCGGTGAAGTGTAACACAGGAATGAAACACTTAACAAAATGTGGCACATTTTGCCCTTTAATAAGAAACACTTAATAGTTTGAATAGTAAAGGTTTAGTGGGAGTCAAATTGAATAGGAAATGCTATTCGAAAGCTACTCAGATGTTCATGCACGTCTCTAATTATGTTGTTGACATTTCCTTTGGATAGACTGGGTGTCGTAGCACATCATATTAACAGTACTGTCATGCCAGCATGGACGCAGTACTTTGAAGTTGGAAGTAATTTTGTTGCTGTGTTAAAGGGTTGTAGAACACCATTTTCATTAATTGGCCATAAATTACGATAAATGACCACTATAAAATGTCCCACATTTGGGAAAAATAATAGAAAAGCATAGGAACTGTGGGGAGGGAGATTAGATTTTTAAAAATAAGTAGGACATACATGAGAGTTGAAGAAATGACAAGCTAATAATAAGTGATATATTGTCATTAGATAAAAGAAAGGCTTTGCTCATGCATAATTTATTATATGCGAGAACGCCTGTTCTAGAACAGTAGCCTGACTTCTAACCTTTTGCCTTTTCAGATGCTGTCTGCAAATTGTATTGACAAATCCGAGCTCCCTGACTTTGATGAGGCAACCGGCTTGTTACCCAAAGAAGATGATGATGGTATGTGTGTCATGGAATGCCTCTTCTTATTGTTACCATTGGTGTCTGCCATTGTGTGACTTTTAATGAATGCAATATTTCGATGGTTTGTCCATGCAGAAGAAGACTTGGAGATCGAATTGGTTGAAGAGGAGCCACCATTCCTGAGAGGTCACGGAAGGTCAAACCTGCAAGACCTGAGCCCTGTTAGGATTGTAAAGGTCGGTAGTGTCCGATTTGAATGGAAGTGTCATAGCTCCTTTTCTCTCCTTTCTTTTTCTTTAAGGTTTCATGCTTTAACCTGCCATTCAAGGCCTTCCATAGCTAGTGCTACAGTTATTCAGGGGCTCTTATACACAAGGGTTCTAATATACTCTATATGTTTTTGTGCTTTTTTTTTTTAATTCTCAGTAGATGGCGCTAGGTATTCACTAAGGGTGGTCTGAATGTAAAAATTCTTCAGTTGATGTTTGTAGTTTGTCTGAATGCATGCTGCATTTGGACTTGTGTTTCTACACTTAGTAAGCACACTTCCTTAAGGGGGGAAGAGGTGCTTTGACATCAAACATCTTTTTATTTAAGTTAGGATGATGAAAACTTCAGTGATCATGTATTTACATGTGTACATATCAAATATGAACTCAGTTTTTAAGTACCCCTTACCACTAATTTTATAATTAATCACTAATTAAAATTTCATTTGATCACCTTTTCAATAAATTGGCTGTACGGATCTCACTGAATAAAACATCATTGCATTCTACAGTTATCAGAGAGTGCAAAAAGCAAATCTTATGGTTCTAGGTTTCCTACAATGAAAGTTATGGAGCTTCAAAATTCACCATTCAATTACCGAGAAATAACATTTTTCTTATTTTATCTTTTGTAAAAAATTACTTCCCTACAGTAACATATGATACCTTCTTGCACTCAGCAAACATTCAGCTCTTCAGCAACACAAAAATGATAAAAATTGAGTGTGCCAAAGCTGAGAAACCCTTGTCAGAAGAATGAAAAGTGGCCAAAAAATTGAAACTGAGAAAATGGTAAAAAACAGAACTTTGTGTATTCACAGAGTTCTACACAACTAAAAATGCTTTGGTTTGCACGCACGTCAGGAACATAGCCTTATTATTTTGGTTCTTTTGCAGATAAGATCTCCCGCTTATCAGCAACTTCCGTGCGCGCGCGCGCTGCCGCGAACGTTTGCAGCTAGCGCGCGCGCGCGGTAGTTGCCGATAAGCGGGAGATCTTATCTGCCATCCGTTTCTCCTGCGGCGCACGATCGGCGCTCGTCAGGAACGTAGTGTCGACCCTCGTGCCACGCTGCCTCTCGCCGACATCGTCCGATACGGCCACCGCAACAGGTGGAGAAGTCGGCATTTCGTCGCGTTCCACCGCCACGCCGTCCTGCGCTGGATGCGCTTCTGATGCACCCGCGCCGTGATCCCACTTTGCCCCGGTTCCTTTGCGCTTTTTTTTTCCAAATTTATGCGCGCTTCGGAACTTTCTATATGGCTTCACCATGATGAAAGGATCAAAGCGTGGCCGAGAGCGTAGGCCTAGCTCACTCCCAGCGGCCGCGGCGCACTTCGTCTCGCTCGCATGGCGCCGTGCTGGTACGCCGCCGCAACGTGCAGTCTTTGAAGTGCGCGGGTAGGGTAGGGTCAGTTTTTTCCTTCCTCCGTCGGTAGGGTAAACCGATGAGAGCAACACAGTCATATCACAGTGAGATGAGCTTGCCGCATGTGCGCGCTGAGCTGCTGCGTGCAGCGGACGGCACGGGATGCTCGGCGAATCGGAACGCGTGATTCAGTCACGTGTGCTCACTGCACCAATAAGCTCACTCGGTGGGACCATTTTTTGACGCGGATTTTCTATGTGAATTTTGAGTGCACAGAAACGAGCGTGGAGGGATATTCAAGAAAAAGAGCAGCTCTTTCGAATGACACCAAGATGGCTGCCGTAGAGAACGTAGAACGGCAATAGCGCGGCCCCAAAAAAAGCCCATTTTTCGCGCGGCCATCGCTGAAAATTTAGCTCGCTGATGCACATAAAATGCTTTCACGGCTAAAATACAGATCTAGGACGTATGAAAATTGGCGAGGTTATGCATCAGTAGTGGCAGAATCCAAAAATAACACTTCCAAAAAATCGATTTTTTTCGCGATTTTCCGTCTCAAAGACCTGCTTCCCCCCTTAATCAGATTCTTTGAAACTCTGGGCAAGAAAATTTATCATAGCAGTGGGGAGTGTGCTTTGCGAAAAGGAAAATGTGGGACAGTAAGGAAGCATATCGAAAGTGCAGTGTAAGGAAGGAAAAGTTCAGCGCCAGGTCTTGCTGTTGTCAGAGTCGTCATGTTTCTATTTGTAGTGAATGAATGAATGAAATAAACGTTTATTATCGAGACGGCGTTCTGAGCGTGCAAGCTCAGAGTCACTCTTGGTGTTTTAAAATTTAAATCTCTGTTTCTACAGAACCCTGATGGTTCACTGGCTCAAGCAGCCATGATGCAGTCTGCACTTGCCAAGGAACGCCGCGAGCAAAAGCAGCAACAGAGGGAAGCAGAAATGGACTCCATTCCTGCAGGTCTAAACAAGCACTGGATTGATCCCATGCCTGATGGTTAGTTTCACGTTTTCTGGTAAACTGCATTTCTTTTAAGCACACTGCTGAAAGGTGGGAACACCACAGCATATAAACTGCATATTGTAATGAAGAAAAGCGACAACGGAGCTCTGGCACTCTGGCTGAGGTGGACCGCACGCAGGCGAGGAAGATGAACCTAAGAGAATAGTACAGCCAGCCAGCCATAAGGGCTGTGTCTCTGTTTCTCCCTTAGTTATTTACAATATGAAGAATTTGTGCAAACATGCAACTAATGTTCCTGGCCAAGTATGTAAATGGGAGCTGTATTGTGCCTTTGTTGGGTTCCTAAAGGGTTCCTAAGCATGTTTTAACATATGTCTTCAAGGTATAAGTGCAGCATGTAGGTACATGGCCGGTGTGATAACCCTCAAATGCCATACCTTAGTGTGCCTTATTGCAGGGGCCTTCTTCCCACTCTCTTTGCACCTTATAAAATGAAATCATGCTCATTTTTCGGTGCTGGTGTCATTCTGTCTTATTGGTCAAGGTCATGCGAGCTCTTACCGACATTTCCACTTGTTCAACCGTTTGCCATTGCAGACTGTGCTGGTTGTACAAACAAAATCCCATACTCCGTAGCTGTGCACGCTATCCATGCCATGTCAAACGGTGATCACATTCTCACTATGCCTTTTATTGCGATAGTGATTATATGGACAGTCTCAATGGGTTCTTGCTGTCGCCATTGCCGCCATGTCCCGTATGAAGTCCAAATTCATAGCAGCCCCCCTACATAGTACTAACGTTCTACCCGCGGGTAAAAGCACGCGAGTGGGGGCAACGAACACGGCTGAAGCAGAGGTCAAACGAGCCTGGCCCATCTCCATCGCTCGGAGGGCACGTGTGATAAAATCACCCCGATCGGGATGCCTGCCGTCGAAGCGGAGAGGAAATGCCCTGCCATCTTTAACTAGCATTGAAAGACAAGAAAGTGGGGGGAGGAGGGGCACTTGAGCAGCAACTGTGGACTTTGCACAGTCGCCATCGCTGGCACGTGTGCTATCTCAGCAGCCATCATCTGGCGGCTGGTAAACCATTCTCCGGGCTGCGCTCTCAATGTGAAGAAAATGTGAAAAATGTCCCTAGAGCAGCCGTATTCTCTTATACCAGCACCTTGTATTTGGCAAACTCGGCACAAGTTGACACCGTGATCGTGACCAGTATTCAACAAAAGCACAGAAGAGCACAGCACAGAATACACTGGCAAGAGCAGTTGCAAAAAGAAGGAAAGCAGAGTGGCAATGAGCAAAGAACTGTGGGTACAAAGAAGTGCATGTAAGTCATTGTTCCACGAGCTGCAACCACTGCTACCAAGTGAAAGCCGTGGGATATTATATCATACATTGCTATCGAATTCATTGCTTCGCCCTTCTGGTGAAACTGTGACTTTTTTGCACCGTGGTTGAGTGCAGGCGTAGTAAGTTGTTGGGAGGATAGTGCAGGGTTGAGAGTGCAGAGCCTGTGCTCAGGAGCAGGCAGCGATATACCAAATTTTTTGCTTTATCATGAACTGCAATGGCTGCATGAACAAATTTTCACTGCGCATAGAATCATTGCACGACACCACTGATGGGAACTCGTGACTTACAAAAGGAAACAACATTGGCAGTCAGTTAATACTACACTCGAATGTCGTTATAATTAAGTTGAAAGGAGACCCACAATTACTTCATTATATTAATTATAGCATCACAGCCAGGGCTGTAACGCTATAGTATAACCATGCTTGCGATGGATTCTTAAAAAAAAAATATCTACAGGCACCAGTATTGTATGACCCAGTACCCGGCACAAGAGCCTTTAGGTGGCTGTGTTCTGTTCCAATGCAATAGTTTTGCACTTCCATTTAACATATGACTTGTCCACAATGCTGTAAAATCGGAAGAACGGTGACGCCAAACAGCCGACAGTGAAAAATGTCCATTGTGAATGTGCAGCATGCAGCGGACAACCCACCGCATGGTCTCCACCACTAATCCATCCTACTATGACAGATACAAAGTGAAGGCCAATGAGCCTCGCTGCACCGGCTTGGTTTGGCTGGCTTGCGGGCCGGGCTGCAAGGTCACTATGTCACTGATGTTCTCTCAGAGGTCATGCCCACTCGCATCAGCATTTGGTGGCATTTGTGTGTGACTGCAGTGAAAGAAGTGGATGGCCTAGTTATTTCTCACCACAGTACACAAGCAATGGCACATTATCTCATATCTCCCTCAAACGGCTACTGTAGGCCATCTTACTGCGCATTTAAGCATTACCTCCTAGATTGCCATGTGCTTGGAGGCCATTCCCCAACCACACTTAGCTGTGCCGGCCTGTGGAGCATGCCGCAGCACGAGAATAAAAAGGTGAGAGCAGGAGGGTGGAGAGTGCAGTAGCACGGAGGAAGGCAGCTGTGCAGGTGGTTGGTGTGCGCTACCACTTGCACATCGCAGTGCGCATTTCATTGGGATGTGGGAGTTTCAAATCTCTTCGTCCTAATCCTATGGCCAGGAGTGGGACTCCTGCGCTGATTGCATCATTTTGATACAAATGTACATTCCTGTGCCAAACACAGAAAATTGACCAAATTGGTGCCACACTGCACCAAAACAGCTTGAGACAGTTCGTTTTCCAAAAGAAAGTGCAGCAGTTGACGTTTTGCGTACCGTCCGACAGCACCTTCCACGCAACATTGCACTTTTCAGCATTGTGGTCGGTGCACGTGCGAAAAATCGCGGATTTCGATTGTCGGTGTTCACAGAGAGGCAAGTAGACAGAGCAGTGTGGTGCTGCTTAGAATAACAAAAATGCAGCTGAAGATGTTGAGAGCAGACTGGGTGCTTGTATGGTTCATATAGAATTGGACCAGGTGCACGCTGCCTCAGTTTGCTACTGTGGGAAACTATCCGTGCTGTTTTTAGGCTTATATGGCCGACGGCTGACCATGCTGATATGAAGGGCCAGTGGCACATTTGGAATCAAAACTTTCGGATGCTTTCACCTTAACCAGCCTACGGTAAGGTAAATTGAGGAGGGTGGCAATGCGGGCTTGGTTGGTCATACTTGTCCAAGTTGTGCGCGAAAGAAAAATGCAGACAAAAGGAAGTGCCAGTGTATGTATGTTTCTTCCTCTTGTCCTTGTCCTTCTGTGCTTAACTCGCACAGGTAAATTGCACCTCTCTAGCATCTGTGGTGCAATAAACTTACCAAGAAATCATGTTACCACCATTGACTGGGATATGTATGTTTAGAATATTTTCCGCTATCGTCATGAGTGTTGGCACATTGATGTTCAGGAACGTTACTCAATTTTATAGAGAGACATACGTGGTGCTGCCGCTTCACCAGCAATTAAACCACATCATGATTCGATTGCCTTGCAGCAAGAAAAACCTTTCTGGTGGCAGTTGGAGCGACATGCGCTATGAGGGACAATCCTCGCTCTGGGGTCCCATTAGTACAGCAACCTCCTTTGTTCGATTTGATAAGCGTGCCTTCCGAAGCAAGGAAGAAATTGTAATTTTATTGCGTGACCGTGCGTTAGCGTGCTGTGCCAAGGAATATTTTGCAGGTATGATGATTGAAGTGATACTGTCACATAGGAGTTGAAACGGCGTCAGAGTGAACGGAAAACTCATCTCACACTCCGCAACGCGTGCATCTGTGTGGCGATCTGCAATATTGTTTCATAAAGCGCAGTGCAGGAGCCGCATTGTTTGATCTTTCATGTAATGAGTGCAGCACATCGCATGCCCACACTGTCGCTGCAGGAGCGCTTTCTGTCCCGTGTTTGCTTGCTTGTCTGAGAGTCGTTTTCGGGCACACTCATCTCGTGATCGTTTGTGCCCCTTGCTAGTGCAGCAAGTACCTTGAGTCAGTGCTATGATGCCGAACGGCTTTCGTTTCTGTAAGCAACGTGTATTCCACATCCCTGCGGCACACATGGGTCCCGCTCATGGAAGCAGCACCGTATGGCAGTGCAGTAGTTTGGATTGATTGTCACTTAATAAAATGGTGCAGTTAAAGTGCGTTGCATTTCACGTGTTGCTGAGCAGATAGACGCATTTTCCATTGTGACGTGGCTTTGCTATACAGGCGTGTTGACCGATGACCATCATCACGCCATGGTGCTTACCGTATTTACTCAAATCTAGGCCGGCCTCGATTCTAAACCGACCTCCAAAAGTCCGAAGCCCGGAAAAAAAAAAACTTACCTCGAATGTAGGCTGGACAAAACGGCGAAGACAGCATTCACAAAGAGAAAACATTTATTGAACATGAAGATGAAACGGAGCAGTTGGTTCATGATGCAAATAACTTGAGAAACACACAGCCGCTAGTCCTGTTGTGTGTCTTCTTTGTCGTTTTTTTTTTTGTGCTGCTTCTAGTTATTTGCATCATAAAGATGTTGCGCTCATTCCGAGTCATCGTCACTGCTTCCCTCATCGCTGACTTCTTTGTCGCTGTCTTCAAGCAGTGTGCAATCCTCGGTGCCATCAAGTGCATTGAATATGCTCCACTTCTTAAAAGAGCACACGATCAAAGTTCCTGGGATGTCGTTCCATGCTGCAGCCACCCAGCCTGTCAACTGAGACAGTGATGCCCGCCTCATGCGGCTCATCGGCGTCAGCTGGTGGTCCTCTTCGCTTAACCAGTCCATGTATAACCTATGCAGGCGATCCTTGAACAGCTTGTTTATGCACACATGAAGTGGCTGCAACTGGCTTGTCATTCCACCCGGTATCACCACGAGGTCGGTGTTCATTTCAGCCAGTGCAGCCTTGACGCTGTCGGTCAAGTGCCCACGGTATGAGTCCAGCACAAGGAGAGAGTGCCTGCACAGAAGGGCGCCTGGACGCCGCCGCCATACAATATTTAGCCACTCCTCGACCATGGCGCTGGTCATCCACCCATTCTCGTTGGCCCGCACAGTGGCGTTTCGCGGGAAGGCCTCTTTGGCGGGCAGCATCTTCCTCTTAAAAACGATATAAGGAGGGAGCTTGTGCCCGTCCACTGTGCAGCACAGCATCACAGTCGCACACTGCTTCTCATACCCTGCAGAGCGCACCTTCACTTCCTTGACCCCTTTTTGAGAGACGGCGTATGCCACCGGCATATCAAAATACACCGGCATTTGATCCGCGTTGCCGATTTGGCCTAGCAGATACGCTCTCGCTTCTCTCTTTCGAAGCACGAAACACTGGAACTCGAGCAACTTCTCTTCATAGTCACTGGAAACTTTGGGCGTTGAGGTGCGACAACGGAGGCTGAAGCCGAAGCGCTTCATGAATTTCTGCAGCCAGCCTCGGCTGGCTTTGAAGTCTCGCTCCCTTGAAAGCTCCCTCGCCTCGCCTGGGAGCACTTGCGTTGTTACTGGAAGGGCACCTGTTCGCTGTGTCCGAACGAAGTTGGCCAATGCTGTCTCCATTACGAGGTGACGGCCTTTCGTGGACCGGTAAAGCCATCCTCATTGCTGCCTTATTGCAGGGGCCTTCTTCCCACTCTCCTTGCACCTTAGAAAATGAAATCATGCTCATTTTTCGGTGCTGGTGTCATTCTGTCTTATTGGTCAAGGTCATGCGAGCTCTTACCGACATTTCCACTTGTTCAACCGTTTGCCATTGCAGACTGTGCTGGTTGTACAAACAAAATCCCATACTCCGTAGCTGTGCACGCTATCCACACCATGTCAAACGGTGAACACATTCTCACTATGCCTTTTTATTGCGATAGTGATTATATGGACAGTCTCAATGGGTTTTTGCCGTCGCCGTCACCGTCATGTCCCGTATGAAGTCCAATTCATAGCAGCCCCCCGTACATCGTACATTCTACCGTCGGGTAAAAGCATGCGAGTGGGGGCGACAAAAACGGCTGAAGCAGAGGTCAAACGAGCCTGGCCCATCTCCATCGCTCGGAGGGCACATGTGATAACATCACCCCGATTGGGGTACCTGCCGTCGAAGCGGAGAGGAAATGCCGTGCCATCTTTAACTAGCATTGAAAGACAAGAGGGTGGGGGGCTTGAGCAGCAACTGTGGACTTTGCGCTGTCGCCATCGCTGGCGCGTGCGCCATCTCAGCAGCCATCATCTGGCGGCTGGTAAACCATTCTCTGTGCTGCGCTCGCAATGCGAAGAAAATGTGAAAAATGTCCCTAGAGCAGCTGTATTCTCTTATACCAGCGCCTTGTATTTGGCAAACTCGGCACAAGTTGACACCGTGATCGTGACCAGTATTCAACAAAAGCACGGAAGAGCACAGCACAGAATACACTGGCAGGAGCAGTTGCAAAAAGAAGGAAAGCAGAGTGGCAATGAGCAAAGAACTGTGGGTACAAAGAAGTGCATGTAAGTCATTGTTCCACGAGCTGCAACCACTGCTACCAAGTGAAAGCCGTGGGATATTATATCATACATTGCTATCGCATTCATTGCTTCGCCCTTCTGGTGAAACTGTGACATTTTTGCACCGTGGTTGAATGCAGGCGTAGTAAGTTGTTGGGAGGATAGTGCAGGGTTGAGAGTGCAGAGCACACATGTGCCTCTTGCCTGTGCTCAGGAGCAGGCAGCGATATACCAAATTTTTTGCTTTATCTTGAACTGTGATGGCTGCATGAACAAATTTTCACTGCGCAGAGAATCACTGCACGACACCACTTATGGGAACTCGTGACTTACAAAAGGAAACAACATTGGCAGCCAGTTAATACTACACTCAAATGTCGTTATAGCTAAGTTGAAACGAGACCGCAATTACTTCGTTGTATTAATTATTTTATTATAACCATTACTGCTCTTAAATTGCAGTATGTGTCATTTGGGTGCAATAGCTTTGGGGTGAAAACAGCGGCATCACAGCCAGGGGTGTAATGCTATACAACCATGCTTGTGATGGATCCTTTAGAAGCAGCAAAAAAAAAATATCTACAGCACCAGTATTGTATGACCCAGCACACTGCACAACAGCCTTTAGGTGGCTGTGTTTTGTTCCAGTGCAATAGCTTTGCACTTCCGTTTGACATATGACTTGTCCACGATGCTGTGAAATCAGAAAAACGGTGACAGCAAACAGCCGACAGTGAAAAACTCCATTATGAATGTGCAGCATGCAGTAGGCAACCCAGTATACTTAATACACCAAAATTCCATCGAAATTCAGATTGCATTCTCCAAACAGTGAAAAAGTGAAATTTTATCTTCTCAAAATTGAAATTTATTTTGCTCCAAGCTGCTTTGATCTGGGCATTTTCTTTTCTATGCCAAATTGCGCCAAACTTCTCATAACTGCAATTTTTTTCTGCGTCAAACTGCTCCAAAATGCAATTTTTAATGCTCTAAACTGCTCCAGAATACAACTTTGCTGTTCCAAAAATTGCTCCAAAATGACTTTGGGCAGTCCCACCCCTGTATAGCTGTCATACACTGCAGAAAAAGAATGCGTGTATGCTGTCATACACTGCAGAATGAATGAGCAAGAATTTTTGGTATTGAAGATGATTTCAGTTTGTTATATCCCTTGAAAGGTCAGTTAACTTCGTTAAAGGGACACTAATGAGCAAAACAATTTTTTACGTATCACTAAGTTAGCCTTTCACCACTACCAACTGCACCAGTCTTGCCACAAGACAATGCTTAGTTGGCGAGAAGATGCACAGAAAGAAAACACAAGTGGTAACGCCACCTTCACGTTCCCGCACCAACTCGTTGTGATGTCATAGATATTCTTCATGCTGCTAAAATGCTGACTAGCCCAACAACATTCCTTACTTCGGTGCAGTACAGTAGAACCTCGTTATAACGAACCCAGATATAACGAACTATCGGATATAACGAAGTAATCGTAATTCCCCTTGAAATTCCTATATATGAAATTGATATTGGTAATAATGAACTAATGGTTATAACGAAGTAATTACCACTCCCCCTTCAACTTCATTATAACGAGGTTTTACTGTATTTCTCTTTCACCAATCGGAGATGTGTCTGCAAGTTGACAGTGCAGCAAGTAATGCACTGTATGTTACATGTTGGGTAACATTAATGCTTGATGGTACCGCTTCTGCAGTTATTTATTGCTGTCATGAACAAAGGATAACTGCTCAATATGTTCTGAGAGCAGCAACATTCTTTTGTCTGTCACAATGCCTCTATACATAGAAAAGAGGTTGTTCTACGGACATATTATTGCCAATGTGTTCTGGTTTGTTGACATAGTTTAGCAGTTCAACCCTCTAAGCATGTTATCACAACTGGAATGAGCAATGATAACTGACAGGTACGATATTCATTACGCATTCTTTTCAAGATAATGAACAATGAAACCATATACTCAAAAGTAAGGAAAGGTGCATAACAGTGCGTAGACTCATTGAGGGTATTTTGTATTTTTCTTGTCACAGCTGATGGACGTACACTGGCTGCCAACATGCGGGGCATTGGTCTGATGACCCAGGAGCTGCCAGAGTGGAAAAAGCATGTGACTGGTGGCGCTAAAGCTTCCTATGGCAAGAAGACACAGATGACGATCCTAGAGCAGAGGCAGTCGCTGCCTATCTACAAGCTCAAGGACGATTTGGTCAAGGTAAGCATTTGGTTACTCACCATCAACTTGCTTTCGGGAATGGAATGTTCTTTTCACCAAAGCTTTGCATAACTTGTGTAGTGCAAGTGACAGGCTTAAAGGCCAAGCTTGCCTTCAAAGGAGTACCCCGAACTTAGTTTTCATACCTTGCTTTTAATGCTGAAGCATTAGGAACGTCATAATGAGCGAAAGCTTGCAAAAAGCATGTGCATGTGGCCTATCTGGTACAGCAGCCTTGACCAACGTGTTCATGTCCTGATTCATGATAGCCTTTGCCACTTACAGGCTGTCATGGAGAACCAGATCCTGATTGTCATTGGCGAAACTGGCTCAGGAAAGACAACACAGATCACGCAGTACCTGGCAGAAGCAGGCTTCACAACAAGGGGAAAGATCGGCTGCACTCAACCTAGGCGTGTGGCAGCCATGTCAGTGGCCAAGAGGGTGGCTGAAGAATTTGGTTGCCGGCTGGGACAGGAGGTGAGCTCGGGCTTTCTCATCTTGAGCATGGAAGAGCACAAGCAACCAAGAACATGAAGTTTGTTTTGACGAGCCATAATTTTAAGTTACAGTAAACTATCAGTAATTAAAACTGATAATTCTAACTATTGGTTAATTCAAACAAATTTTAAAATTTTGGTTGGCCTGCTATGTTTTGAATGAACTTAAAAGCCACTTAATTCAAGCTGCACTATTCAGTTAATCCTGGTATTTCATACTTTTTGTTTATCCTTTTGAGAAATACACGCTGTTTTGTTTCCTTCCTTCTAGCTGAGCATTTATGCTCATATGTCTTTTAACAGCCAGAAATAATGCCCATTGCCTGCTAGTACTTCTCAAGTCATTCAACGCCATTAGCAGAAAACAAAAAAAAAGAACACAATGAAGTGGTAACAATGCATGTGATACCTGGCCATCTACGCTTTCCGTGTTAAGTTGCACCAGGTCGTACTTCTGATAATACACCAGCTCTAATGTTGCACCAATTCAGACTTCTCATAATACAAACAAAATTTTGGGGCCCCCTCAAGTTTGAATTGAAGGGGCACCGACACCTAAATTCCGCTGCTGAGATAGCCTGCGAGTTTGATTTTCGTGCACAGGCACACCTACCATATCTCACCAGTGAATATACAGTAAAACCTGGCTATAACGAACCTCGATTTTATGAATTCCTCAATATTACGAAGTTTTTCAATTTCCCGCCGCAACTCCATAGAAGAACGTGTGGAGCACTGCCAGCATGTTCCAAAGTGCTTGGAATGCTGTGTACAAGTTAAGGTGCCGTTAAAGGGCCACTAAACAGGCTCCAACTTTTTTTTTAAGCCGCCCAGACAAGCTAACTCAATCATAGAGAAGGTTGCGGCGATCACATTCTGCGAATATGACAGCGCTGCGCGCCACACAGACGCCGTATTTCAAAAAACAATTCCCGCACCTCTTTCCTGCGATTGACCAGTCACGCTCACATACTAGGTGTCGTCAAGTTCTACCGCGAACAGCTTTGCGTAGCTGCAGCTCGTTGATTGGTCGAAACGTCTATTGTCAGATCCTCTGGCCATCCCACAGGCGTGAGCGCAGGAGCAGCGCTGGCCGGAGCAACCGGTACTGCAGCGCAAGCGTCAATGACGTCAATTGCTCACGTCATGTCACGTGTCAAAAGTGGGTGGAGTCACGACGGCGCGCTGCGCCTACCCTCTCCTCGGCAGAGAAGGGTGGGGAGGCCGACCGAGAAAACGAAACTGACGCAAGCGGCCACTTAAACCCGTGTAACTTCTTTATTATTGCACCTATTCGCAAAATTCTTGTGGGAGCATGTTCACATCGCACAGGAGCGCAGTTATATCTTTAAAACAAAGTTTGGACTTCGGGGTTGTTTAGGGGCCCTTTAAGGGGGGACCCTGCACTTTGAACTTTTTTCAAAACTCCTTGACCGATTTTGCTGAAACTTGCTGAGTTAATGCATGTTTGTGTGCTGATTTCAAATATGCAATTATTTTCCTAATACAATATGTAGTTCTTACAGTATCAGACATTTCATCTGTCCCTTTGGGAGGAAGATGTTTTCCTAAACTGAGTGAGTTACAGGGTAAATCAGCATATCATAATGATCTGGAATGAAAACTGTATGTAGTAAAACAAGAATGGAAGTCCTAAACCCATTTGGTCAAAAGTTATGGCATGTCGAACATTCAAGAGTGAAACTCCAGCTGGACGTTAATACGTCAATGTTATTTTTGTAATATTTTCTTCAGAATAAATCTGTGCAATTTAGTCTCACTTCATTCTATACTAGTTTATCATCCTGGCAAAAAAAGAATTTTAGCAGTAGCACATTTAGAACCCAAGATATTACTCCTCCAAAACTGCAAAAGCACCAAAATAGCAATAATGAGAAAACGAGAAAAAACGGTTGACAAGGTGTTTACTGACACAAACTTTACGCGAAGCTTGCCAGTGCCATTCAGAATACTCCAGGTGCATTATCCGGATGCACAGAGTCCTTGTGTTTTTTTGCAACTGCTTTTCTGGGTTGCACTTCTGAGAACTTTCCGTGCGATGTGAGCTCCGTGTCTCTGCGATGTCGCCGCAGTTGTCGCACAACGCTGAGAGTTTCACCGCGAGACCGTACTCGCGATCGCCACGTACAAGCTTTACTGCACCTCTGCACCAGTAGCAACGCAGAGACTCGAAGAGATCGTTGACAGCATCGAGGTCGACGATGGTGTACGGCGCTGCAGCTTCCGTAGTCGCTGTTTCCGCGGCACTTAGTCGGCTGAAGTTGTCGATCTTCCGCGTGATCGCCGGCATCGATGCAAGCCGCTCAATCGTAGCTTTCTCGCCGGCACGCATCACCCGTGCCATGTCCTCTGTCACGAGCGCCGAATCTACCCTCACGCGACCAGTGTGAGGAAATGAAACGGTCTCGTGCTCCACTAAGCGGGCGGACCGTTTTCAGCCACGGCGTTGTTTGGCGGTGCTTCGTGAACGGCTGCCGTTTGCGTGGCGATGCGGCGCGATGTCACGTTATCGCCGCGCGCTTATCTCTTTCTTCGTTTCCGCCCGAACTGATTCAGCGTGTGGTGCTTCGACGCCTCGCCAGGCATGACGAACTTCGCGAGCGATAAGCGCGAAGAGAACACGACGAAAGCGCAATGAAACGACCTCGGCAAAATGGCGGCTTGGCCAGGTGCGGCTCCGAGTCTCACTCAAGATGGCGGCGCGGAAATCCGGCACTTAGACCAACCAGAGCGCGCCGTTCGGATCACGTGCTATGGACTGACTAATAGCAACGCGTGTTGGGCCCCATGTTTGCGAGCCTTTTTCTTGCTCGCGGAGTGTGCACAGGGTGGCTAAGCGAATAAAAAATGACGCCAGAAACGCGGGCTTTCCAACGACACCAAAATGGCGGCGGCCGAGTGCGTAGTTTTCGAGCTACGGGCGGTCAAAATCGAGGCAATTTGTCCCAATTTTGAGGGGCAAGGTTCGCGGAATCGCATATTTACAGCACAATAACGCAAGAAATATGCACTTTTGTGGATCCAAAATTTGGAGATAGGTGCGGAAACATGCCGGGAAGGCAAAAATGAAGAGACTGAAAATGCGATTTTTTCGCCAATTTTCGGTCTCTAAGAGCCGGGTCCCCCCTTAATGCAATCCAGAGATGCTACCGACCAAAGCAGCAGAACTTCATAATGTGCACCGAAGGAAGTGGCCTTGGATTGCTTGAAGTGAAGTGCAATAGAAATTGACTTTCTATGCTTTTGGACTACGTCTTGCACTAATAGAAGTTGCAACTCCTAGTAATTATGTTTATGTAAGTTCAGTGCCTTGCATCACTGAAATTTCACAATGAGTATACAAGTGTGCCTGACATTCATTTCTTTTGGATTGCCATGCGTCGCATGGCCACTGAAGTGAGAACTCCATCAGCATGGCATGAAACTGTAAACTTGGTCACCAGCTCTCTGGCTTAACGAAACGAATTTTTTAGATTATATTTTATCATGCTAGTTGGACCTTTCTTGCGGGACCTTCCATGTACAGTGGAACCCCGCTGTTACGTTCCTCACTGCTGCGTTTTCCCGGCTGTTACGTTGTTTTTCATGGGTCCCGGCATAGCTCCCATAGGGTCCCATGTATTGCAAACCCCGCTGTTACGCCGCAACTGTGGGCGTGTTCCCGCATGATGCGTCGCAACCTGGCACGCCGTATCCGCCCGGGCATCGCTATTTTGATTTTACTTTTGACAGTCTTGGTCACGCTTGCAGGAA
Source organism: Hyalomma asiaticum (assembly GCA_013339685.2). Classification (NCBI taxonomy): domain Eukaryota; kingdom Metazoa; phylum Arthropoda; class Arachnida; order Ixodida; family Ixodidae; genus Hyalomma; species Hyalomma asiaticum. The sequence continues at coordinate 104,165,200 of CM023482.1, forward strand.
TCGCCGCCCTCTGATGGCTGCCGAGATAGCGCTGGCGCTATCACGGCAGCCATGCGATCGCTCGGCAGCAGAGCGACACCCCCCCCCCCCCCCACTCCCGCTTTTGCGTCTTTTCATGCACGTGAAAGACGGGCGGGGCGTTTCCTTCCCGCTTCGACGGCAAGCAATCTGATAGGGGTGATGTTATCGCTTCCGAGCGACGGAGATGTGCCTGGCGCGTTTGACCTCTGCTTCAGCCGTTTTCGTCGCCCCCACTTGAGTGCTTTTATTCTAGCGACCGCACTTTGGGCTCTGGGGGCTTCCGGAGAAAAGAATCGGAAAAAGGAACATCGCAATCGCAGCCCCTTTTGCGTATGACTGTGCTCGCCCGCGCAGCGAGGGGCGCGGCCGCGCGGCTGTCCAAAGTCTGTCCGTGCGCTCGCCGGCGAGCTGGTTCGGGCCGGACGGCGAGCGCAAAATATACGAGAAAATTTTTTTTTGTATTGCTGGCTAAATGTCAGGGGTGCGCAAATTATGCAAGGGCGCAAATTATGCGGGTAAATACGGTTAACAAGCACTGAAGACGGAACGTGAAGGCGCTATCGAGCGATCGCGCGGACCCGACGCGACCAGCCACGCGCGGGGTGCCGGAGCAGGATGCGGGCGACTTGCCTCCAAAATTGGCGCGTCACGCTGCTACTAAACCTCAATGATCACAGTTTGCGATCTCTGAGGCCATACTTTCTCTCATCGGGGCGCCGAAGGCTATAATGGCGGCCCATTCACTGCGCTCGACAGCCGCAAACGGAGTCCGAATTATCGAATTTAGAGCTAGAAACCGTCCGAAATATCAGCCGGTTTTATCACAATAAGCCTATGTTGGCACTAGCGGTACTGCGCGGCTGTCCGGATTATCGGTCGGCGACCTAGATGGCTCACCTTTCTGAAATAAATTGTTTGAAATCAAAGCGGCCCTGTTCTCATTCATGTTGGGAGCTTTCCTCACTCTTGCGTTTTCCCGGTTGTTACGTTTTTTTCCCCCTGTCCGCTGAAAAACGTATGAACGGGGTTCCACTGTAAAAAGCATCCATCAGCTGCACGGCTGAATATAAACGTAAGCAAGTTGACTGCCAATCTTACTTTGTCATCAATATAGTGGTAGATAGCTGTTACAGTTCTGTTTATAAAATTAGTCCGCCTTCTACATACATTGTGCTAGTGTTTCCATCGACGTGTCATTTTCAGGTAAAGGGTAAAGAGGTTTCTTATTTTTGGAACATATTGTTGCTCCAGAAATACTTGAATTGGTCCTTATTGGTGTTTCATGTATGACGTGGTGACTGACTACTAATAATGGACTGAGACAAAAAAGGAAACTGGGTTGTCATTTTACGTTTTCCTTAGAGCTGTGCAAAATTTTGAGTGCCAAGTAAATTCGAATATTTATGTTCATGTGCAAATTGAATCGAATATTTTTGAATAATTTTCAAATAATGCCATATCTAATTATGGAGGAATGTACTGTTAAACATGGGCAAAAAATTTATTGCATGACTAGAGTATTCCCACAATGTCATTCCAAAGTCCTGAAGAACAGTCCAGAGGAGAACTGTGCTACAGAAAGCTGAGGTAACTTAGCTACACTATAGCCAGTATTAACTTCGCCACAGTACATGGGTGTTATGCGGCGAAGCGCACTACATGCAGGAATGGGCCGTTTGTCACGAGACAGCATATTTTTTTTCCCCTTAATTACCAACAACTAATAGATTGAATAGTAAAAGTTTAGTGCAAATCAAACTGAAGTGAATAGCAAACGCTATTAGAAAATTATTCGAAATTTCGAATATTTGCACACCCCTAGTTTTCCTCCTTTGTCCCGGTCCTTTATTAGTGGTCTGTATGTCGTACTGTTACTTATATAGGCTGTCTATTGTAGGAAACAAGCTTCTTGATTAAGATTCAGTGCATTAGAGATCTGTGATTGCTTTTGTGATAGACCACCACCACCTGGTTACGTCCATGGAAAATGGAGGCATTGTGTCAGTGTGGTTTTATTGTATTCACGAGGACATTTGTGGTTCAGTTCTCTTTGCGACTCATTTATTAATTATTGTTCATGTCGTCTTTATGTATGCAGCTGTCAATGTGTACCGTACTGGTACTTCATCAAGAAGCTGTACCTTTACATCTTTCATTGCTACAGTAGAATCTCGTTAATTCGGTCCCCGTTAATTCAGAAATTCGGATAATTCATCATTCCCACAGCCTCCCTTCAAAAATGTTCATAGCCCTATGGCAACAAACATTCGCTAATTCGGCGCAAAATTGCACGCGCACTGGTTAATTCGGACTGGAGGCAAGCCAAAGATGGCGAAACTGAAACTGAGACTGCATCTCGGAGGCCATAATATTTATCGCATTACATTTTGTTTGCCACACGTGTGCAAACTTATGGTCTCAGAGATGGGCTCCGGCAGCAACGGTGCACTGTCGATGCCGATCATGGAGGCCAAGGAAAGCCGCATTTTTTTCCAGAACTTATGAAAGGGCACGCAAGGTAGCCTTTTTGGAGCACGCATCTTCCTGTCATCGGCGGAAAAGGATAACAAAGAAACAATGCCTCAGATTGATAGCGTGTGGACCTGCAGGCGTCAGTTGTGCTTCCCCCCCCCTCTCTTTGGTGTGTTGTGACATATCGGCGTATCGGAAGTGTCGGTGCGTGAGGTGGTGGTCGGGCCATAGTGGTGGGGTGATATATCCCCGTGCCGCGATGTGGGAACCGGATGAGGCGTCTGACGAAGACCCGTGCAATGAACAACACCCGGTGCGTCGTACCGTAAAAGACCGCGGACGCTCTCGTCGTTCTAGAGGAGTTTTGTTACGATGTCCCAGGCTTGCGATGTCTTGCGCTAGAGGGTTTGTCACATGCCCACAAACTAGTCCTTGCCGCCCAGCTAACCACAAAAAAACAAACAAGCATCACAGACTACCTCTCAAAATATAGGTATGCGATAAAGGAATTGAAAATGTGTGTTTTTGTTATGCATTCGTTAATTCGATATTCGGATAATTCGGACATTTTTTTTCACTCCCTTGAGATCCGAATTAACGAGGTTTTACTGTATCCCCTTCAGGTTGGCTACACAATTCGGTTCGAAGACTGCACCAGCCCAGAGACACAGATCAAGTACATGACAGACGGTATGCTGCTGCGAGAATGCCTCATTGACTTGGACTTGCTTTCCTACTCCATCATCATGTTGGATGAGGCTCAGAGAGTCTCTTTACGACTCATTTATTAATTATTGTTCATGTCGTTTTTATGTATGCAGCTGTCAATGTGTACCGTACTGGTACTTCAACAAGAAGCTGTACCGTTACTTTTTTCATTGCTATCCCCTTCAGGTTGGCTACACAATTCGATTCGAAGACTGCACCAGCCCAGAGACACAGATCAAGTACATGACAGACGGTATGCTGCTGCGAGAATGCCTCATTGACCTGGACTTGCTTTCCTACTCCATCATCATGTTGGATGAGGCTCACGAGAGGACCATACACACCGATGTCTTGTTTGGTCTCCTAAAAAATGTACGTGCTGACTCTTCATTTACCCACTGTGTTGTGTTCTCGAAGTTCCGGTTAGGTGATAATGAGCTTCTCCCTACCGAAAGTTAGGCTTCGTTCCGGAATATTTGTGGCATTATTTTACACTACAAATGTCTTCTTTGTCACATAACAATGCCATGAGACAAGAGTAAACAGAACTTGCATGTCATTGTGATGGTTATAAAAACCCATTATTATCATACTTGCAGGCAACTCTGCCTGGTTGGCAATGAGGCAAAGACTACAGGGCCAAATTATGCATGTGCTACCTCTGAAGAATGTCTCACAATTGTGGCCATGTTTTCTGTGCTAGGAATAAAAAGCAACATTGCTTCATTTATACTTCGGCATTCATTCGGCATTTTTGCGCATGTGAGAAAGTCTCACATTTGGTGCATACCTTTTTAAGCACAAATGGCGTGGCCTTCTTCATGTGAGCATTCATCACCTTGCTGGTTTTCTGTCGACTCGCCACGGCAGCTTGTGATGAACTTTGCCAACAGATGGCTGTCTAAACCCTATTGAATTATCCTTGCCTGCATTCAATCATGCACAGAAGCTGTAGAAGGCTTACAAGCTGAAAAGCACATCACACAGGACTACTCTTCATGGGAGTACGACATCTGCAGAAGCCAGCTCTGTAGCCTTCCGCACAATGCCAAGAAAAGTCTGCTAGTATAGCTATGTGGAGCTTCTTAAAATGCCCTCTGCTTTTTCTTTGCATACTTTTTGTGTCTTGCATTAACATATGTCCTTCTTTTTCTTTTTTTTGGCTCATGTCTACTGCAGGCAGTCAAGAAAAGGCCAGATTTGAAACTGATTGTTACATCAGCAACTCTGGATGCCGTGAAATTTTCTCAATATTTTTTTGAAGCGGTATGTGGCGCTTTTACATTTCTACATAGGTACTCGTGTCTATGACGACAGTGCCATTTGCCATTACATTTGTTTAATATGAAATCTACGCATGCATGTTTGCAACAAGTTTAAAAAAAAGAACTTGTACCATCAATAATTTTTTTACCCATATGTACTGTTCCCATTTTATATAGCTGCTGAGGGTATGACATTTCTGTTATCATTCGTTTCTGCAATGCAAAAGAGTCACAGTTTCACCAGAAGGGTGAAGCAATGAATGGTGATAGCAATGCATGATATAATATACGAAGTAAGACCAGCAGCCTTAGGGGCAGTCTGAATTGTAGTGAACGTGGGCTTATTAAGTAAGCATGCAGGTGTGCCAGACTCGCACGAAGGGAATGAATGACCATGACATGCCGTTCATAGAAGAGTGGTACTGATGAGAAACGTCACCTGTAGGTCACTCCGTCAAAGGTTATTTATGGTTGAGTGGCAGAGATAATGGCGCAGCAGAACTGTGAGCTAAGTTATCGTGTTCTGATTTCTTCTGGCACGCGCTTCACACCGCGTGACCGCATTAAGCAGCGTGAACTTTGTGCCGAGAAACTTTTCCCGCCATAGCGGCATCAAACGAGCGTGTTTCTTTATGGAATTGCCGGTGTAGGCGGCATGCTTTTTTCTTAGAGATTTTGATCTATATATACATACCTATATATATACGGGACATGACAGCGACAGCGAAAGCCCTGTTCAAGTTTCCATATAATTTTTATTGCAATAAAAGCTCTGCGAGAAGGAAACTGTAAGTGAGAGTAAAACGTCCGAGGTACCAGAACATCTTGGTTCTAGCTTGTTCTCAGTGTCAATGAAAGGTGAGAAGCCATGGAGTCTGTTGAAGTATGGAGTTGTTGCTCAGAATTCTTTTTCTGAAGAATGGTTTTTACTAGGGATGTGTACATATTCAAATTTTTGAATATTTTTTTAATAGCTTTGGCGCTTCAATTCGACTCTCACTGAAATTTTATAATTCGAACGGTTCATTGTTTGAGGGGCAAAATGTGCTGTGTTGGTGACAAGTGGCTCACTTTTGCATGTGCTACGCTTCGTTTCATAGCACGTGTGCTGTGGCGAAGCTAACACTGAACGGTGGTGTACTGCAGCGAAGCTAATGTCTGCCTACTGCGGCAAAGCTAACACTTATGTACTGTGGCAGCGTTAACTCATGCATATGTACAGTTCTTTGTTGGACTGCTCTTTAGGACTTGACTGTTCTTCTTCAAGGGATGACATTTTAAAAGTACACTTGTCATGCAATAATATTTTTTGCCCATGTTTAGCCGTACATTCCTCTGTAATTTAACATGGTGTTATTTAAAAAATATTCAAACATTATTTAAAAAATATTCAATTTGATTTGCACTCAAGCATTATTAGTCAAGTTCACTTTGCACTGAAATGATTATGGTCACCTGTTATGGCAAGAGTATGACTAATGCCAACTGTCCTATTGCAATAAAGATTAAGCATCTTGAACTACATTTGATTGGTATTTCATATGGCATAAGGAAGCTGTGATGTCTGAAGCAGGCTTTTAATCAAGAAAGAAATGATCATGTGACATTACCGTTGGAAAGCCTTGTCGATTGCAAGAAGTCCCGTATTATGTTTTCTTAGTGAAAATTTAAGGCCTAAATAATGCAAGAGAATTTTACGTGATTTTTAGCAGAGATTGTAGTTTGCTGCTTATTGAGCACCTGTTGTAGTTAAGCTTGTGGTGATTAGCCAGAAGTAAGTTATGCAGTGCCCTCCAAGATTAAACTTTCTGGTTAGAGTACTGGGCATTGGCTTGTACTATCCGACTCGGCTGTACATTAAAATGGGTCAGGTGCAAACAGTGTCCTTTGCAAACTAGCCTTATGAAGCACAGAATATGACAAAAGAGCAACTAGTAGTTCTTCCTATCTTGAACCGCTTCCTTTTGGAACAGCCCATCTTCACCATCCCGGGAAGGACGTTTCCTGTCGAGATCCTCTACACAAAGGAGCCAGAGACAGACTACCTGGATGCCTCACTTATCACAGTGATGCAGATTCATCTGACAGAACCTCCTGGTTAGTGTCTAAAACCTGTATAGCGTAGTTATTTGTCAATTCAAGGTTAAATCAGTTGGTTTACTTCGTTTGCAAATGGAAGGCAACATCGCTTTGTATACCTACAGCTTGTAAAATTAAAAGCTGTCTTCCAATTCAGAATAATTTCCTGTGGTTGTCAGAATAAGTTCTAATTATGGTTATGCATAAATAGTTCTACTGCAGTGAATTTGTTGTAGTTAGTCGTTAACTATTACATTCGGAAGCAATGAAATTTAGAACTGATGCAATGATATTGGCAGTTAATGTACATATTTAAGGTCCCTTAGTTTGTTTATCCTAAATATGTTTCTCGACTTGTGTTTTCTACTTAGAAGTAAATGCGTTAATGAGCACACAAAGATTTTGATGTCAGTGGTAGACTAATCTGGGATTGGCATTGTAGGTGTCCTGGTTTGCAGTGCTTGAATGAGCCGCTCTTGTGCACTGGCTATAATGTTTAATCGTTTTAACTAACCAAGAGCAAGGAAGTATAAAAAAACATGTATATTTGTTCTAGACAAATGTATATTTTTTGTCGAGTATTTTACTCCCTGATCTCATAACCTTGTTTTTGTCAGGTGACATACTGCTCTTTCTGACTGGTCAAGAAGAAATTGACACTGCCTGTGAGATCTTGTACGAGCGGATGAAGTCCCTTGGCCCCGATGTTCCTGAACTTATTATTCTGCCCGTGTACTCTGCACTTCCAAGCGAAATGCAAACCAGGATATTTGAGCCTGCAACTCCAGGCTCCAGAAAGGTTATCCTCTTTTCTTTGCAAGTTTTGTTAATTAACCTTGTATTATTGATCTTGTTTCTTGTTTATCATGTTTTAATATGAACAGAGCTGGCAATCTATACAAGCCTTTGCTATATGTGACATCGTAAGCATTTTGCATCGTAGAACAGTCCACACATGCATGCTGATTTTGTTATCTGATTGTATTAACTTGTCTCTCGTATAGTAACGTGAATGAAACCTAATATTATTGGGGAATCATAGCAGTACCTATGCAGAGTATTTTCCCACTTAAGAAATGTAGATACACTCTAACCTCATTATAATGTAACGAGATATAACGAAGTAAATAAAATTTTCATTGAAATTCTCATAGACATATATAGTACATACATTTGGAACGTTGTTTACATAAAGTTCAATTGACCTTTCAAAGAATATAACAAAATGAAATCATCCTGAAAACCAAAAATTCTAGTGTGTGTGTGTCATCGCATGCGTGGTTGTATAGCATTACCACTGCCCACGACGCCGTCGTTGGGTTTTCACATGAAAATTTTCGTACCCAAATAGCAGACATTGCAGTTCAGAGCAGCAATGGTTATAACAAATTAATGAATATAGTGAAGTAATTGCGGGTCTCCCGTCAACTTCATTATACTATGTTCTAGCGTAGTTCCACATGAGGGCACAGCAAATTTTGCCTTGTGATGTGTCTTCACTGTAGTGTTCTGTGCTCTGAAATTAATCTGCATCTTGGTTAAGTAGGGCGCAGTGGTGAATGAGAGAATCACTTGAACATAAAAAGTGAAAAAAACCTTTGGACTCCTTGAGCTTGTAGGCAATATGCAGAAGGGAACTGCAGTATTCAGTTAAACTTCAATGCAGCGAAGTCGGCAGTATTGGCAATTTACTTAGATATATCAAAATTCAGCCTCTTATTCTATGTGCTGTTGCCAAAGCATTCTTATTTATACAGGAATTTCACGAGAATATCCTCTTAACAGCAGCAAAAAAAAGTAATATCAATAATGTTTCAAGATGCAAGAAGACGAAAACAGCGCAGGACACAGGACAAGGAAGAGCACAGACACGGGCGCTGACTAACAACCATATGTGTTTATTGCAACAATCGTCGTGCATAAGTATGCCGCCACTATCAATAAACAACAGAAAAACAATTCAGCATGCGCAGATTGCAGCTACATATCTTCAATTTAGCAATTCAGGTACGATATCTCCTTCGAAAGAAGGGAAATGGAGGATAAGCTAACACATGCTTCTCCACTACTACGGATATGATAGGCTTCTGCGTTCATCACGGTACTTAGACAAGAAAATCACATTTTTGAAAGATGGCTCACAGCCGCACTTATGCACGACGATTGTTGCAATAAACACATATGGTTGTTAGTCAGCGCCCGTGTCTGTGCTCTTCCTTGTCCTGTGTCCTGCGCTGTTTTCGTCTTCTTGCATCATGAACCAACCAGCCCAAATGCGTGCCCTTCTACAATAATGTTTACAAAAAAATTTGTTGCACCAGGGATCCCGCGACCACAACTTGCTAGCATGCCGTCACAGCACTCATAACAGCAGCCATAAGTTCACAGTAAAGCCTAAAAAAACCTATGTACAGCACACTGTGGTAAAAAGTGATAAACAAAGCTATTGCTTCCGTTCTGCCACGGTGGCTTGTTATTAAAACCTTGGGTGTTATTAAAACCTTGGGTCAAGATGGCGACGCTGATGCTATCGTGTTCACCAGACTGCTAGCTATCAAGAAAAAATGTTGATAGGTAGCTGTTCAACAAAGAAGCAGTGACACCTTTTTTCTCGCTGATCGAGATCGCTAGCTACGTACAAGCCCCATCGTCAACATCTGCTTCATGAATGATTGCTATCTCTTGCAAGATAGTGAGAGCCCATTGCATTTAGTACTGCTTCTGTGGTTACATGAGCTTGTCACTCGACACTCGGCAATAACAAAATGACCAAATTGGGCTCCAGACCACAGCACAGGCAACGTGAAATACGGACTACGTCGAGTGTGGAGGTCACAACATGCAAGGTGCACAACGCAATGCTTGATGATGTTTATATGCATGCTCTCCACTCCCCCTACACTTGTGTTGAAGAGACAATCATTGAGGTTGGCTGTTGATGCATTGCACTCATTTAACACCCATTGGTGAGACACACGTGTAAATTTGAAGTCACAAATTTCTTGAGGCGGAATCTTTCTTGCTAGGCTTTGAACGTTTTGTTCAAGTGATGCTGTTTAAAACGGTGCTGCTCTTGCTGCACATAGTTTTTCCAGGGGGTTCCTGCTACCTGCTCTTGTATGGGTAGAATAGTGACCTTTATTTTCGTGCTTACTATATTTGTGTCACTTTTCAGGTTGTGATTGCTACCAACATTGCTGAGACATCGCTCACTATTGATGGAATCTACTACGTTGTGGACCCAGGCTTCGTCAAGCAAAATGTCTACAACCCGAAAACTGGCATGGATTCCCTTGTCGTCACACCAATCTCACAGGTACGAAGTTTATCGAAAGCCATATGCACTACAGCAAAACCTTGTTAACTTGGTGACTGTTGTAGGCGTTGCAGTAAAATTACCCTAATTATCGACTACCTAGTATTTTGTGTGTTCTTGCTTTTTGATGGTAAATGAGATTTACCCTGGCATTGCTGCATAGCTATAGCTGTCTAAAGCCAGCTACTGCCATTGCTTGATTAGGAGATGCATATTATATATAATATGTCAATAGTGAGACAGGTTCTTGTCTGAAAATGAACATTTCTTTTCCTTAAACAGAACAAGTTGACTGCAACATCCATTGTCTTTTCCATGATATGTAAAGGCCAGACTCAATATTTTAACATTTTCAGTCAACCTTGAATTAAAGTCAACTGTGCAGTTTCACTCAGCTGTGCATGATGAAAAATCTTGTTTCATTCTCTTTCTCTGAACTTCACATAGGCCCAGGCCAAGCAACGGGCTGGACGGGCTGGCCGCACAGGGCCAGGCAAGACGTACCGTCTGTACACAGAGCGAGCCTACCGAGACGAAATGCTTACGACACCTGTGCCCGAGATCCAGCGAACAAACCTGGCCTCCACTGTGCTCCAGCTAAAGGCTATGGGCATCAATGACCTGCTTTCCTTTGATTTCATGGATGCCCCTCCCACTGAGGTGATTCTGCACTTTTGCTGGACAACCGTTTTACCTTCAACGCAAACGTGTGTGTCCTTTGTCACTCTTCTGATGTGGACGACTGTCCACATCAGGATGGTGATTTGTACTGACGGTGATTTAATGGTAACGATGATTTGTACGACTGGTGATTTGTTCAGATTGTCGACGTTAGATGATGACATGAGCTCATTTAGCTTTTGTATTGAACAGTCATAACTCATATGCACACTGTTCCATGCAGTTATCATGACATTTCATCATCAAGATTGCTCTAATATGTGTCCTTGCACATTGTACCAATAGTGACTTATTTTGAAACTGTGGCATTGTTCTCTAACATTTCAAAGTAGTGACTAGCAAGCCAGTTTCTCAGGCAGTCACTTGAACTTTGTCACAACACAGCCATATGCTACAGAAAGACAGTGTACTCTATCTACTTATAATGAAGGTGGCACTCGTAGATGAGTCTGTTTGGATGTAATCTGCTTTTACTGGCGTGCACATTCATGGTTGCTGACAAGGGACACACATGGTAATACCATTCAGGGTAGCACGATTTCTTGACCTTCCAAATGCTGTCCAATTGGACAAAAGCTTTAATGCACAGGTCGAGCATTTTTTAGCAGCAGGTTACCCTAGCCTAGCTGTATCCACTGTATCTGAGCACATAAAGAAGTCGATTTCGACCGGAATGTGCACCGTAGTGCACAGCAGTAATAACAAGAGTTGTGAGTATTTTGTATATTCATTCCATTTCGCACAGGCTTAAGAAAGTGGGAAGTAGATATGGGGTCAACGCTCTTACGGCTCACAATAAGTGAGGACTCCCAATAAGATTATCTGTTAAGAATAGTTCGCCTGCAAATGACAAGCAGCAGCCGTATAGCATTTGCACATTGGCAGTAGAGTTCATTGTTTAATTTTGCTGTAACTGTATATTTCTTGCACCAGACAGCTAAGTTGCTGGCAGCCTCTAGATGTGTCTTTAACTTCGACAGCTACTATTATCCCACATCAGCAGGACAAAAGAAAAAAAGGAAGAGCACACCTTTCACTTGTTGGCAAAGCAAACTGTAGTGGCAGCGATGCTTTCTTGTTAGTTTTTTAAAGACCTCCTGTGCATTTTTCAGGTGCAAAAATTCAGTTGGCGAATGGTTTGATAGAAACTGATGGGCAACCTAATATAAAACGGGATTACATTTTATGTGGTGGATGGGTGCTGACTGTCAATATACTGTGTGCTTTTTTTTAATGCGTGTTTTTTTTCTTCTGTGTATTCTTTTAACAAAGTTAAAAAGCTTGGGCTATGTGCACCTGTTGTTACAGTGATTTTCATCTTTGCACATTTTCTGCTTTCCCCAGACTCTCATCATGGCTTTGGAGCAGCTGCATTCCCTCAGTGCATTGGACAACGAGGGACTGCTCACCCGCTTGGGGCGAAGGGTATGCAATGCTCAGCATTTTGCATTTTTTAGCATGCTACGTTGTGGGATCTTGCCTCTAACTTTTGCACATTATCTTCATTTTACTTCCTAGATGGCTGAATTCCCTTTGAGCCCCAACTTAGCCAAGATGTTGATCATGTCTGTTCACCTGGGCTGCAGTGAGGAAATCCTCACTGTGGTATCCATGCTTTCAGTGCAGAATGTGTTCTACAGGCCAAAGGTATGTGGGAAAGAGAATTGGTGCCACATTTGTTGGGTGTTTCACATTGTCACACTTAGTTCAATGTACGGTTTACATCATCCTTATGGGGTTGTATAGCTTATTAGTATTGCTCGAGATAACTTAGGTGTTTGTGTGACGGCACATGCTATAGAGCATAGTCAAGGCCCGAATTCAGTTTGAGGAATCTCCAGTGTGAAAATTGTAAACTGTTGAAAGTTTGTGCCAGTCCTTCTCATCTGTGTTGCCATTGTGGCGAGCAGAAGTATTGCCTTAATGGAAAACGTCATGGGTGCAGATGCTTATGACCTTCTCTTTTTTTTTTTTTTTCTCAATGCTGGAAGAAACTTAATTTGCAGAACTTCGTCAACTTCAGCGACCACATTTGCGCCTTTGGGGATTCAGTGAGTGAATATAATGCAGACATACACAAGTTACCCAAAAATTATTACAAAAAGACATTGAGTGCCAAACCAAAATGCGGCTGAATAGAGCTTAATAATAAGGTACTTTGTTTTAAAAATGTACTTGATTAGCTTGCAGATATCTAATTAAAGTAATTTGCTTTTTTTTTGCAAAATTGCTTTCAAGCTCAAGTAGCATATTTGGTGAGAAAAGCTTGGCATTCCTCAAATGTCATACTTGCCAGTGATAGAACTTGATCTTCGAAATATCAATAGCATATTATAAATGTGTTGTGAACTTAGTTGATCAAGTTATTTTAGATGCAGAGCTTTAGGGCATGGTATCTGCATACAGCTGAGATATGGGCATTGTTGTGTGTTAAGGATCAGATGCCTTGCTGTATGTTCCAAAGCACTTGCTGTTTGTGGAACTATGAAATGTCCTATAGTATGCATAGTACACGATGGTCATCTTCAACACTTGGAAATATAAATTCACTCTGTCCTTTATATTGAACTAATGAATTAATTGTAGCTTATGAAGTTAATCTTAAAATGTACTTGATTAGCTTGCAAATGTCAAACTAGCTTGCTTTTTTTTTTTGTGAAATTGCCTGCAAGTTCATATAACATACTTGTAGAGAAAAGTTTAGCATTCCTAATATGAGTAGCATGTGGAAACAGACAGATGTCGGTGCCTGAAGTCCACAAATTATATTTTCCCAAGAGTGTTCCGCTAGCCCTGTGCAGGACCAGGCACGGCCACCACGAGTACCATGAATCATCGTCTTCTCTCCTCGATACTCCGGCATAAAGCAGTGCACCACAAGCACATTATCACTGGGTTGTGAACTTAGTTGATCAGGTTGATTTAGATGTAGAGCTTTGGAGCATAGTACCTGCATATGGCTGCGATACAGGCATTGCAGTGTGCTAAGGATCAGATGTCGTGCTGTATGTTCTAAAAGAGCACGTGCTATTTGTGGAACTGCAAAATGTCTTATAGTATGTATAATACATAATGGTCATCTTCAACACTTGACAATATAAATGCACTCTGTCCTTTATCTTAAACTAATGAATGAATTGCAGCTTGTGAGGTTCATCTTGAAATTCCTTTGTTTACTTGGACAAATGCTAGTCTTACAAGACATAATGTGCACAGTTGCAACGATCGGGCCATTGGTTCATAAGCCCTAATTCTTTTTTAGTGGCTTGCTTAGCTCTCCTACAACGGTTTCAATGAGTGATGAAAAGTAATGGCATAACATTGTGTACCTGCAGGACAAGCAAGCACTGGCCGACCAGAAGAAAGCAAAGTTCAACCAGGCAGAGGGTGACCACCTGACACTGCTGGCTGTCTACAACTCCTGGAAGAACAACAAGTTTTCCAATGCATGGTGCTATGAAAACTTTGTCCAGATTCGGACTCTCAAGCGAGCGCAGGACGTGCGCAAGCAGCTGCTTGGGATCATGGACAGGTGTGCAAGAATTGTGGGGTTTCACATGCTTTGGCATGCAGATATGATTGTAAGATGTGCCATAACAGGGATGACTGAAATGATTTAAAGACCACCATAGTTCTTTAATATGTGCCTAAATTTAAGTCCACAGGCATTTTCGCATCTCGTCCACGTCTGTGTGCAGCCACCATGTTTAGGAATCAATGCCACAACCCTCGCACTAGCTGTAGAGCACCGTAGCCTCTGTGTCACTGTGACGGCTCGGCTTTTGTGTAGCACCTTTCTGTGTACCTGTTCCTCTTTTTTTTCTTCCTCTTCTTTGGTTTCTGGTTTTAGCAAAGTGCTGTTCTCAACGTTGAGTGTGAGCACTTGATCATGTTTAGCACATGCAGAACCACCACCAAGTGTAATCAAGTGGTTATGCACCTTCTTGTCATCCTAAGTTTTATGGAGCAAGTTAGTTTTTGCTTCCATTGGTAGTTCGGTACAACATGAAATTTCGGCTTCAAAGCAATTAAGGTCTTTTTTAAGTAGTGCTGTTGCATTGTGCTTAGCATTGTTGGTTCAACCAGTAGGCAAGTATAATACCTACTTATTCACACCACTGTGTTGGTTTGGCACTTTCATGTGTGCAGGCACAAGCTAGACGTAGTGTCCTGTGGCAAGAACACGGCACGTGTGCAGAAGGCAGTGTGCAGTGGCTTCTTCCGTAATGCTGCCAAGAAAGACCCTCAGGAGGGATACCGTACACTTGTAGATGGCCAGGTTGTCTACATCCATCCATCCAGTGCTCTTTTCAACCGCCAGCCAGAATGGTAAGATGCATTGTGTTTGTCTGCGTTCAGTCAAAGTGGAGCTGGATCACTCACTAATTTCTTTGAATTTCAAACAAGGTGATGCTCATTGTTCTAGAAGCCTTGCCAGTGCTCTCTGCTCGTGCTGCTAGTTGCTGCAGTGTCTTTTGACGCAATACATCATGCTGTCTCATTATGACTCATAGAGCCCTGTCACAATTGCACTCCTTAGCAGTTAAATAACTCATAACCAAACTTGCTGTATGCGTTAGTTCATTTGTTTCAAACAAGTTCGTTTGTGATTGTTATCACATCATCAGTCTAGTAACAGACAGCCTCTTGGAGCACTTTTATACTCGGCATCTAGGTATGCCCTTAGATATTCTCGGCATTTATGTATTCAGCATTTAGGTATTCTCGAGCCCTAAGTTAAATAGCTCATAACAAACTTGCTGTGTGCATTAGTTCATTTGATTTTAACAAATTCGTTTGTGTTTGTTATTACATCATTAGTCTAGTAGCAGTAAGTCTCTTGGAGCACTTTTAGATTCGGCATTTAGGTATGTATTCTCGAGCTCTATTAGTTTTTGAGTCTGTACACTTCAGTATACTTCTGGACAATGATGACATTCAGTTACAACCGAGTTGTTGCAAAGATGGTACTTTTTACTCTAGTTTAAGATGTCTAGAGCCAGAGGAGTTGCTAAAGGTCTGCTGATTTTTTAGTTTATGTTTTTTACAGGCAGCCTCCAGAATTTTGTTTGTATGCATTATGCCACTAAATAATGTGAAAGAGAAGGGCCATTTTGCTGCCTTATGGCACATCCAGCAGAATGGTGGAAAAGCACTGTGTCAGCTTCGTGAAGCCTTTGCTGTTTGCAGCTTGAGTGGTATGCGATAGTACTTCCCAGTAAACAAAATTTAAGGCAATTCCAAATTAATTATCGACCGCCAATGGTGTCTGACCTGCGAGTGTGAACCTGAAATACACATATGTGTACCGTGCAGACATCACCATGAAGAGCCTGGTTTGACACCTTTACATTTGACATATTCTCTAATATGTCACTGATGTACTCTTTCAAACGTCAAGTTGACCGCTTACTGTATTGGCACAGCACTTTGTACAATCGAACCTTGTTAATTCAAACTCACATAATTCGAACCACTTGATAATTCGAACTTGTTCATTGGTCCCGGCAAACTGATGTGTACTTGAATGGGGGGAAACTTGCTATTTCGAACCTGAAACACGCCCCACGGTTAATTCGAACAAAATTGCCTGGCTGCACAGACTAATCTTCATGCAGTTCTAAGCCAAAAGCAAAGTTAAACGCGCCACTGGCTGCTGCAGCTTCTCAAACTCGTAGCCACGTGCTCGATCCGCTTACATTTTTAAGCGTTTAGCGGAAGTCATGCAACTTCGTTTCACATGCCACTGCGTGCTACACAACGTCGCGGACGTCACCATGTGTGCTTGTAGGGGCGCGGTCCTTTTCCTCTCCTATGAGCGCAAACCTACAGTTTGTGAAAGGGAACTGTGGAGGCATGGTCGCGAATGGCGCACAATAGATGCAGCACATATGAAGCAGATAAACCAGCCCCCGCCCTCTGCTCACAGTTCGACTCGTCTGTTCTACGGCGACGTGACGCCGCCGGCACCACTCCGCCAGGTGCTGGTGCACTGTCGGGTGGTTCTTCCATGAGAATGCAGAATCCGCCCCTCAGTGCCCCACAGCGCTGGAGCTCTTGGGTCGGCTCTAGTCCATGCTGTTGCAGTTGTATCAAAAATGGTGCACCAAATCGTAGATAATTGATTATTTGAATGCTCGAGCTATGTAAATAAATGCGTTTTCACACGTAAGGTCCTCTTGTGTTTTCGCATGCATGCTACAGCGATAGCCTTTCCGGTTCTTATATGCGCACTCCACAAAGCATGGAATGATCGACACTGTGTGCAGCGGTCTGTTCGAGGCCAATGCATTATTTGCCCAGATGAGATGTTATTGGGGGCCAGTGCTTTCATGCGCACATATGCCTATGCATGCTATTTATGGAGCATGGGTGTCATGCGGGCAGTGCTACCTTCATGCAACATTTTGTAGTGTGTAAATTTACGCCTGCTTTTTTGTGTGTGCATCCTCACCTTTGCATATGCCGTATTTTCAATGTGTAGCTATTGACATTGCACTCCGAAGGATATGCGATAGAGCCTACTTCAGCGCGCATGCGTATCTAACATTTAAAACGCGTGCTGTAGTGTTAATTAACGGGGCCCCCTAGTTCGGACTTCGGTTAATTCAAACAAATTTTCTTTCTATCCCTGCGGAGTTCGAATTAACGAGATTTGACTGTATATTCGAGGAATGCAGATTTCAATGGCGCATAAGGGTTCCTGGCGCGGCTATATGGCTTACATACATTGCAATAAAATGGCACTTGTGACGGGACAGCGAGAAAACAAAGAGGACAAAGCAGTTTGTTCTGTTCCTTTGCTGTCCTGTCATTTTTGCTGTTCTGTTTTGCCATAATGTCGAGAAATGCAGTTGAATTTACTCCTTCATCCATATCTAGCTTACAGAGACTGTCTTTTTCTTTTTATCTCATGCACTTTTACTACTTAAGAGCTTTCAAAGAGAGTTTGCCTGTGAGCTTTTACTTCGCTCTAGGTGTTCTTTTGTCGTGCCCAGAAATGTTTTTCATATTCCAAGGTTATATATTTTAGTTTACAACATTACGTACCTACATTCACGTAACGCCACCTTCAAGGAACCAAAAATTCTGTTAAAGGCCCGAATGAAAGCAAGCTTGGGTAAAAAAAAATTGAGCGACATTGAGAGCTTTTATCAAGGACAGCCATGTATCACTGCAGGGTTAGTAAGTGACTTCCTCGGACTTTTTATTATTTTTTTAATATGTAGAATGAAGGCACATAATACTATAATTGAGGCTGTTCGGACTCGTACATGAAAGTTCCCAGGTAAATCAACTGCATTTAGACCATGCTAGTACTGGTAACAGGAAATGGGTGTTTGTTATTTAGTGTAGACTGGTATTAGAAAACTTGTCTTGTGTATAAGCCTTGTCTGTTAATTGCCTATGTCTTGTGAATTGTCTTGTGTATAAGCTCAGAGATTGAGTTACTAGTACTGTTGAGAAAGCTGATTCTAGCCCCTGTTACTTGCCAACAGGGTTGTGTACTACGAGCTGGTGCTGACAACTAAGGAGTATATGCGAGAGGTGACAACCATTGACCCCAAGTGGCTGGTCGAGTTTGCGTCTTCCTTCTTCAAGTTTGCTGACCCGACCAAGCTGAGCAAGCACAAGAAGCAGTTGCGCCTCGAACCCCTCTACAACAAGTACGAGGAGCCCAACGCATGGAGAATATCTCGTGTGCGCCGCAGACGCAACTGAACATCCACTACTCATCTGCAGACTTTGCCTCTTTTCATGAAAAGCTGTGTCCTGTTGAGCAGTACCACAGTGCCATTCTCCTTTTTGCAGTGCACTGAAAGCATGGACTGCGTGTGTGCCTTTGTAAATATGGTACCTACTGTGTCATGTCTTTTTTTTTTTTTTTAGTTGTGAAGAGCTGTTCTATCTTGTGCTTGCTGGGATGTGTTGTGTAGCTGTATTGGGAAAACTTTGTGCATTGCATTTTTAGGAGTGAGTGTACTTCTCTGTGGTTGTATGTGCACTTTGTGTAGCTTGGCCATTGTGAGCACCGTCTCTCCAGAGGAAATCCCCAATTTGGACATGCACAAAACAAAATTCAAGATTTATCTTGTCAGATTCTCATATTTGACCACCGCTGGTGAGTACAACTGCTACCTGAGCCATCTTTTGCAATGTTGATACCTGTTGAACGTGAGTGCAGTTAATGCCTTAGGTTTATTTGTTACCAATTACTGGACCACCCTCTAAAGAATGATGCATGTTTTAGTCTTGTTTCATATTTGTTGTCTTTATGTTGCATAATGTGAAAATGTGTAAATATTATTGTAGATATAATTTTAAAGATGAAATATGACCTTATGTCCAATTCCTGTTCATGTTCTGATACTAAAGTTGTTTTATTCTGGACTGGAATAAAAGCTGCTACTGTCTCTTTTCTAAGCAGCACTGTTTCTCTGCCTTAATCATTATGACCATTGGTAATTTTTGTGATCATGACGTAGTTATAGTCATAGCATTTAGGTACTCCTACATATTGTCAGCATTGTTTGTATAGTAAGTCTACTATTTAGTGTGTTTTAATGTACAAAATACAATTTTGTTGGTTCTTACACTTTTGTTAAATAAAGGCAGGTCATTCCTTGCCAGCTCTCCCCACCAGTTCATCAGGTATATGTGATTTTCAAAGAAATTTATGATAATTTCCGCTTCAGGAAAAGCCTTTTCTGAAAATATTTTTGGCAAAACAAAGTTGTTTGAGTATTCAAGAGCACTCTGAATTTTTACCAGTCGGCAACAAACCATGTGACGTAAGAACCCAGAAATCCACTATGTTCTTCATTGTCACAATATTTGCACTAAGTGGTAGACATTGTTTTATTACTTGAACTTAATTAGAATACTAGTTCATCATTTTCATTGGTATGTAACTCCTAAAATATGGCAAAATTAAAGCATTCTTTACATGCTATTTAGAAATAATGGTAGGATACCAAAAGCCAACAAAGATGTCTGTATTACTCTTGCAGCATCTATTTTGTGCTAAAATGTGATCTACTTCCTTATGTTGCATACAGGCTACAATAAATGGTTGAAGAAAACGTACACTCGCCAAGTAAAATAAAACAACACAATTGACGTTTCGGCGCCCAGCACGGGTGCCTTGTTCACAATGAACGAATGCATGGCGGTCTTTATATATGCGGCGAAAGGCGCAACGCGCTTGCGTATACCTCAGGGAGTGGACCCCGTGTCCGATTTATCGTGTTAGTAGTAGATTGTATGCAAAAAGATTCGATGAGCAGGCGGGATGATAACTTCTTCTCTTTTTCGATAATGGAAGCCGATTGCCAATCAAGACAAGACAGTGTCCAGTTTTTTCACTATGCTCTGCCAGGGCGTTCGAAATCGTGTGCCTTTTGGCTACATCATTACGATGCTGCTGCAGTCTTCTTTTAAAATTTCCCGTCTCGCCTATGTAGCTCGCCTGGCAGTCTTGGCACGGTATTTTGTAGACGACGCCAGGGTATCTTTCCTTTTCAAGGCGGTCTTTGACTCGAACGAGTTGTTGTTTCAGCTTGCTTGAGGGGATGTGGCAGACTTTCACTTCGTAATCTTGGAATATTCTTGAAAGGGACTCGCTCACACCTCGTGCATAGGGGAGTGAAGCCCGCTTTTTCGTTGTCGTTGCCCTGGCAGAGGGGTCAGCTGCGCGCCTTTCTTCAGTTTTTATAAACCGGCTGGGGTAGCCATTGCCGATCAAGTCCTGCGTCACTCATAGTCCTGCGTCATAAAGACCGCCATGCATTCGTTCATTGTGAACAAGGCACCCGTGCTGGGCGCCGAAACGTCAATTGTGTTGTTTTATTTTACTTGGCGAGTGTACGTTTTCTTCAACCATGGTTTTTCCTCGCCAGACGAGTTTTCGTCAAACCCTAGACTTCAGGCTACAATAAACAATCTAGGAATTATAAAATGTATAAATTTGGGCCTCTGTTTGTGTAGTAATAAAGCACTTTTGTGGTCTTTAGCTATTTCTGTACTGTACCCATTGGGCATCACTAGACGGCATTATTAGCATCGATTCTTTAAAATGCCGCTTTTGATATCTTCCGCACCGCTCATGGGTGCACGGCACACTCGAATATAAAAAAGAAAGACTTATGTTTCTGTTTTCGAAGCAGTACACATTTTTCCCACATGGCAGAGGTCTTTAAAAGCATGCTGAAGTTTCATGATCATCCAACGTAGAATGCAAGAACGGCCACTTCCAGAAATGGCTCATGCATTTAGAAAATTTTATGATCCTGCTGTATCTGTGGCTGCTTTTATCAATCGCGATGGGAGTCCGAGGATGCTGCCATTGTATCAGAGTTTGGTTAGGAGAGTGACCATGATGCAATTGAGCCTGTAACTCCGGTAGTCAAAGCCTCATCAGTTTCGCTCACCACTTTGCCTTCCCCATCACCTGAAGCTATTTAGCAACAGCATGACAAGTTGGAAATTTACAGAAACTGTAAGAAAGGCTTGGAACAGAAAACTTTGCAGGAAAGCTGATTTCATTGCATGTCACGTGCAAGTGCAGTGCTTGCAGTTATTTTTTTTTTTGTGGGGGGGGAGGGGAAGCATACTTGTTCAGTGAACGTTAATTCTTTTGGAGATAGTGCTTATTAGAGGCCAATACATTTTGTATAGCACAGAATTTTCCTTACATTTGTTTTTTTCTTTGTATGTCTCTATTTTGCTAATTGAAATGCTTTTTATTTTATAAACCTCGTTATTAAAATTTTCATGCCTGTAAGGTATATTCATTCTGCTACATGTTTATATATGAAGCGCATAGAATCTTGGACACAGTAGTTCCTCTAAGAAAGAAAGAAAAAGGACTGGCACAATCAACAAAAAACATGTTTTTACCATGGTAGGGAATGAATAGTGGCTTATAGAGAGCAATATTAAGTGTCTGGCCTAAAAACTTTAAAAAAGGAACTTTCATTTTAAAGGGCCCTTCACCATGCCACATGGCAAATTTCGGCTATACGCTGGAGGTTCTTAAGTGCTCGAAAGGAGCGTTCTACAGCAAGAATTTTTCAAATGTGTCTGTTATTAGCGGAGATAAGCGGCGCAACACCAGGATTTGAGGAGGCGAGGGTCACTGCCACTACTAAAGTCGCTAGATATCTTCTTCCATGTGGAAAATCTAGGGACTTTAGCCAGTACGGCACCCTCACCACATGCTGGTGCTGCTGGGTGAAGCAACAAAAAGAAAAAAAAAAAGAATAGGCAAACCGCACGTGCTGGTAGTCCCTCCAAGGAGCGAGCAGCCAGAGCGCCGCCTCCTGATTCGGAAATTTGTTTTTCGGGCTGCCAATGCACACTCTTGATGAGTGTCATGTTGATTGATTGATTGATTTGTGGGGTTTAACGTCCCAAAACCAGCTCTGATTATGAGAGACGCCGTAGTGGAGGTCTCCGGAAATTTCGACCACCTGGGGTTCTTTAACGGGCACTGACATCGCACAGCACACGGGCCTCAACATTTCGCCTCCATCGAAATGCAGCCGCCGCGGCCGGGATTCGATCCCGCGACCTTCGGATCTGCAGCCGAGTGCCATAACCACTAGACCACCGTGGCGGGGCGATGAGTGTCATGTGTCACAGTCCTTCGTGATGCAGAGGCGTTTTGTGGTGACACATCGCACCGTGGCGACGCGGAGCATCATGTGCACAAGTGCAAAAGCCATGCGCAAGTGTGGATAAGCATGAAAGTAAAGGTGTCCCTGCGTATGTGTATTCTTTGTAGGGCGGCCCCGCAGCTTTACATGCAAAGTATGTAATGGTTAGAAATGTCACTGTCTGGTTGCTATGTCTCTTAACCACCAACTCGAGAAATGGAGCCAAAAATGCTAGAGGCTCGTGCACTGCGAATCAGGCAGTGTAACTTCCTGAAGCCCTCCTCTATGGTGTACCCCATAATCATATCATCGTTTTGATGCGTAAAACCTGAGCAGTTGTTAAAGGGGTTCTGCAATGCTTTTTGGATATAGCAAGAAAACATCGCCAATCAATCATGGAGGCTCCTGCAAACATGTCATCTGGATATGATTGCACTACATGCAGCAGGCAATTTGCAATTTAGTTTCAGATTACATCTGGAAAGCACCTGCTCTTCTTTGGACAAAACAGATAAGTGGTACGGACTATGAAATAATTGAGAGAACTACACTGGCCGATTCCTGTGTGCAATTGTCACGGATGCCGGATGCCGCGGGGTAGCACCACGTCCCCACAGTGACTCTAGCCACTAGCTTGTCGCTGTGTAAGCATGAATGTGTTCATCATAAATGCATACTTCAGCACACACAAAAAGACACGGACACAGGGAAGAATGCACACAAATGCTGACTCGCAACACAGTTTATTGAAAAGGAATTGCAAATATATATAAACACCCAGCCTAGCCAAACAATGCATGTGTATGTGCGGTAGGAAGATACAAACATTATCTAAAAAAAAATCTTAGACAAGGAAAAACAAAAATACCAAAAAACACAGGAGATCAGTTGGCATTCAAAAAATCGAATTCTCTCAGTCAATACAATTATCTGCTCGTCTTCTTATACGAAACGGCTCGATTATCTCGCATGTGAGTTGATTTTTATGACTAAACAATATTAGTGCTAGTCCACACAGGCTTGCAAATGATCTGCTAAGCGTGAAGAACTGAAGCGTGACTGCTTGTGCTCTTTTAAACACGTGTTAATACAGCGGCCAGTCTGACCTATGTAAACATTCCCGCATGTTAAGGGAAGCATATAAACTACTCCTTTCTTGCACTTCACCTTGTCTTCATTTTTTGAGGAGCAGGTACATTTTTCCTTATTTCTTCTGTCCAATCCTTTGTCAACAGCATGGCAGATTCTTTGCTGGTTGCTAGGGATGCTAAAAACAACATTAACACCAACCCTTTTGGCAACATGCTTCAAACTATGAGACTAGCAGTGAACATAAGGCATAACTGCGACATATTTTCGTTTAGAATTGTTCATTCTGATGGCATTCCTTTGGTCAACCATTTTTAATACCCTAATGATCTTTTATACTGCTCTGCATATAATGTTTTCTGGGAACGTATTCCCAGAAGACGCCACCAGAAAGCACGATTCGAAACGAAAACACGCCGCAGTTTTGCCTTATGTTCATTGTTTGTCTCATAGTTTGAAGCATGTTGCCAACAGACGTGGTGTTAATGTTGGTTTTGGCCCCCCTAACAAGCTGCAAAGAATCTGCCATGCTGATGACAAAAAATTTGACAGAAGAAATGAGGAAAAGTGTACCTGCTCCTAAAAAAATGAAGACAAGGTGAAGTGCAAGACTGATAGTGAATTCTTTTTTCGGAATGCCAACTGATCTAACTGATCTCTTGTATTTTTTGAGATTTTTTGTTTTTTCTTGTCTAAGAATATATTTCAATAATGCTTGTACCTTTATATGGCACGTGCGCATGCATTGTTTGGCTAGTATGGGTGTGCATATATATATATATATATATATATATATATATATATATATATATATATGAGCAATTCCTTTTTGATAAACTGAATTGTGAGTCAACGATTTTCACTCCTTTTGCAGTGAATATGTTCTAAAAAGAAGAAAAGAGAAAATGTTCCAGGTCATGACATGTGCTAGCATGGCTTCTTGCCCCCTTTTCACTTCCTCTGTGTATAGCTTCAAGCGCACTTGTTGCAATGAAAGGAGAGTGAACGCGCTTGGACGGTAGAGTCCCCCTCAAACTTGTCGCTGTAACTTCACTAATGCTGAACGGATGTGAAAAAATTTTTGCGCCACGCGATTCATGAGGCAACCTCCTTAGCTGATGCCACTCGATGATTACTTGCAAAGGTATTGCGGGAAGTTGAGAAATGGGTTCACTTACAGTTCCAAGCACATGCTCTGTTTTTGAGGTGTTCACGTGAAACCAACTGCTGCAACAGCATATGGCTGTCTCAGCTTGGCCTTATTTACTATATAGATATAATCTAATCCACAACTTGCTCTGAACCAAGAACTTTTTGGAAACTTTGACAGTCATTGCGTACAAAGGAACAACAAAAAATAGACCAGGTGTCTTTACAGGGATAAAAATAAAGGCATTTATTAGGGCATGACGGGGGCAAATGCAGTTTCATATAGTTACGGTGATAAGGTAATGCTATATACAAATATTGTTGCATCAATGAGCAACCCTAAAAGAAAAATTGCAATGGAGAAGCAGACCTACATACATCTATCTTTTTCTGATGTCCTGTTTATAACGTGCACAGTGAAAATGTAGGTGTAGTTTTACTGCAAAATTCACATCCCGACCTTAGTGCTTGGCGCACTACTTGGCCCTCAAATAGTAAAAGGGCCCACACAGGCTGCAGCCATATGGGTCTGTCACATGACGATAACAAATAACAGCTGCATCTTTGGAGATAAGCACCAGGGAAGAATAGGAGTCTGAAGTGGAATTGTCTTCGTCAGGACAACAAAATGCCGTCCTGACAAAAACAAGTCCACTTGTCAAAACGTTGGCTCCAGTAACATTCCCTGTTCTACATCATTTTTAATGATCTGTTCATCTATTTTCATTAGTTTCATGGCAATGACGTTATCATAAGAAAAGTTGCACTCAAAATTTCATGAATGAAATCGCAAGCTAGAGATTCAGGAGGGCACACTGGTGTGGTGTTGCAGATTAGAAAGTGTTCTTTTTTCACATTTTTGGGAGATTGTAGCACAGTAAAAGCACTTTAATCTTCTTAAATTCAGTCTTCAGCTGTTTTAAATCCAAAGGGGTAGAGAATATT
This sequence comes from Hyalomma asiaticum, assembly GCA_013339685.2. Lineage (NCBI taxonomy): Eukaryota > Metazoa > Arthropoda > Arachnida > Ixodida > Ixodidae > Hyalomma > Hyalomma asiaticum. The sequence goes on from CM023482.1 coordinate 104,190,582, forward strand.
CAGTACAGCAGTGAGGCATGGTTTTTAGGGGCGAAGCTCCTTATGCCGTGGGTCGTTCCATCCTCTGTTGTCCCGTCGTAGCCACCTCGTCTAGTTCGCGAAGTGCTCACTAGATGGCGTGATGGCAGCTGCGGTGCTCGCTTCATTCAGATGTATGGGAACGCGTAGTATGGGAGCGCATGGCGCACGAGACCGCTAGGTCTCGTGCTCGCTCTTGAATGATCTCGGAATGATCACGAGATGGTGCTGCGGTGCTGCTTAGCTAGTACGTGAATTGATCAATAGATGGCGCTGCGACGCTCGCTGTTTCGTTGTCGCGTTGTAGCCACGCTCGCGCTCGCCCTCGGCACGCGAGCTCTCTCACTCTTCCATCTGCTGTCTTGTGAGAGAGAGACAGAGAGAGAGAGCAAAAGGCATGCGTTGACTATGGAAACGCTCTTTCTTCGATGAACGCTCTACCAGCTCGCAAAGAAGGAGAACGCGCCCTCACCCGCGAGAGACAACGTTGACGAAGGCAGCGTCCTCTAGCGAGTTCCTTGATTGAAAAATACCGACTGCTCGCGCTGGAGAACCGTTCACCGGCCACCCATATATATATATAGGCACTGGATCTTGACTTGCAATGAAGTGCCGGTGGGAGATTTCACTTGTGCGTAGTTGAACCATAAGGATTCGTAGCGTGCGTGTTAACTAAATTAATCCGGAACTCGGCACGATCTACGATGTACCTCCGGAGCTTCGCCCACTCATCATCATTCACTCCGTGGATATGCGTGGATTTTTTTTGTTTGTCTGTTTCTGTGCACATGCAGATGAACATGTAATAACAGGAGAAATGGGTACAATTACGTTGAAAAGTGATGTGGTGGTATGTACTTCTGGCCTTCTATGGTTAAAACAAAAGGGGATAAAATGCTCTAACTTTTTCACTGTGCCACGTAGATTGTTGAATTACCGATCTACAAACCTTCAGCTGTTTTAAATCCAAAGGGGTAGAGAATATTCAGTACAGCAGTGAGGCATGGTACTTTTTGTTTTTTGTTTCTTTGCACATGCAGATGAACATGTAATAACAGGAGAAATGGGTGTAATTATGTTGAAAAGTGATGTGATGGTATGTGCTTCTGACCTCTATGGTTAAAACAAAAGGGAATAAAACGCTCTAACTTTTTCACTGTGCCACGTAGATTGTTGCATTACCGATCTACAAACGTTGCAATGCCCATTTCGCATTACAAACCAATTTAGCTGAGCAGGAACTATTACTGAATGGGCCGAACAAATTTAAAACACAAGCACTGAACATCTCACAGACAACGCATTTGCCAACATACTTTGTAAGTCGTGGCAAAATAAAGCTTTTTATTACAATGATCCTCTTATTTACATCTATAATAAGGCCTGCATTTATACAAATATGTGGCGTGTAATCACGCTACTGATGTATAGAACATACAGCAACTATGGTAAAGCAACACTGCATGATAGGATCAACTACAAGAACCTTATATAATTACATAACAAATGGGAATCTCTGAACATTTCCGATCAGCAAATGACATGTTACAAAAAGCAGCAGTTCAAAAAACCTACAAAGTTTGAAAGTGACACTCAAAGTTGCGTTTATTTATAACAAATGACAGCATCTAAAAGCCAGACTATGACAATGGTGTCAAGGTGTGCGCTGTCTGCGATGAGAAATGACCATTATGTCACAATGACAGTAAGGGCTCAAAGAAAAGAAGGCACTGCAACTGACATCAAACACAAGGACTTGCTTTCCGAGAAGCACCCATGACAACATCAAAAAAAAGATGGGAGTGTTAGAGAACACCTCTTGCAGTTCGTGCAAGAGTGTGCCAGAAATTAGACAAGCAGGTCATAAAGAAGATGCCCCTGTCAATTGAAAGGGTACCCACATAAACATCACAAAGCAGAATTCCTCCACTGTACCTGGCAAGCTTTTGGACAGTTTGTATCAATTCAAAAGAACAAGGTTTATAATAAACACCCACAAAATATATCACCACTTCAAATACAGATGTAAGTCACTATATGTATGACAATTTCTATCACCAATGTACTGTCACTCTTGCTGTGGAAGAACCGTTCACTGAGATGTAGTACACAAAGCAGCTTTTGAGGTGCATGAAGCACATTCCATTTTTTTCACAGTAGTCATTAAATTTGCAAATATCTTTCTTCATATTCAGAATGGTGGTAAAGGGTTTGTTAGATACAGCAGGGTTGCTGTCTCTGCAGGCTGGAGCATGGCTGTTGAGATCTGTCCAATCACATCACACGTGTCTTGAATGGGCACGGCTGTCATGACATGCTCCAGGCCAGGCACCTCGGCCACTGGTCCAGACATGGCAGGAGCCGTGCTTCCAAGTACATCTGGCGTAGAAAAAAAAGAAAGAAAGAAAAAGGAAAAGACACTCACTCATTCCTCACTACTTATCTTGCGAGTGACTGTCCAAGAAACGAATATTGCTGACAAGGCTATTACTGTTTTAGGATATCGTGGAGCTTACCCTTTGTAGCGAAAATGCGAAGGAGAACGAATGTAGCGAAATACGAAAGAGGAGAACCGGACCCAACCGTCTGGCCTGTTCGAAGGAAAATGGCCGAACTGCTGCGTGAGCCCACCCATGGCCACTGCTCGCGTTAGCTGCCCCTTCGTCATCTTTATTTTGTAACACCCTTTATAATACTGAACCCAAAAGAAGCTATTCTGGATTCTGAAGAACAGGGAAAATTCCCAGAGAAAGCAGCCAGAACAGGTGTCTTTGGTGTAAATAGACCTCCTTTTTTAAGGGTACTGCTGAAACAACTTTTAAAAGCTGACCGAGCTTTTTTGGAGGTGCTCAGTTACTGTCAAATTATGTGGATCCTCGGTAATAAAGTTGACTTAAAAGACTTCTGTCAAGTGTCTCTTTTGGCTTTATGCATAATGTGTGGCTGCTGCGAAGATGAATTCCCTGGTTGAGCATCATGTCAAGGTTTTCCAGATCTTTGGTTCAATGAAACCGATTTATTTTTACATTACTGAATTTTTTTTTGTACTGCCATATTATTAAAACATTCCTGTTGTACAATGCATGTAAAAAAAGATTCTTATGCAATCACACTTGGCACAAGATTAATTTTGGTTTAATAAAGTCTTGATATAACAATGAGTAAATTGCCAATTTTTCTGACTTTGTTATATCAACGTTTGACAGTACTGTAGCATTTCGCACTCACTCATACAGTGTTGTTCATTATTACCTTTCTGGGTGTCACATTTTCGATAACCATGTGCGTTACAAACATGTGCATATGTGCATACATGTGCATATGTGCATACATGTGCATATGCATATACAAACACACGCAGACATAGAAGTAGAGGCACGTCATATTGCCTTGCCCCCAGGCCCTTCCAATGTGATTTCCTGGCTAGTATATGGCACTGGAATGAGTTCACTGCATACACAAGTGAAGGTTAGGTTTGCATATACAGTCGAGCATGGATGTACTAAATCTGAAGGGGATCGAAGAAGTTTAGATATACAGTTAATTCAATATATAAAATAAAAAAATTCACACAGATATTTTTAAGATGGTTTCACAGCTGTTCAATATACACCGTAATTTGTTGTGCGCGAGTTCTATGTTCGATATGCCCATGGCCTAATGCATATGTGAAGAGGGGGCAGCGCCTGGCTTCTACACCTTTAACTGCAATCATATTTTGAATTTGCGCATTCACCTTGAAGTGATGTAGGAGCATGAATCTGCTCCTCTGGTGGCGGCAATGATGGTGGTGGGAGTAGAAGTGACTGCGCCGGCTGCTGGTGCCGTTGTTGCTGCTCAGATGGCTGGTGAAGCTTCTGGTGCCGTTTTAGCGCGTACTGAGTGTTGAACTTCTTGGAGCAGCAGCTGCAACAGAATGCCCTTGGATTGTTGTGAACTGACTGAACGTGCTTGCGTTGCACGGACCGTGTCTTGAAAGCTGAGCCACAGATCTCGCACAGAAATGGCCGTGCAGTTGAGTGGATTGCTTGATGCTCTGAGAGGTGTGAGTGGGTCCGAAAAACCTAGGAAACAGTAATCTGATCACAAAGTCTGCAACTGTGCAAGATGGAAACATTGCGTATGACAACTGTAGCTATGGACATCACAACAACAGTAGCACTTGGGAATTGGGGGCGTTGAGTTACTTTACATCCTTATGCAAAAGGCTGTCACTTTAACACATATTTAAGTTCCACTGTTTCTACACCTAACAGAACACAGACATCAGGTGCAGAGAGTACTCGAGGGTAAATTTTTAACCAACACTGAAGCTTTTATTTCTAAATGTGTATGGGTTTCTCTGTAGCTTTTTGCTACAGACATGCGGATTCCAATTCTTTCTTTCATCCCCTTTCCTGTCGTTTATGTATATGACAGCTACGTTGTACATGGCAATGTCACTTGATATACGTACAAGAAGACGGACAGAGATAAGCTAGGAAAAATACAGGAAAGGGCACTCAGGTTCACTTGTAATGCCTGCACAAGTAGTATTAACATCTGATACCCATTCCTGGTCTGGTCTGCAGACACTGAAAAACACCGTAAGTTATATCGTACTGAGATTCTTCATACAATAGTCACATATTTTACAGTAACCTTCTGTTTAATAAATGTGAAGTATTCACAAAAAACACAAATACTCCACTGCATGAAGAGGTTGACATTTTATCAAAACTTTGCTTCAGCAGCAACACATCTTGATTTGACATTCAGCACTGGATGCATGCAATGCCCACCTTGTGGCATTGTGGACATGGAAAAGAAGCTGGGGGGGCACCCTCATTGGGTCCCGCGTGGGTCAAATGGTGCTGGCGCAAAGCATCCGCCCGTTTGAAGGCCTTGCCACAACGGTGGCACAGGAATGGACGCGCCCCTCCGTGAACGTTTGCACGGTGCCGCACCAGGTGCTCTTTCCGATGCGTTTGGTAGCCACACTGGGTACACTGGTGCAAGGGTGCACTGCTCTGGAGCGCACCACTGTCACCTGCGTGACGCTGACGGTGCCTGGCAAGTAGGAGCGGACGTGTGGTACGGTAGTTGCAATGGGGGCATTCCATGGGCTGCAATGCAAATTGCAACTTTAGATATCGAAGTTTTGTCGTAAAAGCTTGTGACCACCCATTTTGAAAAAATGAGCAAACTACCAAGATGGTTCGGTGGCAATCAGGCATGTGCTACTGTGTAATGAAACTTGCAAGTCCAACTAAACTAGTGACTGATTTCTGGTCCTATATAGCTCTCATGTGCCTGTTCCTACTGTTTTATGGCGCTGTTGGCCTTGGTGTAACGAAGCAAACGAGGGCAGCGAGATAGCAGCCACAGGAGTGCACACTATAGTGTGCTTGCCAGTGACGCCATCATTAAGGCAGGCGGCGAGAGTGTCCACTGACACCATATGTGAAAACAAAGCAAAGGTCTGTCCATGGTGCCGCTGTAGAGCATGCCTACATGCTGCATCCTATGATGTCCCGGTAAGCGAGGCAGTTGCACTACGCCCCATTTGTGGTGGCTGCTGTGAAATGTTTCCCGTGGGATAGGTTGTCGGCCCCAGCTGTGCCCCACCTAGCGTCTTCTTGCTAACATAAACTGCCTGCCTTTATAATCATATAACACAGTATAATCTAAGCCAGTTCTTTGTGGCAGTGCTCAAATATTGCATTAAGGAACATGGCAATTGACGGCCAACTTTTTTTTTTTAGGAAGTATTGTATTTTTAAAAATTTGCTTAATATAACAAGTACAAGCTTATGTACAAACTTGTTTTGTTCACAACAAAAAGAAAAGTGCATGTTATCTGGCAGAACACCAATCCATAAATGCTAATTTTGCTGCAACAGCACAGGTATGCCAGTTGCCACCACTACAAAGTGTGTTTTACTATAGTAGCAGATAACAAACACAGCCTAGCTTCCATTCTCTTGCAGTGGCAACTACAGGCTGGCTGACTTATTTGTCGGCTCCCTGTCGAAAGGGCACACAAATAAATATTATTACCATAAGTGAAATAAGCATTTCTACGGTGCCTAGATCAGCAGACAAAGTGCATTTAAGCTTTGCTGGCAAAAAAAAAAAAAAAAAACATTCAAGACTGAACCCACTGTGACATGCTGTAGAAAAATAAAAACACAAGCAAGTTGTAAGCTATCCATTATTAACATGCAGAGAATGCTATAAATTTGAGCAGGGTGCCTAGTGTATATACGCCTTAGGCGTATATCTGGTGGCATAATTGAAAACACTGACTGCAAGAGGTTCAAAAGCAAAGGGCACAAGCTGTCCCTTGCCAATGTATGCTCTACTGGAGCAAGCATTTCATCTTACCCCATAAAGCCCAGACTCCCTTGCTCTCCTCATTACCCAAGTCCCATAGAGGTGCATCAGCAATGACAAAGTTGACTCAATCATTGTTATGATGGCCCGCTTTAGATGAGAAAATTAATAACTGGAGGTGTGTGAGCAGTAAAGTATTCAGAGCAAAGTGAATTCAAATATTAATTGCTCTGGGTACAAATTGAAACAAGTATTGTTTTATAATACCATGTTAAATTGCAGAGAAATGTACATTTAAAAATGGGGAAAACAAATTTAATGCACAACTAGCATACTTCCCACAATGCCATCCCTAGAAAAAGAACAGTCAAGTCGTAAAAAACAGTCTAACAGAGAACTGTGCATATTCATGAGTTAACTTCGCCGCAGTGCACAGGTGTTACCTTCGCTGCAGTATGCGACTGTCAGCTTCACTGCAGTACGCTGTTGCTAGCTTCACCACAGTGCGTGCCTGCCACCTTTGCTGCAGCACATGGCTGTTAGCTTTGCCACAGTACATGAGTGCTAGCATCACCGCAACTGCTGGTTTCGCCGCAGTGCACAAGCGTTAGCTCTGCTGCGACTGTTAGCTTCACTGCAGTACATGAGTGCTAGATTCGCTGCAGTATGCGAGTGTTCAGTTTGCAGCAGTATGCAAATGTTAGCTTTGCTGCGGTACGGTACTATTAGCTTCACCGCAGTACACGAGTGCTAGCTTCGCTGCAATATGCAAGTGCTAGCTTCGCCGCCACTGTTAGCTTCACTGCAGTACAAGAGTGCTAGCTTCGCTGCAGTATTGTAAATGTTAACTTCGTTGCAGTACACAAGCATTAGGTTCGCCGCAGTATGTGAGTATTACCTTCATGCGCTGCTGCGTGAAGGTTTTATGAATGTTAGCTTCGCCGCACTATGCGCATGTTCACTTCGCCACCACTGCTAGCTTCACTGCAGTACGTGAGTGTAGCTTCGACACAGTACCAAGTGTTAGCTTCACTGCAGTATGTGAGTGTTAGCTTTGCCGCAGTATTGAGCGTTAGCTTCGCCGCAGGACGCAAGTGTTATACAGCGATGTGTAGTACATGTGGAAATGGGCCGCATGTCACCAAACACTGCATATTTTGACCCTGAACTACAGCCTTAGGACAGCTCAAATAGTAAAATTTTGGTGCGAATCGAATAGTAGCACATACTAGTATTGAAAAAATATTCAGAAATTTGAATATTCGCACACCCCTGTTGATAACCTGCGTCCCTGGTGCCACCCTGCGACACACTGGCAGTGATGTACATTCAGTGAAAGGGCAAGTGACTGCGTAGTGCATTCATGCATTCCGGGTACAGAATCTCAACTTATGCCATCATGTGAAGTGCCTGTCAGTTGGGTAGAAACACGTGCCATGTGCTCAATGCTGCACATTGGTTACGCAGGACCTGCTGATGCTCACATGTTGCTTATCATTATGGATTCTCATACAAAATGGACTGAGGCTCTTCTGGCATGTATGTCAATTACAGTGGTCATAATCGCTTGGCTCTGAGGCGTATTTGCACAGTATTAAGTGCTACAGACCATTGTATCACGCAACGAGCCTCAATTACCAAGTCAGCAATTTTTTACAATGTTGCCAGGCAATAACTAAATAACACAATGGTGAAGCACACCTTCTCATCTGATATTGGATGGCCCCATGGAGCGAATAATCAACATAGCAAAAGAAATGCTAGCCAAAACTGCCCATAGTTGTTCATCTGGTAATAAAGTCAGCACAAGTGTCACTCGACTATGGGCACATGCCATACAGCGTGGAAAGTTGCCATCCAAAAAGTTGCTAGAATACAGATTGTGCTTACACCTGGGCACACACTCACCACCACTGTCACCTGCTTTTTTCCTGCCTATGAAGTTCCAGTGCATATATAAGTATTCCATGCCGGTGTGCTATTTCGTCTAGGGGAAGCAGCGGTGACCATGCGTGATAACAGATGTATGGGATCACACGCGATGATGGTTAAAAGACCAGAAGATACAGCTGCGTGACATATAGACCGAATTTGCTGTCGCATAACAAAATCACCAGAGACACCAAAAGCGAAGTCTGCCGATTAAGCACAAGCAACCCTAGTAAATGGACATGACAGCGCAACTAGTGATGCAACGCCTATTCAAACACCAGTGATGTAAACGGATGCATGCAATGTTCCGCCAATGCATTGTCGATCAACCAGAGTGTGCAAGACAATATTTAGAGACTCAATCTCAAAAGAAGGAATAAATGGCATGAAGTGATAAACAGTGCCATAACATGTCAATGATTGGTTACTTCTCATGACGACATCGGGCAAGATGCCTTATATGTGTACTTCATAAGCGCAATAAAACAGACTGCACTCTGCTTATGGCATGGTTTGGTACTGCTGCTTGGCAGCGCAGTCACTATACTACTCCTACGTCTCAAGTGTTTCAACTACAGAAACGTCTAGCTCACACATTCTTCCAACGCTAAAACAAAGCAGGAAGTAGAAAAGATGCAATTATCCTATACCTTAGCTGGTGCTCCTCGGGATCGCTTCGTCCGGTAATGACGCATGCGGTTGTGCCGCAGGAGCAACTTTTGGTCATCAGTTGTGTAGCTGCAATGGGTGCAGCGATGAAGATGGTTGCTGTGCGTAGATGCATGTCTCCTCAAGTGACCCAAGCGCATTGTAGTGAAGGAACACTTGTCACAGCTGTGCAGTGTGGTCACCTGTCATCAGGATAGGTAGCATACATAATTAACACAACTTATAACAATGCGCATTCCTGAAACACAGAAAGAGAGTTACTCAGCAGAGAGCAATTGGTATTAATCCTGAAAAGACAAGACAAGGAACAAAACTGATGCATGTAGGTTAGCAAACACAGCTATTTTAAAGCTTTTTAAGTTGCAGTCCCAAAGCTACTTGGTAAATTATTACATGCTGATGTCACCTTCAGAGGTCTAAAGCAATTGTACAGATTTGGAAATACTAAACATTTACAGTAGCAACTGAACAGTCTTTTCTGTTGAATTCGCATTAAATTTAAGCAGTTGGTATTTATTTCCTTATTTTTCCAGCACAAGGAATAACAAAATTTATCAAAGCGCAGGTAGAAAGAGTGATGCAAGTAGTGAATGTTCTGAATCGTTTCATGGCATACGAACTGCAGATGCTAGAAACAGGCTTTAGCAGCCAAGAAAATGTGTGGAGTGACTAGATTCTGCAGAATAATTACTGGCCACTCAGTAGGAATATTTTATCTTTATGCAGAAAACAAAGTGGCACTGATTTCGGCAAAACTATTTTTCTGCGGCCAATGTCATCATCTTCTCGTAACTTTCAACCAACATACACTGAAGAGCACTTTGCTTAACATGGCTTTCTTTTCACGAAAGGCGGATTTATAAAGTGAACTTGATGTGTCTCTGCGCAGACTCAGTGCTGAGCATTTTGAAAAAGAATCACGCATTCATGTATTTCATTAAGATTCTGTTGTGTCTTGCTGAATTTTGTTGAATGTGTCTGTTAATAGTGTTGAACACTTGTACTCACTCCTGCTATGTCTCAGAAGCTAGTATTTGTAAATACAGCAAAATAAAAAGCCAATTTTACTTCAGTCCACAAGGTGAAGGAAAGTTCATGAAAGCAGAAAAATCACCATCCATATATGCACAGCAAGGAGCTGCATGGAAATCTACATTGTTTTTCCATAAAGAAAACTTCGCAGTCAATGTGAAATTTGAGCTGGTCCACGATAAATTCATCATGATCTAGGACCGAGACAGACGTTTTTGTCAACTGAGATACTTTCATATAGAGAAAACTACTTAGATTTCTCTGTAGCTCCTTGCTACATAGGAATGAATGACAATTTTTCTTTTTCAGCAGATGTGCTTATCATCTTCAATGAACACAATACTCGATCTGCATCTGGTGACATAAGTAAATATGACAGCCTTTCAGTTAATCCTCAATTACAGCCTGATTGATTGACCCTTCGTTCAGCTGTAAACATGACCATGCATGTCAACTATGTCAATAAAGGTTTCCTTTTTCTCTGAATGGTCTTCTCACAACCTTCCTACACTATGAGGAACTTAAAAGAAAAGAAAACACAACACGCATGAAGAAACAGGAGGCACACTAATATGTACTTGTAAATGACAACATATTCAAGGGTCAAGTAAAGGTTTTTCTTAAGTATTACTATTCAATTTGATTAGAATTTGTGATCTGAACGGCCCCCAGTCAACTGTGATAACTATTTGCTAAGCTAGCTTACTACACAGAAAAGATTATTCGTATTCAGCAGAGTACCTTTTCGTGTATCTTGATATGCTTCAGGTAGTGGCTGTTACGCTTTGTCTTGAACGAGCACAGCTCGCAGAAGTACTTGAATGGGGTGACTTCTTCATAGTTTCGCTTCTGTTTCTGAACTTCTGTCGCCTGCTGAGGGGGCACACTGTCTTCACTATCCTCTGCCATCTGCTCTGTTGCACCAGTGACGTCCATGGCTGTCGGTTCTCCCATGAACTGCTCCACCACATTTTCTTGGGATGGAGGAAGGTCCAAAGGGAGATTGAGCATGGCATCCTCCAGCTTCGAGCAGTGGATTTCAATGACAACTGGATTGGGCACTGCACTTGAGTCACAGTTGACTTGCTGCTTAATAACAAATAAAAAAGATAAGGTTATCGATGTGAAGTGCTTCAAATTCTGACATAACCGGCCTTTTCAGAGAGCATGTCAAGAACTTATACGTGGCCTGTCACAAAGGTTATAGCTAGAAGCTTGGGATTAGTTTTAAACAAGTATGCTTCCCTCATCCCACAATCAATCTTGAGTATAGGGTGTCACTCATGCACCTAATCAGTGGTGAACTATCCGGTACCATGTATCAGGCCCATAACCTTATGCTTAAGAACAGCAAATGTCAATAATACTTAATGTTGATATGTCAGGCTATTTTACACACTTCACTTAACAAGCAGGCACAGCTTCACAGCTGCTTGCTTAAACAACAGCATCACGGCAGCCCCACGAAAAAGGAAATAGTAATAAATTTGAAGAAAAAAGAAGCTTGGCTTCTCCCTGCCTGTGATGCCTAATACCTCATTTCTCAAGTTAAATGCATGAAATACAAAACCCAACCTAACAAAGTATGAGGGTCATCTTGGTTGTTGTGCAGTGTAGCTAATACTACCTACAATGAGAGAGAAGATATATGTTCAATCTCATTCTGTGCTGTCTTCCTATGTTAAACGAAAAGAGACATGAAATATGGCAGTTGCAGTTGATGCTCCCAGCGTCGGTCACAGCAGTTAGATTTATGCAAACCTCATCATTTTCCAAATATCGACACGTTGCACTTAGTATAGATAGGTAGCCTAAGATCAGTAACATCGCTTTCCATATAAGAGAAAAATACAGCTTGTGTCAGCCAAGCTTCCATTTGCCTGTATAATGCTGAAAACAAATTCTTCAAATCTATGATTTGATTGCCCTTCTTTGTAGGCCTCTGTGTTGGTCTTTGATGCACTCGAGCGTGCATCTGCATATATATCTGCGCCTTCCTATTCTATGAATAAAGTTGTCAGTGCAGTGCCTGTTCCTGTTTTAGATGTGTTCTTCTAGTGTGTGTGCGCTTTAGCACTTTATTATGTCCTTCAGCAAACACCAACTTGCGCAGAAACACGTGATTTCTCTCAGCCAGTGACAGACAGACATATGGTGCTGAGTCTGCATTTTCAAGCATTAAAGCATTTTGGCCATGACTTAACACAATAGTAGCATGTTTGGATTGTTCTTTTTTATTTTCCTTGGTTTGTGGAGCTTTTCATTTTGAATAACATGGCACACCTTTATTTCACAGACTGTACAAAAAGTGAGGTTGAATAAGGCTTCCTTGCATGCCCTTAAAGTGCTGTGGAAATGAGCATCTTACAGGGCTCGATAAGTCAGAAAAAGTAAAAATAAAACAAACACGATGAGAAAAATTTTAACGAAGCAACAACATGCACATGAATAGTGCCTACTTTTCCACAGCTCCTAAAGCAGTTAGTAGGCACGGGGTTTCAGAGGTGGCAATATAATGAAAAGCAAAGCATGAATGGCATAACATGGACATTGATGAACAGATCACCAAAAACGATGGAGAACAGGGAATGTCCTTGGAGCCCTGTTCCTTGTTCTTCATCGTCTTCAGCAATCTGTTCATCGATTAAAGTCTCCATCTTCCCCTGAGCTTCTCTTCTAGTTTGGATTACAACATGGACACGTGTGTCCATCCAGTGTAAGGAATCAAAACTCTACAAAGTTGTCGTCGGATGAAGAGTTGTCAAAATACTTTCCCTTACGTGCGTTTTCTGGTGAGCAGACAGCGATGTTTTATGCAGTGCTGCCAGATGTGGCAATATATTTAAAGGCAGAAGACAAATGGCGCAACATGCACATGTGTGTTCATCCAGTGCCAAGAATTACAACTAAATGGCATCTGTTGAGTGACAATCTCTAGATGCACAAAAAAATTTTTTTTATGATGACTATAGTAGTCATTGGTTACATTAGCGTAAAATTTCACAACAATTATACTCATTAATGGGGGCTAAAGTGTTAAACATGTGGAAATGTTACCAAGGAAGAATTTGTTCTCATGCGTATTTGCTCTGTATGAGTTATGCACCTGCAAGTATGGACTTAATTTGTCAAACTGTTGTCTACAATTCACCTCAAATTCACCAGAGGACAGCACAAGTGCCTCAGCATTTTGTGAACTGGTTCACAACAACATGTGTATATATATATATATATATATATATATATATATATATATATATATATATATATATATATATATATATATATATATGCTGTTTACTAAGTGGTTGGTGAAAGTGTGTGGGGAAAGATGGAGGAAGCTGAGGAGTGCCAACACGTTTTGTTCGAATGCACATATAGCGGCAATTTCGGGGAAGCAGCACAAAATTGCCATCTTACGCACATTCGAATGAAACGTGTTGGCACCCCTCTGCTTCCTCCCATCTTTCCCCACTCACTTCCCCAACCACTTAGAAAACATCTTCCCCCCCTTTCCCCTATGCCTATATAAACAAACAGGAGAAAATGAAATACTGTCTTGATAAAGGTCAGGCTTTGACCGAAACGTCGACCAATAAATGGAATATCATTGAAGTGCTACGTCTCATACTTATATTCATGTGGCAGTAGAAGCCATCTACTTCGCCAAACTCTCTCTCTCTCTCTCTCTCTCTCTCTCTCTCTATATATATATATATATATATATATATATATATATAATGTAGTCGTCCCTGAAGCCTACAGAGCGAAATGAATGGGAATGCCGGATGGCTGCCATTCAACAGGCAAAGTGGGAAAGAAAGCGCCTTATGAACTAATTAATTCACTAAGTGCAGAGAGAACAAGTGAACCTCACATCCGGGACACAACTGTTACTGGTCGCGTGCCAATACTGTCAGCGCACCACCTTAATTCGCAATAACCGAGCGTTCGTTATAGCTACAAGTTGGCGCGAGTGGGAAATGTGCGAAGTGTTACCTGCGGATCCTTTTCCAAGGCGGCATCGCCAACATCACTCGCAACGGCCTCGATATGGTCAAATGAGTGCTGAAGGTCGGACGAACAAAACTCACTACACGGGCCACTTTCAGCAACAACGTTGACGAGAAGTGTTGTTTCACTAGGTGAACAGAACGAATCTTCCTCTGCGGCCAACTCGGGGCAGTCTTCAATGACATCTGCGCCAATAACTTCATGTGACGCCACATCGACGTAATGGTCCTGAAACGCTTCAGAGAGGGCGACTTCGTCAGCTTCGGCGACTCGCTGCAAGTCGACGGTGTCTTGTCGCAACAGGTGCTTCTGGAGTATCTTACGAGCGGTGAGAATATCGACGAACGAACCTTGGATCATGTAACGCAAGCAGGCGTCCGAAACGTCTTCGCTAAGCTTTCCCGGAACTCCATTGTCCCGAAAGAACACTTCGATGCTCTCCGGAATAGATCGAACGACTTGATCGGACAGGAACGCGTGCACATCGTCGAAGACCTGAAGCAGCAAACAAAAGGGGAGGTAAATTCCTAGCTAATTCAAAGCGTATGACTCGCGCGCCCAGGTCAGGATCGATGACCAACGGGCGTTTCATCACGTACACTAAGCGATTAGTCACAACAGCAAAAAACCCAGCATATAGTTTACCTCCAACAGCCTGTTGCATTTCTCTCTTTCTTCTCGAACCTCGACCGCAGGCATGATTTGCTTCTTGCATAGTAGTAGCGCACCGGACGCTCTCTAGGCTAGAGTCGCTACTGGGGAAACGTCTATTTGAAACACTTCACAGTGCTTCAAAGAGAAGCAGGGTATCGTGAGCACGGCAGACGAGATCATCCTTTGGAAATGTGCCAATTGTGTCATCTTCTGTGCTTGCGCGGAGAAAGACAGCACCGCGTCGTCCCGTTAAAGAGAAATCAAAAAGCATGTAACAGCGCTCCAAGCCATCACATCACGCGCGCAGAACACACTTTCGTCGGCTTAAACTAAAACGGATGGCGAAGTTTGCGGAGTTTGTAGCGGCATAGCGGCAGCAGACTAGCGGTAGCGGCTGCAGCCGGCTCGCTCTCGGCTCTTGGCCGATTAGTGACTACGTGCGACCACTTTCGCTTTTTGTTTCGTTTTTCACGCATGGTTTCGTAGGACCGGGCTTTCGCTTCATCTTCTCGTATCGAAATAGGATCTGTTTCTCTATTCAAGCGGCACAAGTGCAGTAGTAACACCATCAAAGCACTTCACATCATCTTATTTTGATTTTTGACGTTGTGTCAGCATGTTCCTTTCACGCAAGGAGATGCACAAAGCACTGACAGAATGATAAGGGAAAAGAGTCGCAGGATCAAGAGTCTTCGATAACTCATCTGGTACGCTAGTGCCTTCTTTTTGAGACAGTTCTTTATTCTGTATGTAAGTACATGTTTTTAGCATTTCACAACTGTATGACACGCCGAGAGAGCTGGTAACGTCGGAGAGAGCGGCGCAAGATCTGGCACTTTCGTGTGCTGCTTGTGGAAACAACGGGCTGCAGGACGCATTTGAAGTCTTATTTTTACTGCAAGTCGTTTGGGTTGCAAACAAATCAGCTAAAAAAACATGCTAGTGACTTCCGCTTCCACTGACACGACAAGCCGTCTTCGAGGTTTCGAACAAAATTAAAAGAAGGTAGCGCGAACCCGTTTTTAGAACCTCGACCGCCTCGACGACAACCGCCTCGCCGCTCAAAGAAACGGGGCGCATCCGTGAGGAGGCCGAAACGTGGGCGTCTCAACATTGGGCGCGCGCGCGTGCCCCTCATTCTGAGCGCGAAGACTGCGGGCTGCGACACCTGAATCTTGTGAGCGATTTTACTGGTGCTGTCCTCGCGCATTTTGGATTCCCCCTGTCGTCGTAGCAATCGTGACACAGTGAACTTCGGAACTGCACACAGCTGCATAATCGTATACATGAGGCAAGTGTCATATTACTCCGGCAGATGCAACACATTCAGGCAGGCGCCAACGACGCTGCCGTCGCCGGTCGCGGAGTGAGCAACACTTCCCGGGTGACGTCACTGCTCCCCTCCCATGAGTCCCGTTCCTTACATAGGCAACCGGGGCTGTTCGAGCACCTTGCGATAGGAGTCTCTTCTCGTGGGTTCCTCCTGTGATTTTAGCGGGTGTAGTGCGGCTCTCCTCAATGACGTGATATACAGGATTACAAATCGTTAATTTACTCTTCATTAAGTTGTAAGTACGCTTTGTTTTCTTCGTGCTTTGGCGGTCCTGAAAGTTCGGTTTCTCGGCAGTCTTTGGAGTGTGTATCAGGAGACAGCTCTCATTTTACGTTTAGACTGAATTGTCAGAGTCTGTAACCGCCTTGTAAGCGTGCAGCGAAGATTTAGGGCTGTAGCGCTCTCTAGTGCTTCGGTTTACGACAAGTTTTGTAGTTCTTAACGTCGTTTAGTAGCGGACGATAACGTACACAAACAATGGGCAGGGCACATCTGTGGGCCATCTGGACTTTAGTTGCGGTTTGCTGGGACTCGTAATGAAGATTGATCGTCGTTTGACTGGCGGGACATTAGAGCGATCGTGCAGCCGCATTTTGAGGATCCGATCTAAACGGAAACTGCTATCTACCCTTCCTCTGTTCATTTCTCGTTGTCCGGATCCGTTGAAGGGCGGGGGCATGCGAGCGTGCAGGAAACTCCTTTTGCGTAGTCCCCGCACCTCTTTTTGTTTTCTTTTGTGACATTTGGATTACGCCTGTGTAGTCACGGCGCTTATGTGCTCTTATTTTCTCTACAATTTCAGGTTTCTCTTTTTGTTAAATAGCAGTTGTGAACATGATCTCCTCCAGCGCCGTCAAGCACCTGTGCTGCGTTCTGTTTTTCTTCGCTTCTGTTGCACACTGCCAAGTAAAGACGAAAGAAAGTTTCAAGAAAGGTAATCACTGCTGTCCTCGCTCCGCGGCTCTGTACTCAACGGCGTTGAAGAATTGCTTATTTAACCCCTTGATGGATATGATAAGAGAACGGTATTCTAAGGCGTTATCATGTTTTTGCGTCTTTTCGTTGTGTTTCATGATAGCTCTGGGAGAACAGCTTGATAAGACCACGAAACAGCGCATTTTTCACCTACAGCGCCATGATCTGTGTGCACTGTGCTGTGGGCGTGCGTACGGGAAATCAAATGTCTGGCCCAATTAGCATGAATACTTGTTTATAGCGTCATAAATTTGCCTTCATTATCAGGGTTCGCTTCGACTACGTAAGCTTCCTGCTGAATAGATAACAGGGTGTTGACAGCCATAGGTGTTTTGACTGCACAACAAATAAATCACTGTCAGACCTGCTTGTGTACCTTTGGCTCATAGGTATCTCTAACACAGCAAAACCTGCTTATGGAATGGCAAATTATATTCATATGGTTTCTCTGGTTTTCTTAAATTATGTCTCATATATTTGACAACTATCCCAGAGAAATTCTGCACCCTGGACCATTGCGTGGAAACTTGAAATGTATTTAGATATGTGACATACCTCTCTGTGTGCACACCTCTCACCAACTACCCTCAATAATATATTGTGCATTGCTTTCACCTCATGACAGAAGTAGGCTTCAAATGACAGTGCTAGAGTGTAACGATACCATGCATGTGTCATCTGTTACTGCTGCTGCCTTGCCATGTCAAAGAAGCTTTGTGCCATTTAGATTTCACCATTGTGTTGAATCTGCATGATTTTTCAATGAAATAAGAAGGGCTGAAGTGCACATGGGCGTTTCTTTTGTGTTTGCTGTCACGCAAAAAAACATTATTTCTCAATGTGAGCACCTACGGGGACATAGCTGGATTATTCGGGGGAGGGGACATATTCATTCCACTGTAGATGTGTGCATGTTTATACATAAAAGCTTGTGGGGTACGAAACTTAATGTCTTCTCCCTGTCCTTTGTTGTGTGCACCCATGGAGTAAGGTCATTTAAGTGATGAGTCTACTTGAATGCAGGCTCACTCTTTTTATGCTAGGGATTGGCTTAGAGAATGCAGTTTGGTCACAACCACCTCGCCTTTTAATAGCACAAGGTATAGAGGGAATGCCACAAATCTTATAAGAACACAGTGAAGTGGAAGCCTCCATAATGATGTATATCGTGTAGGCAAAAATGGGGGAGGCTGTGAATGTTCAATAACACAATCGGATACCTGCCTACTGTGACTTACCATCAATGTCTAGAGTTAGCTTAGTCAGGTGTTACAGTGGCATGAAATTCAATTCTGGGAGTTCATTGTACAAGTATTCTGAAAGGGCAGCATCTTGAACAGGCTACATTGATGTGAAGAACAAATCGGTGACAACAAACCCAGTGATATCGATAGAGACAACAATGACTTTTAACATTGTTCATACTTACAATGAGTGCCTGAAACAGTAGTACAGCCTAATGCCTCTTTTTTTTTTTTATCGTTAGGCTTGCATCTGATGAAACTCTTTTTGTTGTCTGACATGGTAGTTTTAGGTGTTTGTTAACCTAGAACTGAGCTCACACAGTAAGAGAGTGGGGAGCAGAAAGTGAATGGTTTGTGTAACCATTCTATTTTTTTCTTTCTGAACATGGAGTACAACAAAAATGGGTGCTCTAAGTAGATTCAGAAGCGTAGATGTGTAGATAAGCTCTGTAATAGTTATATCTCATCAATATGGCCCAGTAAACATGTCCCAAAAATGGGACTGTTAAGCTGCACCGTTAGATTCATTAGCTTGTGTCTAACAAAGATACGAAGCCCTTGATCCATTCTCCTTTCGTTACTGTCCATCAAAGGGATATAACCTCTAGGGAAAAAAAAAAGGAAAGTATTTTGCCTGTTGTCAACAAAACCTCCTTGTGTATTATTCCCTTTGTAGGCCCTGAGAAACTGCTCAGTAATCCATGCAGTGGGAGGGAAACGTGCTCCGATTGTATCACATTTGACTCTGACTGTGGTTGGTGCACAAAAGAGGTGAGCGTTCTTGAATGGGACACATATATGCTGAACTCTTGCATGTTTTACTTCAGGCTGGGGCGTGGCGTGCTTACTCTGCAGCACACCATGGAAAGTCCATATTTTGTTTGTTGAGCACCGAAAAACTTCATTGTGCACATGTGCTCGTGTCATGATGTGTCTTGCACGTCATTGTGTTGTACTTGCAGCTTGATTTGTGTGAGTTGTAGCATTGTTACTGTATTTTTGTTTTTTGCTAATCTTTTTTAGGGTTACACAAGTGATGGAAAGCCCAGATGTGATACTCTCATCAACCTTGCTCAGTACTGCCCTAACGACTACTTTCATCCCAAGAACACCATGACTAAACTTGTGGCAAGTACATCTCTACAAAACTGTCCTGAATTTGTGCATTAAAGTTGTCATCGTGACACTAACACATTTCTTTCCTTCGTTCATTCTGCAAACAGGACAATGAACTGAGCAACAAAGGAGCAAGAGAAGGTGAAGCCATTCAAATCAAACCACAGGAAATTAGGCTCAGGTTAAAACCGAGTGAGTGCCATTTTATCACCCCATTATAATGCTTGTTATTTGAGGGGGCTAGTATGTTGTGTTGTTGAGGGTTTGATTTCCCACTTGTCACAGGTCTCCTTTTATTTATGTTTTCTTCCAAGGCTGTTTCTACGTACAGTAAAAGTTCACTAGTTTGACACTGATGGGACCGTGAAAAATTGTCGAAATATCAAATGTACTACAAAAAACGCGAAATTTTGCCCAGCATAATGTACCTTTATTTGCCAAAGAAGTCTAATCTTTGTCTGTTTACTTTGGGTGAATTTGAGCCTGTTTGTGCGGCGAGAATAGCTCTAATAGCTGTCAGATGCTCTGTGGCATACGCACCATGTATAACTCGCTCACAAAGGTCCTCCAGCATGGACAGCACCTCTGGGGCTTCTTTTACCTTGCGTTTCGGTGGTTGGTGCAGTTGGTCACAATCGTCACCTTCTGACGAATCGTCGTTGTTGGCACCTATCACATCCTTAATTATTTCTTCCTTGTTCAGCCACCCGGCAACTGCAACACTATCATCGATGGATGTGTCATTGGCGAGTAGCACGGCAGGAGGCAAGCCGTCATCGAAACAGATGTCTTCTGTGGTTGCTGTTGCATCAGCTGTTTCGATTGGCAGTTCATCTTGACAACCATGACCATGCGGTTGGCCTATGTGGCATTTTTTTTTTTCTTCAGCTGCACATTAGCATTGCTCTTGGCAGGGGCTTTTTTTTTTTCTTTTTTGCTCTCTTCTCACCGACTGGGCGAGCTCGCAGGCTATGACGTTAGGTTGAATTAACCCATGCGCGCTAAAATTTTACTGAATTAACGAGAATTTGGTTCCATAGACTCCTGTATATAATTGCAGGGACCATGCGCAGGTTGAATTAACAGACTTTCAGAATTAAATGGGGTTGAATTGAAAAGCTTTCACTGTATTACAGTCTCACTAGGGCCATTAGAAATGCTCTTTGGAAGTTGGCGAGGAAGGGGACTGCTTTAAACATTTTGCAGGCTAGAGTTTGTTGTTTGGCTCCCGTGTGTCATGCAAGTTCACATCTCATTGATTGACCACTGCACTATGCTGATGCACCGTGCTTGGAGACCGCAAGAAAGTAATACTACGACAAACGAAAGTTAAGTTGTAGAAAAGAAAATGTTAGATTACTGCGGTGTGTAATTATGAAGTTAGACAAAGACATGCAGTACTAATGTAGAAGTAAAAAATTTTCTTCTGTCAGAATGTGATTTACAGAATAATTGAACATTAAATAGCTTCATTTTCATGATAAAATGAGTAGAACAGATCCGTGTTCATGGATTACATACAGTAGTTGTCGGAAAAAGGAATGATGCACATGGTTACTGCACGTATTCTTGAGCTTGGTTTAATCTGGTGATATTCCTTTGAGCGGTGATCGAATACATGATCTACTAAAATGTCTTTAAGATGGCACCTATAGAGATGTCTATTTCGGGATCAGTTTTATGTACATACAGTCAAATCTTATTTTGACCCAGTTTCACCTATCATGAAGATAGCTTCCTATCCAAAAATCACTATAAACAAACATTTCTTTCACGGCATTAAAGCGAACACTAGTTTTTGTTAACTTTGTTATAACTAGGGGTGTGTGAATACTGAAATTGTTGAATACGAACTGGGTGTGAATCAGGCAAAAAAATACAGGCCTTGAATATCGAATGTACAGTTGACTCTCGTTACAATGGACCCTCATAATTTGGGAAAAAACGTCTGTCTTATCCGAAGTTCGTAATATCCATACATCGAACGGAAAGGGGGGGGGGGGGGGGGGGTTGTAAGGCCTGTGTGTTTATCATTGCTGACATCGCTCAGCTGCGTATTTAGTCCTTTTTGAATACCTGCCGCCGAATATAGACTCCATGGCACGGCTACAACCAACAATGGTAATTTATAACTGTAGCACATGTTCAACTTTCATCAGAAAATGCAACAGTACTAAGTGCAGGAAGGCCTGGTGGGTGGCTGCCGAACCCATGTAAACATTAGCGAGGCTCAGTCCAAAAGCTACTAATCTAACATCTTGCCGTCACAAAGCCGCTCATGTTACAAGCTGCCGGTCATGTTACAAAAAGAACTGGTTCCAGCTGGGGCTCGTTCTAACGATCGGCATCACAAATTCATTTTTTGCACGGACGCATTTCTGCCTCAGCTAATCGCAGACCGTTGCTAAGCTGAATTAGCACATGCATTCATACCAACGCACCTCGCACTTAGAAGCCTATTCATTACAACTTCTCAGTCGAACTCACCGGTATTTGGGCTGGGAGCTCAGGAATGCCTCACTACCATAGCGTTGGGTGCAATGCCTAACGACGCGATTGCAGAGAGAACGACGAACATCCAAGGTAGAAAAAAACAAACAAATGCTTTTTATTCACACCTAACTCGAAAAGAACTTCGTTATCAGTGACTGGGCGGCCCCCCTTAGGTCGCTTCATGGAGCCTAAAGTGCTTAGGGGGGTTCCCCCGACGCTTGTTTGCCGGCGATACCTTTGTTGTGCACGATGGACCTATATTCCCATTGCTTTGGCAACATCCGCCTGCTTTTCTCCGCGTGCAACTGCACTTACAATTTTCATTTTATCGCTGAGCGAAATTTGCTTCCGTTTTCTGGAGGCCATCATCTCAGCACTTGCTCTCGGTGCGGCACAACCATCCCCACGGAACACAATGACAAAATGGCATTCGTTATGCTCTCAGGCTGGCTTGGCTAGAGGCTCGGCTTGGCCAAATGAGCACTAATGTTGCCAGTCGCAGTTTAAAATTTTCGCTTAGAACGGCGGCGTGGCAAAGTATGTTGTCAGTTCGCGTCGAAATGGCAAAAGTCCGTTGTATGCGCAACTTTGGCAAAAAACTGCCATTAATTTTGTCCGCTGTAGCCGATAGTCCGTTGTAGCGGGGTCCGTTCAAAGTGAAGTTGGCTGCATTGATAAAATACATGGACCAAACCTGGGTTAAGATATGGTCCATTATATCCGAAAGTCTGTTGTACGCGGGTCCGCTATAAAGAGCGTAGACTGTATGTGTACTAATACAAGGTTGCAAAACAGGAGGTAACAGTAAGATTTGCTAATTTCAAAATAGATTAATGAAGTATGCTACAGCACATTGATGAGACTTATGAGAGCAAATTATCATTTGTAATGGCGCTCTTTGGTCAAGAATGGCCCTTGTGCCAATAAACGCTACATATCATCCTCATTGTGAAAGCAAATTACGTGATGAAGAAAAATCAACTGCTCAACATGTTCAGGAAGGAAACTCTCTCCGCATTGTCACAACATTTCCACCAGTGGAAAAAACTCACTTGGAACAGAGGTGGCAGGGGTGGCCAAGTACTTTTGAGTGAGCTTGCTACTATAGGTGTATATTCTCGCCTTTGGAGAGCATATACAGCAGCTCTAGCACGGGACCTCTGGTTGTGCTCTACCAACTCTAGTCGCAATAGCACTGTGGCGCCCATGGTGGCGCAAAAAGAAAAACGTTTTCGATGGCGGTGCAAAGTTTTCCATTATCTTGTGCCATCACGGCAGCGGCAAAACACCCACAACAAGGCTGTTTCTTAATTTTTACATGGCATGGAAGAAAGAAGAAATTCCGACTCTTTTGTCGAACAGCCCGTCTGATGCGCATGTCACGCGCATCTGTACAGTGACCTTGTATGGCGCGAGAATTGGCGCCGCATGTGGTTTTTATTATCAAAACGTAGTCGATGCCGCATATAGCCAGTCCTCCCGGCCTAGTTGCGTGCAGTGAGCCGACTGCCCGTGCCGTTACCACCACAGAGGTGCTTGTTGTACCGTGCATGCCTTCTTGCTGTCAGAGCGTTCTTCGTACTCGCTCCTTTCTTGACTGTACAAGACTGCTGCGAGTGTTGTGTTAGATCAGTGCTACGATGGCACGCTGCTTCCGTTTGGTCAAGTGAAGCGCCACGGTGCACTTTGCGTTTCCACAGTGGCACGAAACAGCAGCACTGTTTACATGCGACGCCGATCAGATGGGTAAAGATTTGTCATCGTGATGAATTGTCGGTCGGTACTGGTGTGGTTCCGGCCTTTTGTCACTGCTCTACAAATATTGAAAACTGGCCGAATGTTCCCGGCTTTGGCTGAATATTGGCCAATTTCGATATTCGGAATTACGAGCATGCATTTTCATCTCGAATACATTCCGAATGAGGGAAACTGTTTCATTCCGTAGTTCGAATCGCATATTTGCACACCCCTCATTAACTAATACTTTTAGTAGGCTACCATTAGTATGTGCTCAAGGTACTAGAATGTGAGCATGGCATCATTGGATATGTCTCATTTTAGCGTTGACACAGCAAAAGATCAGGTGCTTTTTATGTCTTTGAATTGAGGATTAGGCTGAAATATGGCCTTGACAGTTAGGAAACTTGGCATATATGGAGAGTGATTGATGCAGATCGCAAAAATGCTATTCTTCAAAAATTGATTTTTTGACAATATTTTTGATCTAAAGACCCATGTCTCCCCTTAAATACGTTTTTGTATATATCTCTTAGTGTCTTGTTGTGTTCATTTCCTTTTTTTTTTCATCTGAAGCCAGTTTCCACGCTTGATGTGTGTGTGCCTTTGCTCCTCTTGCATAAGCACTTGCAACAATGAAAGGCGGCTATGAGACTTGCGCAGCTTTACATTTTGCTGACCAAACTTATTGCATAGCCTCCACAGTATTGACTGCTACGTATAGAACAGACTATCAAAGGAAGTACAGTCCAGGCCTAAAGTGCATTCCAACAGAGAACTGTGCAGATGCAAGAGTTAACTTAGCACAGTACACCATTACTAACTTCACTGTAGCACACAAATGTTATGCTGCAAAGCATGCTGCATGAGGGAATGGGCCGTTTGTCACAGGACATGGCACATTTTGACAATTGATTACACCCGCAAATTTTACTAGTCGAACCTTGAATAGCTTGAATAGTTAAAGATGGGTGCAAATCAAATCAAACAGGAAATGTTATTTAAAAAATTCACAGCATATCCACGGAGTGAATGATGATGAGTAGGCGAAGCTCCGGAGGTTTATCGCAGATCGTGCCGAGTTCCGGATTAATTTAGTTAACGCGCATGCTACGAATTCTTATGGTTCAACTACACACAAGTGAAATCTCCCACCGGCACTTCACTGCAAGTCAAGATCCAGTGCCTATATATATATATATGGGTGGCCGGTGAACGGTTCTCCAGTGCGAGCAGTCGGTACTTTTCAATCAAGAAACTCACTAGAAGATGCTGCCTGCGCCAACGTTGTCTCTCGCGGGTGAGGGCGCGTTCTCCTTCTTTGCGAGCTGGTAGAGCGTTCATCAAAGAAAGAGCGTTTCCATAGTCAACGCGCGCCTTTCGCTCGCTCTCTCTCTCTGTCTCTTTCTCTCTCTCACAAGACAGCAGATGGAAGAGTGAGAGAGCTCGCGTGCCTCCCGGCACGCGCCGAGGGCACGCTTCCCACATGCGCCCACCTAGAAGCGCGTTCCTAGTAGGTAACGCGCTACTACAACGGATGGACAGACCCAAACCTTAAGGAGCTTCACCCCTAAAACTGTTTGAAAGCTTGAATATTCACAACCTCTCGCCAGTAAGCTTTCAAGTGTACTTTGTTGTTCATTAACTATGGTACCCACTTCTTACAGGCTGCAAAGTCCTTGTGATGACTGTGTTGCCCCTTATGGCTTCAAGAATCACATGCCACTGGACATCCAGACTAGCCTGTTCAAGGAGCAGGTGGCCGGCGCCAAGGTCTCTGGGAATCTCGATGCTCCTGAAGGCGGGTTCGACGCCATAATGCAAGCCGTCGTCTGCCACGTGAGCTTTTGTGTTGGTTTTCTCGTGGGCATGTGTTCGTGATGATATGCACGCAGTTTCCCACAAACATTATTAAAAGGAACTCTTGATGCTACTTGAATTCAAGTATGTGCAACTCATTAAAACATAGACATAAAAGAAACACAGTAATAATAACGAACTAGCACAGATGATACTGTCTAAGAGAGCTGCGAGTGTGGCATTTTAGTGAGCATCTTAATGAGCAAACAGACAATGAAGCCTAGGAAAGCATAGGGGAAGTTACTTGTGTTATTGTAATTGTGAAGAAAGTAGAAAGGAATTAAAGTGGACGAAAAGACAAACCTGCCTTCAGTGGGAACCGAACCCACGACCCTCGAATGTGACCCTCGGATGTCGCGTCTGATGCTCTACCAACTGAGCTACGAAGGCGGTCGACCCCCCGTCCACTTTATTGTTTATTTATGTGCGTATTATCCTGGGAGTGTTAGGCAGCGCCACCCGTGGCCAAGGCGGCGTGTGTGGAACACACTTTGTTGCCAGGAGGCGTCACATAGAACGTGAACTTAGATGAGATGGCTGCTGCCCAATAAGCCTAGGATAATACGTACATAAATACGCAATAAAGTGGACGGGGGGTCGACCGCCTTCGTAGCTCAGTTGGTAGAGCATTGGACACGACATCCGAGGGTCGTGGGTTCGGTTCCCACCGAAGGCAGGTTTGTCTTTTCGTCCACTTTAATTCCTTTCTACTTTCTTCACAATTACAATACCACAAGTAACTTCCCCTGTGCTTTCCTAGGCTTCATTGTCTGTTTGCTCATTAAGTTGTTTCTAACAAATAAAGAACAAGCCCTTGACCCCTTCCCTTTTGTTATTTCATAGCTTGGGCCTCGTTGCGGCAGACTTGGTGCCTTAGGTAGTATGCGAGGGCTTATTGGGCAGCAGCCATCTCATCTAAGTTCACGTTCTACACGACGCCTCCTGGCAACAAAGTGTGTTCCACACACGCCGCCTTGGCCACGAGTGGCGCTGCCTAACACTCCCAGGGTAATACGTACATAATTACACAATAAAGTGGACGGGGGGTTGACCGCCTTCGTAGCTCAGTTGGTAGAGCATCGGACGCGACATCCGAGGGTCGTGGGTTCGGTTCCCACCCAAGGCAGGTTTGTCTTTTCGTCCACTTTAATTCCTTTCTACTTGCTTCACAATTACAATACCACAAGTAACTTCCCATATGCTTTCCTAGGCTTCATTGTCTGCTTGCTCATTAAGTTGTTTCTAACAAATAAAGAACAAGCCCTTGACCCCTTCCCTTTTGTTATTTCATAGCTTGGGCCTCGTTGCGGCAGACTTGGTGCCTTAGGTAGCATGCGAGGGCTTATTGGGCAGCAGCCATCTCATCTAAGTTCACGTTCTACGTGACGCCTCCTGGCAACAAAGTGTGTTCCACACACGCCGCCTTGGCCACGAGTGGCGCTGCCTAACACTCCCAGGGTAATACGTACATAATTACACAATAAAGTGGACGGGGGGTTGACCGCCTTCGTAGCTCAGTTGGTAGAGCATCGGACGCGACATCCGAGGGTCGTGGGTTCGGTTCCCACCAAAGGCAGGTTTGTCTTTTCGTCCACTTTAATTCCTTTCTACTTTCTTCACAATTACAATACCACAAGTAACTTCCCCTGTGCTTTCCTAGGCTTCATTGTCTGTTTGCTCATTAAGTTGTTTCTAACAAATAAAGAACAAGCCCTTGACCCCTTCCCTTTTGTTATTTCATAGCTTGGGCCTCGTTGCGGCAGACTTGGTGCCTTAGGTAGTATGCGAGGGCTTATTGGGCAGCAGCCATCTCATCTAAGTTCACGTTCTACGTGACGCCTCCTGGCAACAAAGTGTGTTCCACACACGCCGCCTTGGCCACGAGTG
Source organism: Hyalomma asiaticum (assembly GCA_013339685.2). NCBI lineage: Eukaryota > Metazoa > Arthropoda > Arachnida > Ixodida > Ixodidae > Hyalomma > Hyalomma asiaticum. Next base: position 104,217,861 of record CM023482.1, read on the forward strand.
GCGCTGCCTAACACTCCCAGGGTAATACGTACATAATTACACAATAAAGTGGACGGGGGGTTGACCGCCTTCGTAGCTCAGTTGGTAGAGCATCGGACGCGACATCCGAGGGTCGTGGGTTCGGTTCCCACCGAAGGCAGGTTTGTCTTTTCGTCCACTTTAATTCCTTTCTACTTTCTTCACAATTACAATACCACAAGTAACTTCCCCTGTGCTTTCCTAGGCTTCATTGTCTGTTTGCTCATTAAGTTGTTTCTAACAAATAAAGAACAAGCCCTTGACCCCTTCCCTTTTGTTATTTCATAGCTTGGGCCTCGTTGCGGCAGACTTGGTGCCTTAGGTAGTATGCGAGGGCTTATTGGGCAGCAGCCATCTCATCTAAGTTCACGTTCTACGTGACGCCTCCTGGCAACAAAGTGTGTTCCACACACGCCGCCTTGGCCACGAGTGGCGCTGCCTAACACTCCCAGGGTAATACGTACATAATTACACAATAAAGTGGACGGGGGGTTGACCGCCTTCGTAGCTCAGTTGGTAGAGCATCGGACGCGACATCCGAGGGTCGTGGGTTCGGTTCCCACCGAAGGCAGGTTTGTCTTTTCGTCCACTTTAATTCCTTTCTACTTGCTTCACAATTACAATACCACAAGTAACTTCCCATATGCTTTCCTAGGCTTCATTGTCTGCTTGCTCATTAAGTTGTTTCTAACAAATAAAGAACGAGCCCTTGAACCCTTCCCTTTCGTTGTTTTAGTGAGCATGTATCATAGCGCTGTAGTGTTGCATTTTTAAGAGGGCCACCAAAAACGTGATGTGTGAGATGTGACGTCTGACAACTGATTGTTTCAACCTGGGAAGTTTTTCAGCATGCAAACTTCATGCAAAGTAGGGTGCCATGACAAAGTGCACACTACAGCAACCATTTTGTCGGTCGGACAGTAGCCATATAAAAACTTGGTGAATGTTATGCCAGACCTGCCAAGTTTTACGATTTTATCGTAAAGTGCCCGATTTTCAGCACATCTTTACGAGTATCGTAATGATAGCTGCATTTTTACGATTTCTCATGTTTCGTGACGAAAACTTCGCAATATAAACATTGCTACCTACAATCAACTCCACCTTTGGCCTTTTCATGAAATTGTGTTGGAAGAATTACCCGCTGAAGTAGCTAAGGAAGAACGGATCGATGAACAGTGGCGGGCGGTCTCTGCTTTTCGAGAAGTCGATGGTAGTTTGAAGTATGTAAACTTTCAAAATTTATGTTGGGCGTCTTGACACTCCCGCTGAGTGTGAAAGAATCTTCAGCGAAGTCAAAAAGGTACACACGCAGTTTCGTGCCTCCAATGTCTAAAGAGACTTTGGAGCAGTTGTTTGTCGCAAGATGTGCGCAGTCTCACTCAGGGAAGTGCCACGAACAGGTCTTTGATAAAGACTTTCTGATGAAGGCCAAGGCTGCAACGGCCTCTGTGCTATCCTGGCCTTCCACTTCAAAGATGTCAGGACATTTTGGGCCTGTTTTGTGATATGTTTATGTATTTCGTAAAGCTAAGCGAGTTTCTGAGAAATAAAACGGTATCTTAGTATTTTTATATGCAATTTTAGTATTTCTTGGCAACTTCTGTAGTACTTTGAGAAGTGTGGGGTTGGCAGGTTTGTTATGCACAGATAGTGTGTGGGCATCTTCTTCCTTTAAAAAGTAGATGGCTGCAGAAAGCTTTGTCCAAACCAACATGTCCGTGTCACGCTGCGCTGCGTCACATGCCAGTCATTGTGACCATTCTAAGTGTTAACATCTAACAGTAGGCGCTGACACAATGTTTGGATGTAACATGACAGTTGCAGAAAACAGGAAGCTAACACATGAACCAGTGGGAATTATATGAGTCTCTAGTTTCAGAGCTTTATGACAGAAAAAATGGAAAGAACATCAATATACCAATGAGGTTTCATTGTGTTGTATGGTTGAGTAGGTGGACTTTGGTAAACTTGGCCCTTTTGGTATCTATTGGTTTTGAGAATTAACAAGTTGATCATTCTTTAGCGCGAAGCCTATTTCATCTACTTCTTGTGGTTGTGGCAGATTTTCTTTCATTATTTATTTTTCTGTAATTAGTTTTATTAAACATGGGCTTTTTGAATTAGCCAAACAGGGAGTCGCTTTCTTCTGTGGGATTGATGAAATGCACTCAAACCAAGCAAGGTTTCCAGAGAGACATGCTTTTGAGCATCAACTTAATAATCTCGCAGCTCTCATTCTAGAGCAGCCATAGTACAGTTAAACCTTGATATAACGAACTTCGATATAATGAAGTACCTGGCTTTCTACAGTGTTATGTTCATAGAACAACATGTATTTTTTATGTACGTACAACGAAGTATTCTTATCTGTGGTTTCGATATAACAGAGTTTCAATGCTGCTGCAGAGGACCACTAAGTTGATAACTTGAAACTTCTGCCGGTGACAGTTGTCAGACTGGAGAGTTTCATCTGGTTTTTTTTGGAAATGGTGTTTTTGAAATTGCGCGCCGCACCATGGCTGCACTGGAGAGGTGTGCATGGGCTGCCTTTCCAGTATTGGCCTCGAGATCGAACACATTCGGAGCCTAGCGGCGAGTGGGCAAAGCTCCCAAGTGTAGATAGCTCCTTGCATTGTCTGTTAACCACTGCGCTTTTACATGCGCGCGTACATCACACATATCCTGCAATATGCTTGTTCCCTGAGCCGGTGCAGTATTGCTTGCTTTTATGTATTCTTATCCAAGCATAAAAGTATTAGTTACAACGTTAGTTGGCATTGCGCTGCAGTTTTGCTCTTTCTTAAATTCACTGAGCGCCTGTGTCTTGAAGAGCGTGCTATGTCATCGTCACACCTCCGATTCAGCACAGCTATTTCACTTTGGATGCTGCTGTGCATTTCAGGTATACGGCTAAGTGCACTTAACGTCCTTCTGAATAAGTCAAGCGGAAATTACCGTGCAAATGCAGTACTGCAGCGATATCGGCTTGCGATATGCGATTGTGAGCATGACGGAAAATAGCAAACGTTTTTCGTTTGAAGAACACATCCTTTTTTATTTTATGTGCATAAAAAATAAACCTTTTCTTGTCATGGTCACGCAAGTAATCATGCGAAGAGAGCGATGCGTTTGAGTACAGCAGAGACCATTTATAACGTAACCACTTATAGTGCAGGACCGGCTATAATACGGTTTTTTTCTGACCCCCGTTTACCCTCCCATATAACTCAATGTATAGGCATACCGCTTATTGTGCAGCTGCGTGAGATGAAAGACTGGTTATAATGCGGTTGCCGGGAAATCAGCAGACAAGTGAGGTAGCGAGCAGGCCTCACAATGGAGGTGCCCTGCCCGAGAAGAGCGCAACGAATCGCCATGGAGGAGGAAAAAGCGCGGAATGAATGAATAAAGAGCGGAGGGAAGAAGAAGAAAAAAGGCCACGGCAGCAGCGCGTCGTGGGCATGCCCTGTGAGGATAGGATTGCCAAAGCGACGGAGAATGCTGCTGCGGCCGTTTGTCAGCTCCTAACGCGCGCTCCACACGGAACGCGCGCCCGCGATTGCATAATGTCCGCGTTACCGGTGTTTGTCGCCAGTCTTTTTTTAACCATTTCACGCGCACCGCCCTTGAATCACCCCGCAAGCGCGATTTCTTGTGCACCTGATCCCTGTGTTGTCAAGGGCAAGCTCCCCGTGCGGCGCGCCGCCCACGACGCCACAAACTAAGGCCTAACGAGCGCTACCTTTTCGGTGCTGGCTGCAGATAGGGTGCCGCGGGCGACTGTGGTTCATGGCGGCCGCGTTTAAAACACGGACGAATCACTTGGACAACGGAAGCGAAGGCATGGATGGCAGGTGCACCACTCGAACTGGTGGTTTGCGATCGCTACATTTTTGTCATCGCTGCATGCGTCAGAGAAAACGAAGGATAGCGCGTACAGTGATTGGTTCCCGTTTCTGCGCAGTCCAGTTCCGCGGGAAGTCTGCACTTTCCTTTTCTTTTTCTTTTTTTGCACAGCGCGGCTGCGGACTTAAATCTTTGAAATAGTAATTTTTTTAAGCGGGTGAAAGCAGCCCGGTCGCGTGCTTCGAATGTCTAACACGCGCCGCTGCCTGTTCGACAGTTTTTACACACGTGTAGACTTTGAAAAATGTTGTTTTGGTTATAGTGCGGGTATTCACGATTCCAACGACTTACGTTATAAGCGGTCTATGCTGTATTAAAATGTTTACTTAATATAGGCGTGTGTCAAATAGCATGATGTTACTCAAGCGGCGCACACAGTCACGTTACTTGACTAACTGGGCCAGTTAAAGGCCTTGCAAGCCTTTCATGGAACGTGACATGCAAGGCATTTAAACGCAAGTATGTGTGTAAGTGATACTGCAGAGTACACAAGCTGCTACTTCAACTCAATGCGCAGTAACAGCCCTTTTTTTATTGTTGTTGCCAATAGAGAAAAATAAGTCAGAACTCAATACTGAACCCTTTCAGTCGCATAACAGCAATGTGAACATTGTAGACAATAGAGAACTTAAGTATGGTGAAAGAAAAATAGATTGAGAAAACCGCTGAGGAAGTCAGACTGTGAGGCTGGGTGATGTCAGTGCCCCGTTGAATGGCATATCACGCTTCCTTCATGTGCAGTAAAAATGTTTTGCGTGATTACTGCACTGAAGTGAGATTGAAGGACACATGTATTACCATTTGACTGCAAACAATGCTTTTATTTAGCTAACAACTGCCTCAGACCACTCATAACAGAGCGCCGCTGTGTACATTTCAATGCGTGCTGGCGAATGCCTATCCACACATGCAGTGATAGTGCTGCCATCTACATGTCGATCTCGAGGCCATTAGCCTTGACCGCGCAACAAAGTGACTGCCAGCGCAGAGTGTCGCCTCTTTCGTGATGGGGGGTAAGGGAGCACCAGAATGCTCACCTCCTCATCACTAAAATGGGTGATCAAAGAGCTGTGTGAGAACGGCCTCTCGCTTCGTATTGCATGCCTTGATTTAGTATTTTGCGTTGCTCGTGCCATTGTGCAGTGCCCGATTTAAGCACGTCTAGCCACAGAAGTGGCAGTACTAAACTAGCGGTCTTTTAGTTATCTTTTAAAAGATTGCAGTCATTCAGTAAATGGATGTCACTGACAACACTTGCATCTTGGCAGCAATCCCAATTGGCGAGATAAAAGGTATCACTGCTTGTTTCTGGAACCACTAGCTATCATCTTTTCTTCTGGATAGCAAAAGGTGCGGTGAACATAACATCTGCATTGCCCTTTTGATCTGGGAAGGACCTGAGGTGTTGATAACAAGTTGTGATGGCAGAATGGATGTGGTATTGTTGCTGATCGCTTGTTACCACAGTATGTTCTATAATTCTTTTCTTTGGGCTCTACGCGTGATGTACAACTGCTATGACAAGTGTTGCAATGGCATGTTATCAAGTTGTCATTGGATTTCTGGTGCAGCAAAATTGCTTTATAAATGCTATAAAAAAAATTGTTTTTTTTTCTCACTACCGTTATTAGAACATCCTCATGGCTTTTCCATGTAAATGAGAATCCTTCGGTGACAACACAAAGCATAAAAGACCAAATATAACGAAGTAAACATCAATAACCAGTTTTTTTGCTGACTTCATTATATAGAAGTGTAACTTAGTAACATGGTATCAAAGCTTTAGTTTGAGCTAGTTGGTCGCATATACTTGTGCAGATATGTAGGCATGGAGAAGACGAAGAAAACTCTTCACAGGATGGGTGTATGTCTTGTCTACAACAGCTGCAGGGCAAAGGCCTCTTCTGTAGATCATCATCGATCCCGGTCCTATGCGAACTGTAACCATGTTATCCCTGCTTAGTTCTTGACCTGATCTGCTCATCTGACATTCTGCTGCCCCCTTCCACACCTGCCTTCTCTAGTGATCCACTCTGTTACCCTGTATTTCCTCAATACTGTTTTTTTGTGTTTGTTGTCTTTGTGCAAAGATATCACAGGCAGTATAGTTGGTTTGACTGAAATTTTAGCCATGCAAGAGATACTGATGTGTCCTGCTTGGTGAAATATGAAGAGCTGGTTTCTTGTGTTGGTATTTTCAGAAAAGTCAGGAGTGCAGTGAGAATGATATGTGTAACGTTCGAGGTTTCATGCATTTTGACGCTTCTGATTGCTTTGCAGAAGGAGATTGGCTGGAGAGAAAAGGCGCGCAGACTTCTTCTCTTCTCCACAGACAGCGGCTTCCATTACGCAGGTGACGGCAAGGTGAGGATTAAAATTGAAACATCATGGGTGTGCACTTGGCAGTGTAGGAGCAAAACTGAAAACTGAGGCACAATTGTTCTCTCTAAGTTTAATTTTCACTTAGTACTGTTGCAGCTGGGTGTACGATTTGTGGCTTAAGAGAAAGCTGTATATCAGGGCTGTTAAGCTTCATTGTAACAAACTTCACTACAACTGAATTCTCGGTATAACAAAGTATTGTCTCTTCTTTACCTTAGTGTCTGTAGAACAATACGTATTTTTAGCCTCAATATAAAGAAGCCTGTTTATCCACAATTTCAATGTAATGAAGATTTACTGCTGCTGAAATCTAGACCAAGGCAAGACAATTTATTGTATGCTGGGGCCAACAGTGAAATTTTGCATTTAAATATGGTTCTTGTGGATGCACTTATGAAATCTTGCACTGCATGCTGGAAAGCAGCTGCAGAAGTGGAGGAGCCTCTTTCGTGGTAATGTCTGTGGGGTCTGAGAGTGTACCGGCTCCCCAGCGAGTACACGTAGTCCTTACATAACTGCGTTTGCATTCATCGTTCATCATGAACTGGCAACTGTTTGTGCATCTACATAATTTTATATTTTCTGTGGAGTTACTTTTGTGAAGAGCCTTTTTCTATGTCGTTCATTTTTTTATTATTTAATTCTACTCGAACACTGTTAGATAACTGAGGCATTGTGAAGGATTTACACTGTGTTTTATCCACTTATGGTGCCCACATATATAAGAAGCCAAATGCAAGTTTGGTTTCTGATAAGGCAGTCATACAGCAGTCATAAATCAGCTGTGAGGGGCAAAGAAAAATTCCCCAGTTTCACCAGAATGGTAAGTAATTATTTTGATAGCAACACAGTGAAATACTGTAGGAAGTAATGCAAGGTAAGTTCTTAGGGACAATGTGTGACAGCTTTGTTCTCAACTGCTGTATTCTGTCTGGTGGCTGACCTGTAGCATGCCTTGTACACAGCTGCACGTTGTGCTACTTGTGGCCACGCATGCAAGTGCGTTTCCTTCAGCACGACCGTTTCGTGAAGCTAGACGAAACGCAACATGCGGGGAGCGATAATCAGTGCGTGCTGCTTTACACTTACTGAGCGCTTCGTCTATAGGAGGAGGTGCTGCGCGAGAGCTTGTGGTAAGAGCTTTGCATCATCTTGTGATGAAGGCCTGAATTAGCCACCGTCACAGAAGGTAGCTCAGAGAAGGTTGCCAAATAGTATATATAAAATGCGCACCACTTGCACTACCGGCAAGGCTCCTCCATGGCCTATTTGTCAGAGGCACTCACCTTAGCGCTCGCGTGGAAACCGAGCGATCATGGACATGAATCACTGTTCAGGTGCTGCGTGAAAATTCTTTAAAAATTATTCTTATTTGAGATTTTCATTATGTATATCGGGGACCATGATGGTGACTATTGCAGTAAAGAGGGAAAAGACAGGGAGATTGACTAGGGGAATTAATGTGAGTACCGTATTTACTCGCATAATTTGCACACTTTTTTTTCGCGATTTTAGAGCTCCGAGGAGGGGGTGCGCAAATTATGCAGAGATTTCGCGAACACATTCGAAATAACGTGTAATGTAACACGCACGGTATGTGGTAACTCTTTTGGATACGATCTCACGTAACACATCAAAACGCTGGTGTAAGAGACTACGGCTGCTCCAGGAACGCTTTTCGCAGTCTCTTTGCATTGAGAGCGCAGCACGTAGAAGGGTTTTTGAGCCGCCTGCTGATGACTGCCGAGATAGCGCGCGCGCCAGCGCTATCTCGGCAGACGAGCGACCCCCCCCCCATTGCGTCTTTTCATGCTGTGGGAATGTTGACATCCCCTGATGACTTTCTATCGCGTGGCGCTCACGTTTCCTCAAAGCTCCTCTAAGGTGGCTTTCCCGCGGGGCACGAGACGTGATGTCATCGTCATGCGCACCACTGCGCTGAGGATGGCGCTGGTCTTCCTGCGGTAGCACTACCTGGCGGCGAGGATTCGCGGGTCCGCGAACTGCGAACGATCCTTGCTCTCTTGGCCTTGGGACGTCGTCGTGCGTGGTCGACGCTCATGCGCGCAGTGGCGATGAGCTCCGCTGGGACGATTCCGCGGATGCCTCTCCCGATCGCCGAATTAGCCTCTGTTCGCGCGACTTATCTCGCGAGCAATATAGGCCTACTGTACCAGCATGGGCGAACACTGCTCGCTCGGTATCCTGCTGCGGTGAGTCGAATGTAATCGATTACGCGCGGGGTACTGCATTAGCAGCCTCTGTTCGCGCGACTTATCTCGCGAGCAATATAGGCCTACTGTTCCAGCATGGGCGAACACTGCTCGCTCGGTATCCTGCTGCGGTGAGTCGAATGTAATCGATTACGCGCGGGGTACTGCATTAGCAGCCTCTGTTCGCGCGACTTATCTCGCGAGCAATATAGGCCTACTGTTCCAGCATGGGCGAACACTGCTCGCTCGGTATCCTGCTGCGGTGAGTCGAATGTAATCGATTACGCGCGGGGTACTGCATTAGCATGCCTGGTTTGTATAGTTCGGCTAGCGTGCTTACTACGTGTAGAAGGTGCAAATAAATGCCCTACTGTTGGTTTGCACTGCGGTGAAAAGTGCGTCCTTTGTTCCTCGAGCGTGGGAGAACCCCGTGGCCACCCCCACTATGCTCATTAAAGACGGGCAGGGCGTTACCTTTCCGCTTCGACGGCAGGCATCTCGATTGGGGTGATGTTATCGCATGCGCCCTCCGAGCGACGGATATGGGCCGGGCTCGTTTGATTCAGCCGTTTTAGCTCCTATGCTTTTTCTTCTTTTTATCAATGATTTGCCAACAACTGTAATGTAACAGTAAGAATGTTTGCAGATGAGTGCATCATTTATAATGGAATAACCTGCCGTGAAGACCAGATTATCCTGAACAAAGCCCTTGAACATATAATGCAATGGTGTCATACATGGCAGATGGTGACTAACACAGAAAAAACAGTTTCTATGACAGTGTCGAATAAAAAAGCACCCATGAACTTCCCGTATTGTTTAGAAGGGAAGATGTTAAAGAAAGTAGAAGAGTATAAATATTTAGGTGTCATAATTTCATCCGACCTCAAATGGGACAAGCAGCTAACATGTGCTGTAAACAAAGCACTGGCAGCTTTGTATTCATTAAAACGCTCTCTTAGATGCGCGTCTAGATACTAAACGCCTAGCATACATGTCACTCGTTCACCCAATATTGGAGTATGCAATAGTATGTTGGTTTCCCTTCCGTAAACAGTACATAGCAAAACTGGAGAGTGTACAGAGGAAAGCACTTAGAAGTATCGCCGTCATGACTCTCTGACTGAACTATTAAAGCAAGCTATACTCCCCACAATAGAAAATCGAGCCAGACTTCTTCGTCTTAAGTTTCTTTTCCTTCTTCTTAATGGCAGCATGAAGATTAATGCGAGTAATTATTTACTACACTCGGACACAACCAGTTCCCGAACTAAACACACCAAGCACCTAGCTGAATACAGATTTCACAGCGATATCTTCAGGTACTCCTCCTTTCCGCAAGCAATCCGAGATTGGAACGGTTTGCCCAATGATGCTCTCATGTGCACTTCACTCGAATCTTTTATCGCTGAGTTATCTGACTATTCTTCGTAGGTATCAGCTTGACAGCAATCTGTTTTCACTTCTCAGTGTCTTGTTTACAGTATCTTGTTTTCTTGCACTGTTTTTTTTTTTGTTGAATATTGTGCAAAGTGACTGTGTATTTATCTATTTATTTATATTTCTTTATTTTGATTGTCTACTGTAGTGATTGTACAGTTTCTTTTATTGCTTTTCTTCTAGTATTTGTACAGTTTGCTCTGGATAGTATATGTTTTGTCCGGTTCAAGTGAACCTGGGTACGCGCCTTATTGAATTTTTTTTTTTTGCTTTTGAATATGTGTATCATCCCCTTTCCTGCAACAGCCTCAAATGTGAGGCTAGCAGTACGCTTCAAATAAAATAAAAAATAAAATCTCTGCTTCAGTCGTTTTCGTCGCCCCTACTCGTGTGCTTTTATTCTAGCGACCGTACTTTGGCTCCGAGGGCCTCTGGAGAAAAAAATCGGAAACAGGGACATCGCACTTGCAGCCCCTTTCGTGTATGACTGCGCTCGCCTGCGCAGCGAGGGGCGCGGCCGAATGGCTGTCCAAACTCTGTCAGTGCGCGCGCGCCGGTGAGCTGGCTCGGGCGGGACGGGGAGCGCAAAATATGCGAGTAAACTTTTTTTTGTAAAGCTGGCTAAATGTCAGGGGTGCGCAAATTATGCGGGTAAATACGGTAATATAGGCGGCTGTTTGGTGTCTGTGACAAGTGCTTCTGAAGGCTTTGCAGTTCTGTGTGTGCTTTTCTTAAATGCTTTTCTGACCATCTAGATTGTCGGGAGTCCAGTACTTCAGTTGTGCATTTGTGTTGTCGTTTAGCTTGGGGGCATTGTGAAGCCCAACGATGGCCAGTGCCACTTGGAAAGAGGCGAATACACCCAGAGCGTGCACCAGGACTACCCATCACTCAGCCAGATTAACGCCAAGATCCAGGAGCACAAGGTGAACATCATCTTCGCTGTCACGGCTGACCAGATCAGCGTCTACGAGAAACTGGGCAACCAGCTCGAAGGGTGCAGCAGTGGCCGCCTGGAGAACGACTCCTCCAACGTAGTCCAACTTGTGCGGGAGCAGTACGATGTGAGTCGCGGTTTTATCGTGCTGTGGTATTTCAGCAGAGGTTTTCTGTTCTGTAATTAGGGCACTGAAAAAGAAGTGTTTGAAGAGAGGAATTCATCTGGCTGCAAGAGTGTGCATGGGTGGCGCAGTAATGTCAGAGCCAGGTGGGAAGGAAAGGCGGGTTTCATCGCAGTGCAACTGAGAGTGTGTCTAGCGCGCTTAGCATGTGGTTTAAATGCTCATCTGTTGATTTGGCATGTGAAGACAGTGGTATTGTCTTGTATATTGCAAGCTTTCCTGGATTTAATTCAAGAATGTTAAGAAACTAGAAGAGACAAGTATTCTAGTGCATGTTTTTATGGAATTGCGACTTAGTTACCTGCCATGCTGCTCTTGGAATGAGCTATGAGCAGTTGTCCCATAGCAGAGGGCACATAGCAATAAATGGGCGCTATATGGCCTTCAAGCGATGAACCATATGGAGGCTGCACTGTGCATGCTTTGCATTCTCTATGAGTAGACTCTCATGGCGTAGGACCATGCAACTCCGTGACCATATAGGGACACCTGAACGAGCACTGTTTCGCAACAGGGTAGCCAGCCGGTCTCAGCACTGGCTAACATCCCTGTCTTTCCTCCTTTCCTCTTCCTCCTCCTCCACTGTTTCACACGAATAATTCTCGTTCTGGGGTGTAAAGATTACCCGTAGTGTGAGTGAATGAACCTTTCCTGATTGTAATGACGATAGCAGTAGAGCAACAATTTTGTTACAAGGACAGCTGAAGCACCACTTTGCACCATTTTCTTTTGCTACAGAAAATCTCCTCCAAGGTGGAAATCAAGGACAATGTCACCAGCAGCCACATCCAGATCAGCTACACATCCAGCTGTCTCGGGTAATTTATCTTTGGCTAGTGTGTGTGGCAGTTGGTGGACAGGAGACTGTGTGGTCTTCTTGTGGGCATTATGTTTTTCCTCTTTTCATCTTGAATGTGCACATATAATACTGGCCTCAAGAATGCAGGTATCGTCTCATCTAGAGGCTTCTTGTAGCCTACCTCACAAACCGAGCAAGTGTTTAATCCCAGAACAACCATCCTTTTTAAAGAGAAATCATGAATTCATACCATACATTTCTTCTCTGCTGCAATCTTGCATAATCCCAAGCATTTTATTGCCACACTTTATATGCTGCCAGATTGTCTGATCCGGGAATAGAGGCAACTGCCAAACACAGCGCTGCAAGTAGTTGTATAAATAAATCAATGTTTATTCACTTAGGTGGAGTCCAGTATTTATTTTAAAGTAAATGGTTGGCTTTTGAGCTACTGTCATCTGCTGTGAGCATACATTCTTCAAATTTTTCTGCTCAATTGTTCAACTTTTGTTGTTGATATCATGAACTAAAGGTGCTTCCTGCACCACCACAGATCAAATAGAGTTCATTTGGACTACTGCCATTGAAATCCAACAGCATTAAAATGTCCAGTTTGACAGGGGTATTAGTTTATGTTCTCCACTGAGCCGGTGGGTTTGTGCAGTCCGATTATCACTTGTGTATAGTCACTAAGTCCAGATGCACGGATCAGTGTATATGCAGATATTGTGCGCAAAGTCCCTTGAAGTTGGTAGTGACGTCGCAGCGATGCCTGAATAAACTCAGAAAGAGGTCGGCAACCCTGCACATAGAAATTTTACTTTGTCATGTCAACCTCATAGGTGGCTCAGCATGCTCATTCAGGGAATGGTTTGGGGGAATGGGTTAAACTAAAAGCTGAATTCGCATCATGGCTTACTGTGTCATGTTCTCATGTGGTGTATTTGTGCCCCTATAGAGACAAGAAGGAAAAGACAAATGTATGCAAAGGTCTCAAAGTGGGCGACAATGTGAGTAAATTGCTGTGGACTTGTTACTTTGGCTGTTTTGATGCAACATTAAGGACTGATAATAGTGCACCGCTAGGTTATGTGTTCTTAAAAACCTCTTTTGAAACTGCACCATCATGACATGTAAGAGAGATATACTGCATAACTTTCAAGTGATGCTGTCTCATCTAAGCAGTAAACTCTTCCAGATTTTGCGAAGTCACATTAAGGTGTGCATTTAATACATGCAGCTCCAACAGAAAGTTGAAATACAGTAATGCAAAACTTGTGTAATATAGCACGGCAGTGCTGCCTTGTGCTGCCTATCGCTTTTCGCTGTCTTCGTCTTAAGGGTGAAGATGATGTAGTATAATTCTCAATAAAGAAATATCGACGAAAGTTGCATTCACAGAGATTTACAACATGTATTGAAACATATTTTTAAGCCATCACAGCCTCTAGGTCAGAATGTCATATTCCCACATGTGTGTACTTTGTGTCGTAGTTGTCTGTTTGGGCACATACTGGACAATTATTTGTAATTTGGCTGTTTCGGAACACATTTTGGCAGTGCTGTTGAGAATTCCATGGGTGCTTTAAAAATCTTTTCTGGAGCAAACTTTTAGAGTGGTTTAGGGGGTGAATGTTTCAGATTTGTGGTTAAAGACGTACCTGCCAACTCTCCTGGATTGCCTAGAAGACTTCCAGATTTTGAACATTTCTCCTGGTTGTATGGGCAACAGGAAGATCTCCCAGAAATTGAGTTGTGCCCAGCTTCTATTTGCAACCAGTGCTTTGTCTGGCCACATGGACAAAATTGTGCGACCATATGGTAAAACAAGTTCAACTCTGTTCAATACACTCCTCCACACTAATCTATCCCACAAGTTATCTCGCCTTCAAAATTTTATGTCAGTTCTGCTTTAAGTGGAGACCACAGCATGTGAAAGGGTATATTATAGGTGCCGTCTACCGATGTCTGTCAAGATAGCACATGCATGACCATCCCTCTCCCACTGGCGCACCTTATGGTCCTTCACCCCGGTGAAAGAGGGGCTGTGCGTTTCCTCTCTGAGAAGCAAGCAATGGCAGGCCTCGCATGCGGAGCGATGTTATTGCATGTGCCCATCATGTGACAGAGACGTCTGGGTCGTTTCATCTCTGCTTCAGCCGTGTTCGTCCCCAGCACTAGCGTGCTTTTACTCGCACATAAAACGTACAATGCGTAAGCAGTGTTATCAATTTGGACCTCGTACAGAACAACGGGCAACTGCAGAAACCTGCACTTACAGTGCCCCCTCCCCCCCACCCCCCCTTGATTGAGCCAATCTCCCGAATTCTGTTTCTCCAAACTTAGCAGGTGTGTTCAAGAGGAACAGTGCAATGTGTTGGAGAAAGACTGAACATAGTGGGACTTTGCTGTGGAACGATGTCTATGAGCTAGCAAAATCACTTGTTTACGATTGCTCATTGCTCCTAAGGTCTGTGTAAACAAGTAAGAGAGTCACGAAAGTTTGCTTTTATCCATTTGTCAAATTGTGTTCTGGCAGGTGACTTTCGAGGCAATGATCGAAGTCAAGTCATGCCCAAAGGACCGCAGCCAGTGGAACCAAACGATACAGATCTACCCTGTTGGCATTAGTGAGTCGCTCGTCGTGCACTTGGAGATGATCTGTGAGTGCGACTGTGAGAAGCCTTGGAATGAGGTGAGGCTCTTGAAAGCATCTTTTCTAAAGAGGCACTAAAGCGAAACACTTTTAGATCAGTCCAAACTAATAAGTTATTTCTGGAGAGCTATATTGTCATTAGCATCACATTGATAGGCTCATTGTTAAAGAGAAAATGAAGGTCAGAGCTTAACTTTTGGAACATTTCATGACATGATTTCAACACCAGAATGTTAGTGTAATGTCACGGATGTGGATTGTTATTTCTTAATATTTTAACTACAGCAAAAGGGAGCCTTGGGCTAATGGGTTCAGGGTTGATGTTTAAACAGCGTGGAACACGAGGCAAAAGTTTTTAGTCAGTGTTTTGCCAGTGTAGTCTTCCACTTTGTCTCTGGTTCTTCACTGCTTAAATATGAATTTCATGTTTTAACTGCAGTTGCTCGTCAAAACTTTCCTAAAGTTGCTACGTTAAACCTCTGGGTACAGTGGTACACAGTGGAATGCAGTACTTACATGCTTGTATGTTGAGCACCCTGTATTGCGCGCATAAAAACAGCGTGTACGTTCCTCAACAAGAGAAGCAGCCATGTACAGTAAAAGTTCGTTAATTTGACTTTTGTTAATTCAGAAAATCAGATGATTCAAACTTGTTCTTTGGTTCCTGCAAAAATATGTAATATCAAGTGGTACCAAACACTGTGATGTGGCTATATTTATTCGCACCTCTGTTAATTTGGACAATCGTCAGCTTGTGTCTAGCCGAAATTGCCGCAAATGTGAAACTGGCATAAGCATCCAATCAGATTGAAACAGTACAGTCCTAAGTGCCATTGTCATCAACATGAACCGTGCATAAATTACAGAAAGGCTAGTACACTTCACGAAATTTTCGTTTACCACCACCTGTGGCACAGAATTGGTCATGTGTTTTCTGAAAAGCATGGTCGCCATTCACAGTCGCACATTTAGTGACGAAGGTTCACCCATGGTGGCTGCGGCAAACTATAGTTTCATTCTGACTCGCCGCATGTGAACTGTGCAGAGGCTGTCAGTGTGTCGATAGCTGCCAATAGCGGCCACAGTTTGATCTGCAGCTGCTGCGGCAAACAGCACTTTCATGTTAGCCAGATGCCTGCAGAATCGCATACTTGTAATCCATGATTGCACAACCATGGGCTACATCAGCTGCGGCTGCATCAAGTAGTAGTTTTGGCTTGGCACACGTAGGCTAGTGTGTGCCTTCCGAGCAGCATGGAAGCTATCCATAACTAGCACCGCTAACACCCAACGTTTAGACGGTTCGTTCACAGCGGCTGTTGCGCTTAGTTGATTGAATTAAACTGTCTACTCCAGTCTCATACATGCCTTCATGTACAGCACGGATTTGGTGCTCAGTACTTTTAACTCTACATGCATGCCACACACTTCTTTGGAGCTGTGTTGGCTGCTTGTACACTACCTTAATGATGGTGCCGTTACTGTGGTTGCATTGCTAGCAACCAAGGTATTGTCCTTGGTTCATTTTGGCGTGGTGCAGTGCGTGTCACGTCATGAATAAAACATGGCGGGAACTATTGACAGTGAAGAGTGATTATGCACTGTGGCGCGCCTGCTGGCATCAAACTCACCAGCTAAAATCATGGTGAATGAACATGTTGCCGACTAGTTTACCGGAAAAAAGTTTGTGCCATGTGGTGAATAGTGGTGTTAGCTGTGACGGCTGCAGATGGAGGGAGGGATGACTGGCACTCTGGTTGACCTAAGTGATAAGGGTCTTTTGGCGCAATATTTACGAGACAGGAGCCGGAAGAAGACAACAATGGCATCTTTTGTGCAGCTTATTTGCAAAATCAAGAAAATTTGGTTATCCATTAATAAAGTGAAAGTGTAGCAATATAGCTTACATTTGTTTATTGTTTTTGTGGTGTTCTCAATAATCCCAACATTTGGTTAATCTGGACATTTTTTCCGGTCCTGTGAAATCTGAAATAACGAGGTTTTAGCGTATTTAGACTTATCTGTGTGTTAAAGAACTCCAGGTAGTCAGAATTGATCTGTATTCCCCCATTACTGTGCGTGTCATAACCATATTGTGATTTTGGCATGGAAAAGCCCCAGAAATTATTTGATTAGTGTGGAGCACTTTAGGGGCTGGTCTTGTCAGCTTCTCTCTGCTGTCGTCACAGTAAAAGTAAGCTGTCATACTATGGTCAAAAGCAAGTGGTTAATTGAAGAAGAACTGCATGATGAATAAAAACCGCAACTATGATGATTTAAACCAATTTAAAATAAATGAATAGTCAGGATTTAATTGCATTAATAACAGAAATTTGTTAAATTCAGTTGTGAAAATTGTGTGGACCCATCCTGGAGGCAGTGACTGAGACAGTGTATCTGTAGGGTTGTTGTATCTGATGCTCTTGGGCTGTCGCCATCCTAATGTCGGCGTTGTGGCCACAGTAAAGCAAGCCCATTAGGAGCGACTGACGTCTCCTGTGGGAAACACTGGCGCATCACCGCTTGCTTCACACATTCCCAGGTTTTACGTTAGCTGAGCAATTCCTTTTTAATCAGTGCCACAAAAATGTTTTTATCGATAATGGTGGTTCCACTGCAGTGTGAGCAATTATAATGAAGCATGGGGGACCCATTACTCAGCACTCATGGCCAAGCTCAAATCACTAGAAATTTAGAAGGGCCAGCAGATTTGAGGTGTTTGCTCAGGATTTCACTGTAGTCACGAGTTTATGTCTGGAATTGAGTTTTGAGGCGTTCCCACTTCACTGTGTAACTGGGGGCCCAGAAAGCTTTTAAAAGTATTTGGACCTTGGGACAGTGTTTCACGTTAATATTTTCTGAAACATTATTTTCTAGCAAAGGTTCTGTTTAATCTTTAATGTGGCTTCACCCTTTTGATGGTTTTATGCTTGCTCACTAACATTATTAAGTTTCTCTTGTGCAGGAACCGAACAGTCCCAAATGCTCAGATGGAAAGGGCACTTTTGAGTGTGGCATCTGCAACTGCTACAACAACCGTTATGGCCGGGAGTGTGAATGCGATGCCAAGGACACTGATCAAATCAGGGATGAGAAAGGATGCTTCTTGTGAGTGTGGATCAATTTTCAGCGCTTTGTTGAGCTCGACTTTGTGATACGTCATTTTTCCAGGCACGTTTCTCGGCTTCCATAGCATGCTGCCTTAAGAACAAGCCCATTTTGCAAAAAAACAGAGTAGGCTAAATAATAATTACAAGTAAATCAAAAGACTCTGAAAGCAAGTGGGGGTAATTTCTAGTAAATCAAGAGATCCAAAGAGTAATTATGAGTACTTCAAGAGACCCAGGGAGTAATTTGGAAGAGAATCTTTATCAACAATCTCGGCATGCAATTAGGGGCCCTGTGAGTTTTCTTTTTTGGAAGATCAAAGGATGATCATGTCTGCACTGTGCAATTTTCTGGTGTTAAGTTCTTTCTTGCATTGAATTTTGCGTTTTGAGCAAGAAGTCTCCTCCTTTTCTAGTCGCAATTGTGCTTAGTGGCACACCTGCATGTGAAAATTTAGTTGCACAGGTATTTGCCAGTTTGTAGAGCCACTCTGTTAATCATGTGTGGAGATGGTTTTTGTTAAGTGTAATTGTATATTTTCCTATGTATTCTTACTGTAGTTTCACACTGCTCTGGAATTTTATGCTGAGGGCTATCTGGATTGTTAAAGAGCCAGAAAAGATGTTGTAATAATAATTTGCCTTAGACTAACATGGTGTAATTTCTGTGTTACACTTATCTGCCATGAGGTGATATAATGTCTAGAGGTCACATGTGAGGCTCCCTCTCTTGCAGCCCTAATGACACCAAAGCGTGTTCTGGAAGGGGAGATTGCCGCTGTGGTGTTTGCGAGTGCCATCCAAGAGAAGTACGTTCATTTTGAATGTTGCATTGACTTTGTTACTAGAACTTGTAAGCAATAGGGGTGTGCAAATATTCAAAATTTCAAATAATTTTCGGATAGCATTTGCTATTCGATTCGATTCACACTTAACTTTGACTATTTGAACTATTAGAAGCTGGTAATCAAGCAAAAAAAAGAAACGCTGTCTCATGACAAGTGGCCTGCTCCCACATGCAGTGTGCTTCGCAGCATAACACCCGTCTACTGTGGTGAAACTAACACTCGTGTACTGCGGCATGAAACTAACACTTGTGTACTGCGGCGAAGGTAACATGTATACTGCGGCAAAGCTAAGACTCGTGTACTGCGGTGCCGCTAACACCGTGGCGAAATTAACAGTTGCGTACTGTGGCGAAGCTACCACTCGTGTACTGCGGCAAAGTTAACTCTTGCATACTGTGTCGAAGTTAGCTGGGCTATCTGTTGTACACTTCTCTGTCAGACTGTTCTTCAGAACTTTGAAATGACACTGGGAATTCACTAGACACGCAGTAAATCTTTTTGCCCATGTTTAAGAGTACATTTCTCCATAATAAGATATAGTAAACCTCGCTAATTCGATATCGGATAAATCGAAATTTCGGTTAACTTGAAGAACTTGGGCGGTCCCGTGATTTTCAATGCAAATTCTACCGGATTATTTGAATAGCCCGGCGGGCTGCATCCTGATAATTCATAACTCCCGCTGGGGGCAACGTACGTGAAACAGCCTCCCGGCGATGCATATCTCGAAGGTCATGGTAGCTGGTAGAGTGACATGGTCATGTTCGGCTTTCCCACTGGCCTTCTGGCAACCCACGGGCTGCCAGAGCCACCCAGCCAAAGCGCGTTGGTCCTTTTCCTGCCAGCTAGGCGGCGCGACGGTGGGTGGAGCAAAGTTTGCGGTGCACTTCCGGCGCATTCGATTTTGCAACATTCCGAGTCCAGAACGTTTGACCATGGTGTCGTTTTTTGTCAGCACCAGAAACCAGTGGGTTAAGTATGTCTTCTGTCTCGCGTTTTTCACATGGGCTGCTTAGCAGGCGTTTTCTCCCGCGGTTCTACCGATTTGCTGTCTTGCATTATGTTTGCTTCATGCACATGACAAATGCAATTGTCGACAGTGGGCTAATCGGCAATGACAGAGACGATGGTGATGATAACGAACCCGCTCGCGCGCCTGCTTTGGCGGCAGTTGTCGACGCCGTGAACACCTTCCGCAGCTTTGTCGGGTGCAGCGGTGGTGACTGTGAAATTCTTAGTGTTGTGAGCAAGCTTGAGAACATGGCACTTGGGGCGGCGAACTACCGCATTAAGCAGTCCAGCATTACTGATTATTTTAAGTAACATTTTTCTTACACTGAAGATAATTGTTTTTTCATTTTATGGCGTTTCTTTTGTTTTTATTTTTTCTTTTGCTTAATTTGAAAATCCGTTTAATTCGAAAAATTTTCACGGTCCAGCGGCCTTCAAATTATCGAGGTTTTACTGTATGGTATTATTAAAACATCATTCGAAAAATATTCAATTCACATTTGAACATGAATATTTGAATTCACATTGCACTGAAAATTTCGCTATTCGTACAGCATGTTATCATTCGGACTTAATCTCTCATTCACAGTTCTTGTTGCTCCTGAACAGCTGTCACTGGCTACTGACGATTTATTACAACTCCAGGAATAGGAACATGATAGAAGGCAAAAGCTTAGGCACTGGAGTGAGAACTGGTTAGCGTTCGACACATGACACATGCTTATGCCAAAGCGCCAGTAAATTCGTGCACACATTTCATCATTTTCATCCTCTGGTGACAAATCAGTTCTAGTTATGAGCTCTCTTTATCAATTTCTGATTTCACCCCCGCCAAGCAATTCTAGAAAACATGCCCACAGTGATTGGTGCTGACTCAGTAACTGTCCTTTCCTAAGGGTACCTTGTTCATATGGTGCTCTGTTTGACCAGTGTGAGCCTTTGGCCAAGTTACAGGTGTGTCGTACACTGCCTGCAAAGTGCTGTTGGCAAATTTCCTGTTGTAATAAATGTTGCATGCTTGTTTCCTACTCTGTACCTAACTGCACTGCCTCTTTGCAGAACCGAGAAGAGAGTGTGACTGGAAAGTACTGCGAGTGTGACAACTTTTCGTGCGACCGAGTCGACGGATTGCTTTGTGGAGGCAAGTCTACCCTTTCTTTTCTTTCTCGAGGAAGTTTGCATCGATGATGTGAAAAACTTGACTGCATGAAACATAATACAACATGATGAAAACTTATGTTCCGTTCATGTTTTTGTGTAAGTGCTCGCACCCCAAATTCTGTGCCTGGATATGTTTGGGAAAAAAGTTGACTTTTAAAGATAAACTCCAGAACCCTTTGTTGTTGTTGACCTTAAGTTTCACTACTTTTGCCTTTGAGTAGCTGAAGGGGTAATGCCAAGTCTCATGACATTCATTGGGTCATACAGAAGCCATTGTCATCTTGTTTATTGGAATCTAAGAAGCCAATACCGTAAAAACCCGCATATAGCTCGGACCCGCATATAGTCCGGGGTGTTACTCAGGGATAGCAAACGCGAGAAAAAAAAGTTTTCACCCGAATATAGTCCGAGGAAAAAGGAAAAATGCATTTATTTACACCCTTGATTATTCGTCGTCGTCGGACGTGCTCTCTTCCGAAGCTCCCTTGTCGGAAATGTCATCCCACAGCACATCATCCTCAGTGCCATCAAGCGCATTTGAGATGCAGCACTTTTTGAAGGCCCGATGAACTAGCGCCTCGGGAATGCAGGCCCAAGCCTCGACTATCCATGAGCACAGCATCGCTGGCGAGGCCCGTTTCAGCTGTACAGCAGGGGTCGCTTCTGGCTCTCCAGACCTCATCCACTCCATGTACAGGCGCTTGATGTGGTCCTTAAATGGCTTATTAAGGCACACGTCAAGCAGCTGCAGCTGGGATGTCATCCCAGGAGGGATGACATCCCAGCTTCGGTGTCATCCCAGGAGGATGACGACGAGCTCGGTGCGGGAGTCGCGCAGCAGTCGCTTAACGGAGTCAGCCAGGTGACACCGAAACGCGTCAAGTACAAGCATCGAAGAGAGCCCCAGCAGTACTCCGGGCTGTCGGCACCACACGGACTTAATCCAATCCAGCACCAGCGATTCGTCCATCCACCCCTTGTCCTGGCAGCGAACGACAACACATTTTGGGAACTTCTCCCCCTTCAGCAGCCTCTTTCTTTTAAACACCACGTAGGGTGGCAGCTTGTGACCATCTCCGTGCAGGACAACATTACAGTTACCGGTCGATCGCACGGTAGCTTGCCTGGAGCCTTTTTGATGCACAGTTAGCGCCGAGGGCATATCCAGGTACACTGGCATTTGATCCGCATTGCCAATCTGGCGCAGCTGAAAGGGGACTGCCTTTCGCAACGCAATCGCGTACTTTTGAAAGGCCACAAGCTGCTCTTCGTAGTCCTATGGTAGCTTCTGCGAGATCGACGTACGCCGACGTAGGGAGAACCCAGCGCGGCGCATGAAGCGAGACAGCCAATGCTTGCTTGCCTTGAAGTCCTCCGGCTAAATGGCTTTGTCGCGGGCGATCTCCCTTGCCTTCGCTTGTAGCAGTTCGATGTTTACAGTGAGATGTGCAGCTCGTTGCTCCCGAACGAAGTCCGCCAGTTCTCGCTGCACGTCAGGAAACGCTCCATTTTTTGGTCCCCAGAAAGTTTTTCTCTGGCCGCTGCATGCAAAGAGGGCTTCCTTATGCTTCCTCCAACCGCGAATGCTCGCTCCACTCGTTGACTCCGAACTGCCGCTCCGCAGCACAGTTGCCGTTGGTTTCGGCAGCAGCGATAACTTTTCTTTTAAAGGCAGCCGAGTACTGCCTGCGCGGTCCTGACATGGCGTAAAATCGCAGGAACAAGGCCGTGACCGTCGCTGTGTGCGCCAAGTCGTAGCAATGGCCGCTGTTGCACGCCTGTAGGTCTCTAGGACTAACGCTGCTCAGGCTACCTAACGCAGAAGCGTGCAGACACCTGATGATGATGATATCACCTCGCTTTGCCGAAACCGAAACTGTGAATTCGGGCAAAAGATTCTTGGGGCCCGCGTATAGTACGGGGCCAAAACTTCGCAACCTAAAATCTGGAAAAAAAAACCCGGGCTATACGCGGGTTTTTACAGTACTTTTCAAATCTGTGCAGAAAATTAATTAAGGGAAGGCCACATACAATTAGAACTGATAGAAAGAAGTGAAAATGTACCTTGTGTCCAAATTAAGCACACAGTGTTAACTGAGAGTTGTCAGCACTCATATCTTGAATAACGAAGATCGGGGGAAAAAGAGAATTTCAACTAGGGTCCAACTATTTCTGAAGAGGGAAGTGCAAAATTGGAGCCTAATTTCTGTACTCATACGATATGTTGTGTTGATTGTGCCAGGGCATTGGAACAAAGTTTTTTAGTCCGGTTGACATTTCATCCTGCTGACAAAACTTGCATTCTGGTTCTGCTACGTAAAGAAGAAAATAATGATCCATAACGGCTTGTAATGGTTTTTTATTTCCATGTAAGATTGTGACGCAGATTAGTGATAAACATAGTAGCACAATAGCATCTCACCGATACAAGTTCCTTGGGACCATGCAAAATATTTGTATTATCCTGAATTTGTATGATCCAGGACGAGTGAACCTGCACATGGAAAAATGAACATGAAGTTCACTGGGCATATCATATGGAAGTTGAGCCTAAAGTGCCCGATTGTCCTCACTTTTATGATATCTGATTGTCTCATACAGGTCCTTCCTAAAAATCACAAAACAGTGCAATGATTTCTTCTTTCATTTTATTAGCAATAATAAGGGGGAAGAGGTCAGATCGCAGAAAAGAAAGCCCAAAAGGTTTTCATGAAAACATTTGTTTTGGCAGCTGCAATGCAAAATCAGCACAGTATTGTTGAGAAAGCACTAGGTGTGCCTGAAAGATCATTAATTTTTTTTTTCCACTGTGGATGATAAATTAAGAACTCAAAATCATAGAAATACATATTCGTGGAGCCATCTTTTATCTTTCTCACCACCAAGAGCCTTTGTCTTGTGATCACTGGGAAAGTCATGGCAAATTCCATGGGGAGAACAGGAGTACTTGAAAGCACGCTGAAAACTCTTTCTGTGGCCGCTATGTTTCAGTGGTTGTGTAAGAGCAGGCAGGCAATCCAGCAGGCAGCTCCCTTTTCTGAACGCTTGCTTTTCGAATGATTGACAGGAGCAAGGCTGCGTACACGTATTGTGATTCCGCCCACCGCATTGGTGGCCGCTGACGACAGTGTGGACGTCAACAAATTGGGAGACACCGAAATGAGCTGCTGCTTGCCCGAACAGTTTCGCTGCACAGAGAGCTGCAGGGGGCAGTTAAGTCTGTTCTTGCCTGAAAAGCTCAGTCGGTGGAGTTGGTGGAGTGCAGCGGACATCATGTGACATTTTGACATCGTATCTGTTGTAAATTGCATTGAAATCCCCGTGGAGATTAGCAGCAGACGCATTGTGTGACGACGCCGAAGAAGAGAGGACAAGAGCATGCGGATGGGAGCACGTGGCTCGTGCAGTGCTCTTTGTATTGCTTGTGGGACTGGTTTAGAATATGCTTCTTTTTAGGCATGGATACACGGTCTTGTGTCTCCTTCATCGGGCACCACTAGACGCTCCAGCGCAGTTTTCCCACAGTGTCCCTCCCATTTATTCTTATTTTTTCTTCAGCTGGTGGTGGCAGCAGTGGCAGCCAAGTGTGGCTTTCTGGCACAGCAATTTTGGTGCCGCTAAGCTGAGTGAGGATGCCAAGATACTGCACTAAGCTCTGGCAGTCCCTGTTCGCCTTGCTTCATGTGAGATGTAGTAGATGTACTATGTAGATGTAGCAGTAGTTGTGGTAGTTTAGTGATTAAGTCCCAGCAGGAGCAGCAGCAGCATTAATGAAAAGCATGATACGCTGAGCTTCAGAATTCGTCTTGTAATCGTTGCAGGTGGCAGCTTTAGTTGTGGGATACATTGTCATTGGTCACAAATTGCGAAGAGCGACAGTGCGGCGAATGGCAACCCACCGCCACTTACTATGCCACCACCTGCGTTTTCCCACTCTCTTGTGGAACTTGCTTCGGTCACATGGTACATTTCTCCTCACTTGTCTCTCTCACACCTGCCCTCCAGGTCTGCGCTGAATTTCAGTGGGAGATGGAGCGGCACTGCTCTCACTGCACTGCTTGCTACTCCACACTATGTAGCGTGTCAGCTGCTGTTCTTACGATAGAATTCGCCATCAGTTTCACATTTGTGTTCCCACCCTACTGGCCCACTATGACAGTGTAAAAAAATAAAAAAAATTATAGGTCGGTCATATGAAGTTTACGATGCATGTGCCAGCAAGCTCCGATGCGCCCGTGGCAACTGCACACTGCCACTGCTTGTGGAATGCTTTCCTGCAAGTCCACTGCCTCTTTGTTAATTATACCGTCTTCATTGCCTACGGAGAACATTAGGACACTGTCGCACACTCAGAAAGCAAAGTGCAAGCTTTCTCTTCTTTGTATTTTGATAAGCAGAAAATTGTTATTGCAAGGATCAGACTAGTTAGTCATCCAGTTGCGTCAAACAAATTAAGTTGACAGATGGTTGTATTATCGATCCTTTGCTGTGTCTGTAATAACGTGACAGCAAAGCAAATTATTGCCCTTAGTCCTCAAGCCATCTTGCCACGCATCAGTGCAGGTGCTGTTTTCACTTGGGACACTGGAGATGCACCGACACTTGCTCTCACAGCTGCAAGCTTCGTGAACGTGTATCACGTTGATGTGCTCACGGAAGAGCCTTTTGAATGCGGTACGTGCGGGACACATGCGCTGGCGATATGATAGTCACGTGAACCCATGCGTGCAAAGAGCAAGGAGATTATGTGGAGGAATCGTCGCCCCGCTGCTTTCCACCTCACTTGCTGTATTTTTCCTGATTAGTGAACGATGAATTCTCAGGTCGTGCCAAGTGCCTTAAGTCAACGGACTAAGCATGATTTTAGACGGCACGTCATTGCGTGCACTTTACGTAATACTAGTCTGCTGTTCAGAGAAAGTGAACTTCAGTGCCGGCTATGCACTCTCCTCTTCCACCACCACAGATAAATAAAGTTGTTTCCATCCGTCCACAGAAAGGAGTACTTGCACTAGCGTGTATGCTTGTTGCCATCTTCAAGTTTTAAATTTAATTCTTAGAAGGTGTGGCTCTTTGTCAAGGCGTTTCAGCAAACATGTGTCTCTGCAGTTAAAGCAGGCGTGCTTTCTGCAATACAGCACTAATACTGCTTTTACTGAAGGCCTGTCATTGTCATACTCAAGTTATCATCAGCCACAATTTGTTCTGCCAAGTCACATTTATGCAATCTCAAATTTCATTATTGAATAGTTGGGCCGGTAGAAAACGAAATGTTAAGCTTGTGCATGCAAGTGCCTGCCCCAACCCTGTAGCGCACTGAGCGGCATGCCTTAAAGCACTTACATTAGGATGCTTAGATTAGTGGCGTGCTCAACTGCCTTTCACTTGTACTACATGAGACAAGTACAAATGCTCCAGTTAGGAAAAGTCATGTAGTCCTGCTCGACTTTAATGGTACACAGCAGTGTGTGCCAACTTGTTATGCCACTCTGGTCCTATTTTGTCTTTATATTTCCCATAACAACAGCATGGACATAGAACTTAGTGGGCCTGAGTCCATCACCTGACACAGTATAATAGAAGGCACTTGTATTGGATTGTTCATTGCACACAAAGTCATATTTCAGCATAGTATTTTGGCTTCATAACATGGCATGCATTTACACCAGTGTGTTAGAAATTGGAGGGATGTACAGCCTCACCAGTACTGAGAACTTAACCTGTACACAGTAAAACCTTAACCTGCTGGGAATGCTACAAAGCTGTGCACTATATGGTAGTTTGCATTCTCCATCAAGTACAGGTTAGAGTCTTCAGATGTGTGCTGCCGTTACTAGTGGTGAAATTAATGCAATGGTAGAGCAAATGTTGCCTGCAGTAACTGCTACAAAACCTTTTCTTTCTTTTTACTAAAATCCAGCAAAATATCTGGCTCTCCAGCAATGCTACCGTCCAGTAGCATGTGGTGATCAATGTCAATTGATGAGCATTTCAAAGCTTACAGGGTCCCAACACGCATTTAGAGTTGAGTACTATGCAATGCGAAAGAAACATGGACACAAGGAACACACAACAGACATATACGGGCCAAGATTTCCATGACTTCCAACTGCTTTATTTTTGAAAAAGCCATGCCACCTTTTATGCACGCGAACATATCAGCTGCATCCTTGTAGATTAAGTACAAAGAAACTGCATTTCCTTATCAGTAAGTTTCAAACTGGGGGTGCTCACACACCTTTATCGCACCTTCCTTATTGGAGCTGCCTTTAAGATTGTTCTTTTTGCATGATTAAAATGGGGTCTTGTCGAAATGTGGCATACACCCACATCTTTTGCAGTGGTCAGCAAGATGTCCTCCTAACTTTTTAATAACTCTTAGATCATGCTCGCGCACCCTTACATTGAAGCAGCAGCCAGTTTGTCCTATGTATACCTACCACGATTGAATGGAATTCGTGCAGTAGTGGTAGAGTATACATTGAGTGGTTTACGATGACACAAGGTTAGCAAACGCTCGAGTTTGATCTGCACGTGACCGCTCCGAAGCACACAGCACATATTCCGAGTCGGGGTCACTCTTCGATAGTTGAACCGCAATTATTTCATAATCGTCCATTTCTGCACACTCCGTCACTCTGTAATGATGTGTACAATGTCTTCAAGTCTAATAGAAGCGACCGCCACATTGCAACCTTGAGGTCAACAATGATGTCTGCATTTCAGATCGTGATTGGTGGCTGTTCAGGCTCTTTTTTTCATAGTTCAATCAATCAGTGTTTATTCAATGAACTTAATACAGAAGTGGTTACAAAGTATTACAAAGTACAAGTGGTTACAAAAGTGGTTACAAAAGTGGTTACAAAAGTGGTCACAAAAGTGGTAAAAGTGGTTCCAAAGTACAAGTTGCAAAGTCGGGCTCATTAGCAATCAACAAAGGTAAATCCAGTGTGACGCATGCAGTTGCTGATTACGTCTACTTACACTGTCTTCAAGATGTTAGCAGGTATGCTACATCATCAGCGTCATGTACAGTATGGTCCACTGTTAAAGGGAACACACGCGTGTATGGCCGCACTCCATGCAGTTCCATTGTATTTGGCACAGTCGTGCATCAAAGCAACGCGGCGCAGGCGCACAGGAATCCAGGGGAGAGGCCTCGTGTTGTCTGCTACCGCACTGAAGTGCAAAGCAGGAGCGGTGCTATGGAATGCCCAATATAATGGCACTGCGCGGAACGTGACCAAGCGCTCGCATGTTCCCTTGAACAGTGGATTGTACTGTATATACTTGCCTCGTTTCATTGTTGGCATGCTCGTTGGCATGGGCTGCGAGGTCACCGTTAGTACCATTAGATGTGGCCTGTCCCTTAACATCAGGAGAAAGGAATCTTGGAATGCAAAACAGATACAGTGAAATCTCGGTAGAACGAACACTACACGAACAAACTTTTCAGGTTAACAAACGTTCTAGAAATCCCGCACTGACTGCTGATAGTTTCAATGTAAAATTATTTCAATACTGCATTCTTCAGAATACCAATCTTCTTAGAATAACGGTCGTTATATTTAGTTCCATGTGATATTCCCCTTCTCCCTAGTGCAGGGTAGTAAACCGGAGTCTAATATCTGGTTAGCCTCCCTGCCTTTCCTCTTCATATCTCTCTCTCTCTCTCTCCGCGGGATATTAACAACACCTCAGTACAACGAACTGGAAGGGCGAGAATTAGTCAATTGCAGTGAATTCATCGCTGCAAGCGGAGCGATAGTTTAGCAGACGACACAGCGAGCGGACGCCTAGCAATTTGCTCCGTAGAAAACGCAACATGGTGCGAGAGATAATGAAAAGCTGAAGAACGACTACTTGTTTGTTGCTCCTGTTGAAACGACAACATGGGCAGAGATTATTGCAGAGTAAGAAAAATAAATGGGGAAGAGGTGCAGTTTAACTATCTCTCATGCGAGGACACAACTGCGACACTAAAGGGAGAAAGGGACCGTAGTAACTGAAGTCTTTGCATAACTGCTGAAGCTGTTACACAGGGATTTTAGTCCAGGGAAAATACAGGCACATCGGGCAAAGCATTCACAGTGATGAAGGCAGCAACGACAGTGGGAATGAACGACTGTGTAACAGAAACTGAGGGTGCTGCGGCAGCACCATAAGACTGCGACGAGTATGTAACGACCACAGATATGATGGATATCATCAGTCATGGGCACATTACCAGTAAAAAGTAACAGTGTTGCAGTTACAGTTATCTAAGCCAGAAGAGTAACTATGTTACAGTTACTGAGTTTTGAAAAGTTACCGAGTTCGAAAAGCATAGTTACTGTTAAAAAGTAACGTTGTTACTTTTCTGTTACTGTACAAGACTAAGCAATACATCGCAAACCATATTATACAGTTTTTTGAATAGAAATCTATGAATGGATGCGGTTAGTCAAAATTGCTCGTGGTTTTAATATGCCAGGTAAAAGAACGGAAAATGCTCTCTCAAAAGCCCAACACCAGCGTCGTTGTGTACGCCCCATTTTGCTGTAACAGCTTTTTTATTGACTGTAGGGAATTTACTTATAAAATTGATTGGGACAGGCTGGTGCCACAGAGGACTGCTGCACGCTCGTAAATGAAAGAGGAGCTCATCCTGAGACGCCACACAGAGGTTAGGCCCCTTGGAGCCACCTTGCTGCCGACATTCTGGGAAGTGCCTTTTGAACCGCCGCTTTGAGAACTGAAGGTGTGCGAGCGTGTGTTTGTAGATGGTTACCGCACGGGTTGTCATGAAGAAATTGCTGGCCACAAGAAAAAAATTAACAATGCTGCTCCGGCCTCTGAACAAGAGCGCCTTTCGTCACTTAGGCCGACCATACTGCCTTGTCGCACACATTTCTTTGCATGGGGGCAGGAAGAACCCTTCGCCGCCCTTTTGTGTCAATGACTTCTTTGCTTTGTCTCATAGAAAGAAAAAAAAACTTCATTCCCTCCCCCCCCCCCGGAAACATGTCAGCCCATTTCCAAAAGAAATAAAGTGAAAAGATGTCAAATACAGATAGTCAAAAGTATTTGTAAGCAACATCGCGATATTCTTGTAGTCGCGATACTGCCCAGCCGTGCTTTTAAGCAGTGTTGCTGCTGGATATTTTCTTCTTGAAAGAGGAACTGTAACGGTATTTCCAGTTACAGTTACTGTGTAAAAAGTAACAGTGTTACAGTTACAATTTCCTCTAAATTAAAAGAAACTAGTTACAGTTATAAGTTACTGAAAAAAGTAACCAGTAACCAGTTACTGCCCAAGACTGGATATCATGCAGAAAGTTAACATGTAATTGGGAACAAGCGCTACAGTCACAGTATCGCTCAACAGGAATATGGAGGAGTTGGAGTCTTTTGTGCTGCAATGTTTCTCCTGCATGCATCAACAATAGTAAAAAAATCACATAGTACTTTAAATAAATGGGCATTGTCTGATGTTCCCTAGTGCATTTTATGTTTTTTTTTTCTTTCTTTTCGGGGAGGTGGGGAGGGAACGAGTTCAATGACTCCCCGTTGTAAAGGTAGGACATTCAGTTCATTGGAAAATAAGTCGTTATGATGAATTTCGGGGCTTTTCACTATAATGATCTTTCAGAATAATGAGCAACTTGTTGCAGCTCCCTGCAGTTCGTTATACTGACATTTCACTGTAAACAAGCACTTAAAGGGCCCCTAAACCACCAAGAGGTCGAAATTTAGTCATGGTGTTGCTTTTGTGCCGGTGCCCGCAACAAACACGTAGCTGCAAGAATTTTTCGAAACGGTGCTGAAATAGCTGAGTTACATGCGTTTGATTATTAAAACGAGGTGCTTGCTTGTTTCGCTCTCTCCTGCACCCCTCCGGCCGCTTGCCGGTGCCACCTCCTCTCTGAGTGCTCCTCCGAATGTCACGTGACATACATCGCCAATGACGCGCATCCGGTTGACGCGCCTCCGCCGGGCTCCGGTGTTTGCGCAAGTGTTTTGTTGGTGCTGTGCCAACGTTCTCTGTTAGCGCTATCCATCGTGTTCTGACAGTTGCTGCAGTTTCTAGTCGGCTGTACCTCACTTGCACTTGCGTAGCGTAGCGCATTTACGAATTCACACGCGAACACCACACGAACGACACACGAGGAAATCAAACAGGCAGGGAGCGCGTGCATTTGCTAGCAGGCTAACCGGAAGTCGACGTTCTTCTTCGACCAATCAGCGGAGCTCGGACTCTTCTGACGTCACCAAAAACCACAATGTCATCGCGGCTAACTTTGATATGCCGGAAATGGCCGGAGAGGCGCACGGGATTGTTTTTCGAGTTTATGGCGTGGCTGCGGCGCGTTAGCGCTGCCGCATTTGACATTGTTCATCGTGACGGCATTCCCAACTCGATGCGCGTGTTACCTTGAAATGTTCAAAAAAATGTCGAGGGTGATTTAGGGGCCCTTTAAGACGGAATGCTGAAGTGCAAGCAGCACTCGTTAGACATGACACGACCAGCCTTACTCGTAATACTGAACTATGCGCAGAGTGCCAGAGCAGAATACGGTGATTGCAATAACAATGGTGCGACTTGCCTCCATAATTGGCTCGTCATGACCAAGACCACGCCTCAGAAATCACAGTTCTGTGTGTGATCTCTGAGGCCATATGTGATGTCTTGTCGAGGTGCCAGAGAATGTAATGGTGGCCCATTCAGTGTGCTCGACAGCCATGAACAGAGTCTGAATTATTGAATTTAGTGCTGGAAACTGGCCGAAATGTCAGTTGTCTTTGCACATTAAGCCTACGGGGACAGTGGTGGTACTGCGCAGCCATCTGAAGTGCCGAGCATGTCCAAATTATTGGTGTCCAAGTGGTCTGTTGGCAACTGTATTTCATTGAAATGTGGTACCGCCTGCTGCTGCATGGAGCCACCATCGCCGATTAGTTGCATGCAGCACTTCACCTGCGTGACTCACATCGTCACAGCACACCATAGACACACATTGCCACATGTTTGTTATCCTTGTACCTGCTCTGTTCCGGATCACGCATAGATGCGGTGAGTATCTTATTGGGTCAACGCAATGATAGCAAAGCATCCTAAAACAGAAGCACTCTGCATCCATTATGCACTGCACATTTGGGCTATTGCCTATTAAAAGCTTGCAGTGTGCTTGAAACTGAGTTATGGTTGTTGTACTGTATGCTCGCATTTGCCATGGTCAGTGCAGTGACATATTTCGGCATCTGCGGCAATAAAGTGTTGCTATTGTTCCTGAGAAGTGGTGTGCGCTTGAAAGCAGTTTTGCAAAAGCTAGGTGGCAGTGATTGAAAAACGCGCTTATATGTGATCACTGCAATAGTGTCGGCAATTAGTCTACCAGTCTCTGATTGTGCCGAAGACTTGGGGGTGATCTTAGGTGCCACATTTTTTTGCTGCCCTGCAAGTCGAAGGATGTGTTAACTTTTTGCAACAAAATGTGTTTTCAGTACACATTAACCAGCAGACATAGAGTGAGCCACTACAGCTTAAGCAGTCAGTGAATACATTAGCCTTTATTGAGATCCAGTTGGTAATTTGTTTCAGCTGTTTTCACTGTTGGTACATTTGAGGCTGTTACATATTTAGCAGGTTCTATTGTAGTTGGGTACCTCTCTTCCTTGGTCATGGTAAGGTTCTCGTCTGCATTAAGAGCTGCAGCAGGTTTCAAGCTGTTGTGAAATGTGCAACTGTGTCTGCGTGCAGGTGAAGAACAGGGCAGCTGTGTCTGTGGAAGCTGTGAGTGTAGAGATGGCTGGACTGGTCCCAACTGTAACTGCCGAGACACAAATGACACCTGCATTGGCCCTAATGGGGTTAGTATCTGGCTGTGGAACATCCTCTCATTTGTGGGGAAACAAGGGGCTACATTACCTGTTGCATTTATTACTGTTGTGCGTTAACTTTTTAATCACTGATGGCAGGTGTGGCAAAAGGGATTGGAAGGTGGCCTCAAAATCAATTTTCTGAAGAATGTGTTTCCGTTTGCAAAAGTACTCCGAGTAAGACTAATTTTGGTTTGGATTACAGAAAATCTGTAGCGGCTATGGCGAGTGCATCTGCGGACAGTGCAAATGCCTTGAATCGGATGAAGAGCGTTACAGTGGAGTCTTCTGTGAAGATTGTCCGGTGAGTTACAGCCATGTTATGTTTTGATCGGCGTGTGCAATCAGGTTGACGTGTTCCTTTTAGGCAAGTGTCAAAATTCTTTTAATGATTGCCTACGAAACCGTAGCATTCACTGCTTTGGAATAGACCAAGATGTGACATCTGCAGAACCTTTTCTCATGCCATTTTTAGTGTGTTTCGTAGTACTGAAATGCACGGGTAATTCTTAAATATGTTTTTGAGACAATTTTCTTTACAAAGTAATCGATGATGCTTTTACACCATTGCGGGCATTACACAAGTATGTACAGTACCTTACATAAAAAGTAGAATATTTAGCAAGTGCAGTGTTTTTCAGTATATTGCTTATTCCACCAACTTTGTTGTATCAGTGTTTAAGCGTGTAATTTATAGCTTAAAGAGTAAATCTATGTGTGTTTGTACAGACTTGCCCTGGAAAATGTGAGGCATTCAAGGACTGCGTGCTGTGCCAAGTCTTCCAACTGGGCCCCTACACAGAGGAAGAATGCAAGACCAAGTGCGAGTTCCTGGCCATTCAGGCTCCACACATTGAAGGTACACTGCAAGACGAAAACATTGGATATTGTGCACTCTGGCGGTGCTTCATGTATGCCTTATAAGTGACTCCATGTGCAAAGTAAGCCTGCTCATAGCCACATAGCAGGCGTTTTGTTGTCAGAACATAACCATATCTCTAACATCTGTCATGCAGTGAATGACGCTTATCACTCTTCCATCAGAATGTGAAACGTTGCACTTGCTTGGAACTTGGGGTAGCCAAAATTAGGCAAATGCATGAAGTGCTGTTCAGGAAAGAAACTACAGAATACCTGCGAAGCTGAAAAGACAACCTAGTGCAGTGACCAAGACACTTGGCGCAGGATGCAACATCATCGACAGCTCTTTGAGTAACTTCAAGGTCACATTTTAATCACTCTGTGTTCTTTCCCACCAGTCTACTCACTGGCTATTGCCTATGTAAAATTTCATGTTCCACCAAACTCTCGTGATGCGCAGTGAATGAAGAAGGCGAGAAGCTCTGCATCTTCCGTGATGAGGATGACTGCAAGTACACGTTCATCTACAAGTTGGAGCCGACTAATGAGTACACTGTACGGGCTAAGAACGAGCGCGGTAAGTTCTAGCAGTGTTATGCTCTGCATTTATATTCACAAATGTTCATTTGTGCCCACCTAAATCACTCTCTTTGGTAGCTTAGTCGATAACGTGTTCCTCTGCTAAGTTCGAGAATGTGGGTTCGATCCTTGAATACCGCAGGTGCACCTTGAGGAGGGTGAAATGCAAAAATACCTGTGCACCTGTGCAACCTCAGCTGATGTAGATAACTCCATTTCCATATTATGTTGTGCCACATAATAATGTGGCTTTAGTGGGTAGCACTGCATATTTTAATTTCTCTTTAATCCACCTTTGCTATTTGAGTTTCTTTTAAGTGGTAATTATCAAAAATGGGTGCATTGTTCTTTATTTGCATTGCAGAGTGCCCCAAGCCAGTGAACATCTGGGCCATTATCCTTGGTGTGATCCTTGGCATCGTTCTTATCGGCCTGGCATTGCTCCTCATCTGGAAGCTGTTCACCACCATCCATGACCGCAGGGAGTTTGCCAAGTTTGAGAAGGAACGGCAGATGGCCAAATGGGACACCGTGAGTGCTACTTTGCGTTTGAGGGCTCAGTCTATGAATTTATTCTCAGGTGAAGTGGTGTGAGCTTATGATAGCAGCAGCGAGCTTTGCAGCATTCGTTGCACTAGGCGTACAGCACAGTTATGAACTGCGATAATGTTGTCTCTATATTGTCGTGTGCTACAACCAAATTATGGTTTATGGACATCATTTTCCTGCAAAAATTGACTGCCAAATGAAATGAACTAAGTTGAAACCATATATGACGAACACATGAACACAAATCTATGTACTCTATTTCAGGTAATTAGTAAATTACCCTATCACAAGTAATGTCCAATCTAACCATAAGAAGGCATTTTGTAAACCAGGAAACTGACAAACAGAAAGGTGGAGGTGCAAACCTTGGTGTTCCTTCACTATCTCATGTTGATGTCAGATTTCAGTAATGTCTACCAAAGCCTACATAACCATTTTAATCATTATAAGTGACTTGCATTATGTTCTAAAAGTGCCAGAATTTCACTGTGGAAAGTTTCGGTAAAATTTTTTTGAGCCACTGTGTCCATATCAAGAAAAGAAAACTGAAAACCTCAGCATCTGCTGTTCAGATGGTATTTAGTGTGAAATTCAAGAAAGCACATTGACTTTCATTTTTCTTCTGATAATGAACATGTCATGGCAAAATTGATGATAATAGGGCTTTCAGATATTTGATCAGTTGAATCTGATTTAGTCCATCACTTGAGTATCTTTCTAACTTTGTCTCTCAGTGAAGCTTATAAGTTCAATCCCCACTGGCAGCAAGTTTTTTTATTTTTTCCCCTCTAGCTCATTTTCCCTTTACCTCATAATTCCTACACTTGAATTAACAACTGCAAATAACATCCTCTATGCTTTCTGGGGCTTCATTAGCTGTTGGCCTTGTATGGTTGCGTTTAGCAAAAAAACTGGCACCTTGATGCACTCCCCTTCTTTCGTTAAAGTGGTCCACTGGCATGTCATAAAAGCCTTTCCCATTTTATGTCCACCGCTGTGGCACAGTTATGGTGCTCGGCTGTTGACCTGAAGGACACAGGTTCAATCTCAACTACGACAGTCACATTTTCGATAGAGGGGAAAATCCTAGATGCCCGTGTGCTGTGTATTTTCAGTTAATGTTAAAGAACCCCATATGGTCAAAATTTCCAAAGCCATCCACTGTTGCCTGCTCATAGTCATATTCTGGTTCGAGCACTTAAAAGACCAGCAACCGTTCCCCATTTTACTTGTATGCATCGAATGTATACATTGATAAGTACATACTGCTTGAAACAGTATGAAAAGGAAATCGATGTTCATGCCTAGCTGTACAGCTTTTTCTCAAAGCAGAATTATGTGGTGATATGCAACTGATAATTATGTGAGGCCCTTTTCCTTCCAGGGAGAAAACCCAATCTACAAGGGTGCTGTTTCGACGTTCAAGAACCCCACGTATGGTGGGAAGCAGTAAGAGGTCAGCGTGCACTGCAAAAGTGTAATGCACCCTCACTTCAGTGTCTGCGTCTCCTGGCAAAAATCACAATCGCGGACACCTGTTTTACTTTCCTGAACTTGCGGTTGAGGAGATCATCATCATTCTTGTCACTATCCCTCTCATGTTTTTGTTGGTTGTATCAATCCCCACTCTTAATTTATGTTCATCAAATGCGTACTGGGACGTTAGGTTTACACCATATTTTACCGCTGCAGGAGAGAATTTGTGGACAATGCTATTGCTGTGTTGCCATTGTGCTGCGACTTCAAGTTGCTGTTATTCGGGTAGTGCTTTGCGAGCCAAACTTATGTATCTGGCGTTGACTCTTGTTCCTCATGATTGTCGTACTCATTACGTATTGATATCTTTGAATGTTAATCAAGCGTAGTTAATTGACGTGAACTTTGCCCACTTTAATCCTGGTTGTTGGCACGACGTACTTGCCAACTCTTACGCCATTAAAGCCACGTAATGTTTTACAGTTAGTAGTGCCTGCTTGAAGGTTGCACAAGAGTGTGTGAATGAACACTGCCTTTGTCGTGCAAAGTCAAAGTACCGTTGATGCACGAGAGGCACGAAAGACAGTTAGCATGTAGCCCATCGTTGGTTGTTTCACAGATGCCATCTGACATTCAATTTCCGAATTTACCTTCATGTGCTCTTAATAGAATTATGCCATTTATTATTTTTTGGCACGATGCATTGCCATATCGGTCAGTGGCATCTGTGGTGGTAGTATGATTTGCCTATGTGTGACGTTCATGTAGAGCTTTTGAAGGGAGAGATGCCCATAATGTCTTTTCTTTTTCGTAATTATCTTTTGCACTTTGTTATGCTTATAGTAAATGGGTAATGTCCTCTTCTCTGTATATTACAATGTACTAGTGAGGCTTTCTTTTCCACTTTGTTCTACTTATTACAATCAGCCATTGGCACCAAGCGGGAACATGCATGCTGTTATGTGATGTTCCTACAAGAACTGTCTGCCCCTGCATAAGGGATCAAACAGATGCGTAAAATAATCTATAGAAAATGTTACCCGAGGGCTTACTCTATTTTATTATCAATACTTACTTTGCCAACCAAAAGTTACTCCTGGTGCTCACTTACCAAGAGCTTTCTTTTACAACGATTAGGGAAATGCTCATTTCTCAGTGTGTCATGCATAGTTCAAGCAGTAGTAGCGCATCAATCACTCAGTGGCCTTAATTAAATGAGTATGCCCTTCACACTTTTGCTGCCAATGCTGCTTGCTAGTACAAACTATGTACATTTGAAAAAATGTATGTTATGGACAAGTTCAGAACTGCACCTAGTGCTTTTGTCGAATTCATTTATCTTAACAACATTTCCTTTCTTTCAAATGATCTAAAGCAAGCTCTAGCTTTCTCAGTACTGCTATTGCAAGAGACTTATATATACTTCATGCTTGAACAAGTTCTGTGTATAATAGTCACACTTCGTTTTTTGTTTTTTCTAATGAAGCTAATCTCCTTAAAAGCTAATGATCCCATCCCCCCCCCCCCCTTTCTTTTTTTTTTCTATACAATTTAGCCATTTGTCTTTTATTTATGAGTACAGCATGTGCATGTCAGAACTTTTTAATGCTTGCAGAACATCTTTCTCTACCTTGTGAGCGTTTGTAGAGTTGTCCTGTAGAATGTAGTGTGGTAACCTTTGAATGTCCACTTTGAAAATGTTTTCTTTTGCTTAGTGTGGCCAGCACTTTGACCGAACATACATGAGTAGTGTAGGTGTTTTTCACGCCTTTATCTGGGAGGAGCAAACCTGCATTTCTCGAAGCAGACTATACTGTTACCTGTGCACACTTACTGCCACTTGCAGGATGCGTAAGCATTGCAACTGAGGAACAACAAGCCCAAAGCTGTTGTACATAGTAGTGCCGTTCCGTTTTATTGAAAGGCTGACGATCTCCTTCATATGGCACAGGAGTGTGTGTCTGTGCTCGGGGGGGGGGGGGGACCAGTGTGAGATGGAATGTCAAACATGTATTCGAGTTGCTCTGTTGTTGCTGCTCTTGGCCTCTCTTAGTGGAAGTGTTTGTTAACCCACAACTCCATGAACAAGTGCTCGGGAAGGGTTTCTACAAATGGCATGGGTATTGTCTTTTCTGCTGATATTGTCGCTCGAGTACTGGTGAGATGTTCCCTTTTATATTAGACTGCCTTGCGCGTGCGCGCTGTGACTAGTGTACTACTACATTTAAACTAATGATGTTGCAGGCACTTTTCCAAGCAGATGTGCAATACACCATCAGAAAGAAAGGCTACGTTGTGTGCAGTGTCATGTGCAAGACTGCACATGTGCTGATGAAGTGCATTTAGCGCCATGCCATATATGATACTGAGGCAAGCAAGTACTTTTGGCTTTTCGTAAATAACGTGTTCATCTATACAAACACGAAAAGCAACTTTGTTCTGAGATGACCTTTTTTTTTTCTTGTAGTAAAGACTGATTTTAGTGAAACCAGTGTTCCTTGTCTTTGTTCACTGGAACTGCCTCAGCATTGACATAAACTGCTCTGGATGGTTAGTGCAGTATGGATGCATGAAGTGGTACAGGTAAAAGGAGTGGCAAAACAAAATCGAGTAAATGACATGAGGTTCATAGGAGAACAGGTGTTTGCATTGTATGTTCCAACAATGCAATAATAAAGCCCACCAAAGATGGGATATTTGCTTCTTTAAGAAGTGAATAACCCATCTACTGCTCGCCCCGCCACGGTGGTCTAGTGGCTATGGTACTCGGCTGCTGATCCGAGGGTCGCGGGATCGAATCCCGGCTGTGGCGGCTGCATTTCGATGGAGGCGAAATGTTGAGGCCCGTGTGCTGTGCGGTGTCAGTGCACGTTAAAGAACCCCAGGTGGTCGAAATTTCCGGAGCCCTCCACTACGGCGTCTCTCATAATTAGAACTGGTTTTGGGACGTTAAACCCCACAAAGCAAAGCAGCATCTACTGCTCCTCATCTCTCTTCCCCTTCAACTGTGGCATGTGAACTCTACCATCATAGACTGGCAGGCGTGGGCTTCGCTGAGTGAATGCAAATTTTGACAGGCGGCACACCAAGTGTTTTAACTAGCAGTCCACCTTCGATTAATGCTGTGTTTCACATATAATTTTCTCTGGCAAACATGCGCAAATTTAGTTGCGGCCCTTGCTTTCTGTATAACTATACAGCGTGTCTACCAACCGGGAAAACCGGGAAAACCGGGAAATCTCAGGGAATATGATCAGTCTGGAAAATCTCGGGGAAAACTCAGGGAATTTGGGCTTCTTTCAGGGAAAATCAGCTCAAGTAAGAAAGTCGCGGTAACGCTGGCTCTAACAATGCACCTTGCGGTTGAGTTTATAGCGCAACTCGCAGTAATTGAAGGGAAGAGTGCCCCCCCCCCCCCCCCCTCTTTCCTTATCGCTCTTCGTCGCGCGAATCGGCTGCTTTTTTATTATTGGCTTTGCTTGTCGCGTCTTGCTCTATGTAAAGTCCGCTGTATGTATCTGGACGCGCTACGGCGCACACACATCCCGTGTGTGCGCCGAGCATTGCTATATTGTGCGGTTGCTTGCAAGCAGTCTTTTCCACAAATATTACGGAAAAGACTGTGTGAAGGTAGAGGATGCGCGGCTACACAAAGCTGCGCGCCCTCTCCATAGGGACAAGACGCGGCGCCGATTCTACACGCCACGCGATGACGCGTCGTGCGGTCTGTGCAACGCCGCTGGGCAACGCCATTTCGTGGTTTCGGTTTCTCAGCGTGATTGCAACGGAGGCGCGTGAAACTTGATGTTTATATTCGTCGGCACGGCACCCCTTTCTAGAGGCGGCGGAAGTTGATTTTCATCTTTATTGGCGTAGCTTTCAGCTTGTTTATTATCGACGCTTATGATCCGAGAATCGCTGGATCGAATCCCGGCCGCGGTGGATGCATCTCGATGGAGGCGAAATGTTTTAGGACCGTGTACTGTACGACGTCAGTTAAGAAACCTCGGGAAGTCAAAATTTACGGAGTTCTCCACTACGGCCCCTCATAATCATAGCTGGTTTTGTGACATAAAACCCTACAAATCAATCAATTATCTACGCTTACGAGGGATTCTTGCTGTTCTTAATGACCGAGTTTATTTTGCCCAAGGCAGCCACACGCTGAGAAGATGCCGTGTGTGTGCCAACACAGCTGCTGGTTGCTCCAAGATGAGAACAGAGATGCGTTTTATGTGCGCAACTGCGATAAGGCGCTGTGCGTAGAGCCGTTTTTCAAGGAACACCACGTTCTAAAATACTATTGAACAATTTGCAGTATTCGCTCGATTTTACCGCGCCCTCGATTGTAACGCGCACCAGTTTCCCGCGACAAAAAGAAGGTCAAATATCGATTGTAGTGCACACCTATTTTTCGGGACACAGGAAAAAGGGAGAGCTTAGTAATCAACCTTTTCACATTAATAAAACCAGATGCCTTACTCGCGTAATGAACGCACTCGCATAATAAAAGCACCGCTAACTTTAAACTACTGCAGTAGTTGATCCGCGGCGTCTCGAAGACGTTCGGCGCGCCGATTCATAGCTCCTGCGTCTCGACGAAACTTCCGCACGTTGCCGGGCGCAGCCGCGTGCAAGCTCGCAGTGGTGCATTCCTCCGTGCAATCGCAGTTCCCTCACGCCTGCTACCGCATGCTGCCATGCGTGCTGCGGAAGCTGGCGCAGCTAAGCCTAAGCATGGTCGCGGCGTGATCTCCGAGATTGCATCGCGTCAAGCAGCGCGCACGGCTGAGAGGCTCTGCCTCAGCACGGATACGAGGGAGAAATGCGATGATGAGCCGTTTTGCGTATGGCGATGGGAAACATCTATTCTCCCGTTACGGCCACCCGCAAACGCTATTGAAAGTTCGCGCCGCTGGGCATCTCAGACTTCGGTTGGCCGCAAAATGGCCAAGCTAGCGCGGCGATTATCAACGGCCTACGCGTAATGTGCGTCGTGGCAACGTTGCGTGGGGGACCGGCGGCGACATAGAAACTATAGAAACTATGTGCGCCAAAAACCGCCGCCCCGCTAGTTTGTTTTTTCGGCAGTAACCGTTCGGCAGCGCCCGAAGCGCGTAGGAGGCGGCCATTTTCCTACGCGCCTCGGTATGGTAACGGCTTCGTTCGTTTCCACTCGTTCGCACTCGTTCGCATATGATTTTTGGACCCGTTTTATAGAAAAAGAAGTGTGCAATAGATTAGAGTAAATACGGTTTAAGTGATGCTGACACGAAAATATAGCTCCTGATTCTTTTTTTTAAAAAACAATGTTTTTCGGACCTTACGCATTTCGTACATTCAAAATCCGCAATTTCACAAATTGACCGTCTGGGAAAGCTTATTTCATTTTGTTTGGTTGGTTTTTTTTTTGGTTTTCTTTATTTGACCCTGAAAGAGCTCAAAATCCTTATTAGTAATGACATTGGGTGACATGGTGCCTACCCGCATCGACATGAAGAAAGTTATGTGCCACTCAGGGAATTTCGCAAAAATACTGAGGGAAAACCTCGAAATCTCAGGGAATTTAGCAATGTCAACTTGGTTGACACCCTGTATATAGTCTGTAAAAAAAAAAAAGAAAACATACCGGGCTTTTAAAATTAGCTGATAATGTTTCCGGCTATCTCTGTACAATACTACTAAACATCCAACTTTCCATCTGCTAGTGTCACAAGATGCTGTTGCAAATGATTGTAAATGACCTTTTAAAATCTAACACTTAGCAGTCCGGCTACCAGTAAGCTCTCTTCGAAGCTTGGTAAACCATGCCATATATTCTAGGTTAATTTGTATAGCATACCAGCTGTGGAGAAAGACGGAAGAAAATGTGTAGCAAAATCTGCATGGCGTAATTTTGGATGGTGCCCTCCGGAATGGTCCCGCTGACTTCTGCAGCTCACTTGGCCTGGTCTAGGGTTGCCAAATGGCTTCCCAAGCTCAGCTCTGAGAGTCGTGCCTCCCAAAACCACACTATGACGGTTTTTCCTATTTCTGTGTGTGTGTGCGTGACTTTTGGTGAGATGGCTTTTTCCGAGCAGTCAGTACATTGTTGAGTTACGTGCACAAGTGATGTATGGTGTGTGTGTTACACCATGGACAAATCTGCATCATGTATATGTGTGCAAGGGTGGCGTGTAAGCACGATAAAGTAGCTGTGAAAAAATAACTCACAGAGATGCGGTACTTGCTGTCTAGGTGGTTCACTTGTGCGTTACAGGTAGAGCACCAACAATGTGGTTGCCTTTGTGTGCTTGCTCCACGCACGCAAAGGCCAAGACTATGCTCGGTTGTGTTCTACAGAAGTATGCACTCCCGATCAATGAGTGAGGTCTTAACGTACACACACGCATGCACACACACGCACACCTTAAAATCGCTTCCATTCCCAGGATGCGTACAGTACCTTGAAACCCCTTAATTTGAAAAGTGCATATATTCAAGGCACTTGAGAGTCCTGAAATTGATTTTCCATGTGAAAAAACAAAACAAAAAAAGAACTGGAATTTTCTGACAAATGCTGTGGAGTAGTGGCTATGTGACGCTTCCCGTGGTAAACCCAGGAAACGGCCGATTTTTCGGACGTGCCTCATAATTTAGTAGTCTTTGTGGTACCATCACCCTTATATTTAGCTGTCGATGTGCAAGGCCGTCTGAAACTCCAAACATTGAAACTCATTCGCGTCTAATTTATTCGAAATTTTTGCTATGATTGTGAGTCTGGAATCGGCAAGAATTGAAGCTGCCACTGCTGCTGTGTCACATCCGTTGCGCGTCATAGCTAACAACACAGAAAACAACAAAGAAAAACACTCGGAAAAAAAATTGGCAGATCCCATGTGTAGTGGGAATCAAGGAAATGCAAAGCACGCATAAGGAACGTAAACTTGATCTGCATTGTTGTCTCGCTATACCAATATTGGTACATATAAAGTTAGCGAAACGGCCGCAAAAGCACTAAGACTGTGGCATGTAAACCATGCCGCTCATGACATGCATGTCATGATTTCCATGTTATGACCTGTCGTTTATGGTCGTCATGCAGTCATGTTGTGGCATATA
The DNA here is from genome assembly GCA_013339685.2 of Hyalomma asiaticum. Classification (NCBI taxonomy): domain Eukaryota; kingdom Metazoa; phylum Arthropoda; class Arachnida; order Ixodida; family Ixodidae; genus Hyalomma; species Hyalomma asiaticum. The sequence continues at coordinate 104,260,951 of CM023482.1, forward strand.
GATTTTTGTATACATCCCATTAACGAAACGGCCAGGAGAGCACCAAGACCATGGCATGTAAATCATGCCGCTCATGACATACATGTCATGATCTTCATGTTATGACCTGCCATTTATGTTCGCCATGCAGGCATGTTGCGGCATACCAATTTTTGCATACATCCCATTAACGAAACGGCCAGGACAGCACCAAGAACGTGGCATGTTAATCATGCCGCTCGTGACATGCATATCATGATTTTCATGTTATGACTTGTCATTTATGTTCGTCATGCGGGCATGTTGTGGCATACCAATTTTCGTATACATCCCAATAACGAAACGGCCAGCAGAGCACGAAGACCGTGGCATGTAAATCATGCCGCTCATTACGTGCATGTCATGATTTTCATGTTTTACGACCTGTCATTTATGTTCGTCATGCAGTCATGTTGTGGCATGCCAGTTTCCATATACATCCCATTAACGATAGAGCCAGAACACAATGTCCTAGGCGGCTAGATAGATACGCTCAAAGTCGCCGAAGTTCGCTAAGAAATGCTTCGCATTTAAAACTTCTTTTGATGCACTGGGAATCGAACTCACAGCCGCCCGCTCCACGACGAGAGGTGACCAGTGTTCTACCACTTCGCTAACGCAGTATGTGCGCGAAGCTCTACGAATACGCTTTATACTCTTTCAAGGTCGTTTCGTTCGACGCTCTCGTTCGGCTCAGCGCGCGCGCATCCAGGCACACAATGCCTAGAATGGTGCCCACATCCAGGAGAAGCGAAGTGAATCACTGCAGCTTTACTTCGCCTCTCCTGGATGTCGGCACCATTCCAGGCGCGTTCCAAAGTCCGCCTCGATGCATACGTGCGTGGGCATCTGAAAGAAGCGTGATAAGAAAGAACACAGCCGCGTTCGCATAGCTTCGAGGGTATGTGCGCCGACAGCGCAGTGGTAGAGCACCGGTCACCTTTCGTCGTGGGTAGCGTTCCCTCGCCGACCACTCTTAGAGCGTTACGGCAAGAAAACTGCTTCGTTGGGCGCCCAAGCACGGCAACCACGTTGACGGGTCAAGTTCACGTTTACGGATACCGGTTTAACGGGAAAGTGTACGTGACCAGCAGCGCTGGTGGCGACACGTGATGATGCGGAACCTAACCAGGCACACAAAAAGCTAATATTATTGTTGCTTGCCTGTTTTGCTTGACTCCTATAGTGTAAGGAATTGGACGTGAGAGAATAATTGACTTTGAGTACTTTCATTCCTCTTTTAAAGAAAACGCTCACACTACTAAAAAGAAAATCGAATGCATTGTAGTTAAGCAAACCGCGAATAGATGGCGCTAGCAGTTCTACTTCCACCGTAAACACTATAGTGTACTAGAACTAGTTCTAGTACACTACAGTAAACAAGCACGGTTACAGTGGCTAGAATCTCTCTTCTAGCCACTGTAGCACGGTAAACCGGTATCCGCTAACGTGAAGAAGTTTACGGACAAACTAAAACTCTCTATTAAATATGATTGATACCATTGTCGTGCGGCATTTATACTATCGACTTTGCCCAGTTATTACGTAAACTACTGTTACCACAAGGGGTTGGTCCTTGATAAAAAATTAACACCATCTTCCCAAAGGGAACCCTTATGGGATGCGGAGCAGCAGCGTTGCGCACGGGTGGCGTCACGGGTCGAACGGCGCTAACGCGGGTGCTTTGCATCCCATTAGGGTTCCCTTAGGGAAGATGGTGTTAATTTTTTGCGCGTGAACCGACGAGTCGGCGGTGTAGCGAGCGACGGTAGCGGCAGGTGTTGCGGGCGAACGGACGAGGCGGCAGCTGCGGGCGCTGCGGCGAGCGCGCGGCAGGCGAGGGAGAGAGTGACGTCAGCGCGCACTGCGAGGGGAGCGTGACGTCAACGCGCAGCTGCGGCGTGACCTACTTGGCACCGCTCCAACACCTGCGGCGAGGGGAGCGCGTTGCGGCGCGTTCGTACGGACGCACGGAGGGACAGCGTTACACAGGCTAGTCAAAGAGCTGCTTCGCATCTAATATGGAGGCGATGCCTGAATGTGGGTTCATCCACGTCAAACGGTGCCGTACCAGCGAAACACCTATAGCTATGGGCAAGTTACCAAGATGTAACCATAAACATTCAACTGCTTATGCGAAGACACATTACCCTTTCGTGTTATACCGGTTTCTTTAACAGAAGGATCAGCCCCATTTTTTAATATATCTTTTAGCACGCCTGTCAGGTGCCTCCCTCACCTTGCGGTGTAGCCGATGCAACATGTTGCCACAAAAAATAGTAGCGCACAGGCCGACCAAACAGTGAATTCGACTGGCGCTATGCTTCAACGGGCAAACGCCGGAAATGTGCGGTACGGTCCACTGTTAGAGGGAACACGCGATTGCGTGACCGCGTTACGCGGAGTGCCCGTGTATGAAGCGCGGCTGCGCATGGTAAAGTCCCTAGAAATATATGTGGGAACTTTAGCGCATCGGAGCGAAGCAGCGCAGGCGTACAGAGACACAGGGGAGTGCCTTGCGTCGGCGTCGTCGTGCTACCGTGCTACAGCGCTGGAGCACGCGAGCGCGGCCACACGCTCGCGTGTTCCCTCTAGCAGTTGACTACTTTACAACCGCGGGATGATGGCTGACAGGGAACAGTAGCACGACCTATCGCCTACAAACCTGTTACAGTAAGCATCTGCTCGTTAGTGCGAGTGGCGTGCATACCGCATACCTTTAGTGGGTAACGCAAACAGCGCCACGCCACGGTCCGCCGCCGCCGGTGAGCGGTGTCACCAAGTGCGTCTTGCAGATGCATCGCTTCAGGAAGGAAAGCAGCTAACCGTCTCTGCGCTTACCTAACAAAAACGCTCGCCACGCACAACTGCTGTTGCGAAAGGAGTGTATACGAAAGACTTGCATGCCAAATGCGCGTGTGCTGTACGAGTGCTTTATCCAGCAATGGTTGCTTACCCTGCACACAACTACCTTCGCTTGCGCAGCGAATGCAAACACCGTGTTTCAAGAGAGAGAGAGAGCAAGAGATGAATTTCAGATGAGAAACGTGTGCTCTTTCTACAGCAATAGTTGGGAGCACGGCTCAGGTGTTCCTTAAACATCATATCAGTGTGCGTAAACGTGCACACGCATCGGAGCAAGCTGAACCCGTCGTCCACTCTGCCGCTGAGGAGCACGGTGTAGGACACCACCACGTATAAAGAAACTGTCATCAGATGGCCTTGCTTCCGCGTTCGTGAGGCTGGAAGAAAGGGATGAAACAGTGGAAATAGCAGGAACGACGTTGTGAAAGGCTTCGGAAATTTGACCATGAGGGTTTCATTAAAGTGCACTGACATCGAATAGTACACGTGCACGTAGCATTTCGCCTCCATCGGAATTCGACCGCTGCGGTCGGTTTTCACGCGTCTAAAACCGGTGATGCCCTTGCGCGACACAACCACGCGCTATCGCGTGGTCTTGCAACAGAGACAAAATATTTTCCTCGCTTTGGTAATATTAAATGAAAATCCTTGTAGTGGGCACATTAGACAACATTTATTACGACATATACATAGTAATTCTTCGTTTGTGTCGGCGGCACTCATCGTTGGTGGAAAGGGGGGGGGGGGGGGGGTCGTCAAACTTGAACTTGTTCGTTCGTTCCCAGCGGGAACCATACGCACTCGCGGGAGTTGTGCTGTACGGGCATCGAACTGCCTGAAAAGTGTAGTGGCAAACTTTCACGGTCATTTCGGACGTAGCTGTGGCGATTTGTCCACTGGAATGAACTAAACAAAGCATTCATTCGCTTGTTCGCGTTTCGCTACCTCTTGGGATCCCGAATAACAGGACGTCGACGGCAGATGAACTCTCCATTTTATAAATGATGCTCCAACGTGAATATTTTCCTGCTTCACGAGGGCGTTGCGGAACACAATGGCGCAATCTGAAGGGAGTTATTGCGGCCTTCATCGTGCTTGCCATTCGTTACATTTGTCCACCTGTTGGTCTGGCTTCACCGACTTCCTTTCTCCCATTCTACCTTCCGTACGGTTCCGACTCCAGCTCTTAGTGCAGCTTATTTTTAAATGTATTTTTTTTTTTGCGAGTTCAAGCTATTCTGACCGTATCTATCCAGCCGCCCATGTCTCGGCGCTCTGGTGGTCGTGTGGTTCACGTGGTATAAACCAAATTTGGCATGAGAAGGTACTGTGTAACTAATATGGCTGATATGTCACGAGATCAATAACGCGAAATACTTTACGTCACAGGGAAATCACTTGTGGCACACATCCGCGTTCATCGGCCTGGGATATGCTGGTATGCATCACGGGTGCCTGAATGTCAACAGTTGCAACCTACGTCAATCAAGGAACACCAGGACTAACGTTCAAAAACGTATAACTCACGTTACGTGGCTGCAAACCGGCGTCGTTTGAGCCCGTTACCGAACGCGGTAGCCATTGCCCCATCCCGGCGGCCTGTTCGTGGAGTGGTTATACAAGATAAATATGCTGTTTGTCTCGCTGAATCGCTGGCTGCTTCGCATGGAATTGATTTCCACAATACGTTGGAAGTCCCGGAATTTTTCATCCTCTATCTCTGTCTCCGCAAACTTCTTGATCTAAGACGAGATCAAGAAGTCTGCCGTGAAAACATGGCCGCAGCTAGCCTAGGACCGGGATAATTGGAGATCTGTAGGACAGGACTGTAGCCTACATACAAGTGGGAATAGACAGGCTGCTGCTGCTGCTTTTCTTTCTTTCTTTTCTCCTTTTTATTTGGCTCTTGCCCACTACGGGGGATTGGCCATGAAGCCGGCGGTTAATATAAAAAGGAAAAAAAAAAGTGAGCTAAAACAAAGGAAGAGTGCTGCCGCCGCCGCTTGTGATGATGATGATGATGGTGATGACGACCGTCTCAGTCAAGCGAGCGGCACAAAAAAAAGAAAAATTGTGCTTGCTTCTCGGCTATGCCAGGATATACGTAGCGTTAGCTAAGCTTCAGCTGATTATTCTTCGCTTTCCTGGTTGTCTAGGATTAGCTTGATTATCAGGCTTACTGCTTCTTCAATTACACTGTAGTGAACGTCTGTTTTCGGCGCACAAAAAGGAACAAAGACGACGACGAAGAGCGCGCGCTTGTGCGAGCGGAACGTGAAGCGCGTGGCCTTCGGAACGCCGACCCGGATCGAGCGTTAGCAGCGACCAAGAACGGCACGTTCGACCCAGGAGAACAGGCGCACCGAGCCGGTGCCACCAGACCAGCCGGGACGTACTGGGCGTTCCCCAGTGGCGAGCGGGTGTCCTGGACCGGGCTGTTCCGTGGTGGGCGTGCGAGCGGCCCAGGGCGAGCGGCTGGAACTGGGGTGTGGCCGGGACTAACCATCTACCGACTCGTGGTCACGGTGCCACGCAGATTCGAGTCCGGCACAACCACTTGCTGAAGGCGTGGTCACGGTGCCACGCAAGTTCCAGTCCGGCACAACCGCCTGCTGAGAGCGTGGCCACGGTGCCGCGTTGCCGTCTGGCGCAAGTGTTTGCTGAGGGCGTGGCCTCGGTGCCACGTCAGATATGCATCGTACCCCGACGCGCTCCTGAGCGGGTACCTCGGGATCTGCTTGTGTCCGCGCACGACTCATCGTGCCTCCCCTGCTGATGTCAGCGTGCGTCGCTGTGAGTGGTGCCGACGGACGTCTGGCGTCACGTCAGGCAGGACGCGCCGTTTAGTTTTGTGAACGTAGCGTTCAGACTGTGTTGTTTGTGTTGCGTTGTTTGTCCATGCAAGTGTATGTGCTGTCTCGTCCTGTCGATAAATGTTTCCTTGTCTGTGACTTAGCTGTCTGTGTCTGAGTCCTGGGCCCACGAACCACCACAGACACACACACGGTATACGCATTGTGTGACACTTGTATACTTATTTTTGCTCAAAGTGAGATTGCTTCTCTAGTGCCGCAAAGACGGCTCTCTCCTTCATGGCTATGCCACACTGGCAAACGCCAGCCGGCCGGTCTGACAACTGGCTAACCTCTCTGTCCTTCCTTCCGTTTTACTCCTCCTCCTCCTCCTCCCCGCGGTGTGTAAACCCCCGCTGATACGTCTCCGCATGCGTGCAAAGTGAGAGGCGCTATCAAGCGCCTCTCGCACAGTGTCAGACGGCGACTGCACAACGGAGGCGCACAGCTGCGCGCGCGCCGGAGTCAGTACGTCTGCCGCGGCTATGATGCCACTCCTCTGGAATGCGCAGACCGGCGACGCGCGCGCGGTGGTGGCGGCTCCGGTGCGCCAGCTATGTGACATTACTGCTCTTCGCGCATGCGCACCACGGCTCTCGGACGCGCACGCGAAACTGCTCCAGTTCGGTCGGTGTAGCTAACGCTACAAAAGGGATGCTAGTGATGCTCAGACAATATACGTTGTTCTTATGCTGCCAGAGTTGAAAAAAAAAAAAAAATGTTGCGGCGAGCTGTACATACGTAAAGTGACAAAATCAGGTGCTTTAACAGGAGCGGCTGATCAGAAGATATTGGTCCTCCGTGGTAGGTTCCAACATGCAGTTTTTTTTTTTTTGATATCCCTGGTATATAATTACATTTTCTGTCGAAGACGGTGTGTGCCATTGCTCATACTGGCACGACTGCAATTAGCGTCCATTGCAGTCCGCATCAAACCTTGAAAACAGAAATGACCTTGATGACTAGTCAAAAAGTACAACGTGAGAGAGAAAAAGAACTTTTTCTCCGCTTTTTTCATGTGCGCTGTCAGTCGAAACCCTTCCGGAAGTGTCTTCGCCTCAATAATATTATGCTTGCAAAGGTGCACGCTTTACAGGGGAAGAAAAAGTTCTAGGTAATGCGGTATGAAATGGTACAGGCTCTCGAAAGTCATTTTCGTGTGTCATTGAAGCTTGCATAAATTGGAAGTTGAAGCAAATATTAAGCTCCCTAACTCTTTTATAATGGTCATTTGATGATCAACAAAGTCTTTTAAAGATTATCCATGCAGCCACGGTAAGAAATATTTATTCACTTTAATTTCTTTCAACTAACTTTACAAATACTAACAGATATTTCTCACATGTTCAGGCTGAATAGCCCCAGTGTAAGCTTATGCGATGGCACAAAGAGCCGAAGCCTTATGGCTCTTTGGTTTCGGTGCTTTCGGTGCATTCGCTGTGCATTTCGCGGTGCTTTCGCTGTGCATTCATTTTCACTGGGCTAAATTTTTTATTCTGTATTCGGTTGTTGCAAAAAAAGTAGGCAGCTTCCGCTAGGTCGCGCAAGGCCAGATCACAGCGAAGCCGGCTGATAGTTTACTGAAACAGGTCCGTACGCGATAATCATGTGATATTTTCGGCGAGAGCATGTCATGCGATAGCCATGGGACATTTTAGCGGGAACACGTCACATGACACTCCGCTGCGCGATTGAGGCGGGAACAGGTCACTTGATCGCTTAATTAGGCACCTAAGTAATTAAGTTAATTAGTATGCTAGGCGTAGCAAGGTGATACTATGTGAGTTTGTTAATTAGGTGCTTAGGTTAATTAGTATGCACAGGTTTTGCAAGATGCTTCTAGGCGTACAGAGTAACGCTGGTAGCACTGGCGGCACGTAGTTGGGCGTGGCTGAGGCATGGCTAAAGAATCGAGGCTTCATATATTTCTCTCAAGACTCCGGAACGTGTTTTCCAAGATTAAAAAAAATGCGATCACATGACGTATTAACTTCAGTATAAAATACAAAAATTGCCAAAAGCTTGGGAAATATCGAAAATTAAACATCTTCAAGGACGCTTATAAATACCATCGCCGATCTTCATGAAAAATTTCACGAATACGTAACCATGCCTTGCAAATGTAGACAGACAGACAAAGAACTTTTATTTAGGTCCTGAGAAGGCCGCCCTTAGAGCAGCACTGGGGGCCGTTCCCACGTGGGGACAGGGAGGCCTAGCCTCACCGCCGCATCGTGTGCTCTCTGGACAGCCCGGAGTTGTGGAACAAGCTCGGAACTCTTGATGGCAGAATTCCACTCCTCCTCGTCGACTTGATTGGGCCCATGTAACGAGGGGCACCGCCGGAGCATATGTTGCCAACCTACCCGCAGTCCGGGCAGGTAGACTCGAAGGCGTCCGGAGCAATAATGTTGAGTAGAGCTTAACTGTGATACGACTATAGTTTGCAGCATTCGGAGTGTGATTGCCTGAGGCCTGGAAAGTTTACCGTGCCGGGGTCGGAAAAGTCCGCCTGCCCATTTGATATTGTTTTGTGACTTCATTAAACGTGAATAAAATGTCTTTCAATTTCCAAATGTAGAGCTGCAAAAATATGTAACATTATGTTATTCTAAGTGAGAAAACTGAACCATTTTTGTACGTCTGTGTGGTTCCCCAAACGATTTGTTGCGTACTAATAGTAAGATCAGAAGTATTGATGTAATGCTTCCCTCATTGTGTGTGCGTAGCGAGGACGAATGACTTATAGTGTGTCGTGCTTATCAATACAAGCCACGAAATAATTGACCTTAAATTAAAGGGGGCGCTGTATCCGTGTCCATACGTTAGGTCGCACGCACGCAACAGCATGTACAGCACCTATTAAATACAAAGCATTTCTCACCGAACTCAAGTCACTTCGGCCGTATCTATGTAGCCGCCTACGCCTGGGTGCTCTTCCGGTCGCCTCGTTCGACTGGTATTTCCAAAAATTTGGGAGGTAGGGTGTAAATGTATGGCGAAAATGAATGACTGATTTTTATACCACTAACTTGACATACTCGTCATATACGTCACGGTTAACGACCCTGCAATCACGTGTGATGATCGGCACCTCTTACGGTGTATTGTCTCTAGGATCGGCCCACACACGGGACGCCCCGCCACGGTGGTCCAGTGATTATGGCACTCGGGTGCTGATCCGAAGGTCGCGGGATCTAATTACGGCCGCGGCGGCTCCGTCTAGATGGAGGCGAAATGTTGAGGCCCGTGTTCTGTGCGATGTCAGTGCACGTTAAAGACCAGGTAGTCGAAATTTCCGAAGGCCTCCACGACGACGCCTCTCATAATCAGAGCTGGTTTTGGGACGTTAAACCCCATAAGATCAATCATTCACACACGGGACGGCCGGCTTAAAGAGCTCCGCTCCTAAAGCGAAGAAGCAACATTGTTTGTCCTCGTCCGTGATTGAAGTGTGGACATAACAAGCACACAGACACGCATACAACTTACCGATTGGTATAATGGGGTATCGAACACGGGCCATCCAGGTGCCAAGCAAGCACGCTGCCACTGGACTGCGGCGGCTTCTCCCAAAAGATATAAATAGTAAATAAACCTACTGCACCTGCAGTTGTAATGGAGGTGCTTGGGTAACGTAAATTGCGCTTCTGATGTGCGATAAGAACTGCGATAGCAATGCATGTGTTCTGTTACCATTCGGTATGATTTTGTGCAACTTTGCTCCATAACGTAGGAATACTTCAACACACGACGCTTATGATTGCACATCAACAAACCGTATAGTGCATTTTTCGACAAAGCAGAAGCCTGTGTTTTGGACTAACGTGACTTCCAACGTTACGCTGTACCGTCACCTACCATTCAGACGCCATGGTGCTGCCGACGTTCCTGCTTAGTCCACATTAAGCATACTCAAGATTGCGTTCTCATGCGCTTTGAACAAATACCTTGATCCTACCCGTCACACTTGACTGAACGGCGAACAAGTCGTCATGGGCAGTTTCCTTGCTGACTGCTTCGAATTGTGCCGATTCCCATAGTGCGTGGGATCTGCAGGATTTGTTTTTTATAATGGACCTAGTTAGGGATACATACTTATTGCTACAATCTTCACTTACACGTGCCATTCGACGCGCTTCCTCTGCGCAAAAGCGATGCGCGAGTCTAGAGCCAAGGGGAAAATGCGAAGACACCGCTGCAGTGGAGGAACCGACTCAATTTTGTGCTTGGGAGCGGTCGCACAATGGGCCCCAAATAATTTTGATGTTCACATAAATGTTCATATAGCCATAAGATATTCTTCTACATAAATGAGCTGCAACTATATTTCGAACACAGCAGATTTCCAGAGTTAAGAAATAATAAATGTGAAAAGTCGAAAAATCTCGTTATTGAGTTGCAAAGCGGCGCGAAGTTAAAAAAAGTTGTAGTGTGAAGAGCAAAGCACTCTAAACGTTAACCATTTTGCCATTTTGAATGCGTACGATTATCGGAAAAGTGTGCCGAGAAAGTTGCTTCACCGCACTAATAATTTGCTTGCGGAGGTGCACGCCTTACAGGAAAATTTATTTCCAGGTGGTAGGGTGGGTGTATGGTATTCGAGAAGAATTTCGGTCTCGGAATGAGGTCTTTATGAATTTTTGATGACTGTTATAATGCATACACAAATAAGGGACCGAAAAGATGGACGCTGTGTCCGTCCTTTCCGTGCCTAGTTCGTGTATGCTCTGTAACATTCTTGGAATACGAACACGTCCCGCGTTTGGTCTATTTAATGAATTTTACATTTAAGTAGTTTTCAAACCTTTTAAGTTTTCTTTAAATGGTCGTTCGCTCATTAATAAATACCGCTTTTATTAACCGCATAACGTTCAAACCACACCGAAGAATACGTTTTGCCTTATTTTCATTATAAAAAAAGGATATCGTAAATGCGAAAAAAATATTTGTCATCGGGCCTACACTGAATAATGCTCATGCAAGATTCTACTAGGACAGTGCAAACCTATGCTTTCAAAAGAGTCTGCAAAATGTGACACTCCGTGTAACCGCTACATTGACAGAACACCGAGGCAGCGTAAAGCAGTCATAAATTCCTAGCTATTGTAAAGGAAGTGTCAGAAAGTGCAGTTTAAACATTACCAGGCTTCACTGAAACGCGTTGTTCGAATGCACTACGAGCGTTCCAGCTGTATGGGGCAACGTAGTGAGCATCGTGATGCACATAGCTTCAAGTATGTTTACGCAAATTAAACAGGGAGCCTGGTTTTAGGCCCTAAAATAACCGATTATGGGGCATGCCGTAGCGAACGGAATCCGGATTAATTTTAACCATTTGAGATTATTTAAAGTGCGCCCCGGAGTTTAAGTGTAAATGTGCTTTCACATTTTAAAACCCTCCCCCTCGCGCTCTTCGTCAAATGTAGCCGCCGTAGCCGGAAATCGAAGCCGTGACGCTGATCCCCCCCCTTAGAACGGCTTCTCTCTTTCTGCTCTTTCACAATGCCAGAACCACCACTTAATCTTTCACGGTACCAAAACCACTATTTCTACCGCGCGCGAGATCAACGCGCCAAGCTTCAGGCGGTCATGATGAGAATGTCGCCAAAATGCGAAAAGAAGTCCGCAATCCGTGATGTTGTGCTGACGTGCATGTGCAGAGCTTTCGTTGAGAAATGCAACTCAAATGCAAATGAAGGTCGAAACCTTCATTTTCTCGGCTAGTAATAAAGCTATTAAGGTGAAACTGGCATTAGAGTTCAACCAGTTTATGGTTGTCTCCAACCAATCAACCAGGTTGTGGTTGTTTCACTTTTATTAAGTCCACGTGCACTGTCGAAATACCATTCAAGAAAGGTTATGCTTGTTCTGGGCCAAGGAAACTTAGTTCGAGTGAAAATCATATTTAAGTGGCCAGCGTGCCATCAGTACTAGTCAAACCGGCCGCCTAAGCTGGTCTATTGCCGTAGATCCACCGTTTTCTCCTTCTACTGGCCATCCAAGGTACCAGCTAACTGTGTGAGAGGCGGGTCCTCCTCGCCGGGTGAGACGGACATAGAGGCACTCTGCAGCCTGTTTCTTAGGGGGTAACTGGAACCGCTGCGTACCAGCGGCTCGACTTCGTAACCGCGCCGAGTTCGCAGATTATCTTGCAGGTGGAGCAATCTTTGTCGTTCATTTACCTAATTTCTCGGGGAACATAGGCGTGGTGTAGCTAAGGGACTATGAAAACACATTTCATACGTTCTGAAGCACTCGCAAAGCATTCCACCAATAACAAAAGAAGTATGCCTTTAGAGGTATCATCCATGGCGGTTCTTCGCGCCATGAAGTACGTCCTTGCTCTACTAGATTCATTGTGACGGGCTCCAGACTCCCCAGAGTTTAAGAAGCGGTGTTCGAGTGGGTAAATTACCATCTGCGGCAAGTTAACGCCCCTCCCCCACTAAGCTTTCGTTCATATCCGCTCATTCAGACACTGCATTCACCTTTACGATGGGTACACTTTATTTCGCTGCGCAATGACAAGAGCGCAGGACCAAAAATGCGAGACCTTTAGCAGTGTCGGAGTTGCCGACGCAGGTCTAATTACATTAGTGCCTTAAAAACCGCGGCGGTTGCTTTAAAATAAATATACGATAAGTTAGCAGTCTAAAAAACAAGCGTCTCTACGCGTATGTGCACTTCTTGTGGCGCACAACACGAGCTCGATCTCTCCCATCACTTGGAGATGACGGACACGGCCGCTTGCGACAGCCCGTCCTCGAGACTCCTGGAGAAGCCAGAGCGCAGGCTGTCGCTGCCTGGCGACACGCAGGTGGTAGCGCGCCGATGAATGTCGCTGCTGGGCGGAGCACGAGCGCTCTGGGACATCTTGTTGCCGATAAGTCTCTTGGCTGAGCTCCTCTTGGCAGGCTCCATGATTAACATGCGGCACACCTGGTTGTTGCAGCTCTGCAGACGCCTGAACGACGGGAAGCATCGAAGAAGGTAAACAACTTCGGAAGAACTGTACGTACGCAACTTCGTAGTCGCACAGCAAGAGCAACAGTGACCCGCCATGGTGGCTGAACTGGTAAGGTGAAGTGCTCGTTTGCCGAGCTCGTGAACGCGGGCTTCTGGTTTTAATCACGATGCTCAGGGCGGCCGCGTTTTAAATTGCGGCGAAATGCAGCACACGCATGCGCGCGCACGCACGCGCACTTGTATTTAGGTGCAAGTTAAAGAACATTGGGTGGTCAAAATTAACAGAAAACTGCGCCCCACGCCCCGCTTCATTAACAACTTGCCTAAAGTTTAGTTTAGGCACGTAAAGCCCCAGGAATTATTAAGATCAGAAAACGTCGCTGTGAACGTTGCCATTGCTTGCCGGTAAAAAGATACTGCTACTTTACGAGGCATAAGGACAACTTGAAGACGAAGCATGCAATAGCGGAGTAGACCGGATTACTTTCGCTGCCCGTTTCTTTATCACGCACCTAATGTAACGGCAGTGGTTTGAGCTAGTTGGATTTCCGTGTTGACGAGGTATTGGAACGCGAACTAGGACAAAGGGAGCCTGAAAACGCCGCGAATGCCTACTGGTATCTGTATTACGTCGCGCTTTGCGTATTATTTTTCTTCTGTTTTCAATCAAAGTCTGTGAAAAACAAAACGTTTTGTTGGTAGTAAGCGCTCGTATTTTATCTTTTCGCGTCACTTTGTCCCGTTTATCGCCGCACCAGACTGACTAAACCCCAGTGCACAGGTGTTATTACATTTCGGCTCAACGGCCAGGAACCGAACCAGTGTCCTCGAGCTTTGAGGCGAAACATTTTAGCTGTTAGAAGCTGCCACGCCGTACACGACAGAGAATGGGAATTTAGCAAACGGCTGGTTCTCTGTCACACTAGCGCTTTTTTGTTTGTCTTGTCTTGAGCGACGCTCAAGTTTCGCATATCAACGAGAACGCGCGCGCCACAGACATTTCCATCGGACTGTGTAAACGTGGCAATGACGCGTGCACGTGGCTGTTTGATTGATTTGATTGATTGATTTGCGGGTTTAACGTCCCAAAACCAGCCCTGATTATGAGAGACGCCGTAGTGGAGGTCTCCGGAAATTTCGACCACCTGGGGTTCTTTTACGTGCACTTACATCGCACAGCACACGGGCCTCAACATTTCGCCTCCATCGAAATGCAGCCGCCGCGGCCGGGATTCGATCCCGCGACCTTAGGATCTGTAGCCGAGTGCCATAGCCACTAGACCACCGTGGCGGAGCGGCGTGCACGTGGCAAAAATCAATGGCACCTTGCGGCTGGTGGCGTAAGCACCTTTTCAAAACATACAGGCTATACAGACTATATCTTGATTACGCTTCAGTACTCTCTAGGCCCCTGTTCTCCAAGCAAGATGTATGTGCCATGAATCGCGTACGCCCACGCTGGGCTATAATATGAGACGTTGCAGCAGCTGTCACCTTCCCCATACCAGTTCCACCTTCTATCGCGTCACGGTTCCGAATCTTTTCCTCTGCTCAGAGTAACAGGCGCAGGGGAGCTTCTGGATATGAATAGGACATTACAGTCGCAGTAGACCGTTAACATTTAATAGTATTGTCTGGCCAGTTTTCCCAGCTACCACTGGATACGCTAGTTTCTGCTGCTAGCTTGAAATTTGTCACTGTAGTCGAGGACGAAGGACGCGCTTTGCTGATTGTAGAGTGGTCTCTACTGCCACTGCCTTAAGAGTATCCGGGGTCGCTTTCAAGTCTTTCTCGACGAAGCAGAGATATGCCTGCGCAATTCAGTTATCTTAAATATGTTAAGATTGATATGCTTTCAACTTTTAAAACGTTAGACACAACTGGGCGTAGCAGCGATTTTAACTGCCTGCTTATTGGAAGTGCGTGCGCCACATGCTTTAACCATATAGATGCGAACACTATGTAAAACAATGCCTCATCGTTTGAGGAATGAGACGTACCCCTTTTTCCAGTACTTGTGAAACGTAACTCCAACTGCCGTGAGGAGCACCGCTGCCACCACAACCATGATAACTATTATTCCTGCGAGATAAGATGCGTGTCCGTTACTGTCTGGATTGAAATATTGTAGCATAAATGAAAGAGGATGCTAGCAAGACGTATGAACACACGTACACATGGTGCCACTGGCACTGTATGTGCGTGTGTTCATTTGCCTTTCTTGTGTCTCCGTTTATTTACGCTACAACAGTAGCCAGAACCTGCACTGCAACTAGTTTGTTGCAAGAAGCACGGAGCCGTGCACTCGACTTACGCTTCATTTGGAATTGGCATCGATTTCCGATGTACCAGTCTCGACATCTGCGAAAAAAGAAAATTAAATTCAACAACAATAATTTCAGGGGTTTAACGTCCTAAAACCACGATACGATTATGAGAGACGCTGTAGTAAAGGGCTCCGGGAATTTCGACCACCCGGGGGTTCTTTAACGTGCACTGACATCGCACAGTAGACGGGCCTTAACATTCCGCGTCCATCGAAATGCACCGTTTGGGTTAGCAGCCGAGTGCCGCAAGACCTCATTGGTGAGACAAGACGAGGGAATTTGAAAATTTTATGCTGACAAAAAAGTATGAAACAATAGGATTGAAGTATGCGCGTACGCTTAATCTGTAAGACGATTGCCCTTCGCAGGAAGAGCCACGTCGAGGAAGATATATGCGGGCTATGTTTGCCGTTTTTGTTTTCTTCAGCATGACAGGTTGACGAAAGTAACGCAAGGCGCATGCGTGGTTAGGCATACAGCTTGCGGTGTAAAGTCATCTGGGACAACGTCATGCCTGTTTAGCAAGACTACAGTCACGGTCCCTTTTTAAGAAAAAGGGGCCGTGACTGTGTTAGCCATCCATCCATCACGTTACACGATAAGGATCGAGTTTGACTTTCTTGATAAGTGAAGGTTGTTAGTTTCACTATGCTGCTGTCATTGTCCTGAAGGCAGATAGGCCTCTTGTTCGACTGCGCATGTGCTCTTGGTTCTCTTGTGCTTTTAAATGTTATTCTGTTCAAAAAAAAGTCAGTTGTGAGTTAAGCGCTGTCCTGTCAAATTTCTTAGTTCTGTCCTCGTTTTATGTGCGCTTAAAAAACTTTTGCTTTAAAACATGAATGCCAGTTAAAGTCAGAGTGCATCGACGACAGTAAAGAATCGCCCCGCCACGGTGGTCTAGTGGTTATGGCACTCGGCTGCAGATCCGAAGGTCGCGGGATCGAATCCCGGCCGCGGCGGCTGCATTTCGGTGGAGGCGAAATGTTGAGGCCCGTGTGCTGTGCGATGTCAGTGCACGTTAAAGAACCCCAGGTGGTCGAAATTTCCGGAGCCCTCCACTACGGCGTCTCTCATAATCACAGCTGGTTTTGGGACGTAAAACCCCAATAATCAATCAACAGTAATGAATCGATGCGACGCTGCACCATCTATTGACGCATACAAACGTGCGCCAGTGTGATTCGCCACCGCTAACGCCTCCGCATGTTCTTTTTAAAGCTACATAGTCGGCATGCATAGCGAAGTACTAAACGAGCTTCACGAATGAGACTATAAAAGAGTTGTTGCGTCGCAGGGATGACCTGCATGCTGTAACTCACTCGCACTCGATTCCAAACCCGAGGCTCTTGCACGTTCCGTTGTTCTGGCAGTGACCGGGCTCGCATATGGCTGCGTTTGAAGGGTAAAGTGACCCGCTTCAGTCGTTGTCCCACGGTCTATGATATATACGTTTTCGCGAGCAATAGCTCCTCGTTTGTCACTCACAAAAGCAGAGTTCTCCGGGATGGTGCCCTGTGTCCGGAGACACGTCCTCATACCCAGGTAGACAGCGGCAGCTCATGCCGTAGTCCTGCTTCCGGTACGTGCAGATGGCGTAAGGGCTGCAGTAGTTCGAATCGCGGTCCTCGCATGGATTGACGGCTGCAATGAGAGGCACCGGCAAATTGGGTACCACCGTTCCATGAACTCCATACTCGCAGTGCACAGAACAGCTATGAACTGCTGAACAACGTATAATGCGCCCCGAAGTAGTCTACAAGAAAGAAATTTAACATTGTAGATAGTGAGGTTCAGAATATTCGTTTTATCTCAGCTTTTAATTTAGTGGTAAATGTAGGGGCATTTTTCCCTTTCATCGCGTTTTTGCCAGTGCTACAAAAGTAGTGTTGCCAGAATTTTCCGAGCTCGCCATTCTTTGATCGGAGGTCTAAAAATATAAGCCATGCCAAACGGCAATGTTTTGCCTCGAGACATAACTGGGTATTCCATCAAACGTGTTCTATTTTGTTGGGTATTACGCAATTGCTTTCAACCAGATTGGGGTCATGTAACCTTCAGACTCATGACGATAGCCAAAGTAGAAAGATGCTACTGGTGGCTATGTGACGAGCCCTCTTGACAAAGACGTCCGAGATTGGACTGATAAAAGTAGCTCGTTAACAATTACTCAGTTAGGTGTAGAACATAACAGTGCTCGTATTTAGGGCAATCAAATGAGTGTACGTGGGTTTCCCTTGAACATATAGCTCAAAACGCTGGCGAGTGCCATCACTTCGGCAGTAGCCTTAGTGCTCATCACATTTTGGTCATACCTATGATGACCTCTGGAGTTTTACATCCCGAAACCAGCTATGATGAGAAACGCCGTAGTGAAGGGCTTCGGAAATTTTGACCGCCTGGGGTTCTTAACCGTGCATTGACGTCGCACAGCACACGGGCCTCAACATTTCGCCTCCATCGAAATGCAGCCGCCGCGGCCGGGATTCGATGCCGTGACCATCGGGTCAGCAGCCGAGTGACAACCACTAGACCACCGTGGTGGGGCCCACATGAACCCTAGTGAACTAAAATCCACTCCTGGGTACGTGGCTGTGGCTACGTCATTTAAGAGAAAAGATGCATCTGCCACGAACACCAGCAAGGAAAACAAGCAGTTCGTGCGCTCGACGAAGTTCCTCTTCGCGACACTTATGGTACGTCACCTACACGACAACGAGGGCAGCGCTACGCCCCAAAACGCATTCCCTTGTGGACTGACGGTCTATCAGTTTTCGAGCTATGTCTCTACTCACCGGCTCAGCGCTTGAGGCATGCGGTCATTGCGACGGTACCGCTATCAAAGTAGAAGCGCGACGCCCTTAATGCAAACGAGCGCTCTTTGTGAAAACCTCAAAATGTCAATGTACTACGCAACAGTTGAAAGTTGCCATGCCAGCAAGTAACAGGAAAGTGTTGGCTTAGCACTGCGGTCGACGGCACGCAATGTCAATACAGTCGGTGCCGTTTTACATGCTGAGATCATTTCATTTTATTACATTAAAGACTCCCGGGGAGCATTACATAAGGGGTGGGTTGATACACAATGACGATATTGTCACAATGATGACTGGTATTGAGGCAGGCCCGTATAGGAGGGCTTCGGAGTAATTTTGAACACTTGGAGTTTTTAACAGGCACCTAAATCAAGTACACGATAGAGTACTTTTTTGTTGTTTTTGCAATGCGCCCTCATCGAAAAGCTTCCGCCATTGCCGGGATTCGATCCCACGACTGAGCTTAGCAAGCCAGCACCACAGCCGGTCAGATAAGCACGGGGGGGTTACGCCCCTGCACGTGGCACACCTCTAGCTGCAGGCAGGCAGTTTGGCACGCACTGGCGTGCCCAGCATACTATTTCTCACTGGTGTTACGTGCACATCCAGCACGCCTACTGTACCGGCGTCCCCGGTTATAGGATATTGCCAAGAAGCAGTTACCTAACGGTATTTTCTCATCTATTTATGTGCTCTTGTTTTCACTACGGCTAATGCAAAAATGCAACTTAAGTAAATTTACAGAAATACAGTTACTAAGGGAGCAATGTGTCATATCTACTTCTACACCTATCCATTGTCAACGATCCTAACTTGGA
Source organism: Hyalomma asiaticum (assembly GCA_013339685.2). Classification (NCBI taxonomy): domain Eukaryota; kingdom Metazoa; phylum Arthropoda; class Arachnida; order Ixodida; family Ixodidae; genus Hyalomma; species Hyalomma asiaticum. The sequence goes on from CM023482.1 coordinate 104,279,613, forward strand.
TGCGACGCGTTCTGTTAGAATACATTGAGGACTTCTGCAAATAACGTCTAAGACGCTCTCAAAACCCACAGCAGCTCGATTTGTATGGCTTACGAAGCATACTGTCGAAAAAAGGGTGACTGTTTAGTCATTTAACAAGCGTAATTTACTAATGCAGCCAAGCCCACTTTTGCTGTTGGTCGCATTAAGCAAAATGAAGGAAAAGGAGAAAAACTAGGTTCCGTACATCAAACAGAGCGCAAGAACTAAGAAGCGCAAGGCTGTTTACATAGGGCGTGACTATCTGGGACAACATGAACTTGCCTACGTCGGCGGCCACGGTCCTCATGTTTCTGGTCCGCAGGAAGAGGCCGGTCGAGTTGTGACCCGCGATGGCTCTCTGAATCTCCTTGTTCACGGCCCGAGACACATTGCCGGCAAGTTTATGCACCAGGGACGACATGACCACGAGCCTACTGCGCACCAACAGCCCAGGACGGAAGCCCGTGACCTCGATATCTATGACCGTACCGGCGAGGACTTCGGAGCTCTTCACCAGACCCCAAATCTGCGAAGAAATAGCGTGGGCTTAGCTCGATGGAAACTGTTTCACGATATTTTTCTGTTCGTCTTTGTTCCACGTATATTTCTTGAAGTGGTGCGCTATTGCCAAGTTGAAGGGGAGAACTACGAGAGGGCACGCGCCAATTTTTTGTTTTACATGAGGGGAAATGCAAGGCAAAGCATCATTTGCAAGAACCGCAGCAAGCCAAGAAACCAGGAAATTGTGCGAGCAGAAATTTTATTTCTTGTTCACCGCGGCAGCTCTAGGAGCTTGACAAGTACGGCCAGGAAAATTCGGCGGGTAGCGATCTAGGAAACCTGGCTAGATAGCTCGAAAGCGGTCGTCGCTTCCGTGGTGTTCGGAGCAGGTTCTGTGCTATAGAACTTCCGGAAGGCCTGGTCCTCGGGTTCATAGCTGGCTAGAGGGGGAAAGGCCATTGGTTCGGCCTCTTCCCTTACCAAGTGTTGGGCGGCCGACTCGTACGCTTTGAACTCGAGGGTCTTCTTGTCGGCCACTTCCTGCACGTACGAGTGTTCCGGGAGTTCCAGAGAGACGAGCAACGGCAGCTTCCCTGCGAACAAGCAAGTACAAGCCGCTGGAGGTGTGTTGCAGGGGACCGGCACGAACACTTGAATACGCCGCATGTATTTAGTACACGGGTTACAGAAGACAAGGTAACCGAAGAAGCCCGTTGGGACCGCAGGAACTGCAGTGCGCTTAAAACAGGGGGAGCAATGAAATGCCGAATCAAGGTTCACCGCAGACTGCTGAGGCATTAGCAATCGTTGAGTAATAAGAACCGACAATGGCCCGGAAGCAAAGAGCACGGAAATTGAAGCATTTCTTACGTTCGCAGACGAGCGTTTCGGGATTCCTGTAGAAGGCTCGGCCGCAGCCGCACACGCTCTTCATGTGCCGCATGATGCATCGTTCGTTCAGATCCTTGTAGCAGTACCTGGCCGCGATGCAGTAGCGCTCCCGACTCATGTTGTAGCGGCTTGGCTTTTCTAGAGTCGGGGCGTCTGCGGCTGGCTGCGTCGTTGGCACAGAGGGCAGCGTCGAAGCACCAACTCCTGGCGTGGAGTCCTCGAAGAGGTCCCAGTCAGGGAAGAGGCTTGAGAGGTACGAGATGTCATCATCCTCCTGCTGCTGAAACCCGGTGCCGGACATTGAAGCGGCTGAAGTGACGGTCGCCGAAAAGCCTTCTGTCACGCTCGTGTACGAGTCCACTGTTGACGGAGGGGGCGTTGTAGTTGTACTCGGTTCGTACGTGGTATCCGTGAACGAGCCTTCGTCAGCCAGCGTGGGCGTGCGAACGGCGCGGTCTTCGGCTGGAGTTATCTTGCTTTCCATCGAGGAGCGAATTTCGCTGCCAACCAGGCCAACCACTGATGGCATCACGAACGTGCCGGCGAACGCTGTGTCTTGTGCCGGCTGAGTGACCGTGTGCCGAGTTGTCGCCGCAAGTGGAGGCTTGGTAAGCTTTACGAATTGGCTGCTCTTCGAAGTTTCCGCTGCTGTCGAGGCCTTCACTTCGGCGGTTGCGGTCGGCGAGTAGGAGCTTGAAGGCACTCCGGAGTTAGCGTTATGTTTACGGAGAACTGTCGTCGTTCTGTTGTAGTCCGGCGTACTCGTCGATGTCACGTTTCGCCCGGTAGCAGCGGCTGGAAAGGAAGAAAGGCAACACGATTACCGTGAAAATTTCAAGAAGTGTCGGTATGCTGGTGAGACACCGAACACGCCTACCTCCGAGGAAAGCCAGCAGCAGCCAAACCATTACGGCACGATGACGAGGAGACATCGCGTCAACCAAGCAGTTTCTCGCCTCTGGTGGGTAAACGCGCTTGTTTTGTTCCTTGCGGATCGCCAGCCACGCACTCTGACCGAAGCCCTCATTGGCCTTGGCCTTTTGATCCTTCTTGCGTATGACGTAATTACCACGTGCTTGGTGTTTGCCGATGAACGCTATGATAGCCTGCTGCCTAGTGCTAACTCTTATCCCCTACTGCTCTCGCAGACTTGCACTTGTTTTCTTGGCAATCGTCCTTACTTCGCAATGGGTAAGTTTCCCAATATGCAAGTTACAGATTTTGACACGCCCCTGCATTTTTTTCGATTAAAAATATTTAAAAAAAGTGAGAGAACAGGTTGCTGGGTTAGAGTGTATGTGTAGCTCAGCTAACCTTCCTGTTTTGATATTTTTGTGTTTGTGACATTGCAGTGACACAGTTTTATCATCTTAATTACGCATACCGCTTTACAAGGGGTATGTCCTGGCGTCATCGAGGCCATTATATATGACTGTACAGCCACCACTGTGGGTGTGCTTAATATGGATTTGCTTATTTTCAAAGGACCAGATAAAGCGGGACGGGGACGTCGCTTCAATACGGCGGTTCGTTACTGTAAAGGTCGTCGTAAAAGGACTAAAATTACGGCATTCCGATGCTCGGGACTCCGTGCTAGCGATTGCGCGCAGCCACGTGTCAGACATGGGGTGGGGACGGCAACCATTGTTAAATTCGTCGTACATCGACGGAAGTGCGACAGCGCGACAATAGGAAGACGGTTTGACGAATGCTTTACGACCCCGGCGCAACGTGTAGTTCGATCCTCAGGCAGCGTTTCGGGGAGTCTGTAATGACCTTCTCAGCGTGCTGCAGGGACAGCAAGCACAGACGCGACACGGACTTACGGGCTAAACTGGTCTGTGTGAGCATCACGGCAACGTGAAATGTTCTTTTGTGTAGGAGCACGTGCGAGCGAGGTGCAGAGATGAGGCCAACGTTATTGCTGACGGGTTGGCGTCGTCGTGGATATTTGTTTCTGTATGGTTTTTAAGTTGCAGCGTTTTCAGCAATGACCCCTCTCACCTCCCGGCAGAGAGAGATTCTATTTATTCAGGGAAGTGAAGAAAGTAGGGCAGAGTGCACGGTAACTGTCTCTCAGTGAGGACACCTCAACCGATACACTCAGGGGATGGGGGAATTAAATGGAGAGACAGAAGAAATAAGGGAGGCAGAGGTCAAAACCACACCATGTCCGGCCACATACACAAACACACAAACACAAGGGGAAGACAAACACGAACAGGGAACACAAACAGCCTGGCGAGCGGCTTTAAAGCCGCCCAGTCAGGCCAGTGACCTCGATAAATGTGAGGAGGGCTGCTAGGGCAGAGCGGCGCCGTTCATTGCAGCCGTCAGGAAACAGGAGCTGCTCTGTTGAGGAACAGGGCAGGCCGAGTTTCCGATAGCGCGCGCACAGTTGTTTACGCGCGTCCACGTGGGCCGGGCAGTCACTGAGCAGGTGAGGGAGTGTCTCCACTTCCCCGCAGTCCGAGCAAGCAGGGGAGGGGAAACCACGGAGGTGGTGTCGGCGCTCGGCTGGCCAGCACGTACCAGTTCGCAGGGCGAGAAGAAAGGCGCGTTCTCGCCGAGTGAATCCGGTGGCGGGGAGTGGTCGTGGCAGCCTGCCGTCGGCGAAACGGCTGTCCGGGTGCGACCGCGCCAGCTCTTTCCGAAAGTTGATGCGCGCTGAATCGTAGGAGCTGGCGCAGTCAGAAAGTGGAGTGTCGGCTGAGTGAGCGTGCTTTGCGAGCTCGTCTGCTGCCTCGTTGCCCGCTATGCCCACATGCGCGGGCAGCCACTGGAGAACGACATCGCAGCCGCTCTCCCGCAGGGACAGAAGGTTTCGAGCCACTCGTTGGGCGAGTGGCGGGCCGCATTCCTCCCTCGCGATAAGTCGGAGGGCAGGTTTCGAGTCGCAAAATATGGCTGCAGACTCGACAGCCGGCGATTCTCGGAGGAGTTTCACCTCCCGGCAAGTGTGCAGTAAACGGTATGGGAGAGGGGGAGGGGAGAGCCAAGTGTGCAAAAGGTTGTGAATTGCCGTCAGGGATTTTGGGGCGGAGCAACCAAGGGGTTAAAAGGTGGCCCCTCGTCCCTGATCGGGGAGGTGGAAAGTTTAAGGTTGGTGTGGTTGAAGGGGATGATGCTAGAGAGGACATCTAGTGCTTGTCCAGGTGGTGATTGTGGTCGTAGGAGCAGTGCTATGCACTGGTCGGCTCCACCGAATGGAAGCGACGGTTCCACCTAAGTCCTACCAGCCGGGCTACTGTCTATAAATATTGTTACGAGAAAGACGCAGAGGACGGCTATTTACAAATGTATTTACAGGGAGGCTTTTATCAGCAACCAAAATGGTGGACAGTCCGCCCATCAGCCAGTCCCGTCTTCGCCTTCTTCTCTATAGATGGTATGTGCCATACCCAAGGACTATGGTCGCTTCGTAGCAATATGTACCGCCGTCAGCACGCTTAACTCGAACGCTCCGCCGCGTGGCCTGGACTCGCTTGGACTGACGCCAGCGCCGCCAAACGACGGACACGCTTTGTTTACTGCATCTAACGAAAGATGGGGCGTGGGTAGATTTCACGGTTATTTTCTTGTTACTGTCTACCTGACCGGCGGCTCGAATGCACTCACTGAACTGCTTCCTTTTTGCGCACGTTTCGTTCGTCGCTGCTGTCTCACGCTCGCCCATGAATTTCGTTGCCTTGTGCTTATCTTGGCAATGAAGAACTGCGTGTGACAGCTCACGCGCCTTTCGAGTTTAACTTCAGAGCCGGTGACTTAAAGAGATGTTCGAAAACCAGAGCAAATGCTGCATGCATTTGTGAAAGTAGCATAATAAGTGAATCTGAAATGTGGCGGTGTAGTTAAACTTCCGATTCACTAATTTTCGCGCAGCGTGCCAAACGCACCCAAGCCAAACGCATGTATAACCTCACTGAGAAACCCCTTCATAATCACCAGAACCGCACATTTCAGCTTAACTCTTCTACCATCTGCACGGCTGGTGGAAGAAGGCAAGCAATTTTTTGTCCGCTGTACTAAGGCACATCATACACTAAGTTACTAGTGTCGAATATGAACCCTTTCGTGCGGTGTGTAGGAAGGTTGAGATGATGCGAGCTGGCGGCTCAGTAGCCGTAAGGCATCCGGTGTTCGTGTTGCTAGACACGCAAAGGAAAGTGTTCTGGTGAAGTGCAAACTGGTGAAGTGTCCAGAAATGAGTTTAGGGGATATCGCTCGCCTCTTGATGCATGCCCGCCCTATAGTGTTACACCAACATGAAAACCAGGCCTAAGCTTCTTGAAAGTAGTCAGTTTTGAGAATTTACAGCGCTTAAATGAAATAAAACTGAGAGATACAAAAATTTGGGGGACGCTTAGCTTCGCCTTTATAAGGGGAACGCGATAGCGTTATCGTGACCCGTTCGCATCGCCTTCTCATTTGCTTGCCATGCTCTTGAGCCACCTAACTACGGGTGTCGTGGCACTCCTCTGTTGGCTCACACTCTGCCGACGTATTGCGAGGCCTCCCTCGCGGCAAGTTGACGTAGATGCCACATCCGTACTCGCCGTTGAGGAACGCTCCGCAGCGCGCCCAGTGCCTGGACATGGTACCGAATTCATCACTCTAGTCTGAAGAGCGAGTGCGCGTGGCGCATTTTGCCCTAGCGCTGACGTTATAGCGCCTTCTGTAGGCATCCGCGAACAGTGGAAGATTTGCCCACGTATGCAACTGTCACGCGCACAGGCTCCGCTTTCGTACCTTGTCTATAAAGTGCTGGAATTGTTTGACTTTCGGCGTAACGTAAGTTTCCTCGCATGTAATATTTTCCACACAATTGAATTAGCCCGAGCGATCATGTGCATAGGTATTGTGAAATCGCAGTTTACGATCATTTACGAATATCAAATAGTTGAAACACCTGGAAAATGAACATACAGGAAATCTGGAAAACGGCCAGGGCCAATGAACCCTAACAAACTGACGCTTATTTCTTATGAATATTTGAGTTGAACCTAGTTTCGGGACTGCTTAAAACTGTGGCTTTTTTTCTGGTAAGCGCTGCACGCAGGCGTACGTAATCCATTGACAAAGGCGAAGCCACGCAGGTTTGCACATCCCCGTATTCTGGTTGAGCCGACGTTTCATTGTTTAATAATTGAATGGAAAATAGCGCATCTGTAGAACGACGATGCATGTAACAAAAAAAAAAAAAAAAACCCTGCGGTTGCTCTATGCGAGACGACGGTTCACGAGAACGGCGATGCAAAAAAATGCCTCGGAAAG